>JAVLUX010000035.1:33940000-34617500 GCA_032164185.1 Moxostoma hubbsi | reverse complement strand
AAACATTGATTATGAACATTATGATTAATTGTTACTTTAAAACTAATGAACTATATAAAGTGAATGAAATGTTATATACATGCGTGTGTGTTACTTGATGTGTTAGTTCTGGTTGCTCCTCAGGAGATGACAAGATGCCACAAGTCTTGCTGCTATTTTTGCACATTCGGCTTTTTCCCCAAGAATAAAAGGGAGTTTTTCTGTTGGGGTGCAGTTATTATATTGGGGGAATAATTTGTTAATTTTGGGATAATATCGTTCTCTGATTGATTGATATTTTGGGCATTCCGTGAGGAAGTGCAGCTCTGTCTCCATCACTCCCAGATTGCATTGGGAGCAGAGTCTCTCCTCACGGGATACCCATGTCTGTCTGCGCCACCCCGTCTCTATGGTCAGACTGTGATCGCTGAGTCTGTACATCGTCAGAGCTTTCCTTAATCTTCTGTCGGTCACTGTGGTCAGATAGTTCGCCACGGTGTACTCACGATTTAGAGCCGAATAACATTCCAGTTTGTGCTGGTGTTTAATGGTGTTTGTCCAATTGTTGATGTATTTGTCTTGTTCTGTGTTTATAATTTGGTTAGGCCGAATATTTGCGAGTGTGCCGTTGTCCTGAGACGGGCCGAGCTCCTCAGGTGTGAGGTCAGTCAGTCTCAGGACCAGCTGGCAGAGGGGACTCTTCTCTGAGCTCAGCTCTTGGTGTTTTAGGGCTTTATAATGAATAGAATTTAATGGCTCTTTTTTGGATGTTCAGTAGGAGAGGGTATTGGCCTAATTCTGCCCTGCATCCGTTGTTCGGTGTTTTTCTTTGAACTTTGAGGATTCTTTTGCAGAATTCTGAATGGAGAGTTTCAATGGGATGTTTTTCCCAATTTACAAAGTCGAATTTTACCGGTGGACCCCACACTTCACTGCCATACAATGCAATTGGTTCAATTATTGATTTGAAGAGTTTGAGCCAGATCCTAATTGGAATTTCAATTTTAATGGATCTTTTAATGGCATAAAAGGCCCTTTGTGCTTTCTTTTTGAGTTCATTCACAGCCAAAGCAGAGTTACCTGTAGAACTGATTTTGAGGCCGAGGTAATTGTATGTTTTTGTGGTTTCAATGGTTCTGTGTGAGAGTGTGAATGTGTTTGTTGGTCCCTGAGATCTGGATCGCTTTTGGAAAATCATCACTTTAGTTTTTTGGTGGTTGACTGTCAGGGCCCAGGACTGACAATAACCCGCCAGCAGATCCAGGCTGTCCTGCAGCGCCTCTTTAGTGGGCGACAGGAGAACCAGGTCATCTGCGTAGAGCAGACACTTTACTTCTGTGTCATGCAGAGTGAGGCCTTGAATGTGAGATTTTTCAATCATTTGTTGCCAATTGGTTGATGTAAATGTTGAAGAGGGCGGGGCTTAAACTGCAGCCCTGTCTCACTCCTCGCCTCTGGGGGAAATAATCCGTTCTTTTGTTTCCAATTTTAACAGCACATTGACTGTGTGTGTACATTGACTTGATCACATCATAAGCTTTTCCCTCTACACCACTGTCAATAAGTTTGAGGTATAATCCTTCATGCCAGATTGAATCGAATGCTTTCTTAAAATCTACAAAACAAGCGAAAATTTGTCTTTTATTTTGATGTACGTATTTATCAATGAGTGTCTGTAGGGTGAAAATGTGATCAGAGGTGCGACATTTTGGCATGAATCCAATTTGACATTGACTCAAGACATTGTGCTCCATAAGGAAGTCTAAAAGTCTGCTGTTTAAAATACCCAGATTACTGTTCACACAGATGCCTCGGTAGTTATTAGGGTCGAATTTATCTCCACTCTTATAAATGGGGCTGATGAGTCCTTGGTTCCAGATCTCAGGGAAATGCCCCACACACAGAACATCATTGAACAGTTTTACGATCGCCAGCTTGAAGTTGTGGTCCATGTGTTTCAGCATCTCATTCAGGATGCCGTCCACACCACAGGCCTTTTTGGGCTCGAGTATTGTCAATTTTTGTTCCAATTCTTCCATTGTGATGGGAAAATCTAAGGGGTTTTGATTTGCATTAATTGATCTTTCCAAATGGTCTAATTTTTGAATGATTTCATTTTGATTTGAGTTTTGGTTTTCAGTTGGGCTGTAAAGTTCTTGGAAATGTTTTTTCCACAGCCCTCCATCTTGAATTGCCAGATCTTCCTGATTTGATTTGGATAATAATTTCCATTTATCCCAGAATTTGTTTGTTTTTATAGATTTTTCAATTTCTTCAAGCTGGTTCTGCAAATACTTCGTTTTTTTCCGTCACAGTGCCCACTTGACAGGGGGCACTGTGATGGCTGTGTGCTATGTGTGGGGCTGGGGGCTGGGGGGTGTTGGCGGTCTGTGTCAGGGCTGGGGGCTGGGGGGTGTTGACGGTCTGTGTCAGGTGTCTCTGTGGTGGAAGGCAGTGTTGAGGGGGGCAGAGTATGAGCTCTGTGGATCTCCTGTGGTTCCTCTCTGGCCTGGAGCAGCTCTCTCACCTGCTCTCTCAGTGCCTGGATCTCACCTCTCTGATGCTCTCTCTCCTCCTGTAACTCTCTGAGCTGCTGCCTCAGCTCTAGTGAGGACTGTTCTCTGTCCTGTAGCTGAAGTTTAATAGTGGTCAGCTCACTCTTATAGCTGTCCTTCTCAGTCTGGAGCTCTCTCATCTGCTGTGTGAGGGCTGACAGTCTCTGTGAGGTGTGCTCTGTGCTCTGCTGGTGTTTGTGGCATGCACATGTGTCTGTGTGCACTGGCTGCTGCTGTTGGAGCACAGTTTCTCTGAGCTGCACCAGGTCCATCTCCAGCCTGGTGAAGTGCTCCTGGAGCAGAGGTATATAATTGAGCAGGGCGGGGGAGGGGTGCCTCTCATTTTCAGCAGTTTCTGCGGGGGCGGGGCTGAGATCTGGGGTGCTGCTCTGTGGGGTCTCTTCAGATGAAGGATTCTTTGCTAAAACACTTTTTTCATGATTAGTTCTATCACATATGTCCCTGTAGTCGGCCTGGAATACCTTCAGGTCCCCCTGTACCATGACTGTGCCATTTTTATATATGTTGATTGTTATAGTTGTGGTGTCAGGGTCCTGTGGCTCTCTGATTTTGACCTTCCAGCCATTACAGATGCCCTCTTTTTTTACGGAGGGGTAATAGTTGATTATGGCTTTATGCCAGGCGCTGGGGTGATTAGAGTAAAAAATAAGGTTGCACACTTCTCCAGTTTTATATGAATCTGCAAACAGAGTTTCTGGATGGTCTCTCAGAAGTTTCTGTTTGTAGATTTTTCTTGCAGAATCTGTTTTGATATCTGGGGGATACTGTATGTGCACACAGTCTGTGTAGAGTGGGGAGGTCATCTGCATATGGCAGTGGGGTGACTGCAGCTGCTCCTCTGATTGGTTGATTTCCTCTGGCTCATTTGAATTGCTACAATGAGGAATGTCAGAGCGTGGAGCAGCCATAGCTGTTAGCTGTTAGCTTTTATAGCATTTTAGCTTGAAGATCCTCAAAATGAACAATTTTTTGACTTTTTGTTTAAATAAATAGAATAAAAATAACTATGGTTATCTATCTATCTATCTATCTATCTATCTATCTATCTATCTATCTATCTATCTATCTATCTATCTATCTATCATCTCTCTATGGTTCATTATCTATCTATCTATCTATCTATGGGTCATGATCCATCTATCTATCTATCTATCTATCCATTTTGCAATTTTGAGGAGGAATCGCATTGCTGCTTACAGCTATATTTATTAATATTATTATTATTATTATTCTCCTTGAGCCCTAATATCTCAAAAAGTCACTTGTCAAAAATTTTCTAAATTGGCAAATTGATACTCCATGCCAACGAGTACCCCGAAAGCAAGAATGGACCACATTAGCCCATAGGTGGCGCTAGAGGCAATGCCCAAAAAAAATATTTTCAAAGTGATGGTATTTCTACGCCATTTTTCCAATTATACTGAAACTTGGTGTACATGCCTCATTTCTCATGGGGAACAAAAAAGCCTCAAAGAGACTTCAAACTTCCGCCATGATCGATTTTCCTGTAAAGTGAAAATTTGCAAAAAATCACAAAACTCTTATTCTCCTGAACCGTAGCTCCAATTGATTTGAAATTTGGTACACATGTGTAGAATTGATGTCTTTGAAAAAGATACATAGGAAAAATTAATACGATACAAAATGGCTGAAAGGGGCGTGTTTATGTAAATGTCCACATTTTATCAATATACATGTGTCAAAAAATCAAATGTAATTTTGACTAATGGTTTTTCAAACCTAACATGCTTCAAGATGACATCACTCTGAAGTACTGCGTAAAGAATATCCCACATTCTCCCTTAGGGGGTGCTAAAGGCCATGCACAAAATTCACATTTTATGTTCAAAATTTTCTAATTGGGTACATTGATACTACTGGCCAACAGGAACCCTCAAATCAAGAATTGCTGATAATCGCCATTAGGGGGCGCAACAGGCTATGCATTAAAGTCCTATTTTCTGGTCAAACATTTTCAAATTTGGTACATTGATACTACAGGCCAACAGGAACCCTCAAATCAAGAATGGCCCACGTTCACCCTTAGAGGGCGCTATAGGCCATGACCAAAATTGTCATTTTCTGTTCCAAAATTTCCTAATTTGGTACATTGATACTACAGGCCAACAGGAACCCTCAAATCAATAATGGCCCACATTCACCCTTAGGGGGTGCATCAGACCATTCCCAAATTTCCCATATTCAAAGTGATGGCATTTCCTCCCGATTTGTCCAATTCTTCTGAAACTTGGTGTACATGACTCATTTCTCATGGGGAACAAAAGCCTCAAGGACCCATAGTTTCCACAATGACAGATTTTCCAGAAAACCGAAAATTTGGGAAAACCTACAAAAATCTTCTTCTCCTGAACCGTAGATCAAATTGACTTGAACTTTGGTACACATGTGTAGAATTGATGACTTTGATAAAGTTACTTAGGAAAAATTAATACGATACAAAATGGCTGAAAGGGGCATGTTTATGTAAATGTACAAATTTATCAATATATATGTCAATAAATCAAATATAATTTTGACTGATGGTTTTTAATACCTAACATGCTTCAAGATGACATAACTCTGAAGTACTGAGCAAAGATTGGCACACATTCACCCATAGGGGGCGCAACAGGCCACGCCCAAATTTCCCATTTTCTTGTGTAAAACTTTCTAATTTGGTACATTGATACTACTGGCCAACACAAACCCACAAACCAAGAATGGCTCACATTCGCCCTTAGGGGGTGCTAACGGCCATGCACAAAATTCCCATTTTATGGTCAAAATTTTCTAATTTGGTACATTGATACTACAGGCCAACAGGAACCCACAAATCAATAATGGCACACATTCACCCTTAGGGGGCGCATCAGAACATGCCAAAATTTCCCATTTTCTTGTCCAAAACTTTCTAATTTGGTACATTGATACTACAGGCCAACAGGAACCCACAAACAAAAAATGGCTCACATTCGCCCTCAGGGGGCGCTACAGGCCATGCCCAAATATCACATTTTCAAAGTGATGGTATTTCCATCCCCATTTATTCAGTTCTTCTGAAACTTAATGTACATACCTCATTTCTCATTGTAAACAAAAAAGTCTCCAGGATCCATAAGGTCTAGCATCATGGATTTTCCTGTACACTAAAAATGTTTAGTTTAGGATTCAGACAGAAAGACATGTTTTTTGGATATCTTCATTGGGAGGATTTAACCCCAACCCTCTACTGATCAATTTTAATGACTTGCCATTTTGAGGAGGAATCGCATTGCTGCTTTCAGCTATATTTATTATTATTATTATTATTATTATTCTCCTTGAGCCCCAATATCTCAAAAAGTCACTGGTCAAAAATTTTCTAAATTGGCACATTGATACTCCATGCCAAAGGGTACCCCCAAAGCAAGAGTGGACCACATTTGCCCATAGGTGGTGCTACAGGCAATGCCCAAAAAAAATATTTTCAAAGTGATGGTATTTCTACGCCATTTGTCCAATTATACTGAAACTTGGTGTACATTCCTCATTTCTCATGGGGAACAAAAAAGCCTCAAAGAGCCATAACTTCTGCCATGATCGATTTTCCTGCACAGTGAAAATTTGCGAAAACCTACAAAACTTTTATTCTCCTGAACCGTAGCTCCAATTGATTTGAAATTTGGTACACATGTGTAGAATTGATGTCTTTGAAAAAGATACATAGGAAAAATTAATACGATACAAAATGGTTGAAAGGGGCGTGTTTATGTAAATGTACACATTTTATCAATATACATGTGTCAAAAAATCAAATGTAATTTTGACTAATGGTTTTTCAAACCTAACATGCTTCAAGATGACATCACTCTGAAGTACTGCGTAAAGAATATCCCACATTCTCCCTTAGGGGGTGCTAAAGGCCATGCACAAAATTCACATTTTATGTTCAAAATTTTCTAATTGGGTACATTGATACTACTGGCCAACAGGAACCCTCAAATCAAGAATTGCTGATAATCGCCATTAGGGGGCGCAACAGGCTATGCATTAAAGTCCTATTTTCTGGTCAAACATTTTCAAATTTGGTACATTGATACTACAGGCCAACAGCAACCCTCAAATCAAGAATGGCCCACGTTCACCCTTAGGGGGCGCTATAGGCCATGACCAAAATTGTCATTTTCTGTTCCAAAATTTCCTAATTTGGTACATTGATACTACAGGCCAACAGGAACCCTCAAATCAATAATGGCCCACATTCACCCTTAGGGGGTGCATCAGACCATTCCCAAATTTCCCATATTCAAAGTGATGGCATTTCCTCCCGATTTGTCCAATTCTTTTCTGAAATTTGGTGTACATGACTCATTTCTCATAGGGAACAAAAAGCCTCAAGGACCCATAGTTTCCACAATGACAGATTTTCCAGAAAACTGAAAATTTGGGAAAACCTACAAAAATCTTCTTCTCCTGAACCGTAGATCCAATTGACTTGAACTTTGGTACACATGTGTAGAATTGATGTCTTTGAAAATCAACTTAGGAAAAATTAATACGATACAAAATGGCTGAAAGGGGAATGTTTATGTAAATGTCCACATTTTATCAATATATATGTCAATAAATCAAATGTAATTTTGACTGATGGTTTTTCAAACCTAACATGCTTCAAGATGACATAACTCTGAAGTACTGAGCAAAGATTGGCCCACATTCACCCTTAGGGGGCGCAGGCCACGCCCAAATTTCCCATTTTCTTGTCCAAAACTTTCTAATTTGGTTCCTTGATTCTACTGGCCAACACAAACCCACAAACAAAAAATGGCTCACATTCGCCCTTAGGGGGCGCTACAGGCCATGCCCAAATGTCACATTTTCAAAGTGATGTTATTTCCATCCCCATTTATTTAGTTCTTCTGAAACTTAATGTACATACCTCATTTCTCATTGTAAACAAAAAAGTCTCCAGGATCCATAAGGTCCGGCATCATGGATTTTCCTGTACACTGAAAATGTTTAGTTTAGGATTCAGACAGAAAGACATGTTTTTTGGATATCTTCATTGGGAGGGTTTAACCCCAACCCTCTACTGATCAATTTTAAATGACTTGCCATTTTGAGGAGGAATCGCATTGCTGCTTTCAGCTATATTTATTATTATTATTATTATTCTCCTTGAGCCCCAATATCTCAAAAAGTCACTGGTCAAAAATTTTCTAAATTGGCACATTGATACTCCATGCCAAAGGGTACCCCCAAAGCAAGAATGGACCACATTCGCCCATAGGTGGCGCTAAAAAATGTTTTCAAAGTGATGGTATTTCTACGCCATTTGTCCAATTATACTGAAACTTGGTGTACATGTCTCATTTCTCATGGGGAACAAAAAAGCCTCAAAGAGCCATAACTTCCGCCATGATCGATTTTCCTGTACAGTGAAAATTTGCGAAAACCTACAAAACTTTTATTCTCCTGAACCGTAGCTCCAATTGATTTGAAATTTGGTACACATGTGTAGAATTGATGTCTTTGAAAAAGATACTTAGGAAAAATTAATATGATACAAAATGGCTGAAAGGGCTGTGTTTATGTAAATGTCCACATTTTATCAATATACATGTGTCAAAAAATCAAATGTAATTTTGACTAATGGTTTTTCAAACCTAACATGCTTCAAGATGACATCTCTCTGAAGTACTGCGTAAAGAACATCCCTTATTCTCCCTTAGGGGGTGCTAACGGCCATGCACAAAATTCCCATTTTATCGTCAAAATTTTCTAATTTGGTACATTGATACTACAGGCCAACAGGAACCCACAAACCAAGAATTGCCCATATTCGCCATTAGGGGGCACTACAGATTATGCCTTAAAGTCCTATTTTCTGGTCAAACATTTTCAAATTTGGTACATTGATACTACAGGCCAACAGGAACCCTCAAATCAAGAACTGCCGATAATCACCATTAGGGGGCGCTACAGGCTATGCATTAAAGTCCTATTTTCTGGTCAAAAATTTCCTAATTTGGTACATTGATACTACAGGCCAACAGGAACCCTCAAATCAATAATGGCCCACATTCACCCTTAGGGGGCGCATCAGACCATGCCCAAATTTCCCATATTCAAAGTGATGGCATTTCCTCCCGATTTGTCCAATTCTTCTGAAACTTGGTGTACATGACTCATTTCTCATGAGGAACAAAAGCCTCAAGGACCCATAGTTTCCACAATGACAGATTTTCCAGAAAACCGAAAATTTGGGAAAACCTACAAAAATCTTCTTCTCCTGAACCGTAGATCAAATTGACTTGAACTTTGGTACACATGTGTAGAATTGATGACTTTGATAAAGTTACTTAGGAAAAATTAATACGATACAAAATGGCTGAAAGGGGCATGTTTATGTAAATGTACAAATTTATCAATATATATGTCAATAAATCAAATATAATTTTGACTGATGGTTTTTAATACCTAACATGCTTCAAGATGACATAACTCTGAAGTACTGAGCAAAGATTGGCACACATTCACCCATAGGGGGCGCAACAGGCCACGCCCAAATTTCCCATTTTCTTGTGTAAAACTTTCTAATTTGGTACATTGATACTACTGGCCAACACAAACCCACAAACCAAGAATGGCTCACATTCGCCCTTAGGGGGTGCTAACGGCCATGCACAAAATTCCCATTTTATGGTCAAAATTTTCTAATTTGGTACATTGATACTACAGGCCAACAGGATCCCACAAATCAATAATGGCACACATTCACCCTTAGGGGGCGCATCAGAACATGCCCAAATTTCCCATTTTCTTGTCCAAAACTTTCTAATTTGGTACATTGTTACTACAGGCCAACAGGAACCCACAAACAAAAAATGGCTCACATTCGCCCTCAGGGGGCGCTACAGGCCATGCCCAAATGTCACATTTTCAAAGTGATGGTATTTCCATCCCCATTTATTCAGTTCTTCTGAAACTTAATGTACATACCTCATTTCTCATTGTAAACAAAAAAGTCTCCAGGATCCATAAGGTCTAGCATCATGGATTTTCCTGTACACTAAAAATGTTTAGTTTAGGATTCAGACAGAAAGACATGTTTTTTGGATATATTCATTGGGAGGATTTAACCCCAACCCTCTACTGATCAATTTTAATGACTTGCCATTTTGAGGAGGAATCGCATTGCTGCTTTCAGCTATATTTATTATTATTATTATTATTATTATTCTCCTTGTGCCCCAATATCTCAAAAAGTCACTGGTCAAAAATTTTCTAAATTGGCACATTGATACTCCATGCCAAAGGGTACCCCCAAAGCAAGAGTGGACCACATTTGCCCATAGGTGGTGCTACAGGCAATGCCCAAAAAAAATATTTTCAAAGTGATGGTATTTCTACGCCATTTGTCCAATTATACTGAAACTTGGTGTACATTCCTCATTTCTCATTTGGAACAAAAAAGCCTCAAAGAGCCATAACTTCTGCCATGATCGATTTTCCTGCACAGTGAAAATTTGAGAAAACCTACAAAACTCTTATTCTCCTGAACCGTAGCTCCAATTGATTTGAAATTTGGTACACATGTGTAGAATTGATGTCTTTGAAAAAGATACATAGGAAAAATTAATACGATACAAAATGCCTGAAAGGGGCGTGTTTATGTAAATGTACACGTTTTATCAATATACATGTGTCAAAAAATCAAATGTAATTTTGACTAATGGTTTTTCAAACCTAACATGCTTCAAGATGACATCACTCTGAAGTACTGCGTAAAGAATATCCCACATTCTCCCTTAGGGGGTGCTAAAGGCCATGCACAAAATTCACATTTTATGTTCAAAATTTTCTAATTGGGTACATTGATACTACTGGCCAACAGGAACCCTCAAATCAAGAATTGCTGATAATCGCCATTAGGGGGCGCAACAGGCTATGCATTAAAGTCCTATTTTCTGGTCAAACATTTTCAAATTTGGTACATTGATACTACAGGCCAACAGGAACCCTCAAATCAAGAATGGCCCACGTTCACCCTTAGGGGGCGCTATAGGCCATGACCAAAATTGTCATTTTCTGTTCCAAAATTTCCTAATTTGGTACATTGATACTACAGGCCAACAGGAACCCTCAAATCAATAATGGCCCACAATCACCCTTAGGGGGTGCATCAGACCATTCCCAAATTTCCCATATTCAAAGTGATGGCATTTCCTCCCGATTTGTCCAATTCTTTTCTGAAATTTGGTGTACATGACTCATTTCTCATAGGGAACAAAAAGCCTCAAGGACCCATAGTTTCCACAATGACAGATTTTCCAGAAAACTGAAAATTTGGGAAATCCTACAAAAATCTTCTTCTCCTGAACCGTAGATCCAATTGACTTGAACTTTGGTACACATGTGTAGAATTGATGTCTTTGAAAAATCAACTTAGGAAAAATTAATACGATACAAAATGGCTGAAAGGGGCATGTTTATGTAAATGTCCACATTTTATCAATATATATGTCAATAAATCAAATGTAATTTTGACTGATGGTTTTTCAAACCTAACATGCTTCAAGATGACATAACTCTGAAGTACTGAGCAAAGATTGGCCCACATTCACCCTTAGGGGGCGCAGGCCACGCCCAAATTTCCCATTTTCTTGTCCAAAACTTTCTAATTTGGTTCCTTGATTCTACTGGCCAACACAAACCCACAAACAAAAAATGGCTCACATTCGCCCTTAGGGGGCGCTACAGGCCATGCCCAAATGTCACATTTTCAAAGTGATGTTATTTCCATCCCCATTTATTTAGTTCTTCTGAAACTTAATGTACATACCTCATTTCTCATTGTAAACAAAAAAGTCTCCAGGATCCATAAGGTCCGGCATCATGGATTTTCCTGTACACTGAAAATGTTTAGTTTAGGATTCATACAGAAAGACATGTTTTTTGGATATCTTCATTGGGAGGGTTTAATCCCAACCCTCTACTGATCAATTTTAAATGACTTGCCATTTTGAGGAGGAATCGCATTGCTGCTTTCAGCTATATTTATTATTATTATTATTATTCTCCTTGAGCCCCAATATCTCAAAAAGTCACTGGTCAAAAATTTTCTAAATTGGCACATTGATACTCCATGCCAAAGGGTACCCCCAAAGCAAGAATGGACCACATTCGCCCATAGGTGGCGCTAAAAAATGTTTTCAAAGTGATGGTATTTCTACGCCATTTGTCCAATTATACTGAAACTTGGTGTACATGACTCATTTCTCATGGGGAACAAAAGCCTCAAGGACCCATAGTTTCCACAATGACAGATTTTCCAGAAAACCGAAAATTTGGGAAAACCTACAAAAATCTTCTTCTCCTGAACCGTAGATCAAATTGACTTGAACTTTGGTACACATGTGTAGAATTGATGACTTTGATAAAGTTACTTAGGAAAAATTAATACGATACAAAATGGCTGAAAGGGGCATGTTTATGTAAATGTACAAATTTATCAATATATATGTCAATAAATCAAATATAATTTTGACTGATGGTTTTTAATACCTAACATGCTTCAAGATGACATAACTCTGAAGTACTGAGCAAAGATTTGCACACATTCACCCATAGGGGGCGCAACAGGCCACGCCCAAATTTCCCATTTTCTTGTGTAAAACTTTCTAATTTGGTACATTGATACTACTGGCCAACACAAACCCACAAACCAAGAATGGCTCACATTCGCCCTTAGGGGGTGCTAACGGCCATGCACAAAATTCCCATTTTATGGTCAAAATTTTCTAATTTGGTACATTGATACTACAGGCCAACAGGAACCCACAAATCAATAATGGCACACATTCACCCTTAGGGGGCGCATCAGAACATGCCCAAATTTCCCATTTTCTTGTCCAAAACTTTCTAATTTGGTACATTGATACTACAGGCCAACAGGAACCCACAAACAAAAAATGGCTCACATTCGCCCTCAGGGGGCGCTACAGGCCATGCCCAAATGTCACATTTTCAAAGTGATGGTATTTCCATCCCCATTTATTCAGTTCTTCTGAAACTTAATGTACATACCTCATTTCTCATTGTAAACAAAAAAGTCTCCAGGATCCATAAGGTCTAGCATCATGGATTTTCCTGTACACTAAAAATGTTTAGTTTAGGATTCAGACAGAAAGACATGTTTTTTGGATATCTTCATTGGGAGGATTTAACCCCAACCCTCTACTGATCAATTTTAATGACTTGCCATTTTGAGGAGGAATCGCATTGCTGCTTTCAGCTATATTTATTATTATTATTATTATTATTATTCTCCTTGAGCCCCAATATCTCAAAAAGTCACTGGTCAAAAATTTTCTAAATTGGCACATTGATACTCCATGCCAAAGGGTACCCCCAAAGCAAGAGTGGACCACATTTGCCCATTGGTGGTGCTACAGGCAATGCCCAAAAAAAATATTTTCAAAGTGATGGTATTTCTACGCCATTTGTCCAATTATACTGAAACTTGGTGTACATTCCTCATTTCTCATGGGGAACAAAAAAGCCTCAAAGAGCCATAACTTCTGCCATGATCGATTTTCCTGCACAGTGAAAATTTGCGAAAACCTACAAAACTCTTATTCTCCTGAACCGTAGCTCCAATTGATTTGAAATTTGGTACACATGTGTAGAATTGATGTCTTTGAAAAAGATACATAGGAAAAATTAATACGATACAAAATGGTTGAAAGGGGCGTGTTTATGTAAATGTACACATTTTATCAATATACATGTGTCAAAAAATCAAATGTAATTTTGACTAATGGTTTTTCAAACCTAACATGCTTCAAGATGACATCACTCTGAAGTACTGCGTAAAGAATATCCCACATTCTCCCTTAGGGGGTGCTAAAGGCCATGCACAAAATTCACATTTTATGTTCAAAATTTTCTAATTGGGTACATTGATACTACTGGCCAACAGGAACCCTCAAATCAAGAATTGCTGATAATCGCCATTAGGGGGCGCAACAGGCTATGCATTAAAGTCCTATTTTCTGGTCAAACATTTTCAAATTTGGTACATTGATACTACAGGCCAACAGGAACCCTCAAATCAAGAATGGCCCACGTTCACCCTTAGGGGGCGCTATAGGCCATGACCAAAATTGTCATTTTCTGTTCCAAAATTTCCTAATTTGGTACATTGATACTACAGGCCAACAGGAACCCTCAAATCAATAATGGCCCACATTCACCCTTAGGGGGTGCATCAGACCATTCCCAAATTTCCCATATTCAAAGTGATGGCATTTCCTCCCGATTTGTCCAATTCTTTTCTGAAATTTGGTGTACATGACTCATTTCTCATAGGGAACAAAAAGCCTCAAGGACCCATAGTTTCCACAATGACAGATTTTCCAGAAAACTGAAAATTTGGGAAATCCTACAAAAATCTTCTTCTCCTGAACCGTAGATCCAATTGACTTGAACTTTGGTACACATGTGTAGAATTGATGTCTTTGAAAAATCAACTTAGGAAAAATTAATACGATACAAAATGGCTGAAAGGGGCATGTTTATGTAAATGTCCACATTTTATCAATATATATGTCAATAAATCAAATGTAATTTTGACTGATGGTTTTTCAAACCTAACATGCTTCAAGATGACATAACTCTGAAGTACTGAGCAAAGATTGGCCCACATTCACCCTTAGGGGGCGCAGGCCACGCCCAAATTTCCCATTTTCTTGTCCAAAACTTTCTAATTTGGTTCCTTGATTCTACTGGCCAACACAAACCCACAAACAAAAAATGGCTCACATTCGCCCTTAGGGGGCGCTACAGGCCATGCCCAAATGTCACATTTTCAAAGTGATGTTATTTCCATCCCCATTTATTTAGTTCTTCTGAAACTTAATGTACATACCTCATTTCTCATTGTAAACAAAAAAGTCTCCAGGATCCATAAGGTCCGGCATCATGGATTTTCCTGTACACTGAAAATGTTTAGTTTAGGATTCATACAGAAAGACATGTTTTTTGGATATCTTCATTGGGAGGGTTTAATCCCAACCCTCTACTGATCAATTTTAAATGACTTGCCATTTTGAGGAGGAATCGCATTGCTGCTTTCAGCTATATTTATTATTATTATTATTATTCTCCTTGAGCCCCAATATCTCAAAAAGTCACTGGTCAAAAATTTTCTAAATTGGCACATTGATACTCCATGCCAAAGGGTACCCCCAAAGCAAGAATGGACCACATTCGCCCATAGGTGGCGCTAAAAAATGTTTTCAAAGTGATGGTATTTCTACGCCATTTGTCCAATTATACTGAAACTTGGTGTACATGACTCATTTCTCATGGGGAACAAAAGCCTCAAGGACCCATAGTTTCCACAATGACAGATTTTCCAGAAAACCGAAAATTTGGGAAAACCTACAAAAATCTTCTTCTCCTGAACCGTAGATCAAATTGACTTGAACTTTGGTACACATGTGTAGAATTGATGACTTTGATAAAGTTACTTAGGAAAAATTAATACGATACAAAATGGCTGAAAGGGGCATGTTTATGTAAATGTACAAATTTATCAATATATATGTCAATAAATCAAATATAATTTTGACTGATGGTTTTTAATACCTAACATGCTTCAAGATGACATAACTCTGAAGTACTGAGCAAAGATTTGCACACATTCACCCATAGGGGGCGCAACAGGCCACGCCCAAATTTCCCATTTTCTTGTGTAAAACTTTCTAATTTGGTACATTGATACTACTGGCCAACACAAACCCACAAACCAAGAATGGCTCACATTCGCCCTTAGAGGGTGCTAACGGCCATGCACAAAATTCCCATTTTATGGTCAAAATTTTCTAATTTGGTACATTGATACTACAGGCCAACAGGAACCCACAAATCAATAATGGCACACATTCACCCTTAGGGGGCGCATCAGAACATGCCCAAATTTCCCATTTTCTTGTCCAAAACTTTCTAATTTGGTACATTGATACTACAGGCCAACAGGAACCCACAAACAAAAAATGGCTCACATTCGCCCTCAGGGGGCGCTACAGGCCATGCCCAAATGTCACATTTTCAAAGTGATGGTATTTCCATCCCCATTTATTCAGTTCTTCTGAAACTTAATGTACATACCTCATTTCTCATTGTAAACAAAAAAGTCTCCAGGATCCATAAGGTCTAGCATCATGGATTTTCCTGTACACTAAAAATGTTTAGTTTAGGATTCAGACAGAAAGACATGTTTTTTGGATATCTTCATTGGGAGGATTTAACCCCAACCCTCTACTGATCAATTTTAATGACTTGCCATTTTGAGGAGGAATCGCATTGCTGCTTTCAGCTATATTTATTATTATTATTATTATTATTCTCCTTGAGCCCCAATATCTCAAAAAGTCACTGGTCAAAAATTTTCTAAATTGGCACATTGATACTCCATGCCAAAGGGTACCCCCAAAGCAAGAGTGGACCACATTTGCCCATTGGTGGTGCTACAGGCAATGCCCAAAAAAAATATTTTCAAAGTGATGGTATTTCTACGCCATTTGTCCAATTATACTGAAACTTGGTGTACATTCCTCATTTCTCATGGGGAACAAAAAAGCCTCAAAGAGCCATAACTTCTGCCATGATCGATTTTCCTGCACAGTGAAAATTTGCGAAAACCTACAAAACTCTTATTCTCCTGAACCGTAGCTCCAATTGATTTGAAATTTGGTACACATGTGTAGAATTGATGTCTTTGAAAAAGATACATAGGAAAAATTAATACGATACAAAATGGTTGAAAGGGGCGTGTTTATGTAAATGTACACATTTTATCAATATACATGTGTCAAAAAATCAAATGTAATTTTGACTAATGGTTTTTCAAACCTAACATGCTTCAAGATGACATCACTCTGAAGTACTGCGTAAAGAATATCCCACATTCTCCCTTAGGGGGTGCTAAAGGCCATGCACAAAATTCACATTTTATGTTCAAAATTTTCTAATTGGGTACATTGATACTACTGGCCAACAGGAACCCTCAAATCAAGAATTGCTGATAATCGCCATTAGGGGGCGCAACAGGCTATGCATTAAAGTCCTATTTTCTGGTCAAACATTTTCAAATTTGGTACATTGATACTACAGGCCAACAGGAACCCTCAAATCAAGAATGGCCCACGTTCACCCTTAGGGGGCGCTATAGGCCATGACCAAAATTGTCATTTTCTGTTCCAAAATTTCCTAATTTGGTACATTGATACTACAGGCCAACAGGAACCCTCAAATCAATAATGGCCCACATTCACCCTTAGGGGGTGCATCAGACCATTCCCAAATTTCCCATATTCAAAGTGATGGCATTTCCTCCCGATTTGTCCAATTCTTTTCTGAAATTTGGTGTACATGACTCATTTCTCATAGGGAACAAAAAGCCTCAAGGACCCATAGTTTCCACAATGACAGATTTTCCAGAAAACTGAAAATTTGGGAAATCCTACAAAAATCTTCTTCTCCTGAACCGTAGATCCAATTGACTTGAACTTTGGTACACATGTGTAGAATTGATGTCTTTGAAAAATCAACTTAGGAAAAATTAATACGATACAAAATGGCTGAAAGGGGCATGTTTATGTAAATGTCCACATTTTATCAATATATATGTCAATAAATCAAATGTAATTTTGACTGATGGTTTTTCAAACCTAACATGCTTCAAGATGACATAACTCTGAAGTACTGAGCAAAGATTGGCCCACATTCACCCTTAGGGGGCGCAGGCCACGCCCAAATTTCCCATTTTCTTGTCCAAAACTTTCTAATTTGGTTCCTTGATTCTACTGGCCAACACAAACCCACAAACAAAAAATGGCTCACATTCGCCCTTAGGGGGCGCTACAGGCCATGCCCAAATGTCACATTTTCAAAGTGATGTTATTTCCATCCCCATTTATTTAGTTCTTCTGAAACTTAATGTACATACCTCATTTCTCATTGTAAACAAAAAAGTCTCCAGGATCCATAAGGTCCGGCATCATGGATTTTCCTGTACACTGAAAATGTTTAGTTTAGGATTCATACAGAAAGACATGTTTTTTGGATATCTTCATTGGGAGGGTTTAATCCCAACCCTCTACTGATCAATTTTAAATGACTTGCCATTTTGAGGAGGAATCGCATTGCTGCTTTCAGCTATATTTATTATTATTATTATTATTCTCCTTGAGCCCCAATATCTCAAAAAGTCACTGGTCAAAAATTTTCTAAATTGGCACATTGATACTCCATGCCAAAGGGTACCCCCAAAGCAAGAATGGACCACATTCGCCCATAGGTGGCGCTAAAAAATGTTTTCAAAGTGATGGTATTTCTACGCCATTTGTCCAATTATACTGAAACTTGGTGTACATGACTCATTTCTCATGGGGAACAAAAGCCTCAAGGACCCATAGTTTCCACAATGACAGATTTTCCAGAAAACCGAAAATTTGGGAAAACCTACAAAAATCTTCTTCTCCTGAACCGTAGATCAAATTGACTTGAACTTTGGTACACATGTGTAGAATTGATGACTTTGATAAAGTTACTTAGGAAAAATTAATACGATACAAAATGGCTGAAAGGGGCATGTTTATGTAAATGTACAAATTTATCAATATATATGTCAATAAATCAAATATAATTTTGACTGATGGTTTTTAATACCTAACATGCTTCAAGATGACATAACTCTGAAGTACTGAGCAAAGATTTGCACACATTCACCCATAGGGGGCGCAACAGGCCACGCCCAAATTTCCCATTTTCTTGTGTAAAACTTTCTAATTTGGTACATTGATACTACTGGCCAACACAAACCCACAAACCAAGAATGGCTCACATTCGCCCTTAGGGGGTGCTAACGGCCATGCACAAAATTCCCATTTTATGGTCAAAATTTTCTAATTTGGTACATTGATACTACAGGCCAACAGGAACCCACAAATCAATAATGGCACACATTCACCCTTAGGGGGCGCATCAGAACATGCCCAAATTTCCCATTTTCTTGTCCAAAACTTTCTAATTTGGTACATTGATACTACAGGCCAACAGGAACCCACAAACAAAAAATGGCTCACATTCGCCCTCAGGGGGCGCTACAGGCCATGCCCAAATGTCACATTTTCAAAGTGATGGTATTTCCATCCCCATTTATTCAGTTCTTCTGAAACTTAATGTACATACCTCATTTCTCATTGTAAACAAAAAAGTCTCCAGGATCCATAAGGTCTAGCATCATGGATTTTCCTGTACACTAAAAATGTTTAGTTTAGGATTCAGACAGAAAGACATGTTTTTTGGATATCTTCATTGGGAGGATTTAACCCCAACCCTCTACTGATCAATTTTAATGACTTGCCATTTTGAGGAGGAATCGCATTGCTGCTTTCAGCTATATTTATTATTATTATTATTATTATTATTCTCCTTGAGCCCCAATATCTCAAAAAGTCACTGGTCAAAAATTTTCTAAATTGGCACATTGATACTCCATGCCAAAGGGTACCCCCAAAGCAAGAGTGGACCACATTTGCCCATTGGTGGTGCTACAGGCAATGCCCAAAAAAAATATTTTCAAAGTGATGGTATTTCTACGCCATTTGTCCAATTATACTGAAACTTGGTGTACATTCCTCATTTCTCATGGGGAACAAAAAAGCCTCAAAGAGCCATAACTTCTGCCATGATCGATTTTCCTGCACAGTGAAAATTTGCGAAAACCTACAAAACTCTTATTCTCCTGAACCGTAGCTCCAATTGATTTGAAATTTGGTACACATGTGTAGAATTGATGTCTTTGAAAAAAAACTTAGGAAAAATTAATATGATACAAAGTGGCTGAAAGGGCCGTGTTTATGTAAATGTCCACATTTTATCAATATACATGTGTCAAAAAATCAAATGTAATTTTGACTAATGGTTTTTCAAACCTAACATGCTTCAAGATGACATCTCTCTGAAGTACTGCGTAAAGAACATCCCTTATTCTCCCTTAGGGGGTGCTAACGGCCATGCACAAAATTCCCATTTTATCGTCAAAATTTTCTAATTTGGTACATTGATACTACATGCCAACAGGAACCCACAAACCAAGAATTGCCCATATTCGCCATTAGGGGGCACTACAGATTATGCCTTAAAGTCCTATTTTCTGGTCAAACATTTTCAAATTTGGTACATTGATACTACAGGCCAACAGGAACCCTCAAATCAAGAACTGCCGATAATCACCATTAGGGGGCGCTACAGGCTATGCATTAAAGTCCTATTTTCTGGTCAAACATTTTCAAATTTGGTACATTGATACTACAGGCCAACAGGAACCCTCAAATCAAGAATGGCCCACTTTCACCCTTAGTGGGTGCTATAGGCCATGCACAAAATTGTCATTTTCTGTTCCAAAATTTCCTAATTTGGTACATTGATACTACAGGCCAACAGGAACCCTCAAATCAATAATGGCCCACATTCACCCTTAGGGGGCGCATCAGACCATGCCCAAATTTCCCATATTCAAAGTGATGGCATTTCCTCCCGATTTGTCCAATTCTTCTGAAACTTGGTGTACATGACTCATTTCTCATGGGGAACAAAAGCCTCAAGGACCCATAGTTTCCACAATGACAGATTTTCCAGAAAACCGAAAATTTGGGAAAACCTACAAAAATCTTCTTCTCCTGAACCGTAGATCAAATTGACTTGAACTTTGGTACACATGTGTAGAATTGATGACTTTGATAAAGTTACTTAGAAAAAAATTAACACGATACAAAATGGCTGAAAGGGGCATGTTTATGTAAATGTACAAATTTATCAATATATATGTCAATAAATCAAATATAATTTTGACTGATGGTTTTTAATACCTAACATGCTTCAAGATGACATAACTCTGAAGTACTGAGCAAAGATTGGCACACATTCACCCATAGGGGGCGCAACAGGCCACGCCCAAATTTCCCATTTTCTTGTGTAAAACTTTCTTTTTTGGTACATTGATACTACTGGCCAACACAAACCCACAAACCAAGAATGGCTCACATTCGCCCTTAGGGGGTGCTAACGGCCATGCACAAAATTCCCATTTTATGGTCAAAATTTTCTAATTTGGTACATTGATACTACAGGCCAACAGGAACCCACAAATCAATAATGGCACACATTCACCCTTAGGGGGCGCATCAGAACATGCCCAAATTTCCCATTTTCTTGTCCAAAACTTTCTAATTTGGTACATTGATACTACAGGCCAACAGGAACCCACAAACAAAAAATGGCTCACATTCGCCCTCAGGGGGCGCTACAGGCCATGCCCAAATGTCACATTTTCAAAGTGATGTTATTTCCATCCCCATTTATTTAGTTCTTCTGAAACTTAATGTACATACCTCATTTCTCATTGTAAACAAAAAAGTCTCCAGGATCCATAAGGTCCGGCATCATGGATTTTCCTGTACACTGAAAATGTTTAGTTTAGGATTCAGACAGAAAGACATGTTTTTTGGATATCTTCATTGGGAGGATTTAACCCCAACCCTCTACTGATCAATTTTAATGACTTGCCATTTTGAGGAGGAATCGCATTGCTGCTTTCAGCTATATTTATTATTATTATTATTATTCTCCTTGAGCCCCAATATCTCAAAAAGTCACTGGTCAAAAATTTTCTAAATTGGCACATTGATACTCCATGCCAAAGGGTACCCCCAAAGCAAGAGTGGACCACATTTGCCCATAGGTGGTGCTACAGGCAATGCCCAAAAAAAATATTTTCAAAGTGATGGTATTTCTACGCCATTTGTCCAATTATACTGAAACTTGGTGTACATTCCTCATTTCTCATGGGGAACAAAAAAGCCTCAAAGAGCCATAACTTCTGCCATGATCGATTTTCCTGCACAGTGAAAATTTGCGAAAACCTACAAAACTCTTATTCTCCTGAACCGTAGCTCCAATTGATTTGAAATTTGGTACACATGTGTAGAATTGATGTCTTTGAAAAAGATACATAGGAAAAATTAATACGATACAAAATGGTTGAAAGGGGCGTGTTTATGTAAATGTACACATTTTATCAATATACGTGTCAAAAAATCAAATGTTATTTTGACTAATGGTTTTTCAAACCTAACATGCTTCAAGATGACATCACTCTGAAGTACTGCGTAAAGAATATCCCACATTCTCCCTTAGGGGGTGCTAAAGGCCATGCACAAAATTCACATTTTATGTTCAAAATTTTCTAATTGGGTACATTGATACTACTGGCCAACAGGAACCCTCAAATCAAGAATTGCTGATAATCGCCATTAGGGGGCGCAACAGGCTATGCATTAAAGTCCTATTTTCTGGTCAAACATTTTCAAATTTGGTACATTGATACTACAGGCCAACAGGAACCCTCAAATCAAGAATGGCCCACGTTCACCCTTAGGGGGCGCTATAGGCCATGACCAAAATTGTCATTTTCTGTTCCAAAATTTCCTAATTTGTTACATTGATACTACAGGCCAACAGGAACCCTCAAATCAATAATGGCCCACATTCACCCTTAGGGGGTGCATCAGACCATTCCCAAATTTCCCATATTCAAAGTGATGGCATTTCCTCCCGATTTGTCCAATTCTTTTCTGAAATTTGGTGTACATGACTCATTTCTCATAGGGAACAAAAAGCCTCAAGGACCCATAGTTTCCACAATGACAGATTTTCCAGAAAACTGAAAATTTGGGAAAACCTACAAAAATCTTCTTCTCCTGAACCGTAGATCCAATTGACTTGAACTTTGGTACACATGTGTAGAATTGATGTCTTTGAAAAATCAACTTAGGAAAAATTAATACGATACAAAATGGCTGAAAGGGGCATGTTTATGTAAATGTCCACATTTTATCAATATATATGTCAATAAATCAAATGTAATTTTGACTGATGGTTTTTCAAACCTAACATGCTTCAAGATGACATAACTCTGAAGTACTGAGCAAAGATTGGCCCACATTCACCATTAGGGGGCGCAGGCCACGCCCAAATTTCCCATTTTCTTGTCCAAAACTTTCTAATTTGGTTCCTTGATTCTACTGGCCAACACAAACCCACAAACAAAAAATGGCTCACATTCGCCCTTAGGGGGCGCTACAGGCCATGCCCAAATGTCACATTTTCAAAGTGATGTTATTTCCATCCCCATTTATTTAGTTCTTCTGAAACTTAATGTACATACCTCATTTCTCATTGTAAACAAAAAAGTCTCCAGGATCCATAAGGTCCGGCATCATGGATTTTCCTGTACACTGAAAATGTTTAGTTTAGGATTCAGACAGAAAGACATGTTTTTTGGATATCTTCATTGAGAGGGTTTAACCCCAACCCTCTACTGATCAATTTTAAATGACTTGCCATTTTGAGGAGGAATCGCATTGCTGCTTTCAGCTATATTTATTATTATTATTATTATTCTCCTTGAGCCCCAATATCTCAAAAAGTCACTGGTCAAAAATTTTCTAAATTGGCACATTGATACTCCATGCCAAAGGGTACCCCCAAAGCAAGAATGTACCACATTCGCCCATAGGTGGCGCTAAAAAATGTTTTCAAAGTGATGGTATTTCTACGCCATTTGTCCAATTATACTGAAACTTGGTGTACATGTCTCATTTCTCATGGGGAACAAAAAAGCCTCAAAGAGCCATAACTTCCGCCATGATCGATTTTCCTGTACAGTGAAAATTTGCGAAAACCTACAAAACTTTTATTTTCCTGAACCGTAGCTCCAATTGATTTGAAATTTGGTACACATGTGTAGAATTGATGTCTTTGAAAAAAAACTTAGGAAAAATTAATATGATACAAAGTGGCTGAAAGGGCCGTGTTTATGTAAATGTCCACATTTTATCAATATACATGTGTCAAAAAATCAAATGTAATTTTGACTAATGGTTTTTCAAACCTAACATGCTTCAAGATGACATCTCTCTGAAGTACTGCGTAAAGAACATCCCTTATTCTCCCTTAGGGGGTGCTAACGGCCATGCACAAAATTCCCATTTTATCGTCAAAATTTTCTAATTTGGTACATTGATACTACAGGCCAACAGGAACCCACAAACCAAGAATTGCCCATATTCGCCATTAGGGGGCACTACAGATTATGCCTTAAAGTCCTATTTTCTGGTCAAACATTTTCAAATTTGGTACATTGATACTACAGGCCAACAGGAACCCTCAAATCAAGAACTGCCGATAATCACCATTAGGGGGCGCTACAGGCTATGCATTAAAGTCCTATTTTCTGGTCAAACATTTTCAAATTTGGTACATTGATACTACAGGCCAACAGGAACCCTCAAATCAAGAATGGCCCACTTTCACCCTTAGTGGGTGATATAGGCCATGCACAAAATTGTCATTTTCTGTTCCAAAATTTCCTAATTTGGTACATTGATACTACAGGCCAACAGGAACCCTCAAATCAATAATGGCCCACATTCACCCTTAGGGGGCGCATCAGACCATGCCCAAATTTCCCATATTCAAAGTGATGGCATTTCCTCCCGATTTGTCCAATTCTTCTGAAACTTGGTGTACATGACTCATTTCTCATGGGGAACAAAAGCCTCAAGGACCCATAGTTTCCACAATGACAGATTTTCCAGAAAACCGAAAATTTGGGAAAACCTACAAAAATCTTCTTCTCCTGAACCGTAGATCAAATTGACTTGAACTTTGGTACACATGTGTAGAATTGATGACTTTGATAAAGTTACTTAGGAAAAATTAATACGATACAAAATGGCTGAAAGGGGCATGTTTATGTAAATGTACAAATTTATCAATATATATGTCAATAAATCAAATATAATTTTGACTGATGGTTTTTAATACCTAACATGCTTCAAGATGACATAACTCTGAAGTACTGAGCAAAGATTGGCACACATTCACCCATATGGGGCGCAACAGGCCACGCCCAAATTTCCCATTTTCTTGTGTAAAACTTTCTTTTTTGGTACATTGATACTACTGGCCAACACAAACCCACAAACCAAGAATGGCTCACATTCGCCCTTAGGGGGTGCTAACGGCCATGCACAAAATTCCCATTTTATGGTCAAAATTTTCTAATTTGGTACATTGATACTACAGGCCAACAGGAACCCACAAATCAATAATGGCACACATTCACCCTTAGGGGGCGCATCAGAACATGCCCAAATTTCCCATTTTCTTGTCCAAAACTTTCTAATTTGGTACATTGATACTACAGGCCAACAGGAACCCACAAACAAAAAATGGCTCACATTCGCCCTCAGGGGGCGCTACAGGCCATGCCCAAATGTCACATTTTCAAAGTGATGGTATTTCCATCCCCATTTATTCAGTTCTTCTGAAACTTAATGTACATACCTCATTTCTCATTGTAAACAAAAAAGTCTCCAGGATCCATAAGGTCCAGCATCATGGATTTTCCTGTACACTAAAAATGTTTAGTTTAGGATTCAGACAGAAAGACGTGTTTTTTGGATATCTTCATTGGGAGGATTTAACCCCAACCCTCTACTGATCAATTTTAATGACTTGCCATTTTGAGGAGGAATCGCATTGCTGCTTTCAGCTATATTTATTATTATTATTATTATTCTCCTTGAGCCCCAATATCTCAAAAAGTCACTGGTCAAAAATTTTCTAAATTGGCACATTGATACTCCATGCCAAAGGGTACCCCCAAAGCAAGAGTGGACCACATTTGCCCATAGGTGGTGCTACAGGCAATGCCCAAAAAAAATATTTTCAAAGTGATGGTATTTCTACGCCATTTGTCCAATTATACTGAAACTTGGTGTACATTCCTCATTTCTCATGGGGAACAAAAAAGCCTCAAAGAGCCATAACTTCTGCCATGATCGATTTTCCTGCACAGTGAAAATTTGCGAAAACCTACAAAACTCTTATTCTCCTGAACCGTAGCTCCAATTGATTTGAAATTTGGTACACATGTGTAGAATTGATGTCTTTGAAAAATATACATAGGAAAAATTAATACGATACAAAATGCCTGAAAGGGGCGTGTTTATGTAAATGTACACATTTTATCAATATACATGTGTCAAAAAATCAAATGTAATTTTGACTAATGGTTTTTCAAACCTAACATGCTTCAAGATGACATCACTCTGAAGTACTGCGTAAAGAATATCCCACATTCTCCCTTAGGGGGTGCTAAAGGCCATGCACAAAATTCACATTTTATGTTCAAAATTTTCTAATTGGGTACATTGATACTACTGGCCAACAGGAACCCTCAAATCAAGAATTGCTGATAATCGCCATTAGGGGGCGCAACAGGCTATGCATTAAAGTCCTATTTTCTGGTCAAACATTTTCAAATTTGGTACATTGATACTACAGGCCAACAGGAACCCTCAAATCAAGAATGGCCCACGTTCACCCTTAGGGGGCGCTATAGGCCATGACCAAAATTGTCATTTTCTGTTCCAAAATTTCGTACATTGATACTACATGCCAACAGGAACCCTCAAATCAATAATGGCCCACATTCACCCTTAGGGGGTGCATCAGACCATTCCCAAATTTCCCATATTCAAAGTGATGGCATTTCCTCCCGATTTGTCCAATTCTTTTCTGAAATTTGGTGTACATGACTCATTTCTCATGGGGAACAAAAAGCCTCAAGGACCCATAGTTTCCACAATGACAGATTTTCCAGAAAAAGGAAAATTTGGGAAAACCTACAAAAATCTTCTTCTCCTGAACCGTAGATCAAATTGACTTGAACTTTGGTACACATGTGTAGAATTGATGACTTTGATAAAGTTACTTAGGAAAAATTAATATGATACAAAATGGCTGAAAGGGGCATGTTTATGTAAATGTACAAATTTATCAATATATATGTCAATAAATCAAATATAATTTTGACTGATGGTTTTTAATACCTAACATGCTTCAAGATGACATAACTCTGAAGTACTGAGCAAAGATTGGCACACATTCACCCAAAGGGGGAGCAACAGGCCACGCCCAAATTTCCCATTTTCTTGTGTAAAACTTTCTAATTTGGTACATTGATACTACTGGCCAACACAAACCCACAAACCAAGAATGGCTCACATTCGCCCTTAGGGGGTGCTAACGGCCATGCACAAAATTCCCATTTTATGGTCAAAATTTTCAAATTTGGTACATTGATACTACAGGCCAACAGGAACCCACAAATCAATAATGGCACACATTCACCCTTAGGGGGCGCATCAGAACATGCCCAAATTTCCCATTTTCTTGTCCAAAACTTTCTAATTTGGTACATTGATACTACAGGCCAACAGGAACCCACAAACAAAAAATGGCTCACATTCGCCCTCAGGGGGCGCTACAGGCCATGCCCAAATGTCACATTTTCAAAGTGATGGTATTTCCATCCCCATTTATTCAGTTCTTCTGAAACTTAATGTACATACCTCATTTCTCATTGTAAACAAAAAAGTCTCCAGGATCCATAAGGTCCAGCATCATAGATTTTCCTGTACACTAAAAATGTTTAGTTTAGGATTCAGACAGAAAGACATGTTTTTTGGATATCTTCATTGGGAGGATTTAACCCCAACCCTCTACTGATCAATTTTAATGACTTGCCATTTTGAGGATGAATCGCATTGCTGCTTTCAGCTATATTTATTATTATTATTATTATTATTATTCTCCTTGAGCCCCAATATCTCAAAAAGTCACTGGTCAAAAATTTTCTAAATTGGCACATTGATACTCCATGCCAAAGGGTACCCCCAAAGCAAGAGTGGACCACATTTGCCCATAGGTGGTGCTACAGGCAATGCCCAAAAAAAATATTTTCAAAGTGATGGTATTTCTACGCCATTTGTCCAATTATACTGAAACTTGGTGTACATTCCTCATTTCTCATGGGGAACAAAAAAGCCTCAAAGAGCCATAACTGCTGCCATGATCGATTTTCCTGCACAGTGAAAATTTGTGAAAACCTACAAAACTCTTATTCTCCTGAACCGTAGCTCCAATTGATTTGAAATTTGGTACACATGTGTAGAATTGATGTCTTTGAAAAAGTTACATAGGAAAAATTAATACGATACAAAATGGCTGAAAGGGGCGTGTTTATGTAAATGTACACATTTTATCAATATACATGTGTCAAAAAATCAAATGTAATTTTGACTAATGGTTTTTCAAACCTAACATGCTTCAAGATGACATCACTCTGAAGTACTGCGTAAAGAATATCCCACATTCTCCCTTAGGGGGTGCTAAAGGCCATGCACAAAATTCACATTTTATGTTCAAAATTTTCTAATTGGGTACATTGATACTACTGGCCAACAGGAACCCTCAAATCAAGAATTGCTGATAATCGCCATTAGGGGGCGCAACAGGCTATGCATTAAAGTCCTATTTTCTGGTCAAACATTTTCAAATTTGGTACATTGATACTACAGGCCAACAGGAACCCTCAAATCAAGAATGGCCCACGTTCACCCTTAGGGGCGCTATAGGCCATGACCAAAATTGTCATTTTCTGTTCCAAAATTTCCTAATTTGGTACATTGATACTACAGGCCAACAGGAACCCTCAAATCAATAATGGCCCACATTCACCCTTAGGGGGTGCATCAGACCATTCCCAAATTTCCCATATTCAAAGTGATGGCATTTCCTCCCGATTTGTCCAATTCTTTTCTGAAATTTGGTGTACATGACTCATTTCTCATAGGGAACAAAAAGCCTCAAGGACCCATAGTTTCCACAATGACAGATTTTCCAGATAACTGAAAATTTGGGAAAACCTACAAAAATCTTCTTCTCCTGAACCGTAGATCAAATTGACTTGAACTTTGGTACACATGTGTAGAATTGATGTCTTTGAAAAATCAACTTAGGAAAAATTAATATGATACAAAATGGCTGAAAGGGGCATGTTTATGTAAATGTCCACATTTTATCAATATATATGTCAATAAATCAAATGTAATTTTGACTGATGGTTTTTCAAACCTAACATGCTTCAAGATGACATAACTCTGAAGTACTGAGCAAAGATTGGCCCACATTCACCCTTAGGGGGCGCAGGCCACGCCCAAATTTCCCATTTTCTTGTCCAAAACTTTCTAATTTGGTTCCTTGATTCTACTGGCCAACACAAACCCACAAACAAAAAATGGCTCACATTCGCCCTTAGGGGGCGCTACAGGCCATGCCCAAATGTCACATTTTCAAAGTGATGTTATTTCCATCCCCATTTATTTAGTTCTTCTGAAACTTAATGTACATACCTCATTTCTCATTGTAAACAAAAAAGTCTCCAGGATCCATAAGGTCCGGCATCATGGATTTTCCTGTACACTGAAAATGTTTAGTTTAGGATTCATACAGAAAGACATGTTTTTTGGATATCTTCATTGGGAGGGTTTAATCCCAACCCTCTACTGATCAATTTTAAATGACTTGCCATTTTGAGGAGGAATCGCATTGCTGCTTTCAGCTATATTTATTATTATTATTATTATTCTCCTTGAGCCCCAATATCTCAAAAAGTCACTGGTCAAAAATTTTCTAAATTGGCACATTGATACTCCATGCCAAAGGGTACCCCCAAAGCAAGAATGGACCACATTCGCCCATAGGTGGCGCTAAAAAATGTTTTCAAAGTGATGGTATTTCTACGCCATTTGTCCAATTATACTGAAACTTGGTGTACATGTCTCATTTCTCATGGGGAACAAAAAAGCCTCAAAGAGCCATAACTTCCGCCATGATCGATTTTCCTGTACAGTGAAAATTTGCGAAAACCTACAAAACTTTTATTCTCCTGAACCGTAGCTCCAATTGATTTGAAATTTGGTACACATGTGTAGAATTGATGTCTTTGAAAAAGATACTTAGGAAAAATTAATATGATACAAAATGGCTGAAAGGGCCGTGTTTATGTAAATGTCCACATTTTATCAATATACATGTGTCAAAAAATCAAATATAATTTTGACTAATGGTTTTTCAAACCTAACATGCTTCAAGATGACATCTCTCTGAAGTACTGCGTAAAGAACATCCCTTATTCTCCCTTAGGGGGTGCTAACGGCCATGCACAAAATTCCCATTTTATCGTCAAAATTTTCAAATTTGGTACATTGATACTACAGGCCAACAGGAACCCACAAACCAAGAATTGCCCATATTCGCCATTAGGGGGCACTACAGATTATGCCTTAAAGTCCTATTTTCTGGTCAAACATTTTCAAATTTGGTACATTGATACTACAGGCCAACAGGAACCCTCAAATCAAGAACTGCCGATAATCACCATTAGGGGGCGCTACAGGCTATGCATTAAAGTCCTATTTTCTGGTCAAACATTTTCAAATTTGGTACATTGATACTACAGGCCAACAGGAACCCTCAAATCAAGAATGGCCCACTTTCACCCTTAGGGGGTGCTATAGGCCATGCACAAAATTGTCATTTTCTGTTCCAAAATTTCCTAATTTGGTACATTGATACTACAGGCCAACAGGAACCCTCAAATCAATAATGGCCCACATTCACCCTTAGGGGGCGCATCAGACCATGCCCAAATTTCCCATATTCAAAGTGATGGCATTTCCTCCCGATTTGTCCAATTCTTCTGAAACTTGGTGTACATGACTCATTTCTCATGGGGAACAAAAGCCTCAAGGACCCATAGTTTCCACAATGACAGATTTTCCAGAAAACCGAAAATTTGGGAAAACCTACAAAAATCTTCTTCTCCTGAACCGTAGATCAAATTGACTTGAACTTTGGTACACATGTGTAGAATTGATGACTTTGATAAAGTTACTTAGGAAAAATTAATACGATACAAAATGGCTGAAAGGGGCATGTTTATGTAAATGTACAAATTTATCAATATATATGTCAATAAATCAAATATAATTTTGACTGATGGTTTTTAATACCTAACATGCTTCAAGATGACATAACTCTGAAGTACTGAGCAAAGATTGGCACACATTCACCCATAGGGGGCGCAACAGGCCACGCCCAAATTTCCCATTTTCTTGTGTAAAACTTTCTAATTTGGTACATTGATACTACTGGCCAACACAAACCCACAAACCAAGAATGGCTCACATTCGCCCTTAGGGGGTGCTAACGGCCATGCACAAAATTCCCATTTTATGGTCAAAATTTTCTAATTTGGTACATTGATACTACAGGCCAACAGGATCCCACAAATCAATAATGGCACACATTCACCCTTAGGGGGCGCATCAGAACATGCCCAAATTTCCCATTTTCTTGTCCAAAACTTTCTAATTTGGTACATTGATACTACAGGCCAACAGGAACCCACAAACAAAAAATGGCTCACATTCGCCCTCAGGGGGCGCTACAGGCCATGCCCAAATGTCACATTTTCAAAGTGATGGTATTTCCATCCCCATTTATTCAGTTCTTCTGAAACTTAATGTACATACCTCATTTCTCATTGTAAACAAAAAAGTCTCCAGGATCCATAAGGTCTAGCATCATGGATTTTCCTGTACACTAAAAATGTTTAGTTTAGGATTCAGACAGAAAGACATGTTTTTTGGATATATTCATTGGGAGGATTTAACCCCAACCCTCTACTGATCAATTTTAATGACTTGCCATTTTGAGGAGGAATCGCATTGCTGCTTTCAGCTATATTTATTATTATTATTATTATTATTATTCTCCTTGTGCCCCAATATCTCAAAAAGTCACTGGTCAAAAATTTTCTAAATTGGCACATTGATACTCCATGCCAAAGGGTACCCCCAAAGCAAGAGTGGACCACATTTGCCCATAGGTGGTGCTACAGGCAATGCCCAAAAAAAATATTTTCAAAGTGATGGTATTTCTACGCCATTTGTCCAATTATACTGAAACTTGGTGTACATTCCTCATTTCTCATTTGGAACAAAAAAGCCTCAAAGAGCCATAACTTCTGCCATGATCGATTTTCCTGCACAGTGAAAATTTGAGAAAACCTACAAAACTCTTATTCTCCTGAACCGTAGCTCCAATTGATTTGAAATTTGGTACACATGTGTAGAATTGATGTCTTTGAAAAAGATACATAGGAAAAATTAATACGATACAAAATGCCTGAAAGGGGCGTGTTTATGTAAATGTACACATTTTATCAATATACATGTGTCAAAAAATCAAATGTAATTTTGACTAATGGTTTTTCAAACCTAACATGCTTCAAGATGACATCACTCTGAAGTACTGCGTAAAGAATATCCCACATTCTCCCTTAGGGGGTGCTAAAGGCCATGCACAAAATTCACATTTTATGTTCAAAATTTTCTAATTGGGTACATTGATACTACTGGCCAACAGGAACCCTCAAATCAAGAATTGCTGATAATCGCCATTAGGGGGCGCAACAGGCTATGCATTAAAGTCCTATTTTCTGGTCAAACATTTTCAAATTTGGTACATTGATACTACAGGCCAACAGGAACCCTCAAATCAAGAATGGCCCACGTTCACCCTTAGGGGGCGCTATAGGCCATGACCAAAATTGTCATTTTCTGTTCCAAAATTTCGTACATTGATACTACATGCCAACAGGAACCCTCAAATCAATAATGGCCCACATTCACCCTTAGGGGGTGCATCAGACCATTCCCAAATTTCCCATATTCAAAGTGATGGCATTTCCTCCCGATTTGTCCAATTCTTTTCTGAAATTTGGTGTACATGACTCATTTCTCATGGGGAACAAAAAGCCTCAAGGACCCATAGTTTCCACAATGACAGATTTTCCAGAAAAAGGAAAATTTGGGAAAACCTACAAAAATCTTCTTCTCCTGAACCGTAGATCAAATTGACTTGAACTTTGGTACACATGTGTAGAATTGATGACTTTGATAAAGTTACTTAGGAAAAATTAATATGATACAAAATGGCTGAAAGGGGCATGTTTATGTAAATGTACAAATTTATCAATATATATGTCAATAAATCAAATATAATTTTGACTGATGGTTTTTAATACCTAACATGCTTCAAGATGACATAACTCTGAAGTACTGAGCAAAGATTGGCACACATTCACCCAAAGGGGGAGCAACAGGCCACGCCCAAATTTCCCATTTTCTTGTGTAAAACTTTCTAATTTGGTACATTGATACTACTGGCCAACACAAACCCACAAACCAAGAATGGCTCACATTCGCCCTTAGGGGGTGCTAACGGCCATGCACAAAATTCCCATTTTATGGTCAAAATTTTCAAATTTGGTACATTGATACTACAGGCCAACAGGAACCCACAAATCAATAATGGCACACATTCACCCTTAGGGGGCGCATCAGAACATGCCCAAATTTCCCATTTTCTTGTCCAAAACTTTCTAATTTGGTACATTGATACTACAGGCCAACAGGAACCCACAAACAAAAAATGGCTCACATTCGCCCTCAGGGGGCGCTACAGGCCATGCCCAAATGTCACATTTTCAAAGTGATGGTATTTCCATCCCCATTTATTCAGTTCTTCTGAAACTTAATGTACATACCTCATTTCTCATTGTAAACAAAAAAGTCTCCAGGATCCATAAGGTCCAGCATCATAGATTTTCCTGTACACTAAAAATGTTTAGTTTAGGATTCAGACAGAAAGACATGTTTTTTGGATATCTTCATTGGGAGGATTTAACCCCAACCCTCTACTGATCAATTTTAATGACTTGCCATTTTGAGGATGAATCGCATTGCTGCTTTCAGCTATATTTATTATTATTATTATTATTATTATTCTCCTTGAGCCCCAATATCTCAAAAAGTCACTGGTCAAAAATTTTCTAAATTGGCACATTGATACTCCATGCCAAAGGGTACCCCCAAAGCAAGAGTGGACCACATTTGCCCATAGGTGGTGCTACAGGCAATGCCCAAAAAAAATATTTTCAAAGTGATGGTATTTCTACGCCATTTGTCCAATTATACTGAAACTTGGTGTACATTCCTCATTTCTCATGGGGAACAAAAAAGCCTCAAAGAGCCATAACTGCTGCCATGATCGATTTTCCTCCACAGTGAAAATTTGTGAAAACCTACAAAACTCTTATTCTCCTGAACCGTAGCTCCAATTGATTTGAAATTTGGTACACATGTGTAGAATTGATGTCTTTGAAAAAGTTACATAGGAAAAATTAATACGATACAAAATGGCTGAAAGGGGCGTGTTTATGTAAATGTACACATTTTATCAATATACATGTGTCAAAAAATCAAATGTAATTTTGACTAATGGTTTTTCAAACCTAACATGCTTCAAGATGACATCACTCTGAAGTACTGCGTAAAGAATATCCCACATTCTCCCTTAGGGGGTGCTAAAGGCCATGCACAAAATTCACATTTTATGTTCAAAATTTTCTAATTGGGTACATTGATACTACTGGCCAACAGGAACCCTCAAATCAAGAATTGCTGATAATCGCCATTAGGGGGCGCAACAGGCTATGCATTAAAGTCCTATTTTCTGGTCAAACATTTTCAAATTTGGTACATTGATACTACAGGCCAACAGGAACCCTCAAATCAAGAATGGCCCACGTTCACCCTTAGGGGCGCTATAGGCCATGACCAAAATTGTCATTTTCTGTTCCAAAATTTCCTAATTTGGTACATTGATACTACAGGCCAACAGGAACCCTCAAATCAATAATGGCCCACATTCACCCTTAGGGGGTGCATCAGACCATTCCCAAATTTCCCATATTCAAAGTGATGGCATTTCCTCCCGATTTGTCCAATTCTTTTCTGAAATTTGGTGTACATGACTCATTTCTCATAGGGAACAAAAAGCCTCAAGGACCCATAGTTTCCACAATGACAGATTTTCCAGATAACTGAAAATTTGGGAAAACCTACAAAAATCTTCTTCTCCTGAACCGTAGATCCAATTGACTTGAACTTTGGTACACATGTTATACAATTGATGTCTTTGAAAAATCAACTTAGGAAAAATTAATACGATACAAAATGGCTGAAAGGGGCATGTTTATGTAAATGTCCACATTTTATCAATATATATGTCAATAAATCAAATGTAATTTTGACTGATGGTTTTTCAAACCTAACATGCTTCAAGATGACATAACTCTGAAGTACTGAGCAAAGATTGGCCCACATTCACCCTTAGGGGGCGCAGGCCACGCCCAAATTTCCCATTTTCTTGTCCAAAACTTTCTAATTTGGTTCCTTGATTCTACTGGCCAACACAAACCCACAAACAAAAAATGGCTCACATTCGCCCTTAGGGGGCGCTACAGGCCATGCCCAAATGTCACATTTTCAAAGTGATGTTATTTCCATCCCCATTTATTTAGTTCTTCTGAAACTTAATGTACATACCTCATTTCTCATTGTAAACAAAAAAGTCTCCAGGATCCATAAGGTCCGGCATCATGGATTTTCCTGTACACTGAAAATGTTTAGTTTAGGATTCATACAGAAAGACATGTTTTTTGGATATCTTCATTGGGAGGGTTTAATCCCAACCCTCTACTGATCAATTTTAAATGACTTGCCATTTTGAGGAGGAATCGCATTGCTGCTTTCAGCTATATTTATTATTATTATTATTATTCTCCTTGAGCCCCAATATCTCAAAAAGTCACTGGTCAAAAATTTTCTAAATTGGCACATTGATACTCCATGCCAAAGGGTACCCCCAAAGCAAGAATGGACCACATTCGCCCATAGGTGGCGCTAAAAAATGTTTTCAAAGTGATGGTATTTCTACGCCATTTGTCCAATTATACTGAAACTTGGTGTACATGTCTCATTTCTCATGGGGAACAAAAAAGCCTCAAAGAGCCATAACTTCCGCCATGATCGATTTTCCTGTACAGTGAAAATTTGCGAAAACCTACAAAACTTTTATTCTCCTGAACCGTAGCTCCAATTGATTTGAAATTTGGTACACATGTGTAGAATTGATGTCTTTGAAAAAGATACTTAGGAAAAATTAATATGATACAAAATGGCTGAAAGGGCCGTGTTTATGTAAATGTCCACATTTTATCAATATACATGTGTCAAAAAATCAAATATAATTTTGACTAATGGTTTTTCAAACCTAACATGCTTCAAGATGACATCTCTCTGAAGTACTGCGTAAAGAACATCCCTTATTCTCCCTTAGGGGGTGCTAACGGCCATGCACAAAATTCCCATTTTATCGTCAAAATTTTCAAATTTGGTACATTGATACTACAGGCCAACAGGAACCCACAAACCAAGAATTGCCCATATTCGCCATTAGGGGGCACTACAGATTATGCCTTAAAGTCCTATTTTCTGGTCAAACATTTTCAAATTTGGTACATTGATACTACAGGCCAACAGGAACCCTCAAATCAAGAACTGCCGATAATCACCATTAGGGGGCGCTACAGGCTATGCATTAAAGTCCTATTTTCTGGTCAAACATTTTCAAATTTGGTACATTGATACTACAGGCCAACAGGAACCCTCAAATCAAGAATGGCCCACTTTCACCCTTAGGGGGTGCTATAGGCCATGCACAAAATTGTCATTTTCTGTTCCAAAATTTCCTAATTTGGTACATTGATACTACAGGCCAACAGGAACCCTCAAATCAATAATGGCCCACATTCACCCTTAGGGGGCGCATCAGACCATGCCCAAATTTCCCATATTCAAAGTGATGGCATTTCCTCCCGATTTGTCCAATTCTTCTGAAACTTGGTGTACATGACTCATTTCTCATGGGGAACAAAAGCCTCAAGGACCCATAGTTTCCACAATGACAGATTTTCCAGAAAACCGAAAATTTGGGAAAACCTACAAAAATCTTCTTCTCCTGAACCGTAGATCAAATTGACTTGAACTTTGGTACACATGTGTAGAATTGATGACTTTGATAAAGTTACTTAGGAAAAATTAATATGATACAAAATGGCTGAAAGGGGCATGTTTATGTAAATGTACAAATTTATCAATATATATGTCAATAAATCAAATATAATTTTGACTGATGGTTTTTAATACCTAACATGCTTCAAGATGACATAACTCTGAAGTACTGAGCAAAGATTGGCACACATTCACCCATAGGGGGCGCAACAGGCCACGCCCAAATTTCCCATTTTCTTGTGTAAAACTTTCTAATTTGGTACATTGATACTACTGGCCAACACAAACCCACAAACCAAGAATGGCTCACATTCGCCCTTAGGGGGTGCTAACGGCCATGCACAAAATTCCCATTTTATGGTCAAAATTTTCTAATTTGGTACATTGATACTACAGGCCAACAGGATCCCACAAATCAATAATGGCACACATTCACCCTTAGGGGGCGCATCAGAACATGCCCAAATTTCCCATTTTCTTGTCCAAAACTTTCTAATTTGGTACATTGATACTACAGGCCAACAGGAACCCACAAACAAAAAATGGCTCACATTCGCCCTCAGGGGGCGCTACAGGCCATGCCCAAATGTCACATTTTCAAAGTGATGGTATTTCCATCCCCATTTATTCAGTTCTTCTGAAACTTAATGTACATACCTCATTTCTCATTGTAAACAAAAAAGTCTCCAGGATCCATAAGGTCTAGCATCATGGATTTTCCTGTACACTAAAAATGTTTAGTTTAGGATTCAGACAGAAAGACATGTTTTTTGGATATATTCATTGGGAGGATTTAACCCCAACCCTCTACTGATCAATTTTAATGACTTGCCATTTTGAGGAGGAATCGCATTGCTGCTTTCAGCTATATTTATTATTATTATTATTATTATTATTCTCCTTGTGCCCCAATATCTCAAAAAGTCACTGGTCAAAAATTTTCTAAATTGGCACATTGATACTCCATGCCAAAGGGTACCCCCAAAGCAAGAGTGGACCACATTTGCCCATAGGTGGTGCTACAGGCAATGCCCAAAAAAAATATTTTCAAAGTGATGGTATTTCTACGCCATTTGTCCAATTATACTGAAACTTGGTGTACATTCCTCATTTCTCATTTGGAACAAAAAAGCCTCAAAGAGCCATAACTTCTGCCATGATCGATTTTCCTGCAGTGAAAATTTGAGAAAACCTACAAAACTCTTATTCTCCTGAACCGTAGCTCCAATTGATTTGAAATTTGGTACACATGTGTAGAATTGATGTCTTTGAAAAAGATACATAGGAAAAATTAATACGATACAAAATGCCTGAAAGGGGCGTGTTTATGTAAATGTACACATTTTATCAATATACATGTGTCAAAAAATCAAATGTAATTTTGACTAATGGTTTTTCAAACCTAACATGCTTCAAGATGACATCACTCTGAAGTACTGCGTAAAGAATATCCCACATTCTCCCTTAGGGGGTGCTAAAGGCCATGCACAAAATTCACATTTTATGTTCAAAATTTTCTAATTGGGTACATTGATACTACTGGCCAACAGGAACCCTCAAATCAAGAATTGCTGATAATCGCCATTAGGGGGCGCAACAGGCTATGCATTAAAGTCCTATTTTCTGGTCAAACATTTTCAAATTTGGTACATTGATACTACAGGCCAACAGGAACCCTCAAATCAAGAATGGCCCACGTTCACCCTTAGGGGGCGCTATAGGCCATGACCAAAATTGTCATTTTCTGTTCCAAAATTTCCTAATTTGGTACATTGATACTACAGGCCAACAGGAACCCTCAAATCAATAATGGCCCACATTCACCCTTAGGGGGTGCATCAGACCATTCCCAAATTTCCCATATTCAAAGTGATGGCATTTCCTCCCGATTTGTCCAATTCTTTTCTGAAATTTGGTGTACATGACTCATTTCTCATAGGGAACAAAAAGCCTCAAGGACCCATAGTTTCCACAATGACAGATTTTCCAGAAAACTGAAAATTTGGGAAATCCTACAAAAATCTTCTTCTCCTGAACCGTAGATCCAATTGACTTGAACTTTGGTACACATGTGTAGAATTGATGTCTTTGAAAAATCAACTTAGGAAAAATTAATACGATACAAAATGGCTGAAAGGGGCATGTTTATGTAAATGTCCACATTTTATCAATATATATGTCAATAAATCAAATGTAATTTTGACTGATGGTTTTTCAAACCTAACATGCTTCAAGATGACATAACTCTGAAGTACTGAGCAAAGATTGGCCCACATTCACCCTTAGGGGGCGCAGGCCACGCCCAAATTTCCCATTTTCTTGTCCAAAACTTTCTAATTTGGTTCCTTGATTCTACTGGCCAACACAAACCCACAAACAAAAAATGGCTCACATTCGCCCTTAGGGGGCGCTACAGGCCATGCCCAAATGTCACATTTTCAAAGTGATGTTATTTCCATCCCCATTTATTTAGTTCTTCTGAAACTTAATGTACATACCTCATTTCTCATTGTAAACAAAAAAGTCTCCAGGATCCATAAGGTCCGGCATCATGGATTTTCCTGTACACTGAAAATGTTTAGTTTAGGATTCATACAGAAAGACATGTTTTTTGGATATCTTCATTGGGAGGGTTTAATCCCAACCCTCTACTGATCAATTTTAAATGACTTGCCATTTTGAGGAGGAATCGCATTGCTGCTTTCAGCTATATTTATTATTATTATTATTATTCTCCTTGAGCCCCAATATCTCAAAAAGTCACTGGTCAAAAATTTTCTAAATTGGCACATTGATACTCCATGCCAAAGGGTACCCCCAAAGCAAGAATGGACCACATTCGCCCATAGGTGGCGCTAAAAAATGTTTTCAAAGTGATGGTATTTCTACGCCATTTGTCCAATTATACTGAAACTTGGTGTACATGTCTCATTTCTCATGGGGAACAAAAAAGCCTCAAAGAGCCATAACTTCCGCCATGATCGATTTTCCTGTACAGTGAAAATTTGCGAAAACCTACAAAACTTTTATTCTCCTGAACCGTAGCTCCAATTGATTTGAAATTTGGTACACATGTGTAGAATTGATGTCTTTGAAAAAGATACTTAGGAAAAATTAATATGATACAAAATGGCTGAAAGGGCCGTGTTTATGTAAATGTCCACATTTTATCAATATACATGTGTCAAAAAATCAAATATAATTTTGACTAATGGTTTTTCAAACCTAACATGCTTCAAGATGACATCTCTCTGAAGTACTGCGTAAAGAACATCCCTTATTCTCCCTTAGGGGGTGCTAACGGCCATGCACAAAATTCCCATTTTATCGTCAAAATTTTCAAATTTGGTACATTGATACTACAGGCCAACAGGAACCCACAAACCAAGAATTGCCCATATTCGCCATTAGGGGGCACTACAGATTATGCCTTAAAGTCCTATTTTCTGGTCAAACATTTTCAAATTTGGTACATTGATACTACAGGCCAACAGGAACCCTCAAATCAAGAACTGCCGATAATCACCATTAGGGGGCGCTACAGGCTATGCATTAAAGTCCTATTTTCTGGTCAAACATTTTCAAATTTGGTACATTGATACTACAGGCCAACAGGAACCCTCAAATCAAGAATGGCCCACTTTCACCCTTAGGGGGTGCTATAGGCCATGCACAAAATTGTCATTTTCTGTTCCAAAATTTCCTAATTTGGTACATTGATACTACAGGCCAACAGGAACCCTCAAATCAATAATGGCCCACATTCACCCTTAGGGGGCGCATCAGACCATGCCCAAATTTCCCATATTCAAAGTGATGGCATTTCCTCCCGATTTGTCCAATTCTTCTGAAACTTGGTGTACATGACTCATTTCTCATGGGGAACAAAAGCCTCAAGGACCCATAGTTTCCACAATGACAGATTTTCCAGAAAACCGAAAATTTGGGAAAACCTACAAAAATCTTCTTCTCCTGAACCGTAGATCAAATTGACTTGAACTTTGGTACACATGTGTAGAATTGATGACTTTGATAAAGTTACTTAGGAAAAATTAATACGATACAAAATGGCTGAAAGGGGCATGTTTATGTAAATGTACAAATTTATCAATATATATGTCAATAAATCAAATATAATTTTGACTGATGGTTTTTAATACCTAACATGCTTCAAGATGACATAACTCTGAAGTACTGAGCAAAGATTGGCACACATTCACCCATAGGGGGCGCAACAGGCCACGCCCAAATTTCCCATTTTCTTGTGTAAAACTTTCTAATTTGGTACATTGATACTACTGGCCAACACAAACCCACAAACCAAGAATGGCTCACATTCGCCCTTAGGGGGTGCTAACGGCCATGCACAAAATTCCCATTTTATGGTCAAAATTTTCTAATTTGGTACATTGATACTACAGGCCAACAGGATCCCACAAATCAATAATGGCACACATTCACCCTTAGGGGGCGCATCAGAACATGCCCAAATTTCCCATTTTCTTGTCCAAAACTTTCTAATTTGGTACATTGATACTACAGGCCAACAGGAACCCACAAACAAAAAATGGCTCACATTCGCCCTCAGGGGGCGCTACAGGCCATGCCCAAATGTCACATTTTCAAAGTGATGGTATTTCCATCCCCATTTATTCAGTTCTTCTGAAACTTAATGTACATACCTCATTTCTCATTGTAAACAAAAAAGTCTCCAGGATCCATAAGGTCTAGCATCATGGATTTTCCTGTACACTAAAAATGTTTAGTTTAGGATTCAGACAGAAAGACATGTTTTTTGGATATATTCATTGGGAGGATTTAACCCCAACCCTCTACTGATCAATTTTAATGACTTGCCATTTTGAGGAGGAATCGCATTGCTGCTTTCAGCTATATTTATTATTATTATTATTATTATTATTCTCCTTGTGCCCCAATATCTCAAAAAGTCACTGGTCAAAAATTTTCTAAATTGGCACATTGATACTCCATGCCAAAGGGTACCCCCAAAGCAAGAGTGGACCACATTTGCCCATAGGTGGTGCTACAGGCAATGCCCAAAAAAAATATTTTCAAAGTGATGGTATTTCTACGCCATTTGTCCAATTATACTGAAACTTGGTGTACATTCCTCATTTCTCATTTGGAACAAAAAAGCCTCAAAGAGCCATAACTTCTGCCATGATCGATTTTCCTGCACAGTGAAAATTTGAGAAAACCTACAAAACTCTTATTCTCCTGAACCGTAGCTCCAATTGATTTGAAATTTGGTACACATGTGTAGAATTGATGTCTTTGAAAAAGATACATAGGAAAAATTAATACGATACAAAATGCCTGAAAGGGGCGTGTTTATGTAAATGTACACATTTTATCAATATACATGTGTCAAAAAATCAAATGTAATTTTGACTAATGGTTTTTCAAACCTAACATGCTTCAAGATGACATCACTCTGAAGTACTGCGTAAAGAATATCCCACATTCTCCCTTAGGGGGTGCTAAAGGCCATGCACAAAATTCACATTTTATGTTCAAAATTTTCTAATTGGGTACATTGATACTACTGGCCAACAGGAACCCTCAAATCAAGAATTGCTGATAATCGCCATTAGGGGGCGCAACAGGCTATGCATTAAAGTCCTATTTTCTGGTCAAACATTTTCAAATTTGGTACATTGATACTACAGGCCAACAGGAACCCTCAAATCAAGAATGGCCCACGTTCACCCTTAGGGGGCGCTATAGGCCATGACCAAAATTGTCATTTTCTGTTCCAAAATTTCGTACATTGATACTACATGCCAACAGGAACCCTCAAATCAATAATGGCCCACATTCACCCTTAGGGGGTGCATCAGACCATTCCCAAATTTCCCATATTCAAAGTGATGGCATTTCCTCCCGATTTGTCCAATTCTTTTCTGAAATTTGGTGTACATGACTCATTTCTCATGGGGAACAAAAAGCCTCAAGGACCCATAGTTTCCACAATGACAGATTTTCCAGAAAAAGGAAAATTTGGGAAAACCTACAAAAATCTTCTTCTCCTGAACCGTAGATCAAATTGACTTGAACTTTGGTACACATGTGTAGAATTGATGACTTTGATAAAGTTACTTAGGAAAAATTAATATGATACAAAATGGCTGAAAGGGGCATGTTTATGTAAATGTACAAATTTATCAATATATATGTCAATAAATCAAATATAATTTTGACTGATGGTTTTTAATACCTAACATGCTTCAAGATGACATAACTCTGAAGTACTGAGCAAAGATTGGCACACATTCACCCAAAGGGGGAGCAACAGGCCACGCCCAAATTTCCCATTTTCTTGTGTAAAACTTTCTAATTTGGTACATTGATACTACTGGCCAACACAAACCCACAAACCAAGAATGGCTCACATTCGCCCTTAGGGGGTGCTAACGGCCATGCACAAAATTCCCATTTTATGGTCAAAATTTTCAAATTTGGTACATTGATACTACAGGCCAACAGGAACCCACAAATCAATAATGGCACACATTCACCCTTAGGGGGCGCATCAGAACATGCCCAAATTTCCCATTTTCTTGTCCAAAACTTTCTAATTTGGTACATTGATACTACAGGCCAACAGGAACCCACAAACAAAAAATGGCTCACATTCGCCCTCAGGGGGCGCTACAGGCCATGCCCAAATGTCACATTTTCAAAGTGATGGTATTTCCATCCCCATTTATTCAGTTCTTCTGAAACTTAATGTACATACCTCATTTCTCATTGTAAACAAAAAAGTCTCCAGGATCCATAAGGTCCAGCATCATAGATTTTCCTGTACACTAAAAATGTTTAGTTTAGGATTCAGACAGAAAGACATGTTTTTTGGATATCTTCATTGGGAGGATTTAACCCCAACCCTCTACTGATCAATTTTAATGACTTGCCATTTTGAGGATGAATCGCATTGCTGCTTTCAGCTATATTTATTATTATTATTATTATTATTATTCTCCTTGAGCCCCAATATCTCAAAAAGTCACTGGTCAAAAATTTTCTAAATTGGCACATTGATACTCCATGCCAAAGGGTACCCCCAAAGCAAGAGTGGACCACATTTGCCCATAGGTGGTGCTACAGGCAATGCCCAAAAAAAATATTTTCAAAGTGATGGTATTTCTACGCCATTTGTCCAATTATACTGAAACTTGGTGTACATTCCTCATTTCTCATGGGGAACAAAAAAGCCTCAAAGAGCCATAACTGCTGCCATGATCGATTTTCCTGCACAGTGAAAATTTGTGAAAACCTACAAAACTCTTATTCTCCTGAACCGTAGCTCCAATTGATTTGAAATTTGGTACACATGTGTAGAATTGATGTCTTTGAAAAAGTTACATAGGAAAAATTAATACGATACAAAATGGCTGAAAGGGGCGTGTTTATGTAAATGTACACATTTTATCAATATACATGTGTCAAAAAATCAAATGTAATTTTGACTAATGGTTTTTCAAACCTAACATGCTTCAAGATGACATCACTCTGAAGTACTGCGTAAAGAATATCCCACATTCTCCCTTAGGGGGTGCTAAAGGCCATGCACAAAATTCACATTTTATGTTCAAAATTTTCTAATTGGGTACATTGATACTACTGGCCAACAGGAACCCTCAAATCAAGAATTGCTGATAATCGCCATTAGGGGGCGCAACAGGCTATGCATTAAAGTCCTATTTTCTGGTCAAACATTTTCAAATTTGGTACATTGATACTACAGGCCAACAGGAACCCTCAAATCAAGAATGGCCCACGTTCACCCTTAGGGGCGCTATAGGCCATGACCAAAATTGTCATTTTCTGTTCCAAAATTTCCTAATTTGGTACATTGATACTACAGGCCAACAGGAACCCTCAAATCAATAATGGCCCACATTCACCCTTAGGGGGTGCATCAGACCATTCCCAAATTTCCCATATTCAAAGTGATGGCATTTCCTCCCGATTTGTCCAATTCTTTTCTGAAATTTGGTGTACATGACTCATTTCTCATAGGGAACAAAAAGCCTCAAGGACCCATAGTTTCCACAATGACAGATTTTCCAGATAACTGAAAATTTGGGAAAACCTACAAAAATCTTCTTCTCCTGAACCGTAGATCCAATTGACTTGAACTTTGGTACACATGTTATACAATTGATGTCTTTGAAAAATCAACTTAGGAAAAATTAATACGATACAAAATGGCTGAAAGGGGCATGTTTATGTAAATGTCCACATTTTATCAATATATATGTCAATAAATCAAATGTAATTTTGACTGATGGTTTTTCAAACCTAACATGCTTCAAGATGACATAACTCTGAAGTACTGAGCAAAGATTGGCCCACATTCACCCTTAGGGGGCGCAGGCCACGCCCAAATTTCCCATTTTCTTGTCCAAAACTTTCTAATTTGGTTCCTTGATTCTACTGGCCAACACAAACCCACAAACAAAAAATGGCTCACATTCGCCCTTAGGGGGCGCTACAGGCCATGCCCAAATGTCACATTTTCAAAGTGATGTTATTTCCATCCCCATTTATTTAGTTCTTCTGAAACTTAATGTACATACCTCATTTCTCATTGTAAACAAAAAAGTCTCCAGGATCCATAAGGTCCGGCATCATGGATTTTCCTGTACACTGAAAATGTTTAGTTTAGGATTCATACAGAAAGACATGTTTTTTGGATATCTTCATTGGGAGGGTTTAATCCCAACCCTCTACTGATCAATTTTAAATGACTTGCCATTTTGAGGAGGAATCGCATTGCTGCTTTCAGCTATATTTATTATTATTATTATTATTCTCCTTGAGCCCCAATATCTCAAAAAGTCACTGGTCAAAAATTTTCTAAATTGGCACATTGATACTCCATGCCAAAGGGTACCCCCAAAGCAAGAATGGACCACATTCGCCCATAGGTGGCGCTAAAAAATGTTTTCAAAGTGATGGTATTTCTACGCCATTTGTCCAATTATACTGAAACTTGGTGTACATGTCTCATTTCTCATGGGGAACAAAAAAGCCTCAAAGAGCCATAACTTCCGCCATGATCGATTTTCCTGTACAGTGAAAATTTGCGAAAACCTACAAAACTTTTATTCTCCTGAACCGTAGCTCCAATTGATTTGAAATTTGGTACACATGTGTAGAATTGATGTCTTTGAAAAAGATACTTAGGAAAAATTAATATGATACAAAATGGCTGAAAGGGCCGTGTTTATGTAAATGTCCACATTTTATCAATATACATGTGTCAAAAAATCAAATATAATTTTGACTAATGGTTTTTCAAACCTAACATGCTTCAAGATGACATCTCTCTGAAGTACTGCGTAAAGAACATCCCTTATTCTCCCTTAGGGGGTGCTAACGGCCATGCACAAAATTCCCATTTTATCGTCAAAATTTTCAAATTTGGTACATTGATACTACAGGCCAACAGGAACCCACAAACCAAGAATTGCCCATATTCGCCATTAGGGGGCACTACAGATTATGCCTTAAAGTCCTATTTTCTGGTCAAACATTTTCAAATTTGGTACATTGATACTACAGGCCAACAGGAACCCTCAAATCAAGAACTGCCGATAATCACCATTAGGGGGCGCTACAGGCTATGCATTAAAGTCCTATTTTCTGGTCAAACATTTTCAAATTTGGTACATTGATACTACAGGCCAACAGGAACCCTCAAATCAAGAATGGCCCACTTTCACCCTTAGGGGGTGCTATAGGCCATGCACAAAATTGTCATTTTCTGTTCCAAAATTTCCTAATTTGGTACATTGATACTACAGGCCAACAGGAACCCTCAAATCAATAATGGCCCACATTCACCCTTAGGGGGCGCATCAGACCATGCCCAAATTTCCCATATTCAAAGTGATGGCATTTCCTCCCGATTTGTCCAATTCTTCTGAAACTTGGTGTACATGACTCATTTCTCATGGGGAACAAAAGCCTCAAGGACCCATAGTTTCCACAATGACAGATTTTCCAGAAAACCGAAAATTTGGGAAAACCTACAAAAATCTTCTTCTCCTGAACCGTAGATCAAATTGACTTGAACTTTGGTACACATGTGTAGAATTGATGACTTTGATAAAGTTACTTAGGAAAAATTAATACGATACAAAATGGCTGAAAGGGGCATGTTTATGTAAATGTACAAATTTATCAATATATATGTCAATAAATCAAATATAATTTTGACTGATGGTTTTTAATACCTAACATGCTTCAAGATGACATAACTCTGAAGTACTGAGCAAAGATTGGCACACATTCACCCATAGGGGGCGCAACAGGCCACGCCCAAATTTCCCATTTTCTTGTGTAAAACTTTCTAATTTGGTACATTGATACTACTGGCCAACACAAACCCACAAACCAAGAATGGCTCACATTCGCCCTTAGGGGGTGCTAACGGCCATGCACAAAATTCCCATTTTATGGTCAAAATTTTCTAATTTGGTACATTGATACTACAGGCCAACAGGATCCCACAAATCAATAATGGCACACATTCACCCTTAGGGGGCGCATCAGAACATGCCCAAATTTCCCATTTTCTTGTCCAAAACTTTCTAATTTGGTACATTGATACTACAGGCCAACAGGAACCCACAAACAAAAAATGGCTCACATTCGCCCTCAGGGGGCGCTACAGGCCATGCCCAAATGTCACATTTTCAAAGTGATGGTATTTCCATCCCCATTTATTCAGTTCTTCTGAAACTTAATGTACATACCTCATTTCTCATTGTAAACAAAAAAGTCTCCAGGATCCATAAGGTCTAGCATCATGGATTTTCCTGTACACTAAAAATGTTTAGTTTAGGATTCAGACAGAAAGACATGTTTTTTGGATATATTCATTGGGAGGATTTAACCCCAACCCTCTACTGATCAATTTTAATGACTTGCCATTTTGAGGAGGAATCGCATTGCTGCTTTCAGCTATATTTATTATTATTATTATTATTATTATTCTCCTTGTGCCCCAATATCTCAAAAAGTCACTGGTCAAAAATTTTCTAAATTGGCACATTGATACTCCATGCCAAAGGGTACCCCCAAAGCAAGAGTGGACCACATTTGCCCATAGGTGGTGCTACAGGCAATGCCCAAAAAAAATATTTTCAAAGTGATGGTATTTCTACGCCATTTGTCCAATTATACTGAAACTTGGTGTACATTCCTCATTTCTCATTTGGAACAAAAAAGCCTCAAAGAGCCATAACTTCTGCCATGATCGATTTTCCTGCACAGTGAAAATTTGAGAAAACCTACAAAACTCTTATTCTCCTGAACCGTAGCTCCAATTGATTTGAAATTTGGTACACATGTGTAGAATTGATGTCTTTGAAAAAGATACATAGGAAAAATTAATACGATACAAAATGCCTGAAAGGGGCGTGTTTATGTAAATGTACACATTTTATCAATATACATGTGTCAAAAAATCAAATGTAATTTTGACTAATGGTTTTTCAAACCTAACATGCTTCAAGATGACATCACTCTGAAGTACTGCGTAAAGAATATCCCACATTCTCCCTTAGGGGGTGCTAAAGGCCATGCACAAAATTCACATTTTATGTTCAAAATTTTCTAATTGGGTACATTGATACTACTGGCCAACAGGAACCCTCAAATCAAGAATTGCTGATAATCGCCATTAGGGGGCGCAACAGGCTATGCATTAAAGTCCTATTTTCTGGTCAAACATTTTCAAATTTGGTACATTGATACTACAGGCCAACAGGAACCCTCAAATCAAGAATGGCCCACGTTCACCCTTAGGGGGCGCTATAGGCCATGACCAAAATTGTCATTTTCTGTTCCAAAATTTCGTACATTGATACTACATGCCAACAGGAACCCTCAAATCAATAATGGCCCACATTCACCCTTAGGGGGTGCATCAGACCATTCCCAAATTTCCCATATTCAAAGTGATGGCATTTCCTCCCGATTTGTCCAATTCTTTTCTGAAATTTGGTGTACATGACTCATTTCTCATGGGGAACAAAAAGCCTCAAGGACCCATAGTTTCCACAATGACAGATTTTCCAGAAAAAGGAAAATTTGGGAAAACCTACAAAAATCTTCTTCTCCTGAACCGTAGATCAAATTGAATTGAACTTTGGTACACATGTGTAGAATTGATGACTTTGATAAAGTTACTTAGGAAAAATTAATATGATACAAAATGGCTGAAAGGGGCATGTTTATGTAAATGTACAAATTTATCAATATATATGTCAATAAATCAAATATAATTTTGACTGATGGTTTTTAATACCTAACATGCTTCAAGATGACATAACTCTGAAGTACTGAGCAAAGATTGGCACACATTCACCCAAAGGGGGAGCAACAGGCCACGCCCAAATTTCCCATTTTCTTGTGTAAAACTTTCTAATTTGGTACATTGATACTACTGGCCAACACAAACCCACAAACCAAGAATGGCTCACATTCGCCCTTAGGGGGTGCTAACGGCCATGCACAAAATTCCCATTTTATGGTCAAAATTTTCAAATTTGGTACATTGATACTACAGGCCAACAGGAACCCACAAATCAATAATGGCACACATTCACCCTTAGGGGGCGCATCAGAACATGCCCAAATTTCCCATTTTCTTGTCCAAAACTTTCTAATTTGGTACATTGATACTACAGGCCAACAGGAACCCACAAACAAAAAATGGCTCACATTCGCCCTCAGGGGGCGCTACAGGCCATGCCCAAATGTCACATTTTCAAAGTGATGGTATTTCCATCCCCATTTATTCAGTTCTTCTGAAACTTAATGTACATACCTCATTTCTCATTGTAAACAAAAAAGTCTCCAGGATCCATAAGGTCCAGCATCATAGATTTTCCTGTACACTAAAAATGTTTAGTTTAGGATTCAGACAGAAAGACATGTTTTTTGGATATCTTCATTGGGAGGATTTAACCCCAACCCTCTACTGATCAATTTTAATGACTTGCCATTTTGAGGATGAATCGCATTGCTGCTTTCAGCTATATTTATTATTATTATTATTATTATTATTCTCCTTGAGCCCCAATATCTCAAAAAGTCACTGGTCAAAAATTTTCTAAATTGGCACATTGATACTCCATGCCAAAGGGTACCCCCAAAGCAAGAGTGGACCACATTTGCCCATAGGTGGTGCTACAGGCAATGCCCAAAAAAAATATTTTCAAAGTGATGGTATTTCTACGCCATTTGTCCAATTATACTGAAACTTGGTGTACATTCCTCATTTCTCATGGGGAACAAAAAAGCCTCAAAGAGCCATAACTGCTGCCATGATCGATTTTCCTGCACAGTGAAAATTTGTGAAAACCTACAAAACTCTTATTCTCCTGAACCGTAGCTCCAATTGATTTGAAATTTGGTACACATGTGTAGAATTGATGTCTTTGAAAAAGTTACATAGGAAAAATTAATACGATACAAAATGGCTGAAAGGGGCGTGTTTATGTAAATGTACACATTTTATCAATATACATGTGTCAAAAAATCAAATGTAATTTTGACTAATGGTTTTTCAAACCTAACATGCTTCAAGATGACATCACTCTGAAGTACTGCGTAAAGAATATCCCACATTCTCCCTTAGGGGGTGCTAAAGGCCATGCACAAAATTCACATTTTATGTTCAAAATTTTCTAATTGGGTACATTGATACTACTGGCCAACAGGAACCCTCAAATCAAGAATTGCTGATAATCGCCATTAGGGGGCGCAACAGGCTATGCATTAAAGTCCTATTTTCTGGTCAAACATTTTCAAATTTGGTACATTGATACTACAGGCCAACAGGAACCCTCAAATCAAGAATGGCCCACGTTCACCCTTAGGGGCGCTATAGGCCATGACCAAAATTGTCATTTTCTGTTCCAAAATTTCCTAATTTGGTACATTGATACTACAGGCCAACAGGAACCCTCAAATCAATAATGGCCCACATTCACCCTTAGGGGGTGCATCAGACCATTCCCAAATTTCCCATATTCAAAGTGATGGCATTTCCTCCCGATTTGTCCAATTCTTTTCTGAAATTTGGTGTACATGACTCATTTCTCATAGGGAACAAAAAGCCTCAAGGACCCATAGTTTCCACAATGACAGATTTTCCAGATAACTGAAAATTTGGGAAAACCTACAAAAATCTTCTTCTCCTGAACCGTAGATCCAATTGACTTGAACTTTGGTACACATGTTATACAATTGATGTCTTTGAAAAATCAACTTAGGAAAAATTAATACGATACAAAATGGCTGAAAGGGGCATGTTTATGTAAATGTCCACATTTTATCAATATATATGTCAATAAATCAAATGTAATTTTGACTGATGGTTTTTCAAACCTAACATGCTTCAAGATGACATAACTCTGAAGTACTGAGCAAAGATTGGCCCACATTCACCCTTAGGGGGCGCAGGCCACGCCCAAATTTCCCATTTTCTTGTCCAAAACTTTCTAATTTGGTTCCTTGATTCTACTGGCCAACACAAACCCACAAACAAAAAATGGCTCACATTCGCCCTTAGGGGGCGCTACAGGCCATGCCCAAATGTCACATTTTCAAAGTGATGTTATTTCCATCCCCATTTATTTAGTTCTTCTGAAACTTAATGTACATACCTCATTTCTCATTGTAAACAAAAAAGTCTCCAGGATCCATAAGGTCCGGCATCATGGATTTTCCTGTACACTGAAAATGTTTAGTTTAGGATTCATACAGAAAGACATGTTTTTTGGATATCTTCATTGGGAGGGTTTAATCCCAACCCTCTACTGATCAATTTTAAATGACTTGCCATTTTGAGGAGGAATCGCATTGCTGCTTTCAGCTATATTTATTATTATTATTATTATTCTCCTTGAGCCCCAATATCTCAAAAAGTCACTGGTCAAAAATTTTCTAAATTGGCACATTGATACTCCATGCCAAAGGGTACCCCCAAAGCAAGAATGGACCACATTCGCCCATAGGTGGCGCTAAAAAATGTTTTCAAAGTGATGGTATTTCTACGCCATTTGTCCAATTATACTGAAACTTGGTGTACATGTCTCATTTCTCATGGGGAACAAAAAAGCCTCAAAGAGCCATAACTTCCGCCATGATCGATTTTCCTGTACAGTGAAAATTTGCGAAAACCTACAAAACTTTTATTCTCCTGAACCGTAGCTCCAATTGATTTGAAATTTGGTACACATGTGTAGAATTGATGTCTTTGAAAAAGATACTTAGGAAAAATTAATATGATACAAAATGGCTGAAAGGGCCGTGTTTATGTAAATGTCCACATTTTATCAATATACATGTGTCAAAAAATCAAATATAATTTTGACTAATGGTTTTTCAAACCTAACATGCTTCAAGATGACATCTCTCTGAAGTACTGCGTAAAGAACATCCCTTATTCTCCCTTAGGGGGTGCTAACGGCCATGCACAAAATTCCCATTTTATCGTCAAAATTTTCAAATTTGGTACATTGATACTACAGGCCAACAGGAACCCACAAACCAAGAATTGCCCATATTCGCCATTAGGGGGCACTACAGATTATGCCTTAAAGTCCTATTTTCTGGTCAAACATTTTCAAATTTGGTACATTGATACTACAGGCCAACAGGAACCCTCAAATCAAGAACTGCCGATAATCACCATTAGGGGGCGCTACAGGCTATGCATTAAAGTCCTATTTTCTGGTCAAACATTTTCAAATTTGGTACATTGATACTACAGGCCAACAGGAACCCTCAAATCAAGAATGGCCCACTTTCACCCTTAGGGGGTGCTATAGGCCATGCACAAAATTGTCATTTTCTGTTCCAAAATTTCCTAATTTGGTACATTGATACTACAGGCCAACAGGAACCCTCAAATCAATAATGGCCCACATTCACCCTTAGGGGGCGCATCAGACCATGCCCAAATTTCCCATATTCAAAGTGATGGCATTTCCTCCCGATTTGTCCAATTCTTCTGAAACTTGGTGTACATGACTCATTTCTCATGGGGAACAAAAGCCTCAAGGACCCATAGTTTCCACAATGACAGATTTTCCAGAAAACCGAAAATTTGGGAAAACCTACAAAAATCTTCTTCTCCTGAACCGTAGATCAAATTGACTTGAACTTTGGTACACATGTGTAGAATTGATGACTTTGATAAAGTTACTTAGGAAAAATTAATACGATACAAAATGGCTGAAAGGGGCATGTTTATGTAAATGTACAAATTTATCAATATATATGTCAATAAATCAAATATAATTTTGACTGATGGTTTTTAATACCTAACATGCTTCAAGATGACATAACTCTGAAGTACTGAGCAAAGATTGGCACACATTCACCCATAGGGGGCGCAACAGGCCACGCCCAAATTTCCCATTTTCTTGTGTAAAACTTTCTAATTTGGTACATTGACACTACTGGCCAACACAAACCCACAAACCAAGAATGGCTCACATTCGCCCTTAGGGGGTGCTAACGGCCATGCACAAAATTCCCATTTTATGGTCAAAATTTTCTAATTTGGTACATTGATACTACAGGCCAACAGGATCCCACAAATCAATAATGGCACACATTCACCCTTAGGGGGCGCATCAGAACATGCCCAAATTTCCCATTTTCTTGTCCAAAACTTTCTAATTTGGTACATTGATACTACAGGCCAACAGGAACCCACAAACAAAAAATGGCTCACATTCGCCCTCAGGGGGCGCTACAGGCCATGCCCAAATGTCACATTTTCAAAGTGATGGTATTTCCATCCCCATTTATTCAGTTCTTCTGAAACTTAATGTACATACCTCATTTCTCATTGTAAACAAAAAAGTCTCCAGGATCCATAAGGTCTAGCATCATGGATTTTCCTGTACACTAAAAATGTTTAGTTTAGGATTCAGACAGAAAGACATGTTTTTTGGATATATTCATTGGGAGGATTTAACCCCAACCCTCTACTGATCAATTTTAATGACTTGCCATTTTGAGGAGGAATCGCATTGCTGCTTTCAGCTATATTTATTATTATTATTATTATTATTATTCTCCTTGTGCCCCAATATCTCAAAAAGTCACTGGTCAAAAATTTTCTAAATTGGCACATTGATACTCCATGCCAAAGGGTACCCCCAAAGCAAGAGTGGACCACATTTGCCCATAGGTGGTGCTACAGGCAATGCCCAAAAAAAATATTTTCAAAGTGATGGTATTTCTACGCCATTTGTCCAATTATACTGAAACTTGGTGTACATTCCTCATTTCTCATTTGGAACAAAAAAGCCTCAAAGAGCCATAACTTCTGCCATGATCGATTTTCCTGCAGTGAAAATTTGAGAAAACCTACAAAACTCTTATTCTCCTGAACCGTAGCTCCAATTGATTTGAAATTTGGTACACATGTGTAGAATTGATGTCTTTGAAAAAGATACATAGGAAAAATTAATACGATACAAAATGCCTGAAAGGGGCGTGTTTATGTAAATGTACACATTTTATCAATATACATGTGTCAAAAAATCAAATGTAATTTTGACTAATGGTTTTTCAAACCTAACATGCTTCAAGATGACATCACTCTGAAGTACTGCGTAAAGAATATCCCACATTCTCCCTTAGGGGGTGCTAAAGGCCATGCACAAAATTCACATTTTATGTTCAAAATTTTCTAATTGGGTACATTGATACTACTGGCCAACAGGAACCCTCAAATCAAGAATTGCTGATAATCGCCATTAGGGGGCGCAACAGGCTATGCATTAAAGTCCTATTTTCTGGTCAAACATTTTCAAATTTGGTACATTGATACTACAGGCCAACAGGAACCCTCAAATCAAGAATGGCCCACGTTCACCCTTAGGGGGCGCTATAGGCCATGACCAAAATTGTCATTTTCTGTTCCAAAATTTCCTAATTTGGTACATTGATACTACAGGCCAACAGGAACCCTCAAATCAATAATGGCCCACATTCACCCTTAGGGGGTGCATCAGACCATTCCCAAATTTCCCATATTCAAAGTGATGGCATTTCCTCCCGATTTGTCCAATTCTTTTCTGAAATTTGGTGTACATGACTCATTTCTCATAGGGAACAAAAAGCCTCAAGGACCCATAGTTTCCACAATGACAGATTTTCCAGAAAACTGAAAATTTGGGAAATCCTACAAAAATCTTCTTCTCCTGAACCGTAGATCCAATTGACTTGAACTTTGGTACACATGTGTAGAATTGATGTCTTTGAAAAATCAACTTAGGAAAAATTAATACGATACAAAATGGCTGAAAGGGGCATGTTTATGTAAATGTCCACATTTTATCAATATATATGTCAATAAATCAAATGTAATTTTGACTGATGGTTTTTCAAACCTAACATGCTTCAAGATGACATAACTCTGAAGTACTGAGCAAAGATTGGCCCACATTCACCCTTAGGGGGCGCAGGCCACGCCCAAATTTCCCATTTTCTTGTCCAAAACTTTCTAATTTGGTTCCTTGATTCTACTGGCCAACACAAACCCACAAACAAAAAATGGCTCACATTCGCCCTTAGGGGGCGCTACAGGCCATGCCCAAATGTCACATTTTCAAAGTGATGTTATTTCCATCCCCATTTATTTAGTTCTTCTGAAACTTAATGTACATACCTCATTTCTCATTGTAAACAAAAAAGTCTCCAGGATCCATAAGGTCCGGCATCATGGATTTTCCTGTACACTGAAAATGTTTAGTTTAGGATTCATACAGAAAGACATGTTTTTTGGATATCTTCATTGGGAGGGTTTAATCCCAACCCTCTACTGATCAATTTTAAATGACTTGCCATTTTGAGGAGGAATCGCATTGCTGCTTTCAGCTATATTTATTATTATTATTATTATTCTCCTTGAGCCCCAATATCTCAAAAAGTCACTGGTCAAAAATTTTCTAAATTGGCACATTGATACTCCATGCCAAAGGGTACCCCCAAAGCAAGAATGGACCACATTCGCCCATAGGTGGCGCTAAAAAATGTTTTCAAAGTGATGGTATTTCTACGCCATTTGTCCAATTATACTGAAACTTGGTGTACATGTCTCATTTCTCATGGGGAACAAAAAAGCCTCAAAGAGCCATAACTTCCGCCATGATCGATTTTCCTGTACAGTGAAAATTTGCGAAAACCTACAAAACTTTTATTCTCCTGAACCGTAGCTCCAATTGATTTGAAATTTGGTACACATGTGTAGAATTGATGTCTTTGAAAAAGATACTTAGGAAAAATTAATATGATACAAAATGGCTGAAAGGGCCGTGTTTATGTAAATGTCCACATTTTATCAATATACATGTGTCAAAAAATCAAATATAATTTTGACTAATGGTTTTTCAAACCTAACATGCTTCAAGATGACATCTCTCTGAAGTACTGCGTAAAGAACATCCCTTATTCTCCCTTAGGGGGTGCTAACGGCCATGCACAAAATTCCCATTTTATCGTCAAAATTTTCAAATTTGGTACATTGATACTACAGGCCAACAGGAACCCACAAACCAAGAATTGCCCATATTCGCCATTAGGGGGCACTACAGATTATGCCTTAAAGTCCTATTTTCTGGTCAAACATTTTCAAATTTGGTACATTGATACTACAGGCCAACAGGAACCCTCAAATCAAGAACTGCCGATAATCACCATTAGGGGGCGCTACAGGCTATGCATTAAAGTCCTATTTTCTGGTCAAACATTTTCAAATTTGGTACATTGATACTACAGGCCAACAGGAACCCTCAAATCAAGAATGGCCCACTTTCACCCTTAGGGGGTGCTATAGGCCATGCACAAAATTGTCATTTTCTGTTCCAAAATTTCCTAATTTGGTACATTGATACTACAGGCCAACAGGAACCCTCAAATCAATAATGGCCCACATTCACCCTTAGGGGGCGCATCAGACCATGCCCAAATTTCCCATATTCAAAGTGATGGCATTTCCTCCCGATTTGTCCAATTCTTCTGAAACTTGGTGTACATGACTCATTTCTCATGGGGAACAAAAGCCTCAAGGACCCATAGTTTCCACAATGACAGATTTTCCAGAAAACCGAAAATTTGGGAAAACCTACAAAAATCTTCTTCTCCTGAACCGTAGATCAAATTGACTTGAACTTTGGTACACATGTGTAGAATTGATGACTTTGATAAAGTTACTTAGGAAAAATTAATACGATACAAAATGGCTGAAAGGGGCATGTTTATGTAAATGTACAAATTTATCAATATATATGTCAATAAATCAAATATAATTTTGACTGATGGTTTTTAATACCTAACATGCTTCAAGATGACATAACTCTGAAGTACTGAGCAAAGATTGGCACACATTCACCCATAGGGGGCGCAACAGGCCACGCCCAAATTTCCCATTTTCTTGTGTAAAACTTTCTAATTTGGTACATTGATACTACTGGCCAACACAAACCCACAAACCAAGAATGGCTCACATTCGCCCTTAGGGGGTGCTAACGGCCATGCACAAAATTCCCATTTTATGGTCAAAATTTTCTAATTTGGTACATTGATACTACAGGCCAACAGGATCCCACAAATCAATAATGGCACACATTCACCCTTAGGGGGCGCATCAGAACATGCCCAAATTTCCCATTTTCTTGTCCAAAACTTTCTAATTTGGTACATTGATACTACAGGCCAACAGGAACCCACAAACAAAAAATGGCTCACATTCGCCCTCAGGGGGCGCTACAGGCCATGCCCAAATGTCACATTTTCAAAGTGATGGTATTTCCATCCCCATTTATTCAGTTCTTCTGAAACTTAATGTACATACCTCATTTCTCATTGTAAACAAAAAAGTCTCCAGGATCCATAAGGTCTAGCATCATGGATTTTCCTGTACACTAAAAATGTTTAGTTTAGGATTCAGACAGAAAGACATGTTTTTTGGATATATTCATTGGGAGGATTTAACCCCAACCCTCTACTGATCAATTTTAATGACTTGCCATTTTGAGGAGGAATCGCATTGCTGCTTTCAGCTATATTTATTATTATTATTATTATTATTATTCTCCTTGTGCCCCAATATCTCAAAAAGTCACTGGTCAAAAATTTTCTAAATTGGCACATTGATACTCCATGCCAAAGGGTACCCCCAAAGCAAGAGTGGACCACATTTGCCCATAGGTGGTGCTACAGGCAATGCCCAAAAAAAATATTTTCAAAGTGATGGTATTTCTACGCCATTTGTCCAATTATACTGAAACTTGGTGTACATTCCTCATTTCTCATTTGGAACAAAAAAGCCTCAAAGAGCCATAACTTCTGCCATGATCGATTTTCCTGCACAGTGAAAATTTGAGAAAACCTACAAAACTCTTATTCTCCTGAACCGTAGCTCCAATTGATTTGAAATTTGGTACACATGTGTAGAATTGATGTCTTTGAAAAAGATACATAGGAAAAATTAATACGATACAAAATGCCTGAAAGGGGCGTGTTTATGTAAATGTACACATTTTATCAATATACATGTGTCAAAAAATCAAATGTAATTTTGACTAATGGTTTTTCAAACCTAACATGCTTCAAGATGACATCACTCTGAAGTACTGCGTAAAGAATATCCCACATTCTCCCTTAGGGGGTGCTAAAGGCCATGCACAAAATTCACATTTTATGTTCAAAATTTTCTAATTGGGTACATTGATACTACTGGCCAACAGGAACCCTCAAATCAAGAATTGCTGATAATCGCCATTAGGGGGCGCAACAGGCTATGCATTAAAGTCCTATTTTCTGGTCAAACATTTTCAAATTTGGTACATTGATACTACAGGCCAACAGGAACCCTCAAATCAAGAATGGCCCACGTTCACCCTTAGGGGGCGCTATAGGCCATGACCAAAATTGTCATTTTCTGTTCCAAAATTTCGTACATTGATACTACATGCCAACAGGAACCCTCAAATCAATAATGGCCCACATTCACCCTTAGGGGGTGCATCAGACCATTCCCAAATTTCCCATATTCAAAGTGATGGCATTTCCTCCCGATTTGTCCAATTCTTTTCTGAAATTTGGTGTACATGACTCATTTCTCATGGGGAACAAAAAGCCTCAAGGACCCATAGTTTCCACAATGACAGATTTTCCAGAAAAAGGAAAATTTGGGAAAACCTACAAAAATCTTCTTCTCCTGAACCGTAGATCAAATTGACTTGAACTTTGGTACACATGTGTAGAATTGATGACTTTGATAAAGTTACTTAGGAAAAATTAATATGATACAAAATGGCTGAAAGGGGCATGTTTATGTAAATGTACAAATTTATCAATATATATGTCAATAAATCAAATATAATTTTGACTGATGGTTTTTAATACCTAACATGCTTCAAGATGACATAACTCTGAAGTACTGAGCAAAGATTGGCACACATTCACCCAAAGGGGGAGCAACAGGCCACGCCCAAATTTCCCATTTTCTTGTGTAAAACTTTCTAATTTGGTACATTGATACTACTGGCCAACACAAACCCACAAACCAAGAATGGCTCACATTCGCCCTTAGGGGGTGCTAACGGCCATGCACAAAATTCCCATTTTATGGTCAAAATTTTCAAATTTGGTACATTGATACTACAGGCCAACAGGAACCCACAAATCAATAATGGCACACATTCACCCTTAGGGGGCGCATCAGAACATGCCCAAATTTCCCATTTTCTTGTCCAAAACTTTCTAATTTGGTACATTGATACTACAGGCCAACAGGAACCCACAAACAAAAAATGGCTCACATTCGCCCTCAGGGGGCGCTACAGGCCATGCCCAAATGTCACATTTTCAAAGTGATGGTATTTCCATCCCCATTTATTCAGTTCTTCTGAAACTTAATGTACATACCTCATTTCTCATTGTAAACAAAAAAGTCTCCAGGATCCATAAGGTCCAGCATCATAGATTTTCCTGTACACTAAAAATGTTTAGTTTAGGATTCAGACAGAAAGACATGTTTTTTGGATATCTTCATTGGGAGGATTTAACCCCAACCCTCTACTGATCAATTTTAATGACTTGCCATTTTGAGGATGAATCGCATTGCTGCTTTCAGCTATATTTATTATTATTATTATTATTATTATTCTCCTTGAGCCCCAATATCTCAAAAAGTCACTGGTCAAAAATTTTCTAAATTGGCACATTGATACTCCATGCCAAAGGGTACCCCCAAAGCAAGAGTGGACCACATTTGCCCATAGGTGGTGCTACAGGCAATGCCCAAAAAAAATATTTTCAAAGTGATGGTATTTCTACGCCATTTGTCCAATTATACTGAAACTTGGTGTACATTCCTCATTTCTCATGGGGAACAAAAAAGCCTCAAAGAGCCATAACTGCTGCCATGATCGATTTTCCTGCACAGTGAAAATTTGTGAAAACCTACAAAACTCTTATTCTCCTGAACCGTAGCTCCAATTGATTTGAAATTTGGTACACATGTGTAGAATTGATGTCTTTGAAAAAGTTACATAGGAAAAATTAATACGATACAAAATGGCTGAAAGGGGCGTGTTTATGTAAATGTACACATTTTATCAATATACATGTGTCAAAAAATCAAATGTAATTTTGACTAATGGTTTTTCAAACCTAACATGCTTCAAGATGACATCACTCTGAAGTACTGCGTAAAGAATATCCCACATTCTCCCTTAGGGGGTGCTAAAGGCCATGCACAAAATTCACATTTTATGTTCAAAATTTTCTAATTGGGTACATTGATACTACTGGCCAACAGGAACCCTCAAATCAAGAATTGCTGATAATCGCCATTAGGGGGCGCAACAGGCTATGCATTAAAGTCCTATTTTCTGGTCAAACATTTTCAAATTTGGTACATTGATACTACAGGCCAACAGGAACCCTCAAATCAAGAATGGCCCACGTTCACCCTTAGGGGCGCTATAGGCCATGACCAAAATTGTCATTTTCTGTTCCAAAATTTCCTAATTTGGTACATTGATACTACAGGCCAACAGGAACCCTCAAATCAATAATGGCCCACATTCACCCTTAGGGGGTGCATCAGACCATTCCCAAATTTCCCATATTCAAAGTGATGGCATTTCCTCCCGATTTGTCCAATTCTTTTCTGAAATTTGGTGTACATGACTCATTTCTCATAGGGAACAAAAAGCCTCAAGGACCCATAGTTTCCACAATGACAGATTTTCCAGATAACTGAAAATTTGGGAAAACCTACAAAAATCTTCTTCTCCTGAACCGTAGATCCAATTGACTTGAACTTTGGTACACATGTTATACAATTGATGTCTTTGAAAAATCAACTTAGGAAAAATTAATACGATACAAAATGGCTGAAAGGGGCATGTTTATGTAAATGTCCACATTTTATCAATATATATGTCAATAAATCAAATGTAATTTTGACTGATGGTTTTTCAAACCTAACATGCTTCAAGATGACATAACTCTGAAGTACTGAGCAAAGATTGGCCCACATTCACCCTTAGGGGGCGCAGGCCACGCCCAAATTTCCCATTTTCTTGTCCAAAACTTTCTAATTTGGTTCCTTGATTCTACTGGCCAACACAAACCCACAAACAAAAAATGGCTCACATTCGCCCTTAGGGGGCGCTACAGGCCATGCCCAAATGTCACATTTTCAAAGTGATGTTATTTCCATCCCCATTTATTTAGTTCTTCTGAAACTTAATGTACATACCTCATTTCTCATTGTAAACAAAAAAGTCTCCAGGATCCATAAGGTCCGGCATCATGGATTTTCCTGTACACTGAAAATGTTTAGTTTAGGATTCATACAGAAAGACATGTTTTTTGGATATCTTCATTGGGAGGGTTTAATCCCAACCCTCTACTGATCAATTTTAAATGACTTGCCATTTTGAGGAGGAATCGCATTGCTGCTTTCAGCTATATTTATTATTATTATTATTATTCTCCTTGAGCCCCAATATCTCAAAAAGTCACTGGTCAAAAATTTTCTAAATTGGCACATTGATACTCCATGCCAAAGGGTACCCCCAAAGCAAGAATGGACCACATTCGCCCATAGGTGGCGCTAAAAAATGTTTTCAAAGTGATGGTATTTCTACGCCATTTGTCCAATTATACTGAAACTTGGTGTACATGTCTCATTTCTCATGGGGAACAAAAAAGCCTCAAAGAGCCATAACTTCCGCCATGATCGATTTTCCTGTACAGTGAAAATTTGCGAAAACCTACAAAACTTTTATTCTCCTGAACCGTAGCTCCAATTGATTTGAAATTTGGTACACATGTGTAGAATTGATGTCTTTGAAAAAGATACTTAGGAAAAATTAATATGATACAAAATGGCTGAAAGGGCCGTGTTTATGTAAATGTCCACATTTTATCAATATACATGTGTCAAAAAATCAAATATAATTTTGACTAATGGTTTTTCAAACCTAACATGCTTCAAGATGACATCTCTCTGAAGTACTGCGTAAAGAACATCCCTTATTCTCCCTTAGGGGGTGCTAACGGCCATGCACAAAATTCCCATTTTATCGTCAAAATTTTCAAATTTGGTACATTGATACTACAGGCCAACAGGAACCCACAAACCAAGAATTGCCCATATTCGCCATTAGGGGGCACTACAGATTATGCCTTAAAGTCCTATTTTCTGGTCAAACATTTTCAAATTTGGTACATTGATACTACAGGCCAACAGGAACCCTCAAATCAAGAACTGCCGATAATCACCATTAGGGGGCGCTACAGGCTATGCATTAAAGTCCTATTTTCTGGTCAAACATTTTCAAATTTGGTACATTGATACTACAGGCCAACAGGAACCCTCAAATCAAGAATGGCCCACTTTCACCCTTAGGGGGTGCTATAGGCCATGCACAAAATTGTCATTTTCTGTTCCAAAATTTCCTAATTTGGTACATTGATACTACAGGCCAACAGGAACCCTCAAATCAATAATGGCCCACATTCACCCTTAGGGGGCGCATCAGACCATGCCCAAATTTCCCATATTCAAAGTGATGGCATTTCCTCCCGATTTGTCCAATTCTTCTGAAACTTGGTGTACATGACTCATTTCTCATGGGGAACAAAAGCCTCAAGGACCCATAGTTTCCACAATGACAGATTTTCCAGAAAACCGAAAATTTGGGAAAACCTACAAAAATCTTCTTCTCCTGAACCGTAGATCAAATTGACTTGAACTTTGGTACACATGTGTAGAATTGATGACTTTGATAAAGTTACTTAGGAAAAATTAATACGATACAAAATGGCTGAAAGGGGCATGTTTATGTAAATGTACAAATTTATCAATATATATGTCAATAAATCAAATATAATTTTGACTGATGGTTTTTAATACCTAACATGCTTCAAGATGACATAACTCTGAAGTACTGAGCAAAGATTGGCACACATTCACCCATAGGGGGCGCAACAGGCCACGCCCAAATTTCCCATTTTCTTGTGTAAAACTTTCTAATTTGGTACATTGATACTACTGGCCAACACAAACCCACAAACCAAGAATGGCTCACATTCGCCCTTAGGGGGTGCTAACGGCCATGCACAAAATTCCCATTTTATGGTCAAAATTTTCTAATTTGGTACATTGATACTACAGGCCAACAGGAACCCACAAATCAATAATGGCACACATTCACCCTTAGGGGGCGCATCAGAACATGCCCAAATTTCCCATTTTCTTGTCCAAAACTTTCTAATTTGGTACATTGATACTACAGGCCAACAGGAACCCACAAACAAAAAATGGCTCACATTCGCCCTCAGGGGGCGCTACAGGCCATGCCCAAATGTCACATTTTCAAAGTGATGGTATTTCCATCCCCATTTATTCAGTTCTTCTGAAACTTAATGTACATACCTCATTTCTCATTGTAAACAAAAAAGTCTCCAGGATCCATAAGGTCCAGCATCATGGATTTTCCTGTACACTAAAAATGTTTAGTTTAGGATTCAGACAGAAAGACGTGTTTTTTGGATATCTTCATTGGGAGGATTTAACCCCAACCCTCTACTGATCAATTTTAATGACTTGCCATTTTGAGGAGGAATCGCATTGCTGCTTTCAGCTATATTTATTATTATTATTATTATTCTCCTTGAGCCCCAATATCTCAAAAAGTCACTGGTCAAAAATTTTCTAAATTGGCACATTGATACTCCATGCCAAAGGGTACCCCCAAAGCAAGAGTGGACCACATTTGCCCATAGGTGGTGCTACAGGCAATGCCCAAAAAAAATATTTTCAAAGTGATGGTATTTCTACGCCATTTGTCCAATTATACTGAAACTTGGTGTACATTCCTCATTTCTCATGGGGAACAAAAAAGCCTCAAAGAGCCATAACTTCTGCCATGATCGATTTTCCTGCACAGTGAAAATTTGCGAAAACCTACAAAACTCTTATTCTCCTGAACCGTAGCTCCAATTGATTTGAAATTTGGTACACATGTGTAGAATTGATGTCTTTGAAAAAGATACATAGGAAAAATTAATACGATACAAAATGCCTGAAAGGGGCGTGTTTATGTAAATGTACACATTTTATCAATATACATGTGTCAAAAAATCAAATGTAATTTTGACTAATGGTTTTTCAAACCTAACATGCTTCAAGATGACATCACTCTGAAGTACTGCGTAAAGAATATCCCACATTCTCCCTTAGGGGGTGCTAAAGGCCATGCACAAAATTCACATTTTATGTTCAAAATTTTCTAATTGGGTACATTGATACTACTGGCCAACAGGAACCCTCAAATCAAGAATTGCTGATAATCGCCATTAGGGGGCGCAACAGGCTATGCATTAAAGTCCTATTTTCTGGTCAAACATTTTCAAATTTGGTACATTGATACTACAGGCCAACAGGAACCCTCAAATCAAGAATGGCACACATTCACCCTTAGGGGGCGCATCAGAACATGCCCAAATTTCCCATTTTCTTGTCCAAAACTTTCTAATTTGGTACATTGATACTACAGGCCAACAGGAACCCACAAACAAAAAATGGCTCACATTCGCCCTCAGGGGGCGCTACAGGCCATGCCCAAATGTCACATTTTCAAAGTGATGGTATTTCCATCCCCATTTATTCAGTTCTTCTGAAACTTAATGTACATACCTCATTTCTCATTGTAAACAAAAAAGTCTCCAGGATCCATAAGGTCCAGCATCATGGATTTTCCTGTACACTAAAAATGTTTAGTTTAGGATTCAGACAGAAAGACGTGTTTTTTGGATATCTTCATTGGGAGGATTTAACCCCAACCCTCTACTGATCAATTTTAATGACTTGCCATTTTGAGGAGGAATCGCATTGCTGCTTTCAGCTATATTTATTATTATTATTATTATTCTCCTTGAGCCCCAATATCTCAAAAAGTCACTGGTCAAAAATTTTCTAAATTGGCACATTGATACTCCATGCCAAAGGGTACCCCCAAAGCAAGAGTGGACCACATTTGCCCATAGGTGGTGCTACAGGCAATGCCCAAAAAAAATATTTTCAAAGTGATGGTATTTCTACGCCATTTGTCCAATTATACTGAAACTTGGTGTACATTCCTCATTTCTCATGGGGAACAAAAAAGCCTCAAAGAGCCATAACTTCTGCCATGATCGATTTTCCTGCACAGTGAAAATTTGCGAAAACCTACAAAACTCTTATTCTCCTGAACCGTAGCTCCAATTGATTTGAAATTTGGTACACATGTGTAGAATTGATGTCTTTGAAAAAGATACATAGGAAAAATTAATACGATACAAAATGCCTGAAAGGGGCGTGTTTATGTAAATGTACACATTTTATCAATATACATGTGTCAAAAAATCAAATGTAATTTTGACTAATGGTTTTTCAAACCTAACATGCTTCAAGATGACATCACTCTGAAGTACTGCGTAAAGAATATCCCACATTCTCCCTTAGGGGGTGCTAAAGGCCATGCACAAAATTCACATTTTATGTTCAAAATTTTCTAATTGGGTACATTGATACTACTGGCCAACAGGAACCCTCAAATCAAGAATTGCTGATAATCGCCATTAGGGGGCGCAACAGGCTATGCATTAAAGTCCTATTTTCTGGTCAAACATTTTCAAATTTGGTACATTGATACTACAGGCCAACAGGAACCCTCAAATCAAGAATGGCCCACGTTCACCCTTAGGGGGCGCTATAGGCCATGACCAAAATTGTCATTTTCTGTTCCAAAATTTCGTACATTGATACTACATGCCAACAGGAACCCTCAAATCAATAATGGCCCACATTCACCCTTAGGGGGTGCATCAGACCATTCCCAAATTTCCCATATTCAAAGTGATGGCATTTCCTCCCGATTTGTCCAATTCTTTTCTGAAATTTGGTGTACATGACTCATTTCTCATGGGGAACAAAAAGCCTCAAGGACCCATAGTTTCCACAATGACAGATTTTCCAGAAAAAGGAAAATTTTTGGAAAACCTACAAAAATCTTCTTCTCCTGAACCGTAGATCAAATTGACTTGAACTTTGGTACACATGTGTAGAATTGATGACTTTGATAAAGTTACTTAGGAAAAATTAATATGATACAAAATGGCTGAAAGGGGCATGTTTATGTAAATGTACAAATTTATCAATATATATGTCAATAAATCAAATATAATTTTGACTGATGGTTTTTAATACCTAACATGCTTCAAGATGACATAACTCTGAAGTACTGAGCAAAGATTGGCACACATTCACCCAAAGGGGGAGCAACAGGCCACGCCCAAATTTCCCATTTTCTTGTGTAAAACTTTCTAATTTGGTACATTGATACTACTGGCCAACACAAACCCACAAACCAAGAATGGCTCACATTCGCCCTTAGGGGGTGCTAACGGCCATGCACAAAATTCCCATTTTATGGTCAAAATTTTCAAATTTGGTACATTGATACTACAGGCCAACAGGAACCCACAAATCAATAATGGCACACATTCACCCTTAGGGGGCGCATCAGAACATGCCCAAATTTCCCATTTTCTTGTCCAAAACTTTCTAATTTGGTACATTGATACTACAGGCCAACAGGAACCCACAAACAAAAAATGGCTCACATTCGCCCTCAGGGGGCGCTACAGGCCATGCCCAAATGTCACATTTTCAAAGTGATGGTATTTCCATCCCCATTTATTCAGTTCTTCTGAAACTTAATGTACATACCTCATTTCTCATTGTAAACAAAAAAGTCTCCAGGATCCATAAGGTCCAGCATCATAGATTTTCCTGTACACTAAAAATGTTTAGTTTAGGATTCAGACAGAAAGACATGTTTTTTGGATATCTTCATTGGGAGGATTTAACCCCAACCCTCTACTGATCAATTTTAATGACTTGCCATTTTGAGGATGAATCGCATTGCTGCTTTCAGCTATATTTATTATTATTATTATTATTATTATTCTCCTTGAGCCCCAATATCTCAAAAAGTCACTGGTCAAAAATTTTCTAAATTGGCACATTGATACTCCATGCCAAAGGGTACCCCCAAAGCAAGAGTGGACCACATTTGCCCATAGGTGGTGCTACAGGCAATGCCCAAAAAAAATATTTTCAAAGTGATGGTATTTCTACGCCATTTGTCCAATTATACTGAAACTTGGTGTACATTCCTCATTTCTCATGGGGAACAAAAAAGCCTCAAAGAGCCATAACTGCTGCCATGATCGATTTTCCTGCACAGTGAAAATTTGTGAAAACCTACAAAACTCTTATTCTCCTGAACCGTAGCTCCAATTGATTTGAAATTTGGTACACATGTGTAGAATTGATGTCTTTGAAAAAGTTACATAGGAAAAATTAATACGATACAAAATGGCTGAAAGGGGCGTGTTTATGTAAATGTACACATTTTATCAATATACATGTGTCAAAAAATCAAATGTAATTTTGACTAATGGTTTTTCAAACCTAACATGCTTCAAGATGACATCACTCTGAAGTACTGCGTAAAGAATATCCCACATTCTCCCTTAGGGGGTGCTAAAGGCCATGCACAAAATTCACATTTTATGTTCAAAATTTTCTAATTGGGTACATTGATACTACTGGCCAACAGGAACCCTCAAATCAAGAATTGCTGATAATCGCCATTAGGGGGCGCAACAGGCTATGCATTAAAGTCCTATTTTCTGGTCAAACATTTTCAAATTTGGTACATTGATACTACAGGCCAACAGGAACCCTCAAATCAAGAATGGCCCACGTTCACCCTTAGGGGCGCTATAGGCCATGACCAAAATTGTCATTTTCTGTTCCAAAATTTCCTAATTTGGTACATTGATACTACAGGCCAACAGGAACCCTCAAATCAATAATGGCCCACATTCACCCTTAGGGGGTGCATCAGACCATTCCCAAATTTCCCATATTCAAAGTGATGGCATTTCCTCCCGATTTGTCCAATTCTTTTCTGAAATTTGGTGTACATGACTCATTTCTCATAGGGAACAAAAAGCCTCAAGGACCCATAGTTTCCACAATGACAGATTTTCCAGATAACTGAAAATTTGGGAAAACCTACAAAAATCTTCTTCTCCTGAACCGTAGATCCAATTGACTTGAACTTTGGTACACATGTTATACAATTGATGTCTTTGAAAAATCAACTTAGGAAAAATTAATACGATACAAAATGGCTGAAAGGGGCATGTTTATGTAAATGTCCACATTTTATCAATATATATGTCAATAAATCAAATGTAATTTTGACTGATGGTTTTTCAAACCTAACATGCTTCAAGATGACATAACTCTGAAGTACTGAGCAAAGATTGGCCCACATTCACCCTTAGGGGGCGCAGGCCACGCCCAAATTTCCCATTTTCTTGTCCAAAACTTTCTAATTTGGTTCCTTGATTCTACTGGCCAACACAAACCCACAAACAAAAAATGGCTCACATTCGCCCTTAGGGGGCGCTACAGGCCATGCCCAAATGTCACATTTTCAAAGTGATGTTATTTCCATCCCCATTTATTTAGTTCTTCTGAAACTTAATGTACATACCTCATTTCTCATTGTAAACAAAAAAGTCTCCAGGATCCATAAGGTCCGGCATCATGGATTTTCCTGTACACTGAAAATGTTTAGTTTAGGATTCATACAGAAAGACATGTTTTTTGGATATCTTCATTGGGAGGGTTTAATCCCAACCCTCTACTGATCAATTTTAAATGACTTGCCATTTTGAGGAGGAATCGCATTGCTGCTTTCAGCTATATTTATTATTATTATTATTATTCTCCTTGAGCCCCAATATCTCAAAAAGTCACTGGTCAAAAATTTTCTAAATTGGCACATTGATACTCCATGCCAAAGGGTACCCCCAAAGCAAGAATGGACCACATTCGCCCATAGGTGGCGCTAAAAAATGTTTTCAAAGTGATGGTATTTCTACGCCATTTGTCCAATTATACTGAAACTTGGTGTACATGTCTCATTTCTCATGGGGAACAAAAAAGCCTCAAAGAGCCATAACTTCCGCCATGATCGATTTTCCTGTACAGTGAAAATTTGCGAAAACCTACAAAACTTTTATTCTCCTGAACCGTAGCTCCAATTGATTTGAAATTTGGTACACATGTGTAGAATTGATGTCTTTGAAAAAGATACTTAGGAAAAATTAATATGATACAAAATGGCTGAAAGGGCCGTGTTTATGTAAATGTCCACATTTTATCAATATACATGTGTCAAAAAATCAAATATAATTTTGACTAATGGTTTTTCAAACCTAACATGCTTCAAGATGACATCTCTCTGAAGTACTGCGTAAAGAACATCCCTTATTCTCCCTTAGGGGGTGCTAACGGCCATGCACAAAATTCCCATTTTATCGTCAAAATTTTCTAATTTGGTACATTGATACTACAGGCCAACAGGAACCCACAAACCAAGAATTGCCCATATTCGCCATTAGGGGGCACTACAGATTATGCCTTAAAGTCCTATTTTCTGGTCAAACATTTTCAAATTTGGTACATTGATACTACAGGCCAACAGGAACCCTCAAATCAAGAATGGCCCACTTTCACCCTTAGGGGGTGCTATAGGCCATGCACAAAATTGTCATTTTCTGTTCCAAAATTTCCTAATTTGGTACATTGATACTACAGGCCAACAGGAACCCTCAAATCAATAATGGCCCACATTAACCCTTAGGGGGCGCATCAGACCATGCCCAAATTTCCCATATTCAAAGTGATGGCATTTCCTCCCGATTTGTCCAATTCTTCTGAAACTTGGTGTACATGACTCATTTCTCATGGGGAACAAAAGCCTCAAGGACCCATAGTTTCCACAATGACAGATTTTCCAGAAAACTGAAAATTTGGGAAAACCTACAAAAATCTTCTTCTCCTGAACCGTAGATCAAATTGACTTGAACTTTGGTACACATGTGTAGAATTGATGACTTTGATAAAGTTACTTAGGAAAAATTAATACGATACAAAATGGCTGAAAGGGGCATGTTTATGTAAATGTACAAATTTATCAATATATATGTCAATAAATCAAATATAATTTTGACTGATGGTTTTTAATACCTAACATGCTTCAAGATGACATAACTCTGAAGTACTGAGCAAAGATTGGCACACATTCACCCATTGGGGGCGCAACAGGCCACGCCCAAATTTCCCATTTTCTTGTGTAAAACTTTCTAATTTGGTACATTGATACTACTGGCCAACACAAACCCACAAACCAAGAATGGCTCACATTCGCCCTTAGGGGGTGCTAACGGCCATGCACAAAATTCCCATTTTATGGTCAAAATTTTCTAATTTGGTACATTGATACTACAGGCCAACAGGAACCCACAAATCAATAATGGCACACATTCACCCTTAGGGGGCGCATCAGAACATGCCCAAATTTCCCATTTTCTTGTCCAAAACTTTCTAATTTGGTACATTGATACTACAGGCCAACAGGAACCCACAAACAAAAAATGGCTCACATTCGCCCTCAGGGGGCGCTACAGGCCATGCCCAAATGTCACATTTTCAAAGTGATGGTATTTCCATCCCCATTTATTCAGTTCTTCTGAAACTTAATGTACATACCTCATTTCTCATTGTAAACAAAAAAGTCTCCAGGATCCATAAGGTCTAGCATCATGGATTTTCCTGTACACTAAAAATGTTTAGTTTAGGATTCAGACAGAAAGACATGTTTTTTGGATATCTTCATTGGGAGGATTTAACCCCAACCCTCTACTGATCAATTTTAATGACTTGCCATTTTGAGGAGGAATCGCATTGCTGCTTTCAGCTATATTTATTATTATTATTATTATTATTATTCTCCTTGAGCCCCAATATCTCAAAAAGTCACTGGTCAAAAATTTTCTAAATTGGCACATTGATACTCCATGCCAAAGGGTACCCCCAAAGCAAGAGTGGACCACATTTGCCCATTGGTGGTGCTACAGGCAATGCCCAAAAAAAATATTTTCAAAGTGATGGTATTTCTACGCCATTTGTCCAATTATACTGAAACTTGGTGTACATTCCTCATTTCTCATGGGGAACAAAAAAGCCTCAAAGAGCCATAACTTCTGCCATGATCGATTTTCCTGCACAGTGAAAATTTGCGAAAACCTACAAAACTCTTATTCTCCTGAACCGTAGCTCCAATTGATTTGAAATTTGGTACACATGTGTAGAATTGATGTCTTTGAAAAAGATACATAGGAAAAATTAATACGATACAAAATGGTTGAAAGGGGCGTGTTTATGTAAATGTACACATTTTATCAATATACATGTGTCAAAAAATCAAATGTAATTTTGACTAATGGTTTTTCAAACCTAACATGCTTCAAGATGACATCACTCTGAAGTACTGCGTAAAGAATATCCCACATTCTCCCTTAGGGGGTGCTAAAGGCCATGCACAAAATTCACATTTTATGTTCAAAATTTTCTAATTGGGTACATTGATACTACTGGCCAACAGGAACCCTCAAATCAAGAATTGCTGATAATCGCCATTAGGGGGCGCAACAGGCTATGCATTAAAGTCCTATTTTCTGGTCAAACATTTTCAAATTTGGTACATTGATACTACAGGCCAACAGGAACCCTCAAATCAAGAATGGCCCACGTTCACCCTTAGGGGGCGCTATAGGCCATGACCAAAATTGTCATTTTCTGTTCCAAAATTTCCTAATTTGGTACATTGATACTACAGGCCAACACGAACCCTCAAATCAATAATGGCCCACATTCACCCTTAGGGGGTGCATCAGACCATTCCCAAATTTCCCATATTCAAAGTGATGGCATTTCCTCCCGATTTGTCCAATTCTTTTCTGAAATTTGGTGTACATGACTCATTTCTCATAGGGAACAAAAAGCCTCAAGGACCCATAGTTTCCACAATGACAGATTTTCCAGAAAACTGAAAATTTGGGAAAACCTACAAAAATCTTCTTCTCCTGAACCGTAGATCCAATTGACTTGAACTTTGGTACACATGTGTAGAATTGATGTCTTTGAAAAATCAACTTAGGAAAAATTAATACGATACAAAATGGCTGAAAGGGGCATGTTTATGTAAATGTCCACATTTTATCAATATATATGTCAATAAATCAAATGTAATTTTGACTGATGGTTTTTCAAACCTAACATGCTTCAAGATGACATAACTCTGAAGTACTGAGCAAAGATTGGCCCACATTCACCCTTAGGGGGCGCAGGCCACGCCCAAATTTCCCATTTTCTTGTCCAAAACTTTCTAATTTGGTTCCTTGATTCTACTGGCCAACACAAACCCACAAACAAAAAATGGCTCACATTCGCCCTTAGGGGGCGCTACAGGCCATGCCCAAATGTCACATTTTCAAAGTGATGTTATTTCCATCCCCATTTATTTAGTTCTTCTGAAACTTAATGTACATACCTCATTTCTCATTGTAAACAAAAAAGTCTCCAGGATCCATAAGGTCCGGCATCATGGATTTTCCTGTACACTGAAAATGTTTAGTTTAGGATTCAGACAGAAAGACATGTTTTTTGGATATCTTCATTGAGAGGGTTTAACCCCAACCCTCTACTGATCAATTTTAAATGACTTGCCATTTTGAGGAGGAATCGCATTGCTGCTTTCAGCTATATTTATTATTATTATTATTATTCTCCTTGAGCCCCAATATCTCAAAAAGTCACTGGTCAAAAATTTTCTAAATTGGCACATTGATACTCCATGCCAAAGGGTACCCCCAAAGCAAGAATGGACCACATTCGCCCATAGGTGGCGCTAAAAAATGTTTTCAAAGTGATGGTATTTCTACGCCATTTGTCCAATTATACTGAAACTTGGTGTACATGTCTCATTTCTCATGGGGAACAAAAAAGCCTCAAAGAGCCATAACTTCCGCCATGATCGATTTTCCTGTACAGTGAAAATTTGCGAAAACCTACAAAACTTTTATTTTCCTGAACCGTAGCTCCAATTGATTTGAAATTTGGTACACATGTGTAGAATTGATGTCTTTGAAAAAGATACTTAGGAAAAATTAATATGATACAAAATGGCTGAAAGGGCCGTGTTTATGTAAATGTCCACATTTTATCAATATACATGTGTCAAAAAATCAAATGTAATTTTGACTAATGGTTTTTCAAACCTAACATGCTTCAAGATGACATCTCTCTGAAGTACTGTGTAAAGAACATCCCTTATTCTCCCTTAGGGGGTGCTAACGGCCATGCACAAAATTCCCATTTTATCGTCAAAATTTTCTAATTTGGTACATTGATACTACATGCCAACAGGAACCCACAAACCAAGAATTGCCCATATTCGCCATTAGGGGGCACTACAGATTATGCCTTAAAGTCCTATTTTCTGGTCAAACATTTTCAAATTTGGTACATTGATACTACAGGCCAACAGGAACCCTCAAATCAAGAACTGCCGATAATCACCATTAGGGGGCGCTACAGGCTATGCATTAAAGTCCTATTTTCTGGTCAAACATTTTCAAATTTGGTACATTGATACTACAGGCCAACAGGAACCCTCAAATCAAGAATGGCCCACTTTCACCCTTAGTGGGTGCTATAGGCCATGCACAAAATTGTCATTTTCTGTTCCAAAATTTCCTAATTTGGTACATTGATACTACAGGCCAACAGGAACCCTCAAATCAATAATGGCCCACATTCACCCTTAGGGGGCGCATCAGACCATGCCCAAATTTCCCATATTCAAAGTGATGGCATTTCCTCCCGATTTGTCCAATTCTTCTGAAACTTGGTGTACATGACTCATTTCTCATGGGGAACAAAAGCCTCAAGGACCCATAGTTTCCACAATGACAGATTTTCCAGAAAACCGATAATTTGGGAAAACCTACAAAAATCTTCTTCTCCTGAACCGTAGATCAAATTGACTTGAACTTTGGTACACATGTGTAGAATTGATGACTTTGATAAAGTTACTTAGGAAAAATTAATACGATACAAAATGGCTGAAAGGGGCATGTTTATGTAAATGTACAAATTTATCAATATATATGTCAATAAATCAAATATAATTTTGACTGATGGTTTTTAATACCTAACATGCTTCAAGATGACATAACTCTGAAGTACTGAGCAAAGATTGGCACACATTCACCCATAGGGGGCGCAACAGGCCACGCCCAAATTTCCCATTTTCTTGTGTAAAACTTTCTTTTTTGGTACATTGATACTACTGGCCAACACAAACCCACAAACCAAGAATGGCTCACATTCGCCCTTAGGGGGTGCTAACGGCCATGCACAAAATTCCCATTTTATGGTCAAAATTTTCTAATTTGGTACATTGATACTACAGGCCAACAGGAACCCACAAATCAATAATGGCACACATTCACCCTTAGGGGGTGCATCAGACCATTCCCAAATTTCCCATATTCAAAGTGATGGCATTTCCTCCCGATTTGTCCAATTCTTTTCTGAAATTTGGTGTACATGACTCATTTCTCATAGGGAACAAAAAGCCTCAAGGACCCATAGTTTCCACAATGACAGATTTTCCAGATAACTGAAAATTTGGGAAAACCTACAAAAATCTTCTTCTCCTGAACCGTAGATCCAATTGACTTGAACTTTGGTACACATGTTATACAATTGATGTCTTTGAAAAATCAACTTAGGAAAAATTAATACGATACAAAATGGCTGAAAGGGGCATGTTTATGTAAATGTCCACATTTTATCAATATATATGTCAATAAATCAAATGTAATTTTGACTGATGGTTTTTCAAACCTAACATGCTTCAAGATGACATAACTCTGAAGTACTGAGCAAAGATTGGCCCACATTCACCCTTAGGGGGCGCAGGCCACGCCCAAATTTCCCATTTTCTTGTCCAAAACTTTCTAATTTGGTTCCTTGATTCTACTGGCCAACACAAACCCACAAACAAAAAATGGCTCACATTCGCCCTTAGGGGGCGCTACAGGCCATGCCCAAATGTCACATTTTCAAAGTGATGTTATTTCCATCCCCATTTATTTAGTTCTTCTGAAACTTAATGTACATACCTCATTTCTCATTGTAAACAAAAAAGTCTCCAGGATCCATAAGGTCCGGCATCATGGATTTTCCTGTACACTGAAAATGTTTAGTTTAGGATTCATACAGAAAGACATGTTTTTTGGATATCTTCATTGGGAGGGTTTAATCCCAACCCTCTACTGATCAATTTTAAATGACTTGCCATTTTGAGGAGGAATCGCATTGCTGCTTTCAGCTATATTTATTATTATTATTATTATTCTCCTTGAGCCCCAATATCTCAAAAAGTCACTGGTCAAAAATTTTCTAAATTGGCACATTGATACTCCATGCCAAAGGGTACCCCCAAAGCAAGAATGGACCACATTCGCCCATAGGTGGCGCTAAAAAATGTTTTCAAAGTGATGGTATTTCTACGCCATTTGTCCAATTATACTGAAACTTGGTGTACATGTCTCATTTCTCATGGGGAACAAAAAAGCCTCAAAGAGCCATAACTTCCGCCATGATCGATTTTCCTGTACAGTGAAAATTTGCGAAAACCTACAAAACTTTTATTCTCCTGAACCGTAGCTCCAATTGATTTGAAATTTGGTACACATGTGTAGAATTGATGTCTTTGAAAAAGATACTTAGGAAAAATTAATATGATACAAAATGGCTGAAAGGGCCGTGTTTATGTAAATGTCCACATTTTATCAATATACATGTGTCAAAAAATCAAATATAATTTTGACTAATGGTTTTTCAAACCTAACATGCTTCAAGATGACATCTCTCTGAAGTACTGCGTAAAGAACATCCCTTATTCTCCCTTAGGGGGTGCTAACGGCCATGCACAAAATTCCCATTTTATCGTCAAAATTTTCTAATTTGGTACATTGATACTACAGGCCAACAGGAACCCACAAACCAAGAATTGCCCATATTCGCCATTAGGGGGCACTACAGATTATGCCTTAAAGTCCTATTTTCTGGTCAAACATTTTCAAATTTGGTACATTGATACTACAGGCCAACAGGAACCCTCAAATCAAGAACTGCCGATAATCACCATTAGGGGGCGCTACAGGCTATGCATTAAAGTCCTATTTTCTGGTCAAACATTTTCAAATTTGGTACATTGATACTACAGGCCAACAGGAACCCTCAAATCAAGAATGGCCCACTTTCACCCTTAGGGGGTGCTATTGGCCATGCACAAAATTGTCATTTTCTGTTCCAAAATTTCCTAATTTGGTACATTGATACTACAGGCCAACAGGAACCCTCAAATCAATAATGGCCCACATTAACCCTTAGGGGGCGCATCAGACCATGCCCAAATTTCCCATATTCAAAGTGATGGCATTTCCTCCCGATTTGTCCAATTCTTCTGAAACTTGGTGTACATGACTCATTTCTCATGGGGAACAAAAGCCTCAAGGACCCATAGTTTCCACAATGACAGATTTTCCAGAAAACTGAAAATTTGGGAAAACCTACAAAAATCTTCTTCTCCTGAACCGTAGATCAAATTGACTTGAACTTTGGTACACATGTGTAGAATTGATGACTTTGATAAAGTTACTTAGGAAAAATTAATACGATACAAAATGGCTGAAAGGGGCATGTTTATGTAAATGTACAAATTTATCAATATATATGTCAATAAATCAAATATAATTTTGACTGATGGTTTTTAATACCTAACATGCTTCAAGATGACATAACTCTGAAGTACTGAGCAAAGATTGGCACACATTCACCCATAGGGGGCGCAACAGGCCACGCCCAAATTTCCCATTTTCTTGTGTAAAACTTTCTAATTTGGTACATTGATACTACTGGCCAACACAAACCCACAAACCAAGAATGGCTCACATTCGCCCTTAGGGGGTGCTAACGGCCATGCACAAAATTCCCATTTTATGGTCAAAATTTTCTAATTTGGTACATTGATACTACAGGCCAACAGGAACCCACAAATCAATAATGGCACACATTCACCCTTAGGGGGCGCATCAGAACATGCCCAAATTTCCCATTTTCTTGTCCAAAACTTTCTAATTTGGTACATTGATACTACAGGCCAACAGGAACCCACAAACAAAAAATGGCTCACATTCGCCCTCAGGGGGCGCTACAGGCCATGCCCAAATGTCACATTTTCAAAGTGATGGTATTTCCATCCCCATTTATTCAGTTCTTCTGAAACTTAATGTACATACCTCATTTCTCATTGTAAACAAAAAAGTCTCCAGGATCCATAAGGTCTAGCATCATGGATTTTCCTGTACACTAAAAATGTTTAGTTTAGGATTCAGACAGAAAGACATGTTTTTTGGATATCTTCATTGGGAGGATTTAACCCCAACCCTCTACTGATCAATTTTAATGACTTGCCATTTTGAGGAGGAATCGCATTGCTGCTTTCAGCTATATTTATTATTATTATTATTATTATTATTCTCCTTGAGCCCCAATATCTCAAAAAGTCACTGGTCAAAAATTTTCTAAATTGGCACATTGATACTCCATGCCAATGGGTACCCCCAAAGCAAGAGTGGACCACATTTGCCCATTGGTGGTGCTACAGGCAATGCCCAAAAAAAATATTTTCAAAGTGATGGTATTTCTACGCCATTTGTCCAATTATACTGAAACTTGGTGTACATTCCTCATTTCTCATGGGGAACAAAAAAGCCTCAAAGAGCCATAACTTCTGCCATGATCGATTTTCCTGCACAGTGAAAATTTGCGAAAACCTACAAAACTCTTATTCTCCTGAACCGTAGCTCCAATTGATTTGAAATTTGGTACACATGTGTAGAATTGATGTCTTTGAAAAAGATACATAGGAAAAATTAATACGATACAAAATGGTTGAAAGGGGCGTGTTTATGTAAATGTACACATTTTATCAATATACATGTGTCAAAAAATCAAATGTAATTTTGACTAATGGTTTTTCAAACCTAACATGCTTCAAGATGACATCACTCTGAAGTACTGCGTAAAGAATATCCCACATTCTCCCTTAGGGGGTGCTAAAGGCCATGCACAAAATTCACATTTTATGTTCAAAATTTTCTAATTGGGTACATTGATACTACTGGCCAACAGGAACCCTCAAATCAAGAATTGCTGATAATCGCCATTAGGGGGCGCAACAGGCTATGCATTAAAGTCCTTTTTTCTGGTCAAACATTTTCAAATTTGGTACATTGATACTACAGGCCAACAGGAACCCTCAAATCAAGAATGGCCCACGTTCACCCTTAGGGGGCGCTATAGGCCATGACCAAAATTGTCATTTTCTGTTCCAAAATTTCCTAATTTGGTACATTGATACTACAGGCCAACAGGAACCCTCAAATCAATAATGGCCCACATTCACCCTTAGGGGGTGCATCAGACCATTCCCAAATTTCCCATATTCAAAGTGATGGCATTTCCTCCCGATTTGTCCAATTCTTTTCTGAAATTTGGTGTACATGACTCATTTCTCATAGGGAACAAAAAGCCTCAAGGACCCATAGTTTCCACAATGACAGATTTTCCAGAAAACTGAAAATTTGGGAAAACCTACAAAAATCTTCTTCTCCTGAACCGTAGATCCAATTGACTTGAACTTTGGTACACATGTGTAGAATTGATGTCTTTGAAAAATCAACTTAGGAAAAATTAATACGATACAAAATGGCTGAAAGGGGCATGTTTATGTAAATGTCCACATTTTATCAATATATATGTCAATAAATCAAATGTAATTTTGACTGATGGTTTTTCAAACCTAACATGCTTCAAGATGACATAACTCTGAAGTACTGAGCAAAGATTGGCCCACATTCACCCTTAGGGGGCGCAGGCCACGCCCAAATTTCCCATTTTCTTGTCCAAAACTTTCTAATTTGGTTCCTTGATTCTACTGGCCAACACAAACCCACAAACAAAAAATGGCTCACATTCGCCCTTAGGGGGCGCTACAGGCCATGCCCAAATGTCACATTTTCAAAGTGATGTTATTTCCATCCCCATTTATTTAGTTCTTCTGAAACTTAATGTACATACCTCATTTCTCATTGTAAACAAAAAAGTCTCCAGGATCCATAAGGTCCGGCATCATGGATTTTCCTGTACACTGAAAATGTTTAGTTTAGGATTCAGACAGAAAGACATGTTTTTTGGATATCTTCATTGAGAGGGTTTAACCCCAACCCTCTACTGATCAATTTTAAATGACTTGCCATTTTGAGGAGGAATCGCATTGCTGCTTTCAGCTATATTTATTATTATTATTATTATTCTCCTTGAGCCCCAATATCTCAAAAAGTCACTGGTCAAAAATTTTCTAAATTGGCACATTGATACTCCATGCCAAAGGGTACCCCCAAAGCAAGAATGGACCACATTCGCCCATAGGTGGCGCTAAAAAATGTTTTCAAAGTGATGGTATTTCTACGCCATTTGTCCAATTATACTGAAACTTGGTGTACATGTCTCATTTCTCATGGGGAACAAAAAAGCCTCAAAGAGCCATAACTTCCGCCATGATCGATTTTCCTGTACAGTGAAAATTTGCGAAAACCTACAAAACTTTTATTCTCCTGAACCGTAGCTCCAATTGATTTGAAATTTGGTACACATGTGTAGAATTGATGTCTTTGAAAAAGATACTTAGGAAAAATTAATATGATACAAAATGGCTGAAAGGGCCGTGTTTATGTAAATGTCCACATTTTATCAATATACATGTGTCAAAAAATCAAATATAATTTTGACTAATGGTTTTTCAAACCTAACATGCTTCAAGATGACATCTCTCTGAAGTACTGCGTAAAGAACATCCCTTATTCTCCCTTAGGGGGTGCTAACGGCCATGCACAAAATTCCCATTTTATCGTCAAAATTTTCTAATTTGGTACATTGATACTACAGGCCAACAGGAACCCACAAACCAAGAATTGCCCATATTCGCCATTAGGGGGCACTACAGATTATGCCTTAAAGTCCTATTTTCTGGTCAAACATTTTCAAATTTGGTACATTGATACTACAGGCCAACAGGAACCCTCAAATCAAGAACTGCCGATAATCACCATTAGGGGGCGCTACAGGCTATGCATTAAAGTCCTATTTTCTGGTCAAACATTTTCAAATTTGGTACATTGATACTACAGGCCAACAGGAACCCTCAAATCAAGAATGGCCCACTTTCACCCTTAGTGGGTGCTATAGGCCATGCACAAAATTGTCATTTTCTGTTCCAAAATTTCCTAATTTGGTACATTGATACTACAGGCCAACAGGAACCCTCAAATCAATAATGGCCCACATTCACCCTTAGGGGGCGCATCAGACCATGCCCAAATTTCCCATATTCAAAGTGATGGCATTTCCTCCCGATTTGTCCAATTCTTCTGAAACTTGGTGTACATGACTCATTTCTCATGGGGAACAAAAGCCTCAAGGACCCATAGTTTCCACAATGACAGATTTTCCAGAAAACCGAAAATTTGGGAAAACCTACAAAAATCTTCTTCTCCTGAACCGTAGATCCAATTGACTTGAACTTTGGTACACATGTGTAGAATTGATGACTTTGATAAAGTTACTTAGGAAAAATTAATACGATACAAAATGGCTGAAAGGGGCATGTTTATGTAAATGTACAAATTTATCAATATATATGTCAATAAATCAAATATAATTTTGACTGATGGTTTTTAATACCTAACATGCTTCAAGATGACATAACTCTGAAGTACTGAGCAAAGATTGGCACACATTCACCCATAGGGGGCGCAACAGGCCACGCCCAAATTTCCCATTTTCTTGTGTAAAACTTTCTTTTTTGGTACATTGATACTACTGGCCAACACAAACCCACAAACCAAGAATGGCTCACATTCGCCCTTAGGGGGTGCTAACGGCCATGCACAAAATTCCCATTTTATGGTCAAAATTTTCTAATTTGGTACATTGATACTACTGGCCAACACAAACCCACAAACCAAGAATGGCTCACATTCGCCCTTAGGGGGCGCTACAGGCCATGCCCAAATGTCACATTTTCAAAGTGATGTTATTTCCATCCCCATTTATTTAGTTCTTCTGAAACTTAATGTACATACCTCATTTCTCATTGTAAACAAAAAAGTCTCCAGGATCCATAAGGTCCGGCATCATGGATTTTCCTGTACACTGAAAATGTTTAGTTTAGGATTCAGACAGAAAGACATGTTTTTTGGATATCTTCATTGAGAGGGTTTAACCCCAACCCTCTACTGATCAATTTTAAATGACTTGCCATTTTGAGGAGGAATCGCATTGCTGCTTTCAGCTATATTTATTATTATTATTATTATTCTCCTTGAGCCCCAATATCTCAAAAAGTCACTGGTCAAAAATTTTCTAAATTGGCACATTGATACTCCATGCCAAAGGGTACCCCCAAAGCAAGAATGGACCACATTCGCCCATAGGTGGCGCTAAAAAATGTTTTCAAAGTGATGGTATTTCTACGCCATTTGTCCAATTATACTGAAACTTGGTGTACATGTCTCATTTCTCATGGGGAACAAAAAAGCCTCAAAGAGCCATAACTTCCGCCATGATCGATTTTCCTGTACAGTGAAAATTTGCGAAAACCTACAAAACTTTTATTTTCCTGAACCGTAGCTCCAATTGATTTGAAATTTGGTACACATGTGTAGAATTGATGTCTTTGAAAAAGATACTTAGGAAAAATTAATATGATACAAAATGGCTGAAAGGGCCGTGTTTATGTAAATGTCCACATTTTATCAATATACATGTGTCAAAAAATCAAATGTAATTTTGACTAATGGTTTTTCAAACCTAACATGCTTCAAGATGACATCTCTCTGAAGTACTGCGTAAAGAACATCCCTTATTCTCCCTTAGGGGGTGCTAACGGCCATGCACAAAATTCCCATTTTATCGTCAAAATTTTCTAATTTGGTACATTGATACTACATGCCAACAGGAACCCACAAACCAAGAATTGCCCATATTCGCCATTAGGGGGCACTACAGATTATGCCTTAAAGTCCTATTTTCTGGTCAAACATTTTCAAATTTGGTACATTGATACTACAGGCCAACAGGAACCCTCAAATCAAGAACTGCCGATAATCACCATTAGGGGGCGCTACAGGCTATGCATTAAAGTCCTATTTTCTGGTCAAACATTTTCAAATTTGGTACATTGATACTACAGGCCAACAGGAACCCTCAAATCAAGAATGGCCCACTTTCACCCTTAGTGGGTGCTATAGGCCATGCACAAAATTGTCATTTTCTGTTCCAAAATTTCCTAATTTGGTACATTGATACTACAGGCCAACAGGAACCCTCAAATCAATAATGGCCCACATTCACCCTTAGGGGGCGCATCAGACCATGCCCAAATTTCCCATATTCAAAGTGATGGCATTTCCTCCCGATTTGTCCAATTCTTCTGAAACTTGGTGTACATGACTCATTTCTCATGGGGAACAAAAGCCTCAAGGACCCATAGTTTCCACAATGACAGATTTTCCAGAAAACCGAAAATTTGGGAAAACCTACAAAAATCTTCTTCTCCTGAACCGTAGATCAAATTGACTTGAACTTTGGTACACATGTGTAGAATTGATGACTTTGATAAAGTTACTTAGGAAAAATTAATACGATACAAAATGGCTGAAAGGGGCATGTTTATGTAAATGTACAAATTTATCAATATATATGTCAATAAATCAAATATAATTTTGACTGATGGTTTTTAATACCTAACATGCTTCAAGATGACATAACTCTGAAGTACTGAGCAAAGATTGGCACACATTCACCCATAGGGGGCGCAACAGGCCACGCCCAAATTTCCCATTTTCTTGTGTAAAACTTTCTTTTTTGGTACATTGATACTACTGGCCAACACAAACCCACAAACCAAGAATGGCTCACATTCGCCCTTAGGGGGTGCTAACGGCCACGCACAAAATTCCCATTTTATGGTCAAAATTTTCTAATTTGGTACATTGATACTACAGGCCAACAGGAACCCACAAATCAATAATGGCACACATTCACCCTTAGGGGGCGCATCAGAACATGCCCAAATTTCCCATTTTCTTGTCCAAAACTTTCTAATTTGGTACATTGATACTACAGGCCAACAGGAACCCACAAACAAAAAATGGCTCACATTCGCCCTCAGGGGGCGCTACAGGCCATGCCCAAATGTCACATTTTCAAAGTGATGGTATTTCCATCCCCATTTATTCAGTTCTTCTGAAACTTAATGTACATACCTCATTTCTCATTGTAAACAAAAAAGTCTCCAGGATCCATAAGGTCCAGCATCATGGATTTTCCTGTACACTAAAAATGTTTAGTTTAGGATTCAGACATAAAGACATGTTTTTTGGATATCTTCATTGGGAGGATTTAACCCCAACCCTCTACTGATCAATTTTAATGACTTGCCATTTTGAGGAGGAATCGCATTGCTGCTTTCAGCTATATTTATTATTATTATTATTATTCTCCTTGAGCCCCAATATCTCAAAAAGTCACTGGTCAAAAATTTTCTAAATTGGCACATTGATACTCCATGCCAAAGGGTACCCCCAAAGCAAGAGTGGACCACATTTGCCCATAGGTGGTGCTACAGGCAATGCCCAAAAAAAATATTTTCAAAGTGATGGTATTTCTACGCCATTTGTCCAATTATACTGAAACTTGGTGTACATTCCTCATTTCTCATGGGGAACAAAAAAGCCATAACTTCTGCCATGATCGATTTTCCTGCACAGTGAAAATTTGCGAAAACCTACAAAACTCTTATTCTCCTGAACCGTAGCTCCAATTGATTTGAAATTTGGTACACATGTGTAGAATTGATGTCTTTGAAAAAGATACATAGGAAAAATTAATACGATACAAAATGGCTGAAAGGGGCGTGTTTATGTAAATGTACACATTTTATCAATATACATGAGTAGTAAATATAACATACTTTGTGACAAAATGATTGACAGGTGTGATTGATGACTTAATTTCTAACCTTTGACCTTTCCCCCCTCCCCATCCCCACACCACCCCTCATACTTTGTGCCAAAAGTGATTGATGGTCTATGATTGATGACCTGTTTGGTGGTCCCCCTTTGACCTTTCCCCCCCACCTCACCTCACCCCACCCCTCCCCACCCCGCCTCACCCCGCCTCACCCCTCCGGCAGTTGTACAGGCTGTGGTATGAATTGGTTGGTCAGCTGTTTTGATGCCCTCCCAGCGCTGTACCCGACCCATCTGTGTATTTAAAAGAGTAGACAAATTATTAATCTTTAATGATGTAAAATGTTAATGGAAACTGAGATGATAAAAATATTGTTATAAGAATTGTGTTCCTCATCCGTTCAATTAAATAATTGACGTAATCATTGAGATGTTTTTTCAAAAACATGATAAGTAATGCGGGTGGTGTTATTGTATTTATTATTATTATTGTAGGGGGTAAAAAAGTGTCTATTACATTTAAAATGTGTTTAAACGGTGTCTCTTTTAATGGTTGCAATGCTTGGTGCTAAAACTTGGTTGAAGATTTTAATTTTTAACAAAAATTGTTAAAATGTGTTTCTAAAACATTGGATATTAGTTGAATCAAAACTCATTCAGACACAAAGTGATGAAAATATGTATCTAAAACAGTGAATACTGGTATTCAGATGCAAAACTAAGACTTTCTTTATTTTTAAAACAAAGTGTATCATATTCTCATATGGTCTAGTCTTCCCGGTATGGGAATCTGTTACGTGTTCGCCCTGGTTAGTTGGGATATGCGAAAACATTTGCATTTCACTGACTCTGTAAGCGTACAATGACAATAACGTTGATATGATAAAAACTTTTATATAAACATGTTTAACAGTTAATTTCAACAAACACCATTTCATTGAAATAGTAAAATGCATCTTTAAAGAAAGAATCTTACATCTCTCGCTCAAAGTCCTTTCACGAGCTCATCCAAATGAAAATGAAGTCACAGATGAGATCCCCATGCTGCGGCTGGGCGCGGTGTAAGATTTCATTCACAGGAGTTAACGTGTGTGTGTGTGTGTGTGTGTGTGTGTGTCAAGAGCCCTTGTGTAAGAATTCATTCACAAGAGTTAACAGGTGTGCGTGCCTGTGTGTGTGTGTAAACAGAGTGTCTTGAGGGTTTATTTTTATTTACTATCCTGTATGCATTGGAGCGTCAAGGTGGGTGGTCAACGGTAAATATTGACATTCTATCATCTCACAGGCGTAAGTTAATTATATCCCTATAGGCGTGAGAGTCAAAGCATCATTGTATCAACGAGAAAAGTGCTGAGAGGCCAGAAGTATACCAATATCAAATATACCCATGCTGCATTAAGAGTTTTATCTAATCATATCAATATTGTAATTTAACAGGTTCGTTTCATCACACGCAGTCACCTGCTAAAAATAAAACTAATACATTCAATAATATTATAATTAAACAGCTACAACCCATATGTTATTTTAATTATGTAAGTGGTTAAACAGTTATTAGGTAGCCTAAGTTATACTCTTAACGGCATTTATTTCATCCATGTGTGTGTTTCTTCAAGCGCATTCGTCAACTAAAAATAAATAAAAACAGAAACTTTCACGAATATTTACGATCAGATAAAGCTGTTAAGGACGTGTGTGTGTGTGTGTGTGCGTCAAGAGCCCTTGTGTAAGATTTCATTCACAGGAGTTAACGTGTGTGCGTGCATGTGTGTGTGTGTAAACAGAGTGTCTTGAGGGTTTTATTTTTTATTTACTATCCTGTATGCATTGGAGCGTCAAGGTGGGTGGTCAACGGTCAGCATTGACCATTCTATCATCTCACAGGAGGTATAGGCGTTTTCGGACAATGGATGTATATTCAACCAAGTGTCCGAAAGGTGTAAGATAAAGGTGTTATTTCTCATCAGTATTTCTTCACGCTCATTCGTCAACTAAAAATAAATAAAAAGAGAGACTACCCCATAGTAGCGCCGCCCCAGTTTTCCTGCTGTGTTTGCGGTCATGTAAGATAAGCCTTTCTGGGGTTTGTGTACGAAGCGAGAGCATCTGTGTAACACATAGCATTATTCTTTAAAATGGCTTTTATTTTCAGAAGTATGTGATGCATGTACGATGATTTTAAATATTTGTACTTTACAGGTAAACTTGCATTTTGGTAAATTGATGTTTAAACATTTTTCTACGTAATTCAGGACCGATAGATGAACATGAAATTTGAACACCATCGATCAACTGTGTAAGTCACGTAAAGATTTTAATGTAATTATTTATATATATTAGACGTGTTTAAATATTATGTGACTATATTCTTTTATTTTCAGCGACTGAACCGTTAATTAATAATCCAACGGGTGAGAACAATACAGGAATCCGATCGGCGCTGCAAGGTATACACAATTTTGAGTTAGCTTGATCATGCAATATTGATTATAAATAAAAAAAAAAAAAAAAAAATAAAAAAAAAGTATTTTCTGGTTGCAGATATTTCAAACTTTGACGCGGCTACGCGAATCAGAACAGTGATTCACCACTGCTGAACCAAAGGCCCAACGGTCGCTCCGTACACCATACAGCAAGAATAATATCCCGAGGAATCAACGTAAACCCCGCTTACATATTGCATCTCCAGCTGGAAATGGTACAAGAGGGGATTTTGGTAAAAAACAGACTTCGGTGTTAAACGAGTCAGTTGGTGAGTGGGGTTTCACGCTAACATTATTTAAAATAAATAAATGACAAATCCTCGCTAACACACATATTCTGTACACATTTTTATATAGATCTGTACACTACCAGTTTGCAGACTGAGGACCCCGCATTGATATTCGATGATACATTTTTCATGAGACGCTGGGAGGCCGGTAGTTTCAGCAACGAATTTGTTCCAGACAACACGGATAACGCAGTCTCATCTCCCGTGATACCGGCGGTGCCGGATGAATCTCTGTTGGTTAACGCTACAGGGGATTTGCTTTCGGCGAATAACACAATCTTGGATGGCACGGACGGTGATACGACCCGTCAGGAGTTTGTGGAAGAGTCGGCGGTGATTGCTGGAGAATCTATCCGCTCAAATCAGCAGAACTTTCATCATGATTTGTTGATTGAACTGTGTGAACGGATTCGAAGGGGTGATGAGAGATTGGATATCATTTCAGATAAAGTGAATATCATTTCAGATAATGTCAAACGCCTTTGTGACTGTTTTCATATGGTTATGACGAACTCAGAAGAGCAAGGAACTCTTACAAGGATTACGCTTGATCGTGTTGGAGCAAAGAGATATTAGAGATATTAAATAAATGTGATCGTGTTCTTCAGAATTCCTACAGAGAAAACCAACTAATGGTAACTGCATTATCCAATATTAATAACGCTGTCAATGCTGGTAGATGATAACTGATTTATGTTAAAATGTGTTGTTTTGGGTTATCTAGTTGATTTGTGATTGTTTTTTCATAGTGTTTTGTGTAGTTGATGTATAATTAGTGGAGAATAAATCTAAATTGAAAAAGATTTTCAAATATGGCTAGTGAAAAAAAAAGATTACGTTCAAACGATGATTTGCAAGATTGTCAACCAGACTTTGAACAAACCCCTTCAGCAAGAACTAGATATGATCATTTGTCAAATATTGAACGGTTACAAAATATTATAGATGATCAGTTGGAATGTTTAGGACCTGCCTATTTGGATTTAAATGGTAGATTAGAGGCTATTATTCAAACACAGAGAGAGCATATAATTGCTTCCAATAACAACAAAGACAATGAAAGGTTAAATATTTCGTTAGAGCCATCATCACACAGATCCGCAAGGGGTGAACTAAACGATACAGAGACGCAAACATCAGAGCCGCCATACTCTAATTTATGCAAAATATTAGAAGATATGATTAAAAATCATGAAGAAATGGCCTCAACACCTAGTCTGTGTGAAAGATTAGAAGCGCTGATAAAAATGCAAGAGGCTGGTAATAACGGGGTTGATAATGAGGCTGCTAATAATGAGGATAATTTGTTTGTCGATGCAGTACAGATTGGTGGTGTAAGCAATATTTCATCAGACACGAATGACTCCCATGTGAGTTTAAGTCAGAACGATATTGATGAATTGGCTAGAAACGGTGGAGTTTTAAACGAATTCACGATTGTGTCAAGACCGCGTTTCAATGGTATAGAGATACACAGAACTCTAAATTTAAGGGAAATAACATCTACAGACCTTGCTGCATACAGTACATCTGTGCATAATGCATTGTCTGAGATGGTGTCATTCTCCAGACAGATGGCAAATGAATCTGGTATTATTAATATATCTCTTAGAGGTCCCAGTCTGAAATCTGATGTAAATTGTGTATTATCACCTAGTAATGGCTACGATGAAAACATTTTTGTTGAACAATTTGAAAAGATCATGCAGAGCAATGCGAAAGTGATGGCTGACGACAGTTTGCAGTTACATGCGTCCATAGCCAGAAGTAAGAACGGTGGCGCTCGTCGAAAAGCTGGTTGATATAACACATGATGAAGTAGTTAGAAGAAAACGAATGCATTTATATATTTTCTCGACACACAGATTTCGCATGACACCCGACACATACCAGCATACACAGACAACATCGTGAGGAATAAAAAGAACTTCACCTTGCAAAACAAGTCAGTTGTTAAAAAGTTTCAAGTGGTGTATAATAAAAGACAGCTATTCCCTGATTATACAACACTACCATATGTCTACTAATAATTTTTTGAACCACCGCAGTGTGCGGGAGGTTGATGGTTTTGATTTTAGACTTCAACATCCTTTTTCATGTGTGATAAGCGGACCTTCAAAGTCTTATTTTGTAAAAATGTTGTTGGAAAATGCTGTAAATATGATTTCTAAAAAGATTGAAAACATTGTGTACATTTATGATTGTTGGCAACCGCTGTATGATGAACTGTATAAAATGTATAACATTAAATTTGTGAAAGGAATACCGCAATCTCTGAATGATGATGATTTATTACCTGTCAATAAAACTAATCTGTTGATAATTGACGACATGATGAAGGAGGCCAGTGGAAACTCTGAAGTGGAAAAACTGTTCACTCAATATGTTCACCATAGAAACCTCAGCGCTATTTATATTGTGCAGAATTTATTTTTCCATGGTAAATCCAGCAGAACCATCAGCTTGAATACAAATTATTTAATATTGTTTAAGAATCCTCGTGATAACAATCAGATTAATGTGTTGGGAAAACAAATGTACCCCGGAAATACAAAATATTTTATGGAATGCTATCAAGATGCTACCAACCAGCCTTTTGGATACCTCATGATAGACTATAAAGCAAAAACCCCTGAACATTTTCGTCTCAGAACGGGGTTACTTTCAACCCAACCAGCAGTTTACATTCAAAAAAGAAAGCAGTGATTTTGGTGAAATGTCTACTAGATTGTCTAGAAACCTCCCCCTGTTAAAAATGCTATTTAAAGCGACCCCGACGCAAAGACGTCTTATTATGCAATCAGCATCTGACGATCTCATTTTAACATTGTGTGAGGTAGCGCTTAATGTGCTCTATGGCACAATACCGCTAACGACGCAGCAACATCGCCGGTTGAAGAGAAAAAGGACTGAGATTAAATACATAGCCAGTAAAAAGATTGGTGTGTCCAGAAAAAAACGCATGATCAACCAGAACGGAGGATTTCTTCTCCCGCTCCTGAGCATAGCAATCCCCTTTATAACCAGTCTGATAACGTCTAAACAAGGTTGAAGATGGAGTACGCTGAGAAGCTGTTTTTAGTCCCTCAAAATCAAATAGATAAACTAAAGACGTCCAATACCCGAGAATCTATTCAACAAACAGTGGAAGATGATCTGGATCTTGCTATAAGAAATATTTTGAATAAAGACAATTTGGCTGCTCATGAGAAAGCCAAACTTTACACCTCAGTTTTACAAAGATTTTTGACAGTAGTTAAACAAGGGGATCGAGCCAGCAACACATTAACGCTTGCATTTCCACCCCCCGATGCGTCTCACAAAGAGTCCTTTGGACCCCCTGTTGAAGATGGTGGGGGCGATGATATTGTCGATGAAGTGTTGAAAAATGTACCATTGAAAAGTGTGAAAAATGCAAGATACATCATGGATAAAATGTCTAAAGCCAGAGAAGTTTCATCTTGGAATGATTCGGGAGAGTTTGTATTTAAAGGCGTCACTATACAGGGATCACACGTGTTGGATCTTGTGAAGAGTTTAACATCCCCACATAAAATTAGGAATGACCGTAGGCCTCATGGATGGACTGAGTTTTTGCAGGCAATTGCTGTTTTAAACATACCCTATTCAACAGTCCCAAACCACGCGGTTAGACATGTAATAAGTTCATTTAAAACCAACCCGTCTACATCGTCCTCTATGGCACAAAGAATGTATTTAAGTACACCTTCTTCTAAGGGGTCGGAGGCGTTTAAATCGCCATCTCGTGAACAAAACCAGTGGTTGTCATTTTGATGTTGTATAATATATTGGTCATATTTTTGTACAAATTAATCATGTGATATTCAATAAAGCAGTGACATTGATACATTTTGACATTGTACTCTTTTTATTTATTAGAAACAGTCGTTTTACAAATCATGTATTTAACATAAACGTTTCACCCATTTGAACACATTGAATACACTTAAATACAGTACTATTACAATGAGTTATCCTTAGTTTTTTCACAAAATGCGTTACAAGAACATCGTTATTAATTAAATCGTCGCTATAAAGCATCATAACATCATCATAATCACGACCTCGAATCATATGATATAGGAAGAAAACACAATGATGACCGCATGTGACAGACATAAAAGGCTGAACTTGTTTAGCCGAATACTGAATGCGTATTGAATTCCTTTTTAGAAATTCAATGATTGATACAGGAAAACGAATAAAATCAGGACTATTACCGAAACTGTCAAAGAAAAATGCTGAGCCAAACTTATTTATGTAAACAGCCACCCAGTGTTCCCCGGGGAGGTGCGAAGGATGTGTGTTGATTATGACGGCTGTGGGTAGTGTTCTTAACGGATCCTTTGGTAAATAATCACTTGGTAGTACACCAAGAAAATGCGTGTTTTGTGTGATTCTCTCCATAGCTACGGTAAGTTGTATGGTGTTCATGTTTTTAATTAATAGTAGTCAACAAGCACCTGTCTTCGGTTAGAAACTTCAATGATGTTGTCAAAAACAGCATAAACAATTAGATTAATGGTTCTTGGAAGCGGTTGTCTGAACCGTACTTCTAGTCTGATATTTCCAGACTTAACAAGCGAGATGTGTTGGCCACACTCTTCGTCTGGTGTGAGGTTAAAACCATAAAGTGTATAACCCTGCAGAAAATCTTCTCTGTCGATTACCAATGCTTGGTTTTTTAGATGTCTTCCAGACGAAAGCGCGAGCTGGTAAAACTCTCGTACGGCTGTGCCTGATCCAAAGTTGGGTTGTAATGGTTTGGCGGGGTGTTGCTGTCCATCCACATAAACAGCTAGAAACTCCAGATCGTAATGTTTAAATGCAAAAGGGTTTTTATCGTATGCCCCTGTAAAAGCATCATTATCGACCATGCCCAATATGATAGAATGGGGAGTGTTCCTAAGAATAGGTTTTCCTGGTTTGATACACGGCTTCCAGCTGGTATGGAAAAATTTTTCAGACAAACTCTATCAATTGGATATTTAGCGGTTGTTGAGAGAAGTGCTTGAGCGTGTCCCAGTCTCACTCCTGGTGAAACTGATACTTTTTTAACAAACAGAGACGCTGATAAAATATTTAGTTTGTATGCTATAGCGTCACTCCTCATTAGACAAAATTCATCTTTGCCTCTTGTCAACCGGATTTTAATGTCCACCCCGTTAAGCATGAGTTTTTCTTGAAAGAAAATATCGCTGTGTATGGGAGATAAAAGTTCGACTACGGCACTTTCGTTGCTAAAGGCAGCCCTCTTTGTCAGACCAATGTTAGCCCCTGCTGGGTCGCCTACATCCATATGTCCTGCAGAGTCTTTGTAAAATAATCCTGCTGAGAATACGCTTTCCAGGGTATCTTTACCGTAGTTTAAAAGGCATTCTATAATACATCGATAAGGGTATGTGTTTGTACTCTGTGAAATTAACCTATCACCAAGTGATACATCAACCTGTGAAAAAATAGTGTTTCCTGGATAATTGATCAGTCCAACAGGGGTCCCATCTCTGATATCTGTACCGTCCGGATTTGTGATTTTAACACGCATGTAAAGCAGTGTATTATTTAAATCTACATAATCTTCACCATTCCCTGCTATGAAAAATTCCAAGGGGGTGGTGTTCGATATTGCAGATAGAGGAGGTATTTCAACGTAAGTGTTTTTTTCAATAGCCGTCTGAGTCATCGGTACCGTAAACAGATCCAGTTCTGATTTAATACATTCTTCGGACATGGTATGTAGCAGAGCCATGGTTTAGAATATCGTTTTAACAGAGCTCTTCACCGATCCAGATGAGCCGCGCTTCACAGCTCTCTTTCGTCTTTGTTGTCTAACTGCAGATATCTTAGGTTGTTTCCTGGTTTTATTTACCGTTTGACCACTCCTCCTCACCTTCCTCACTCCTGGTGGTTTAGACCTTCGTTTTCGTGACATAACCATTAACCCCGACCCATCTTGGGCTTTATTGTTATTAAAGGTATGTGACATGGCATTGGTGACAACATCGCTGACTATGTTTTTAGCAGCATTTTTAAGATGTGGTTTGGCAATGCTGAAACCTCTTTTTAACAATGGAAGAGCCATTCTAAACAACCCCCTGAAAAGTCCTCCGAGACCTGTCCCATACATAACCCCTCCACCCGCATACCCCGGCAGGCCACCGCCTGCTTGATTTTTATAATAGTTTACATAATGAGCAGGATCCATTTGGTACGGGTTATAATACACCATTTTAAAGGATCGGTTGTTTCACAGGTCTGAAGTGTAGTTTAACGACAACTTTGCCGTAAGCAAATGGCACCCCCCTGTTTCTGTCATCTTTGAGTTCAATACAAATCTCTCCAATAGAATTTTTATTCACTGACACGTAGTGCGTTCTGTCATATGTCACACTGATCATTTCACGACCCGACCCGGTTATATGTACGCATCTCAAAAGCGGAACGTGTGCATCCCCCACAGTTTGATATTCGATAACATCTGTATGCTGTAAAATCCTCCGTTCATGTCGGTTTGATGTGGTGCATACACTGTTGTAAAAGTGGTTTCACTATGATCGTTTACAGCTTCCCATGGTTTCTCCGGTATTACACCCAAAATAATGGCTAGTTTACCGTAGAATGTTAAGGCTACTCCTAGTGGCGCTGTCATGTAAACTTTGTTTTTCACAAGGTCGTAACCGAAACGTACATGACTAGGTAGAGAAACATTTAGCTCCCTAATTACAGATGCTATTTTGTCATAATATCCGGTTTTCAGATTTATGGTCACAAAATTTTTGTTGTCGACAACATCTCTCAAGATGATTTTCGCATCATCATCATCAATAGTGTACCACGATCTAGTGTATTCAATTTCGGCCAGACCCACCTCCCAATTACCTTTTAAGTTTATAGTTCTGGCTAATCTTGTTCTGTAATTCGAAATTTGGTTTTCGGGGTAAAGAGCTAATGAAGCATTGCATGGCAATGTGACATAAAACCCTGCATCATCCATGACCGTTCACTGTAGAAATGAACTCAGATGTCAATTGTATTTTCTTTATATGCTTAAAGAGCTCTGTAGATCTACAACATCTTTTTCATTGACCCAACTGTCAAACTTCGGAGGCCATCCCACCCACCGTACGAGAACCATGTTATTTTTACCACACTTCTTCTTGTCTAATATTTTTTCTACTTTAAAAGCATTGTCCTTGTCCATAATAATTTTTTGTAGCTCCTCTTCATAAAATGAGCCGTCGATAACCTCCCCGTCATAATCAGATAGCTTGTAGACTGGTGGTTGACGTGGCATACATTCGGTTATAGTGAAAAATTCATCCGTGTAGTTTTGTTCATACCCCTTGGTAAAAGGGCCCCTCATCTTTGATATTCTAACCACGTCGCCGATTTTGTATTTAAATACAGGCTTCTTCTTACACACATTACCATACAAATTGTCATAGACGACCGGTTCATTTTCTTTGTTGACATCTACAGGGCGCATTTTAATACTTCTGTGATAGCTACTGTTGTATCCTTGAATAAAGTCTTGTAAAACGTCGATGTAGCGTTTAGAGTTTATAGCCGTTAAATATCGCCACATCAGTCCTTTTAATGTTCTATTAAAGCGTTCAATAACGCTTGCCTTCAATTCACTCCCTGTGCTGAAATGGTAAATGTTGTGCTTTTTAGTTAGTTGTTGGAAATGCTTGTTAAAAAACTCTTTCCCCTTGTCAGTCTGAATTTTCTGAGGGACTCTACCCTCTTGTAGTATTGAATTGAACGCATTGGCCACAGCCAATCCAGTCTTGTTCTTTATACAACGCACCCATGCATATTTGCTAAAGACATCTATACATGTAAGCAGAAATTTAGTATTGTCATTTTCCATAGAATATATTGACATATCTACCAGATCCATTTGAAACTGTGTGTCAATACCATAAACAAGGACTCTATTCCTTTTAAAATTGTGACGTAGTGGTTTGTGGAGTGTATAAGCATCTTGACTGGCTAACCAGTCTGAAACATCTTTACCACTTAGCAAATCACCACTTTCCTCTAATACACCACGTTTTAATCTATTTACACCCCCTAAAGAGCCGGGGTTAGATGGTGTGTAGTACACCTTATGCAGTTGTTCGGTCATGTTACCAGCTCAGACACGTGTAAATAATGAGACAGTGATTCTATAAAACACCCCTTTTATTTTAAATCAGGGTAATCACGCAGTACAAAGCATACTTATACATTTAAAATAGAAGGACCAACATCATGCATTGTCGAGATATTGTAGGAAATTAACACATGTATCAGAATTTTTATCAATCAGGTGATTTACCAGAATATTAACATTTTCAAAGACATGTCTAGAACTCTGATCGTTTCTTGACAATAATATCACACACATATCAGTTACATATGTACATAAACATATTATATTGCCAATTTTACAATCATTATTGCATTCAAACAATGAATTTACGATGTTTTTAAGAAACACACAGGATGAATCATTCTGGCAGACACAGCGTTGTATCATTTCAGTCCATTCGTTTGATATACCTCTGACTATATCCATGTGCTTCTTTAGACAAATCACCCGTTTGTTAATATAGGGGTCATTTACAAGCTTGTTTTGTCCAGAACTATTATCATTAATGATCTTACACAGCATGTTGACAATTTCACAATGAAGACGACGTCTCAGAATAAATTTAAGCAGTCCAGTAACACTGTAGCAGATCCCCATGTTAGCGTCAAAATAAGGAGCCAGTCGGACTGTCTTTCCACCAGTCCACTGTGTCATAGACAGCCTGTTCACCGCTATCATTCACCAGCTTCTCACGGATTTCACGCAGTCTCTGTAGAATGTGTGGTTTCGATAATTCCATGGATTCTCTGAGGAGTCAGCGTCAATCCAAATGATTTCAAAGCAGTGCCGATGACTTGTTTTAACATCGGTTTAAACACTTTACTACAAATTTCTTCAAAATGTATGAAAAAGAAATACTTGTCAGGATCATACAAACACGTGTGCTGTACCTGACTGGGGTGATCCACTTCACAACCGTAGCACAACTCTTTTAACTTCAAGCCGAGGAGATGCTCCAGAATGACCACTATGACTGCTTTTATAAAATTGACGCTCTTTACATCAACAACGCCATCGGTATCATCACCCCCCTTCAGAGACGATGCATCTGGAAGCGTGTGTCCTGGTCCGCGAGATGAAATGAACGTTAGATTGTGATAGCCAAGGTCCATGCAAAACTTGTCGAGCCAATGGCCGATGATAGGATCACCTCCAGGGGGGTTACACCTTGCTGAAGTAGATGCGTCATCGGATGATGCGAAGGCCCCAGCAGATTCTGTGGTATCGTGTTGAGACATGATGATTCGCTCTTTTGGTTTGAAATGAGAATGGGGACCACCCGCTTTTAAGGTCTATAGAAAGTGGGCGGTGTTACAAGGGCGGCGTCCTGCGAACTTCACCACACTTTTCGGGGTCAAACAGTCTGACCTTAATTATATTGTATTGGTCATATGCATCATTCCATTTAAACAGTTTGTCTATCTTTGAAAAAACATCATTCAGGATAGGCAAATCTTTCCACTGAAACAAAAACTTCATGTGATCTGTCTCTGTGGAAGGACACACTCCATCATTGATACCCCGCTTATTCTCACTGGTAAGTACGTATCCATGGTCATCCAGCCTCTTGATAGTATGGTCACCAACATCCTCTGCAATGAATAAAGGTGCATCTCCAGAATCATTCAGATCCCTCCAAACACGATTGTAAAACACATCCCAGTCCTTTTCCGTGAAATACATTGCATCGCCCCTGTTGAATAACTTAACAGAATGAGATGTTCTGTCAAAGTCGTACACGCACAAACGACCATCGTCTAGATGAAATTCACATTTCAGAGCTCCTAAAGGATCATGGAGATCCCTGGTTATGCATGCCCCATATCTTTTCCTCGGAGCCCAATCTAGCTTAGCATTTGTTTCTACATCATTTACCAACAGGGTTTTAGGACTTCTGGGGGATGCCATTGCTCAAGCGGGAAATCACAAAATGCTCACAGAATACGAATAATTTGTCTACTCTTTTAAATACACAGATGGGTCGGGTACAGCGCTGGGAGGGCATCAAAACAGCTGACCAACCAATTCATACCACAGCCTGTACAACTGCCGGAGGGGTGAGGCGGGGTGAGGCGGGGTGGGGAGGGGTGGGGTGAGGTGAGGTGGGGGGGAAAGGTCAAAGGGGGACCACCAAACAGGTCATCAATCATAGACCATCAATCACTTTTGGCACAAAGTATGAGGGGTGGTGTGGGGATGGGGAGGGGGGAAAGGTCAAAGGTTAGCAATTAAGTCATCAATCACACCTGTCAATCATTTTGTCACAAAGTATGTTATATTTACTACTTACATGTGTCAAAAAATCAAATGAAATTTTGACTAATGGTTTTTCAAACCTAACCTGCTTCAAGATGACATCACTCTGAAGTACTGCGTAAAGAATATCCCACATTCTCCCTTAGGGGGTGCTAAAGGCCATGCACAAAATTCACATTTTATGTTCAAAATTTTCTAATTGGGTACATTGATACTACTGGCCAACAGGAACCCTCAAATCAAGAATTGCTGATAATCGCCATTAGGTGGCGCAACAGGCTATGCATTAAAGTCCTATTTTCTGGTCAAACATTTTCAAATTTGGTACATTGATACTACAGGCCAACAGGAACCCTCAAATCAAGAATGGCCCACGTTCACCCTTAGGGGGCGCTATAGGCCATGACCAAAATTGTCAATTTCTGTTCCAAAATTTCCTAATTTGGTACATTGATACTACAGGCCAACAGGAACCCTCAAATCAATAATGGCCCACATTCACCCTTAGGGGGTGCATCAGACCATTCCCAAATTTCCCATATTCAAAGTGATGGCATTTCCTCCCGATTTGTCCAATTCTTTTCTGAAATTTGGTGTACATGACTCATTTCTCATAGGGAACAAAAAGCCTCAAGGACCCATAGTTTCCACAATGACAGATTTTCCAGAAAACTGAAAATTTGGGAAAACCTACAAAACTATGATGTAGGTTAGATGACATCTCTCTGAAGTACTGCGTAAAGAACATCCCTTATTCTCCCTTAGGGGGTGCTAACGGCCATGCACAAAATTCCCATTTTATCGTCAAAATTTTCTAATTTGGTACATTGATACTACAGGCCAACAGGAACCCACAAACCAAGAATTGCCCATATTCGCCATTAGGGGGCACTACAGATTATGCCTTAAAGTCCTATTTTCTGGTCAAACATTTTCAAATTTGGTACATTGATACTACAGGCCAACAGGAACCCTCAAATCAAGAACTGCCGATAATCACCATTAGGGGGCACTACAGGCTATGCATTAAAGTCCTATTTTCTGGTCAAACATTTTCAAATTTGGTACATTGATACTACAGGCCAACAGGAACCCTCAAATCAATAATGGCCCACATTCACCATTAGGGGGCGCATCAGACCATGCCCAAATTTCCCATATTCAAGGTGATGGCATTTCCTCCCGATTTGTCCAATTCTTCTGAAACTTGGTGTACATGACTCATTTCTCATGGGGAACAAAAGCCTCAAGGACCCATAGTTTCCACAATGACAGATTTTCCAGAAAACCGAAAATTTGGGAAAACCTACAAAAATCTTCTTCTCCTGAACCGTAGATCAAATTGACTTGAACTTTGGTACACGTGTAGAATTGATGACTTTGATAAAGTTACTTAGGAAAAATTAATACGATACAAAATGGCTGAAAGGGGCATGTTTATGTAAATGTACAAATTTATCAATATATATGTCAATAAATCAAATATAATTTTGACTGATGGTTTTTAATACCTAACATGCTTCAAGATGACATAACTCTGAAGTACTGAGCAAAGATTGGCACACATTCACCCATAGGGGGCGCAACAGGCCACGCCCAAATTTCCCATTTTCTTGTGTAAAACTTTCTAATTTGGTACATTGATACTACTGGCCAACACAAACCAAGAATGGCTCACATTCGCCCTTAGGGGGTGCTAACGGCCATGCACAAAATTCCCATTTTATGGTCAAAATTTTCTAATTTGGTACATTGATACTACAGGCCAACAGGAACCCACAAACCAAGAATTGCCCATATTCGCCATTAGGGGGCACTACAGATTATGCCTTAAAGTCCTATTTTCTGGTCAAACATTTTCAAATTTGGTACATTGATACTACAGGCCAACAGGAACCCTCAAATCAAGAATGGCACACATTCACCCTTAGGGGGCGCATCAGAACATGCCCAAATTTCCCATTTTCTTGTCCAAAACTTTCTAATTTGGTACATTGATACTACAGGCCAACAGGAACCCACAAACAAAAAATGGCTCACATTCGCCCTCAGGGGGCGCTACAGGCCATGCCCAAATGTCACATTTTCAAAGTGATGGTATTTCCATCCCCATTTATTCAGTTCTTCTGAAACTTAATGTACATACCTCATTTCTCATTGTAAACAAAAAAGTCTCCAGGATCCATAAGGTCCAGCATCATGGATTTTCCTGTACACTAAAAATGTTTAGTTTAGGATTCAGACAGAAAGACATGTTTTTTGGATATCTTCATTGGGAGGGTTTAACCCCAACCCTCTACTGATCAATTTTAATGACTTGCCATTTTGAGGAGGAATCGCATTGCTGCTTTCAGCTATATTTATTATTATTATTATTCTCCTTGAGCCCCAATATCTCAAAAAGTCACTTGTCAAAAATTTTCTAAATTGGCACATTGATACTCCATGCCAAAGGGTACCCGCAAAGCAAGAATGGCTCACATTCGCCCATAGGTGGCGCTAAAAAATGTTTTCATAGTGATGGTATTTCTACGCCATTTGTCCAATTATACTGAAATTTGGTGTACATGTCTCATTTCTCATGGGGAACAAAAAAGCCTCAAAGAGCCATAACTTCCGCCATGATCGATTTTCCTGTACAGTGAAAATTTGTGAAAACCTACAAAACTTTTATTCTCCTGAACCGTAGCTCCAATTGATTTGAAATTTGGTACACGTGTAGAATTGATGTCTTTGAAAAAGATACTTAGGAAAAATTAATATGATACAAAATGGCTGAAAGGGCCGTGTTTATGTAAATGTCCACATTTTATCAATATACATGTGTCAAAAAATCAAATGTAATTTTGACTAATGGTTTTTCAAACCTAACATGCTTCAAGATGACATCTCTCTGAAGTACTGCGTAAAGAACATCCCTTATTCTCCCTTAGGGGGTGCTAACGGCCATGCACAAAATTCCCATTTTATCGTCAAAATTTTCTAATTTGGTACATTGATACTACAGGCCAACAGGAACCCACAAACCAAGAATTGCCCATATTCGCCATTAGGGGGCACTACAGGCTATGCATTAAAGTCCTATTTTCTGGTCAAACATTTTCAAATTTGGTACATTGATACTACAGGCCAACAGGAACCCTCAAATCAAGAATGGCCCACTTTCACCCTTAGGGGGTGCTATAGGCCATGCACAAAATTGTCATTTTCTGTTCCAAAATTTCCTAATTTGGTACATTGATACTACAGGCCAACAGGAACCCTCAAATCAATAATGGCCCACATTCACCCTTAGGGGGCGCATCAGACCATGCCCAAATTTCCCATATTCAAGGTGATGGCATTTCCTCCCGATTTGTCCAATTCTTCTGAAACTTGGTGTACATGACTCATTTCTCATGGGGAACAAAAGCCTCAAGGACCCATAGTTTCCACAATGACAGATTTTCCAGAAAACCGAAAATTTGGGAAAACCTACAAAAATCTTCTTCTCCTGAACCGTAGATCCAATTGACTTGAACTTTGGTACACATGTGTAGAATTGATGTCTTTGAAAAATCAACTTAGGAAAAATTAATACGATACAAAATGGCTGAAAGGGGCATGTTTATGTAAATGTCCACATTTTATCAATATATATGTCAATAAATCAAATGTAATTTTGACTGATGGTTTTTCAAACCTAACATGCTTCAAGATGACATAACTCTGAAGTACTGAGCAAAGATTGGCCCACATTCACCCTTAGGGGGCGCAGGCCACGCCCAAATTTCCCATTTTCTTGTCCAAAACTTTCTAATTTGGTTCCTTGATTCTACTGGCCAACACAAACCCACAAACAAAAAATGGCTCACATTCGCCCTTAGGGGGCGCTACAGGCCATGCCCAAATGTCACATTTTCAAAGTGATGTTATTTCCATCCCCATTTATTTAGTTCTTCTGAAACTTAATGTACATACCTCATTTCTCATTGTAAACAAAAAAGTCTCCAGGATCCATAAGGTCCGGCATCATGGATTTTCCTGTACACTGAAAATGTTTAGTTTAGGATTCAGACAGAAAGACATGTTTTTTGGATATCTTCATTGGGAGGGTTTAACCCCAACCCTCTACTGATCAATTTTAAATGACTTGCCATTTTGAGGAGGAATCGCATTGCTGCTTTCAGCTATATTTATTATTATTATTATTATTATTCTCCTTGAGCCCCAATATCTCAAAAAGTCACTGGTCAAAAATTTTCTAAATTGGCACATTGATACTCCATGCCAAAGGGTACCCCCAAAGCAAGAATGGACCACATTCGCCCATAGGTGGCGCTAAAAAATGTTTTCAAAGTGATGGTATTTCTACGCCATTTGTCCAATTATACTGAAACTTGGTGTACATGTCTCATTTCTCATGGGGAACAAAAAAGCCTCAAAGAGCCATAACTTCCGCCATGATCGATTTTCCTGTACAGTGAAAATTTGTGAAAACCTACAAAACTTTTATTCTCCTGAACCGTAGCTCCAATTGATTTGAAATTTGGTACACATGTGTAGAATTGATGTCTTTGAAAAAGATACTTAGTAAAAATTAATATGATACAAAATGGCTGAAAGGGCCGTGTTTATGTAAATGTCCACATTTTATCAATATACATGTGTCAAAAAATCAAATGTAATTTTGACTAATGGTTTTTCAAACCTAACATGCTTCAAGATGACATCTCTATGAAGTACTGCGTAAAGAACATCCCTTATTCTCCCTTAGGGGGTGCTAACGGCCATGCACAAAATTCCCATTTTATCGTCAAAATTTTCTAATTTGGTACATTGATACTACAGGCCAACAGGAACCCACAAACCAAGAATTGCCCATATTCGCTATTAGGGGGCACTACAGGCTATGCATTAAAGTCCTATTTTCTGGTCAAACATTTTCAAATTTGGTACATTGATACTACAGGCCAACAGGAACCCTCAAATCAAGAATGGCCCACTTTCACCCTTAGGGGGTGCTATAGGCCATGCACAAAATTGTCATTTTCTGTTCCAAAATTTCCTAATTTGGTACATTGATACTACAGGCCAACAGGAACCCTCAAATCAATAATGGCCCACATTCACCCTTAGGGGGCGCATCAGACCATGCCCAAATTTCCCATATTCAAGGTGATGGCATTTCCTCCCGATTTGTCCAATTCTTCTGAAACTTGGTGTACATGACTCATTTCTCATGGGGAACAAAAGCCTCAAGGACCCATAGTTTCCACAATGACAGATTTTCCAGAAAACCGAAAATTTGGGAAAACCTACAAAAATCTTCTTCTCCTGAACCGTAGATCAAATTGACTTGAACTTTGGTACACGTGTAGAATTGATGACTTTGATAAAGTTACTTAGGAAAAATTAATACGATACAAAATGGCTGAAAGTGGCATGTTTATGTAAATGTACAAATTTATCAATATATATGTCAATAAATCAAATATAATTTTGACTGATGGTTTTTAATACCTAACATGCTTCAAGATGACATAACTCTGAAGTACTGAGCAAAGATTGGCACACATTCACCCATAGGGGGCGCAACAGGCCACGCCCAAATTTCCCATTTTCTTGTGTAAAACTTTCTAATTTGGTACATTGATACTACTGGCCAACACAAACCAAGAATGGCTCACATTCGCCCTTAGGGGGTGCTAACGGCCATGCACAAAATTCCCATTTTGTGGTCAAAATTTTCTAATTTGGTACATTGATACTACAGGCCAACAGGAACCCACAAACCAAGAATTGCCCATATTCGCCATTAGGGGGCACTACAGATTATGCCTTAAAGTCCTATTTTCTGGTCAAACATTTTCAAATTTGGTACATTGATACTACAGGCCAACAGGAACCCTCAAATCAAGAATGGCACACATTCACCCTTAGGGGGCGCATCAGAACATGCCCAAATTTCCCATTTTCTTGTCCAAAACTTTCTAATTTGGTACATTGATACTACAGGCCAACAGGAACCCACAAACAAAAAATGGCTCACATTCGCCCTCAGGGGGCGCTACAGGCCATGCCCAAATGTCACATTTTCAAAGTGATGGTATTTCCATCCCCATTTATTCAGTTCTTCTGAAACTTAATGTACATACCTCATTTCTCATTGTAAACAAAAAAGTCTCCAGGATCCATAAGGTCCAGCATCATGGATTTTCCTGTACACTAAAAATGTTTAGTTTAGGATTCAGACAGAAAGACATGTTTTTTGGATATCTTCATTGGGAGGGTTTAACCCCAACCCTCTACTGATCAATTTTAATGACTTGCCATTTTGAGGAGGAATCGCATTGCTGCTTTCAGCTATATTTATTATTATTATTATTATTATTATTATTCTCCTTGAGCCCCAATATCTCAAAAAGTCACTGGTCAAAAATTTTCTAAATTGGCACATTGATACTCCATGCCAAAGGGTTCCCCCAAAGCAAGAGTGGACCACATTTGCCCATAGGTGGTGCTACAGGCAAAGCCCAAAAAAAATATTTTCAAAGTGATGGTATTTCTACGCCATTTGTCCAATTATACTGAAACGGTGTACATTCCTCATTTCTCATGGGGAACAAAAAAGCCTCAAAGAGCCATAAACTTCTGCCATGATCGATTTTCCTGCACAGTGAAAATTTGCGAAAACCTACAAAACTCTTATTCTCCTGAACCGTAGCTCAATTGATTTGAAATTTGGTACACATGTGTAGAATTGATGTCTTTGAAAAAGATACATAGGAAAAATTAATACGATACAAAATGGCTGAAAGGGGCGTGTTTATGTAAATGTACACATTTTATCAATATACATGTGTCAAAAAATCAAATGTAATTTTGACTAATGGTTTTTCAAACCTAACATGCTTCAAGATGACATCACTCTGAAGTACTGCGTAAAGAATATCCCACATTCTCCCTTAGGGGGTGCTAAAGGCCATGCACAAAATTCACATTTTATGTTCAAAATTTTCTAATTGGGTACATTGATACTACTGGCCAACAGGAACCCTCAAATCAAGAATTGCTGATAATCGCCATTAGGTGGCGCAACTGGCTATGCATTAAAGTCCTATTTTCTGGTAAAACATTTTCAAATTTGGTACATTGATACTACAGGCCAACAGGAACCCTCAAATCAAGAATGGCCCACGTTCACCCTTAGGGGGCGCTATAGGCCATGACCAAAATTGTCATTTTCTGTTCCAAAATTTCCTAATTTGGTACATTGATACTACAGGCCAACAGGAACCCTCAAATCAATAATGGCCCACATTCACCCTTAGGGGGTGCATCAGACCATTCCCAAATTTCCCATATTCAAAGTGATGGCATTTCCTCCCGATTTGTCCAATTCTTTTCTGAAATTTGGTGTACATGACTCATTTCTCATAGGGAACAAAAAGCCTCAAGGACCCATAGTTTCCACAATGACAGATTTTCCAGAAAACTGAAAATTTGGGAAAACCTACAAAAATCTTCTTCTCCTGAACCGTAGATCCAATTGACTTGAACTTTGGTACACATGTGTAGAATTGATGTCTTTGAAAAATCAACTTAGGAAAAATTAATACGATACAAAATGGCTGAAAGGGGCATGTTTATGTAAATGTCCACATTTTATCAATATATATGTCAATAAATCAAATGTAATTTTGACTGATGGTTTTTCAAACCTAACATGCTTCAAGATGACATAACTCTGAAGTACTGAGCAAAGATTGGCCCACATTCACCCTTAGGGGGCGCAGGCCACGCCCAAATTTCCCATTTTCTTGTCCAAAACTTTCTAATTTGGTTCCTTGATTCTACTGGCCAACACAAACCCACAAACAAAAAATGGCTCACATTCGCCCTTAGGGGGCGCTACAGGCCATGCCCAAATGTCACATTTTCAAAGTGATGTTATTTCCATCCCCATTTATTTAGTTCTTCTGAAACTTAATGTACATACCTCATTTCTCATTGTAAACAAAAAAGTCTCCAGGATCCATAAGGTCCGGCATCATGGATTTTCCTGTACACTGAAAATGTTTAGTTTAGGATTCAGACAGAAAGACATGTTTTTTGGATATCTTCATTGGGAGGGTTTAACCCCAACCCTCTACTGATCAATTTTAAATGACTTGCCATTTTGAGGAGGAATCGCATTGCTGCTTTCAGCTATATTTATTATTATTATTATTATTATTCTCCTTGAGCCCCAATATCTCAAAAAGTCACTGGTCAAAAATTTTCTAAATTGGCACATTGATACTCCATGCCAAAGGGTACCCCCAAAGCAAGAATGGACCACATTCGCCCATAGGTGGCGCTAAAAAATGTTTTCAAAGTGATGGTATTTCTACGCCATTTGTCCAATTATACTGAAACTTGGTGTACATGTCTCATTTCTCATGGGGAACAAAAAAGCCTCAAAGAGCCATAACTTCCGCCATGATCGATTTTCCTGTACAGTGAAAATTTGTGAAAACCTACAAAACTTTTATTCTCCTGAACCGTAGCTCCAATTGATTTGAAATTTGGTACACATGTGTAGAATTGATGTCTTTGAAAAAGATACTTAGGAAAAATTAATATGATACAAAATGGCTGAAAGGGCCGTGTTTATGTAAATGTCCACATTTTATCAATATACATGTGTCAAAAAATCAAATGTAATTTTGACTAATGGTTTTTCAAACCTAACATGCTTCAAGATGACATCTCTATGAAGTACTGCGTAAAGAACATCCCTTATTCTCCCTTAGGGGGTGCTAACGGCCATGCACAAAATTCCCATTTTATCGTCAAAATTTTCTAATTTGGTACATTGATACTACAGGCCAACAGGAACCCTCAAATCAAGAATTGCTGATAATCGCCATTAGGTGGCGCAACAAGCTATGCATTAAAGTCCTATTTTCTGGTCAAACATTTTCAAATTTGGTACATTGATACTACAGGCCAACAGGAACCCTCAAATCAAGAATGGCCCACGTTCACCCTTAGGGGGCGCTATAGGCCACGCCCAAATTTCCCATTTTCTTGTGTAAAACTTTCTAATTTGGTACATTGATACTACTGGCCAACACAAACCCACAAACCAAGAATGGCTCACATTCGCCCTTAAGGGGTGCTAACGGCCATGCACAAAATTCCCATTTTATGGTCAAAATTTTCTAATTTGGTACATTGATACTACAGGCCAACAGGAACCCACAAATCAATAATGGCACACATTCACCCTTAGGGGGCGCAGGCTACGCCCAAATTTCCCATTTTTTTGTCCAAAACTTTCTAATTTGGTTCCTTGATTCTACTGGCCAACACAAACCCACAAACAAAAAATGGCTCACATTCGCCCTTAGGGGGCGCTACAGGCCATGCCCAAATGTCACATTTTCAAAGTGATGTTATTTCCATCCCCATTTATTTAGTTCTTCTGAAACTTAATGTACATACCTCATTTCTCATTGTAAACAAAAAAGTCTCCAGGATCCATAAGGTCCGGCATCATGGATTTTCCTGTACACTGAAAATGTTTAGTTTAGGATTCAGACAGAAAGACATGTTTTTTGGATATCTTCATTGGGAGGGTTTAACCCCAACCCTCTACTGATCAATTTTAAATGACTTGCCATTTTGAGGAGGAATCGCATTGCTGCTTTCAGCTATATTTATTATTATTATTATTCTCCTTGAGCCCCAATATCTCAAAAAGTCACTGGTCAAAAATTTTCTAAATTGGCACATTGATACTCCATGCCAAAGGGTACCCCCAAAGCAAGAATGGCTCACATTCGCCCATAGGTGGCGCTAAAAAATGTTTTCATAGTGATGGTATTTCTACGCCATTTGTCCAATTATACTGAAACTTGGTGTACATGTCTCATTTCTCATGGGGAACAAAAAAGCCTCAAAGAGCCATAACTTCCGCCATGATCGATTTTCCTGTACAGTGAAAATTTGTGAAAACCTACAAAACTTTTATTCTCCTGAACCGTAGCTCCAATTGATTTGAAATTTGGTACACATGTGTAGAATTGATGTCTTTGAAAAAGATACTTAGGAAAAATTAATATGATACAAAATGGCTTCAAGGGCCGTGTTTATGTAAATGTCCACATTTTATCAATATACATGTGTCAAAAAATCAAATGTAATTTTGACTAATGGTTTTTCAAACCTAACATGCTTCAAGATGACATCTCTCTGAAGTACTGCGTAAAGAACATCCCTTATTCTCCCTTAGGGGGTGCTAACGGCCATGCACAAAATTCCCATTTTATCGTCAAAATTTTCTAATTTGGTACATTGATACTACAGGCCAACAGGAACCCACAAACCAAGAATTGCCCATATTCGCCATTAGGGGGCACTACAGATTATGCCTTAAAGTCCTATTTTCTGGTCAAACATTTTCAAATTTGGTACATTGATACTACAGGCCAACAGGAACCCTCAAATCAAGAACTGCCGATAATCACCATTAGGGGGCACTACAGGCTATGCATTAAAGTCCTATTTTCTGGTCAAACATTTTCAAATTTGGTACATTGATATTACAGGCCAACAGGAACCCTCAAATCAAGAATGGCCCACTTTCACCCTTAGGGGGTGCTATAGGCCATGCACAAAATTGTCATTTTCTGTTCCAAAATTTCCTAATTTGGTACATTGATACTACAGGCCAACAGGAACCCTCAAATCAATAATGGCCCACATTCACCCTTAGGGGGCGCATCAGACCATGCCCAAATTTCCCATATTCAAGGTGATGGCATTTCCTCCCGATTTGTCCAATTCTTCTGAATCTTGGTGTACATGACTCATTTCTCATGGGGAACAAAAGCCTCAAGGACCCATAGTTTCCACAATGACAGATTTTCCAGAAAACCGAAAATTTGGGAAAACCTACAAAAATCTTCTTCTCCTGAACCGTAGATCAAATTGACTTGAACTTTGGTACACATGTGTAGAATTGATGACTTTGATAAAGTTACTTAGGAAAAATTAATACGATACAAAATGGCTGAAAGTGGCATGTTTATGTAAATGTACAAATTTATCAATATATATGTCAATAAATCAAATATAATTTTGACTGATGGTTTTTAATACCTAACATGCTTCAAGATGACATAACTCTGAAGTACTGAGCAAAGATTGGCACACATTCACCCATAGGGGGCGCAACAGGCCACGCCCAAATTTCCCATTTTCTTGTGTAAAACTTTCTAATTTGGTACATTGATACTACTGGCCAACACAAGCCCACAAACCAAGAATGGCTCACATTCGCCCTTAGGGGGTGCTAACGGCCATGCACAAAATTCCCATTTTATGGTCAAAATTTTCTAATTTGGTACATTGATACTACAGGCCAACAGGAACCCACAAATCAATAATGGCACACATTCACCCTTATGGGGCGCAGGCCACGCCCAAATTTCCCATTTTCTTGTCCAAAACTTTCTAATTTGGTTCCTTGATTCTACTGGCCAACACAAACCCACAAACAAAAAATGGCTCACATTCGCCCTTAGGGGGCGCTACAGGCCATGCCCAAATGTTACATTTTCAAAGTGATGTTATTTCCATCCCCATTTATTTAGTTCTTCTGAAACTTAATGTACATACCTCATTTCTCATTGTAAACAAAAAAGTCTCCAGGATCCATAAGGTCCGGCATCATGGATTTTCCTGTACACTGAAAATGTTTAGTTTAGGATTCAGACAGAAAGACATGTTTTTTGGATATCTTCATTGGGAGGGTTTAACCCCAACCCTCTACTGATCAATTTTAAATGACTTGCCATTTTGAGGAGGAATCGCATTGCTGCTTTCAGCTATATTTATTATTATTATTATTATTCTCCTTGAGCCCCAATATCTCAAAAAGTCACTTGTCAAAAATTTTCTAAATTGGCACATTGATACTCCATGCCAAAGGGTACCCCCAAAGCAAGAATGGCTCACATTCGCCCATAGGTGGCGCTAAAAAATGTTTTCATAGTGATGGTATTTCTACGCCATTTGTCCAATTATACTGAAACTTGGTGTACATGTCTCATTTCTCATGGGGAACAAAAAAGCCTCAAAGAGCCATAACTTCCGCCATGATCGATTTTCCTGTACAGTGAAAATTTGTGAAAACCTACAAAACTTTTATTCTCCTGAACCGTAGCTCCAATTGATTTGAAATTTGGTACACGTGTAGAATTGATGTCTTTGAAAAAGATACTTAGTAAAAATTAATATGATACAAAATGGCTGAAAGGGCCGTGTTTATGTAAATGTCCACATTTTATCAATATACATGTGTCAAAAAATCAAATGTAATTTTGACTAATGGTTTTTCAAACCTAACATGCTTCAAGATGACATCTCTCTGAAGTACTGCGTAAAGAACATCCCTTATTCTCCCTTAGGGGGTGCTAACGGCCATGCACAAAATTCCCATTTTATCGTCAAAATTTTCTAATTTGGTACATTGATACTACAGGCCAACAGGAACCCACAAACCAAGAATTGCCCATATTCGCCATTAGGGGGCACTACAGGCTATGCATTAAAGTCCTATTTTCTGGTCAAACATTTTCAAATTTGGTACATTGATACTACAGGCCAACAGGAACCCTCAAATCAAGAATGGCCCACTTTCACCCTTAGGGGGTGCTATAGGCCATGCACAAAATTGTCATTTTCTGTTCCAAAATTTCCTAATTTGGTACATTGATACTACAGGCCAACAGGAACCCTCAAATCAATAATGGCCCACATTCACCCTTAGGGGGCGCATCAGACCATGCCCAAATTTCCCATATTCAAGGTGATGGCATTTCCTCCCGATTTATCCAATTATTCTGAAACTTGGTGTACATGACTCATTTCTCATGGGGAACAAAAGCCTCAAGGACCCATAGTTTCCACAATGACAGATTTTCCAGAAAACCGAAAATTTGGGAAAACCTACAAAAATCTTCTTCTCCTGAACCGTAGATCAAATTGACTTGAACTTTGGTACATATGTGTAGAATTGATGACTTTGATAAAGTTACTTAGGAAAAATTAATACGATACAAAATGGCTGAAAGTGGCATGTTTATGTAAATGTACAAATTTATCAATATATATGTCAATAAATCAAATATAATTTTGACTGATGGTTTTTAATACCTAACATGCTTCAAGATGACATAACTCTGAAGTACTGAGCAAAGATTGGCACACATTCACCCATAGGGGGCGCAACAGGCCACGCCCAAATTTCCCATTTTCTTGTGTAAAACTTTCTAATTTGGTACATTGATACTACAGGCCAACAGGAACCCACAAACAAAAAATGGCTCACATTCGCCCTCAGGGGGCGCTACAGGCCATGCCCAAATGTCACATTTTCAAAGTGATGGTATTTCCATCCCCATTTATTCAGTTCTTCTGAAACTTAATGTACATACCTCATTTCTCATTGTAAACAAAAAAGTCTCCAGGATCCATAAGGTCCAGCATCATGGATTTTCCTGTACACTAAAAATGTTTAGTTTAGGATTCAGACAGAAAGACATGTTTTTTGGATATCTTCATTGGGAGGGTTTAACCCCAACCCTCTACTGATCAATTTTAATGACTTGCCATTTTGAGGAGGAATCGCATTGCTGCTTTCAGCTATATTTATTATTATTATTATTATTATTATTCTCCTTGAGCCCCAATATCTCAAAAAGTCACTGGTCAAAAATTTTCTAAATTGGCACATTGATACTCCATGCCAAAGGGTACCCCCAAAGCAAGAATGGACCACATTCGCCCATAGGTGGCGCTAAAAAATTTTTTCAAAGTGATGGTATTTCTACGCCATTTGTCCAATTATACTGAAACTTGGTGTACATGTCTCATTTCTCATGGGGAACAAAAAAGCCTCAAAGAGCCATAACTTCCGCCATGATCGATTTTCCTGTACAGTGAAAATTTGCGAAAACCTACAAAACTTTTATTCTCCTGAACCGTAGCTCCAATTGATTTGAAATTTGGTACACATGTGTAGAATTGATGTCTTTGAAAAAGATACTTAGGAAAATTTAATATGATACAAAATGGCTGAAAGGGCCGTGTTTATGTAAATGTCCACATTTTATCAATATACATGTGTCAAAAAATCAAATGTAATTTTGACAAATGGTTTTTCAAACCTAACATGCTTCAAGATGACATCTCTCTGAAATACTGCGTAAAGAACATCCCTTATTCTCCCTTAGGGGGTGCTAACGGCCATGCACAAAATTCCCATTTTATCGTCAAAATTTTCTAATTTGGTACATTGATACTACAGGCCAACAGGAACCCACAAACCAAGAATTGCCCATATTCGCCATTAGGGGGCACTACAGATTATGCCTTAAAGTCCTATTTTCTGGTCAAACATTTTCAAATTTGGTACATTGATACTACAGGCCAACAGGAACCCTCAAATCAAGAATGGCCCACTTTCACCCTTAGGGGGTGCTATAGGCCATGCACAAAATTGTCATTTTCAATTCCAAAATTTCCTAATTTGGTACATTGATACTACAGGCCAACAGGAACCCTCAAATCAATAATGGCCCACATTCACCCTTAGGGGGCGCATCAGACCATGCCCAAATTTCCCATATTCAAGGTGATGGCATTTCCTCCCGATTTGTCCAATTCTTCTGAAACTTGGTGTACATGACTCATTTCTCATGGGGAACAAAAGCCTCAAGGACCCATAGTTTCCACAATGACAGATTTTCCAGAAAACCGAAAATTTGGGAAAACCTACAAAAATCTTCTTCTCCTGAACCGTAGATCAAATTGACTTGAACTTTGGTACACATGTGTAGAATTGATGACTTTGATAAAGTTACTTAGGAAAAATTAATACGATACAAAATGGCTGAAAGGGGCATGTTTATGTAAATGTACAAATTTATCAATATATATGTCAATAAATCAAATATAATTTTGACTGATGGTTTTTAATACCTAACATGCTTCAAGATGACATAACTCTGAAGTACTGAGCAAAGATTGGCACACATTCACCCATAGGGGGCGCAACAGGCCATGCCCAAATTTCCCATTTTCTTGTGTAAAACTTTCTAATTTGGTACATTGATACTACTGGCCAACACAAACCCACAAACCAAGAATGGCTCACATTCGCCCTTAGGGGGTGCTAACGGCCAAGCACAAAATTCCCATTTTATGGTCAAAATTTTCAAATTTGGTACATTGATACTACAGGCCAACAGGAACCCACAAACCAAGAATTGCCCATATTCGCCATTAGGGGGCACTACAGGCTATGCATTAAAGTCCTATTTTCTGGTCAAACATTTTCAAATTTGGTACATTGATACTACAGGCCAACAGGAACCCTCAAATCAAGAATGGCCCACTTTCACCCTTAGGGGGTGCTATAGGCCATGCACAAAATTGTCATTTTCTGTTCCAAAATTTCCTAATTTGGTACATTGATACTACAGGCCAACAGGAACCCTCAAATCAATAATGGCCCACATTCACCCTTAGGGGGCGCATCAGACCATGCCCAAATTTCCCATATTCAAGGTGATGGCATTTCCTCCCGATTTGTCCAATTCTTCTGAAACTTGGTGTACATGACTCATTTCTCATGGGGAACAAAAGCCTCAAGGACCCATAGTTTCCACAATGACAGATTTTCCAGAAAACCGAAAATTTGGGAAAACCTACAAAAATCTTCTTCTCCTGAACCGTAGATCCAATTGACTTGAACTTTGGTACACATGTGTAGAATTGATGTCTTTGAAAAATCAACTTAGGAAAAATTAATACGATACAAAATGGCTGAAAGGGGCATGTTTATGTAAATGTCCACATTTTATCAATATATATGTCAATAAATCAAATGTAATTTTGACTGATGGTTTTTCAAACCTAACATGCTTCAAGATGACATAACTCTGAAGTACTGAGCAAAGATTGGCCCACATTCACCCTTAGGGGGCGCAGGCCACGCCCAAATTTCCCATTTTCTTGTCCAAAACTTTCTAATTTGGTTCCTTGATTCTACTGGCCAACACAAACCCACAAACAAAAAATGGCTCACATTCGCCCTTAGGGGGCGCTACAGGCCATGCCCAAATGTCACATTTTCAAAGTGATGTTATTTCCATCCCCATTTATTTAGTTCTTCTGAAACTTAATGTACATACCTCATTTCTCATTGTAAACAAAAAAGTCTCCAGGATCCATAAGGTCCGGCATCATGGATTTTCCTGTACACTGAAAATGTTTAGTTTAGGATTCAGACAGAAAGACATGTTTTTTGGATATCTTCATTGGGAGGGTTTAACCCCAACCCTCTACTGATCAATTTTAAATGACTTGCCATTTTGAGGAGGAATCGCATTGCTGCTTTCAGCTATATTTATTATTATTATTATTATTATTCTCCTTGAGCCCCAATATCTCAAAAAGTCACTGGTCAAAAATTTTCTAAATTGGCACATTGATACTCCATGCCAAAGGGTACCCCCAAAGCAAGAATGGACCACATTCGCCCATAGGTGGCGCTAAAAAATGTTTTCAAAGTGATGGTATTTCTACGCCATTTGTCCAATTATACTGAAACTTGGTGTACATGTCTCATTTCTCATGGGGAACAAAAAAGCCTCAAAGAGCCATAACTTCCGCCATGATCGATTTTCCTGTACAGTGAAAATTTGTGAAAACCTACAAAACTTTTATTCTCCTGAACCGTAGCTCCAATTGATTTGAAATTTGGTACACATGTGTAGAATTGATGTCTTTGAAAAAGATACTTAGTAAAAATTAATATGATACAAAATGGCTGAAAGGGCCGTGTTTATGTAAATGTCCACATTTTATCAATATACATGTGTCAAAAAATCAAATGTAATTTTGACTAATGGTTTTTCAAACCTAACATGCTTCAAGATGACATCTCTATGAAGTACTGCGTAAAGAACATCCCTTATTCTCCCTTAGGGGGTGCTAACGGCCATGCACAAAATTCCCATTTTATCGTCAAAATTTTCTAATTTGGTACATTGATACTACAGGCCAACAGGAACCCACAAACCAAGAATTGCCCATATTCGCTATTAGGGGGCACTACAGGCTATGCATTAAAGTCCTATTTTCTGGTCAAACATTTTCAAATTTGGTACATTGATACTACAGGCCAACAGGAACCCTCAAATCAAGAATGGCCCACTTTCACCCTTAGGGGGTGCTATAGGCCATGCACAAAATTGTCATTTTCTGTTCCAAAATTTCCTAATTTGGTACATTGATACTACAGGCCAACAGGAACCCTCAAATCAATAATGGCCCACATTCACCCTTAGGGGGCGCATCAGACCATGCCCAAATTTCCCATATTCAAGGTGATGGCATTTCCTCCCGATTTGTCCAATTCTTCTGAAACTTGGTGTACATGACTCATTTCTCATGGGGAACAAAAGCCTCAAGGACCCATAGTTTCCACAATGACAGATTTTCCAGAAAACCGAAAATTTGGGAAAACCTACAAAAATCTTCTTCTCCTGAACCGTAGATCAAATTGACTTGAACTTTGGTACACGTGTAGAATTGATGACTTTGATAAAGTTACTTAGGAAAAATTAATACGATACAAAATGGCTGAAAGTGGCATGTTTATGTAAATGTACAAATTTATCAATATATATGTCAATAAATCAAATATAATTTTGACTGATGGTTTTTAATACCTAACATGCTTCAAGATGACATAACTCTGAAGTACTGAGCAAAGATTGGCACACATTCACCCATAGGGGGCGCAACAGGCCACGCCCAAATTTCCCATTTTCTTGTGTAAAACTTTCTAATTTGGTACATTGATACTACTGGCCAACACAAACCAAGAATGGCTCACATTCGCCCTTAGGGGGTGCTAACGGCCATGCACAAAATTCCCATTTTGTGGTCAAAATTTTCTAATTTGGTACATTGATACTACAGGCCAACAGGAACCCACAAACCAAGAATTGCCCATATTCGCCATTAGGGGGCACTACAGATTATGCCTTAAAGTCCTATTTTCTGGTCAAACATTTTCAAATTTGGTACATTGATACTACAGGCCAACAGGAACCCTCAAATCAAGAATGGCACACATTCACCCTTAGGGGGCGCATCAGAACATGCCCAAATTTCCCATTTTCTTGTCCAAAACTTTCTAATTTGGTACATTGATACTACAGGCCAACAGGAACCCACAAACAAAAAATGGCTCACATTCGCCCTCAGGGGGCGCTACAGGCCATGCCCAAATGTCACATTTTCAAAGTGATGGTATTTCCATCCCCATTTATTCAGTTCTTCTGAAACTTAATGTACATACCTCATTTCTCATTGTAAACAAAAAAGTCTCCAGGATCCATAAGGTCCAGCATCATGGATTTTCCTGTACACTAAAAATGTTTAGTTTAGGATTCAGACAGAAAGACATGTTTTTTGGATATCTTCATTGGGAGGGTTTAACCCCAACCCTCTACTGATCAATTTTAATGACTTGCCATTTTGAGGAGGAATCGCATTGCTGCTTTCAGCTATATTTATTATTATTATTATTATTATTATTATTCTCCTTGAGCCCCAATATCTCAAAAAGTCACTGGTCAAAAATTTTCTAAATTGGCACATTGATACTCCATGCCAAAGGGTTCCCCCAAAGCAAGAGTGGACCACATTTGCCCATAGGTGGTGCTACAGGCAAAGCCCAAAAAAAATATTTTCAAAGTGATGGTATTTCTACGCCATTTGTCCAATTATACTGAAACGGTGTACATTCCTCATTTCTCATGGGGAACAAAAAAGCCTCAAAGAGCCATAAACTTCTGCCATGATCGATTTTCCTGCACAGTGAAAATTTGCGAAAACCTACAAAACTCTTATTCTCCTGAACCGTAGCTCAATTGATTTGAAATTTGGTACACATGTGTAGAATTGATGTCTTTGAAAAAGATACATAGGAAAAATTAATACGATACAAAATGGCTGAAAGGGGCGTGTTTATGTAAATGTACACATTTTATCAATATACATGTGTCAAAAAATCAAATGTAATTTTGACTAATGGTTTTTCAAACCTAACATGCTTCAAGATGACATCACTCTGAAGTACTGCGTAAAGAATATCCCACATTCTCCCTTAGGGGGTGCTAAAGGCCATGCACAAAATTCACATTTTATGTTCAAAATTTTCTAATTGGGTACATTGATACTACTGGCCAACAGGAACCCTCAAATCAAGAATTGCTGATAATCGCCATTAGGTGGCGCAACTGGCTATGCATTAAAGTCCTATTTTCTGGTAAAACATTTTCAAATTTGGTACATTGATACTACAGGCCAACAGGAACCCTCAAATCAAGAATGGCCCACGTTCACCCTTAGGGGGCGCTATAGGCCATGACCAAAATTGTCATTTTCTGTTCCAAAATTTCCTAATTTGGTACATTGATACTACAGGCCAACAGGAACCCTCAAATCAATAATGGCCCACATTCACCCTTAGGGGGTGCATCAGACCATTCCCAAATTTCCCATATTCAAAGTGATGGCATTTCCTCCCGATTTGTCCAATTCTTTTCTGAAATTTGGTGTACATGACTCATTTCTCATAGGGAACAAAAAGCCTCAAGGACCCATAGTTTCCACAATGACAGATTTTCCAGAAAACTGAAAATTTGGGAAAACCTACAAAAATCTTCTTCTCCTGAACCGTAGATCCAATTGACTTGAACTTTGGTACACATGTGTAGAATTGATGTCTTTGAAAAATCAACTTAGGAAAAATTAATACGATACAAAATGGCTGAAAGGGGCATGTTTATGTAAATGTCCACATTTTATCAATATATATGTCAATAAATCAAATGTAATTTTGACTGATGGTTTTTCAAACCTAACATGCTTCAAGATGACATAACTCTGAAGTACTGAGCAAAGATTGGCCCACATTCACCCTTAGGGGGCGCAGGCCACGCCCAAATTTCCCATTTTCTTGTCCAAAACTTTCTAATTTGGTTCCTTGATTCTACTGGCCAACACAAACCCACAAACAAAAAATGGCTCACATTCGCCCTTAGGGGGCGCTACAGGCCATGCCCAAATGTCACATTTTCAAAGTGATGTTATTTCCATCCCCATTTATTTAGTTCTTCTGAAACTTAATGTACATACCTCATTTCTCATTGTAAACAAAAAAGTCTCCAGGATCCATAAGGTCCGGCATCATGGATTTTCCTGTACACTGAAAATGTTTAGTTTAGGATTCAGACAGAAAGACATGTTTTTTGGATATCTTCATTGGGAGGGTTTAACCCCAACCCTCTACTGATCAATTTTAAATGACTTGCCATTTTGAGGAGGAATCGCATTGCTGCTTTCAGCTATATTTATTATTATTATTATTATTATTCTCCTTGAGCCCCAATATCTCAAAAAGTCACTGGTCAAAAATTTTCTAAATTGGCACATTGATACTCCATGCCAAAGGGTACCCCCAAAGCAAGAATGGACCACATTCGCCCATAGGTGGCGCTAAAAAATGTTTTCAAAGTGATGGTATTTCTACGCCATTTGTCCAATTATACTGAAACTTGGTGTACATGTCTCATTTCTCATGGGGAACAAAAAAGCCTCAAAGAGCCATAACTTCCGCCATGATCGATTTTCCTGTACAGTGAAAATTTGTGAAAACCTACAAAACTTTTATTCTCCTGAACCGTAGCTCCAATTGATTTGAAATTTGGTACACATGTGTAGAATTGATGTCTTTGAAAAAGATACTTAGGAAAAATTAATATGATACAAAATGGCTGAAAGGGCCGTGTTTATGTAAATGTCCACATTTTATCAATATACATGTGTCAAAAAATCAAATGTAATTTTGACTAATGGTTTTTCAAACCTAACATGCTTCAAGATGACATCTCTATGAAGTACTGCGTAAAGAACATCCCTTATTCTCCCTTAGGGGGTGCTAACGGCCATGCACAAAATTCCCATTTTATCGTCAAAATTTTCTAATTTGGTACATTGATACTACAGGCCAACAGGAACCCTCAAATCAAGAATTGCTGATAATCGCCATTAGGTGGCGCAACAAGCTATGCATTAAAGTCCTATTTTCTGGTCAAACATTTTCAAATTTGGTACATTGATACTACAGGCCAACAGGAACCCTCAAATCAAGAATGGCCCACGTTCACCCTTAGGGGGCGCTATAGGCCACGCCCAAATTTCCCATTTTCTTGTGTAAAACTTTCTAATTTGGTACATTGATACTACTGGCCAACACAAACCCACAAACCAAGAATGGCTCACATTCGCCCTTAAGGGGTGCTAACGGCCATGCACAAAATTCCCATTTTATGGTCAAAATTTTCTAATTTGGTACATTGATACTACAGGCCAACAGGAACCCACAAATCAATAATGGCACACATTCACCCTTAGGGGGCGCAGGCTACGCCCAAATTTCCCATTTTTTTGTCCAAAACTTTCTAATTTGGTTCCTTGATTCTACTGGCCAACACAAACCCACAAACAAAAAATGGCTCACATTCGCCCTTAGGGGGCGCTACAGGCCATGCCCAAATGTCACATTTTCAAAGTGATGTTATTTCCATCCCCATTTATTTAGTTCTTCTGAAACTTAATGTACATACCTCATTTCTCATTGTAAACAAAAAAGTCTCCAGGATCCATAAGGTCCGGCATCATGGATTTTCCTGTACACTGAAAATGTTTAGTTTAGGATTCAGACAGAAAGACATGTTTTTTGGATATCTTCATTGGGAGGGTTTAACCCCAACCCTCTACTGATCAATTTTAAATGACTTGCCATTTTGAGGAGGAATCGCATTGCTGCTTTCAGCTATATTTATTATTATTATTATTCTCCTTGAGCCCCAATATCTCAAAAAGTCACTGGTCAAAAATTTTCTAAATTGGCACATTGATACTCCATGCCAAAGGGTACCCCCAAAGCAAGAATGGCTCACATTCGCCCATAGGTGGCGCTAAAAAATGTTTTCATAGTGATGGTATTTCTACGCCATTTGTCCAATTATACTGAAACTTGGTGTACATGTCTCATTTCTCATGGGGAACAAAAAAGCCTCAAAGAGCCATAACTTCCGCCATGATCGATTTTCCTGTACAGTGAAAATTTGTGAAAACCTACAAAACTTTTATTCTCCTGAACCGTAGCTCCAATTGATTTGAAATTTGGTACACATGTGTAGAATTGATGTCTTTGAAAAAGATACTTAGGAAAAATTAATATGATACAAAATGGCTTCAAGGGCCGTGTTTATGTAAATGTCCACATTTTATCAATATACATGTGTCAAAAAATCAAATGTAATTTTGACTAATGGTTTTTCAAACCTAACATGCTTCAAGATGACATCTCTCTGAAGTACTGCGTAAAGAACATCCCTTATTCTCCCTTAGGGGGTGCTAACGGCCATGCACAAAATTCCCATTTTATCGTCAAAATTTTCTAATTTGGTACATTGATACTACAGGCCAACAGGAACCCACAAACCAAGAATTGCCCATATTCGCCATTAGGGGGCACTACAGATTATGCCTTAAAGTCCTATTTTCTGGTCAAACATTTTCAAATTTGGTACATTGATACTACAGGCCAACAGGAACCCTCAAATCAAGAACTGCCGATAATCACCATTAGGGGGCACTACAGGCTATGCATTAAAGTCCTATTTTCTGGTCAAACATTTTCAAATTTGGTACATTGATATTACAGGCCAACAGGAACCCTCAAATCAAGAATGGCCCACTTTCACCCTTAGGGGGTGCTATAGGCCATGCACAAAATTGTCATTTTCTGTTCCAAAATTTCCTAATTTGGTACATTGATACTACAGGCCAACAGGAACCCTCAAATCAATAATGGCCCACATTCACCCTTAGGGGGCGCATCAGACCATGCCCAAATTTCCCATATTCAAGGTGATGGCATTTCCTCCCGATTTGTCCAATTCTTCTGAATCTTGGTGTACATGACTCATTTCTCATGGGGAACAAAAGCCTCAAGGACCCATAGTTTCCACAATGACAGATTTTCCAGAAAACCGAAAATTTGGGAAAACCTACAAAAATCTTCTTCTCCTGAACCGTAGATCAAATTGACTTGAACTTTGGTACACATGTGTAGAATTGATGACTTTGATAAAGTTACTTAGGAAAAATTAATACGATACAAAATGGCTGAAAGTGGCATGTTTATGTAAATGTACAAATTTATCAATATATATGTCAATAAATCAAATATAATTTTGACTGATGGTTTTTAATACCTAACATGCTTCAAGATGACATAACTCTGAAGTACTGAGCAAAGATTGGCACACATTCACCCATAGGGGGCGCAACAGGCCACGCCCAAATTTCCCATTTTCTTGTGTAAAACTTTCTAATTTGGTACATTGATACTACTGGCCAACACAAGCCCACAAACCAAGAATGGCTCACATTCGCCCTTAGGGGGTGCTAACGGCCATGCACAAAATTCCCATTTTATGGTCAAAATTTTCTAATTTGGTACATTGATACTACAGGCCAACAGGAACCCACAAATCAATAATGGCACACATTCACCCTTATGGGGCGCAGGCCACGCCCAAATTTCCCATTTTCTTGTCCAAAACTTTCTAATTTGGTTCCTTGATTCTACTGGCCAACACAAACCCACAAACAAAAAATGGCTCACATTCGCCCTTAGGGGGCGCTACAGGCCATGCCCAAATGTTACATTTTCAAAGTGATGTTATTTCCATCCCCATTTATTTAGTTCTTCTGAAACTTAATGTACATACCTCATTTCTCATTGTAAACAAAAAAGTCTCCAGGATCCATAAGGTCCGGCATCATGGATTTTCCTGTACACTGAAAATGTTTAGTTTAGGATTCAGACAGAAAGACATGTTTTTTGGATATCTTCATTGGGAGGGTTTAACCCCAACCCTCTACTGATCAATTTTAAATGACTTGCCATTTTGAGGAGGAATCGCATTGCTGCTTTCAGCTATATTTATTATTATTATTATTATTCTCCTTGAGCCCCAATATCTCAAAAAGTCACTTGTCAAAAATTTTCTAAATTGGCACATTGATACTCCATGCCAAAGGGTACCCCCAAAGCAAGAATGGCTCACATTCGCCCATAGGTGGCGCTAAAAAATGTTTTCATAGTGATGGTATTTCTACGCCATTTGTCCAATTATACTGAAACTTGGTGTACATGTCTCATTTCTCATGGGGAACAAAAAAGCCTCAAAGAGCCATAACTTCCGCCATGATCGATTTTCCTGTACAGTGAAAATTTGTGAAAACCTACAAAACTTTTATTCTCCTGAACCGTAGCTCCAATTGATTTGAAATTTGGTACACGTGTAGAATTGATGTCTTTGAAAAAGATACTTAGTAAAAATTAATATGATACAAAATGGCTGAAAGGGCCGTGTTTATGTAAATGTCCACATTTTATCAATATACATGTGTCAAAAAATCAAATGTAATTTTGACTAATGGTTTTTCAAACCTAACATGCTTCAAGATGACATCTCTCTGAAGTACTGCGTAAAGAACATCCCTTATTCTCCCTTAGGGGGTGCTAACGGCCATGCACAAAATTCCCATTTTATCGTCAAAATTTTCTAATTTGGTACATTGATACTACAGGCCAACAGGAACCCACAAACCAAGAATTGCCCATATTCGCCATTAGGGGGCACTACAGGCTATGCATTAAAGTCCTATTTTCTGGTCAAACATTTTCAAATTTGGTACATTGATACTACAGGCCAACAGGAACCCTCAAATCAAGAATGGCCCACTTTCACCCTTAGGGGGTGCTATAGGCCATGCACAAAATTGTCATTTTCTGTTCCAAAATTTCCTAATTTGGTACATTGATACTACAGGCCAACAGGAACCCTCAAATCAATAATGGCCCACATTCACCCTTAGGGGGCGCATCAGACCATGCCCAAATTTCCCATATTCAAGGTGATGGCATTTCCTCCCGATTTATCCAATTATTCTGAAACTTGGTGTACATGACTCATTTCTCATGGGGAACAAAAGCCTCAAGGACCCATAGTTTCCACAATGACAGATTTTCCAGAAAACCGAAAATTTGGGAAAACCTACAAAAATCTTCTTCTCCTGAACCGTAGATCAAATTGACTTGAACTTTGGTACATATGTGTAGAATTGATGACTTTGATAAAGTTACTTAGGAAAAATTAATACGATACAAAATGGCTGAAAGTGGCATGTTTATGTAAATGTACAAATTTATCAATATATATGTCAATAAATCAAATATAATTTTGACTGATGGTTTTTAATACCTAACATGCTTCAAGATGACATAACTCTGAAGTACTGAGCAAAGATTGGCACACATTCACCCATAGGGGGCGCAACAGGCCACGCCCAAATTTCCCATTTTCTTGTGTAAAACTTTCTAATTTGGTACATTGATACTACAGGCCAACAGGAACCCACAAACAAAAAATGGCTCACATTCGCCCTCAGGGGGCGCTACAGGCCATGCCCAAATGTCACATTTTCAAAGTGATGGTATTTCCATCCCCATTTATTCAGTTCTTCTGAAACTTAATGTACATACCTCATTTCTCATTGTAAACAAAAAAGTCTCCAGGATCCATAAGGTCCAGCATCATGGATTTTCCTGTACACTAAAAATGTTTAGTTTAGGATTCAGACAGAAAGACATGTTTTTTGGATATCTTCATTGGGAGGGTTTAACCCCAACCCTCTACTGATCAATTTTAATGACTTGCCATTTTGAGGAGGAATCGCATTGCTGCTTTCAGCTATATTTATTATTATTATTATTATTATTATTCTCCTTGAGCCCCAATATCTCAAAAAGTCACTGGTCAAAAATTTTCTAAATTGGCACATTGATACTCCATGCCAAAGGGTACCCCCAAAGCAAGAATGGACCACATTCGCCCATAGGTGGCGCTAAAAAATTTTTTCAAAGTGATGGTATTTCTACGCCATTTGTCCAATTATACTGAAACTTGGTGTACATGTCTCATTTCTCATGGGGAACAAAAAAGCCTCAAAGAGCCATAACTTCCGCCATGATCGATTTTCCTGTACAGTGAAAATTTGCGAAAACCTACAAAACTTTTATTCTCCTGAACCGTAGCTCCAATTGATTTGAAATTTGGTACACATGTGTAGAATTGATGTCTTTGAAAAAGATACTTAGGAAAATTTAATATGATACAAAATGGCTGAAAGGGCCGTGTTTATGTAAATGTCCACATTTTATCAATATACATGTGTCAAAAAATCAAATGTAATTTTGACAAATGGTTTTTCAAACCTAACATGCTTCAAGATGACATCTCTCTGAAATACTGCGTAAAGAACATCCCTTATTCTCCCTTAGGGGGTGCTAACGGCCATGCACAAAATTCCCATTTTATCGTCAAAATTTTCTAATTTGGTACATTGATACTACAGGCCAACAGGAACCCACAAACCAAGAATTGCCCATATTCGCCATTAGGGGGCACTACAGATTATGCCTTAAAGTCCTATTTTCTGGTCAAACATTTTCAAATTTGGTACATTGATACTACAGGCCAACAGGAACCCTCAAATCAAGAATGGCCCACGTTCACCCTTAGGGGGCGCTATAGGCCACGCCCAAATTTCCCATTTTCTTGTGTAAAACTTTCTAATTTGGTACATTGATACTACTGGCCAACACAAACCCACAAACCAAGAATGGCTCACATTCGCCCTTAAGGGGTGCTAACGGCCATGCACAAAATTCCCATTTTATGGTCAAAATTTTCTAATTTGGTACATTGATACTACAGGCCAACAGGAACCCACAAATCAATAATGGCACACATTCACCCTTAGGGGGCGCAGGCTACGCCCAAATTTCCCATTTTTTTGTCCAAAACTTTCTAATTTGGTTCCTTGATTCTACTGGCCAACACAAACCCACAAACAAAAAATGGCTCACATTCGCCCTTAGGGGGCGCTACAGGCCATGCCCAAATGTCACATTTTCAAAGTGATGTTATTTCCATCCCCATTTATTTAGTTCTTCTGAAACTTAATGTACATACCTCATTTCTCATTGTAAACAAAAAAGTCTCCAGGATCCATAAGGTCCGGCATCATGGATTTTCCTGTACACTGAAAATGTTTAGTTTAGGATTCAGACAGAAAGACATGTTTTTTGGATATCTTCATTGGGAGGGTTTAACCCCAACCCTCTACTGATCAATTTTAAATGACTTGCCATTTTGAGGAGGAATCGCATTGCTGCTTTCAGCTATATTTATTATTATTATTATTCTCCTTGAGCCCCAATATCTCAAAAAGTCACTGGTCAAAAATTTTCTAAATTGGCACATTGATACTCCATGCCAAAGGGTACCCCCAAAGCAAGAATGGCTCACATTCGCCCATAGGTGGCGCTAAAAAATGTTTTCATAGTGATGGTATTTCTACGCCATTTGTCCAATTATACTGAAACTTGGTGTACATGTCTCATTTCTCATGGGGAACAAAAAAGCCTCAAAGAGCCATAACTTCCGCCATGATCGATTTTCCTGTACAGTGAAAATTTGTGAAAACCTACAAAACTTTTATTCTCCTGAACCGTAGCTCCAATTGATTTGAAATTTGGTACACATGTGTAGAATTGAAGTCTTTGAAAAAGATACTTAGGAAAAATTAATATGATACAAAATGGCTTCAAGGGCCGTGTTTATGTAAATGTCCACATTTTATCAATATACATGTGTCAAAAAATCAAATGTAATTTTGACTAATGGTTTTTCAAACCTAACATGCTTCAAGATGACATCTCTCTGAAGTACTGCGTAAAGAACATCCCTTATTCTCCCTTAGGGGGTGCTAACGGCCATGCACAAAATTCCCATTTTATCGTCAAAATTTTCTAATTTGGTACATTGATACTACAGGCCAACAGGAACCCACAAACCAAGAATTGCCCATATTCGCCATTAGGGGGCACTACAGATTATGCCTTAAAGTCCTATTTTCTGGTCAAACATTTTCAAATTTGGTACATTGATACTACAGGCCAACAGGAACCCTCAAATCAAGAACTGCCGATAATCACCATTAGGGGGCACTACAGGCTATGCATTAAAGTCCTATTTTCTGGTCAAACATTTTCAAATTTGGTACATTGATATTACAGGCCAACAGGAACCCTCAAATCAAGAATGGCCCACTTTCACCCTTAGGGGGTGCTATAGGCCATGCACAAAATTGTCATTTTCTGTTCCAAAATTTCCTAATTTGGTACATTGATACTACAGGCCAACAGGAACCCTCAAATCAATAATGGCCCACATTCACCCTTAGGGGGCGCATCAGACCATGCCCAAATTTCCCATATTCAAGGTGATGGCATTTCCTCCCGATTTGTCCAATTCTTCTGAATCTTGGTGTACATGACTCATTTCTCATGGGGAACAAAAGCCTCAAGGACCCATAGTTTCCACAATGACAGATTTTCCAGAAAACCGAAAATTTGGGAAAACCTACAAAAATCTTCTTCTCCTGAACCGTAGATCAAATTGACTTGAACTTTGGTACACATGTGTAGAATTGATGACTTTGATAAAGTTACTTAGGAAAAATTAATACGATACAAAATGGCTGAAAGTGGCATGTTTATGTAAATGTACAAATTTATCAATATATATGTCAATAAATCAAATATAATTTTGACTGATGGTTTTTAATACCTAACATGCTTCAAGATGACATAACTCTGAAGTACTGAGCAAAGATTGGCACACATTCACCCATAGGGGGCGCAACAGGCCACGCCCAAATTTCCCATTTTCTTGTGTAAAACTTTCTAATTTGGTACATTGATACTACTGGCCAACACAAGCCCACAAACCAAGAATGGCTCACATTCGCCCTTAGGGGGTGCTAACGGCCATGCACAAAATTCCCATTTTATGGTCAAAATTTTCTAATTTGGTACATTGATACTACAGGCCAACAGGAACCCACAAATCAATAATGGCACACATTCACCCTTATGGGGCGCAGGCCACGCCCAAATTTCCCATTTTCTTGTCCAAAACTTTCTAATTTGGTTCCTTGATTCTACTGGCCAACACAAACCCACAAACAAAAAATGGCTCACATTCGCCCTTAGGGGGCGCTACAGGCCATGCCCAAATGTTACATTTTCAAAGTGATGTTATTTCCATCCCCATTTATTTAGTTCTTCTGAAACTTAATGTACATACCTCATTTCTCATTGTAAACAAAAAAGTCTCCAGGATCCATAAGGTCCGGCATCATGGATTTTCCTGTACACTGAAAATGTTTAGTTTAGGATTCAGACAGAAAGACATGTTTTTTGGATATCTTCATTGGGAGGGTTTAACCCCAACCCTCTACTGATCAATTTTAAATGACTTGCCATTTTGAGGAGGAATCGCATTGCTGCTTTCAGCTATATTTATTATTATTATTATTATTCTCCTTGAGCCCCAATATCTCAAAAAGTCACTTGTCAAAAATTTTCTAAATTGGCACATTGATACTCCATGCCAAAGGGTACCCCCAAAGCAAGAATGGCTCACATTCGCCCATAGGTGGCGCTAAAAAATGTTTTCATAGTGATGGTATTTCTACGCCATTTGTCCAATTATACTGAAACTTGGTGTACATGTCTCATTTCTCATGGGGAACAAAAAAGCCTCAAAGAGCCATAACTTCCGCCATGATCGATTTTCCTGTACAGTGAAAATTTGTGAAAACCTACAAAACTTTTATTCTCCTGAACCGTAGCTCCAATTGATTTGAAATTTGGTACACGTGTAGAATTGATGTCTTTGAAAAAGATACTTAGTAAAAATTAATATGATACAAAATGGCTGAAAGGGCCGTGTTTATGTAAATGTCCACATTTTATCAATATACATGTGTCAAAAAATCAAATGTAATTTTGACTAATGGTTTTTCAAACCTAACATGCTTCAAGATGACATCTCTCTGAAGTACTGCGTAAAGAACATCCCTTATTCTCCCTTAGGGGGTGCTAACGGCCATGCACAAAATTCCCATTTTATCGTCAAAATTTTCTAATTTGGTACATTGATACTACAGGCCAACAGGAACCCACAAACCAAGAATTGCCCATATTCGCCATTAGGGGGCACTACAGGCTATGCATTAAAGTCCTATTTTCTGGTCAAACATTTTCAAATTTGGTACATTGATACTACAGGCCAACAGGAACCCTCAAATCAAGAATGGCCCACTTTCACCCTTAGGGGGTGCTATAGGCCATGCACAAAATTGTCATTTTCTGTTCCAAAATTTCCTAATTTGGTACATTGATACTACAGGCCAACAGGAACCCTCAAATCAATAATGGCCCACATTCACCCTTAGGGGGCGCATCAGACCATGCCCAAATTTCCCATATTCAAGGTGATGGCATTTCCTCCCGATTTATCCAATTATTCTGAAACTTGGTGTACATGACTCATTTCTCATGGGGAACAAAAGCCTCAAGGACCCATAGTTTCCACAATGACAGATTTTCCAGAAAACCGAAAATTTGGGAAAACCTACAAAAATCTTCTTCTCCTGAACCGTAGATCAAATTGACTTGAACTTTGGTACATATGTGTAGAATTGATGACTTTGATAAAGTTACTTAGGAAAAATTAATACGATACAAAATGGCTGAAAGTGGCATGTTTATGTAAATGTACAAATTTATCAATATATATGTCAATAAATCAAATATAATTTTGACTGATGGTTTTTAATACCTAACATGCTTCAAGATGACATAACTCTGAAGTACTGAGCAAAGATTGGCACACATTCACCCATAGGGGGCGCAACAGGCCACGCCCAAATTTCCCATTTTCTTGTGTAAAACTTTCTAATTTGGTACATTGATACTACAGGCCAACAGGAACCCACAAACAAAAAATGGCTCACATTCGCCCTCAGGGGGCGCTACAGGCCATGCCCAAATGTCACATTTTCAAAGTGATGGTATTTCCATCCCCATTTATTCAGTTCTTCTGAAACTTAATGTACATACCTCATTTCTCATTGTAAACAAAAAAGTCTCCAGGATCCATAAGGTCCAGCATCATGGATTTTCCTGTACACTAAAAATGTTTAGTTTAGGATTCAGACAGAAAGACATGTTTTTTGGATATCTTCATTGGGAGGGTTTAACCCCAACCCTCTACTGATCAATTTTAATGACTTGCCATTTTGAGGAGGAATCGCATTGCTGCTTTCAGCTATATTTATTATTATTATTATTATTATTATTCTCCTTGAGCCCCAATATCTCAAAAAGTCACTGGTCAAAAATTTTCTAAATTGGCACATTGATACTCCATGCCAAAGGGTACCCCCAAAGCAAGAATGGACCACATTCGCCCATAGGTGGCGCTAAAAAATTTTTTCAAAGTGATGGTATTTCTACGCCATTTGTCCAATTATACTGAAACTTGGTGTACATGTCTCATTTCTCATGGGGAACAAAAAAGCCTCAAAGAGCCATAACTTCCGCCATGATCGATTTTCCTGTACAGTGAAAATTTGCGAAAACCTACAAAACTTTTATTCTCCTGAACCGTAGCTCCAATTGATTTGAAATTTGGTACACATGTGTAGAATTGATGTCTTTGAAAAAGATACTTAGGAAAATTTAATATGATACAAAATGGCTGAAAGGGCCGTGTTTATGTAAATGTCCACATTTTATCAATATACATGTGTCAAAAAATCAAATGTAATTTTGACAAATGGTTTTTCAAACCTAACATGCTTCAAGATGACATCTCTCTGAAATACTGCGTAAAGAACATCCCTTATTCTCCCTTAGGGGGTGCTAACGGCCATGCACAAAATTCCCATTTTATCGTCAAAATTTTCTAATTTGGTACATTGATACTACAGGCCAACAGGAACCCACAAACCAAGAATTGCCCATATTCGCCATTAGGGGGCACTACAGATTATGCCTTAAAGTCCTATTTTCTGGTCAAACATTTTCAAATTTGGTACATTGATACTACAGGCCAACAGGAACCCTCAAATCAAGAATGGCCCACTTTCACCCTTAGGGGGTGCTATAGGCCATGCACAAAATTGTCATTTTCAATTCCAAAATTTCCTAATTTGGTACATTGATACTACAGGCCAACAGGAACCCTCAAATCAATAATGGCCCACATTCACCCTTAGGGGGCGCATCAGACCATGCCCAAATTTCCCATATTCAAGGTGATGGCATTTCCTCCCGATTTGTCCAATTCTTCTGAAACTTGGTGTACATGACTCATTTCTCATGGGGAACAAAAGCCTCAAGGACCCATAGTTTCCACAATGACAGATTTTCCAGAAAACCGAAAATTTGGGAAAACCTACAAAAATCTTCTTCTCCTGAACCGTAGATCAAATTGACTTGAACTTTGGTACACATGTGTAGAATTGATGACTTTGATAAAGTTACTTAGGAAAAATTAATACGATACAAAATGGCTGAAAGGGGCATGTTTATGTAAATGTACAAATTTATCAATATATATGTCAATAAATCAAATATAATTTTGACTGATGGTTTTTAATACCTAACATGCTTCAAGATGACATAACTCTGAAGTACTGAGCAAAGATTGGCACACATTCACCCATAGGGGGCGCAACAGGCCATGCCCAAATTTCCCATTTTCTTGTGTAAAACTTTCTAATTTGGTACATTGATACTACTGGCCAACACAAACCCACAAACCAAGAATGGCTCACATTCGCCCTTAGGGGGTGCTAACGGCCAAGCACAAAATTCCCATTTTATGGTCAAAATTTTCAAATTTGGTACATTGATACTACAGGCCAACAGGAACCCACAAATCAATAATGGCACACATTCACCCTTAGGGGGCGCATCAGAACATGCCCAAATTTCCCATTTTCTTGTCCAAAACTTTCTAATTTGGTACATTGATACTACAGGCCAACAGGAACCCACAAACAAAAAATGGCTCACATTCGCCCTCAGGGGGCACTACAGGCCATGCCCAAATGTCACATTTTCAAAGTGATGGTATTTCCATCCCCATTTATTCAGTTCTTCTGAAACTTAATGTACATACCTCATTTCTCATTGTAAACAAAAAAGTCTCCAGGATCCATAAGGTCCAGCATCATGGATTTTCCTGTACACTAAAAATGTTTAGTTTAGGATTCAGACAGAAAGACATGTTTTTTGGATATCTTCATTGGGAGGATTTAACCCCAACCCTCTACTGATCAATTTTAATGACTTGCCATTTTGAGGAGGAATCGCATTGCTGCTTTCAGCTATATTTATTATTATTATTATTATTATTATTCTCCTTGAGCCCCAATATCTCAAAAAGTCACTGGTCAAAAATTTTCTAAATTGGCACATTGATACTCCATGCCAAAGGGTACCCCCAAAGCAAGAGTGGACCACATTTGCCCATAGGTGGTGCAACAGGCAATGCCCAAAAAAATATTTTCAAAGTGATGGTATTTCTACGCCATTTGTCCAATTATACTGAAACTTGGTGTACATTCCTCATTTCTCATGGGGAACAAAAAAGCCTCAAAGAGCCATAACTTCTGCCATGATCGATTTTCCTGCACAGTGAAAATTTGCGAAAACCTACAAAACTCTTATTCTCCTGAACCGTAGCTCCAATTGATTTGAAATTTGGTACACATGTGTAGAATTGATGTCTTTGAAAAAGATACATAGGAAAAATTAATACGATACAAAATGGCTGAAAGGGGCGTGTTTATGTAAATGTACACATTTTATCAATATACGTGTCAAAAAATCAAATGTAATTTTGACTAATGGTTTTTCAAACCTAACATGCTTCAAGATGACATCTCTCTGAAGTACTGCGTAAAGAACATCCCTTATTCTCCCTTAGGGGGTGCTAACGGCCATGCACAAAATTCCCATTTTATCGTCAAAATTTTCTAATTTGGTACATTGATACTACAGGCCAACAGGAACCCACAAACCAAGAATTGCCCATATTCGCCATTAGGGGGCACTACAGGCTATGCATTAAAGTCCTATTTTCTGGTCAAACATTTTCAAATTTGGTACATTGATACTACAGGCCAACAGGAACCCTCAAATCAAGAATGGCCCACTTTCACCCTTAGGGGGTGCTATAGGCCATGCACAAAATTGTCATTTTCTGTTCCAAAATTTCCTAATTTGGTACATTGATACTACAGGCCAACAGGAACCCTCAAATCAATAATGGCCCACATTCACCCTTAGGGGGCGCATCAGACCATGCCCAAATTTCCCATATTCAAGGTGATGGCATTTCCTCCCGATTTATCCAATTCTTCTGAAACTTGGTGTACATGACTCATTTCTCATGGGGAACAAAAGCCTCAAGGACCCATAGTTTCCACAATGACAGATTTTCCAGAAAACCGAAAATTTGGGAAAACCTACAAAAATCTTCTTCTCCTGAACCGTAGATCAAATTGACTTGAACTTTGGTACATATGTGTAGAATTGATGACTTTGATAAAGTTACTTAGGAAAAATTAATACGATACAAAATGGCTGAAAGTGGCATGTTTATGTAAATGTACAAATTTATCAATATATATGTCAATAAATCAAATATAATTTTGACTGATGGTTTTTAATACCTAACATGCTTCAAGATGACATAACTCTGAAGTACTGAGCAAAGATTGGCACACATTCACCCATAGGGGGCGCAACAGGCCACGCCCAAATTTCCCATTTTCTTGTGTAAAACTTTCTAATTTGGTACATTGATACTACAGGCCAACAGGAACCCACAAACAAAAAATGGCTCACATTCGCCCTCAGGGGGCGCTACAGGCCATGCCCAAATGTCACATTTTCAAAGTGATGGTATTTCCATCCCCATTTATTCAGTTCTTCTGAAACTTAATGTACATACCTCATTTCTCATTGTAAACAAAAAAGTCTCCAGGATCCATAAGGTCCAGCATCATGGATTTTCCTGTACACTAAAAATGTTTAGTTTAGGATTCAGACAGAAAGACATGTTTTTTGGATATCTTCATTGGGAGGGTTTAACCCCAACCCTCTACTGATCAATTTTAATGACTTGCCATTTTGAGGAGGAATCGCATTGCTGCTTTCAGCTATATTTATTATTATTATTATTATTATTATTCTCCTTGAGCCCCAATATCTCAAAAAGTCACTGGTCAAAAATTTTCTAAATTGGCACATTGATACTCCATGCCAAAGGGTACCCCCAAAGCAAGAATGGACCACATTCGCCCATAGGTGGCGCTAAAAATTTTTTTCAAAGTGATGGTATTTCTACGCCATTTGTCCAATTATACTGAAACTTGGTGTACATGTCTCATTTCTCATGGGGAACAAAAAAGCCTCAAAGAGCCATAACTTCCGCCATGATCGATTTTCCTGTACAGTGAAAATTTGCGAAAACCTACAAAACTTTTATTCTCCTGAACCGTAGCTCCAATTGATTTGAAATTTGGTACACATGTGTAGAATTGATGTCTTTGAAAAAGATACTTAGGAAAATTTAATATGATACAAAATGGCTGAAAGGGCCGTGTTTATGTAAATGTCCACATTTTATCAATATACATGTGTCAAAAAATCAAATGTAATTTTGACAAATGGTTTTTCAAACCTAACATGCTTCAAGATGACATCTCTCTGAAATACTGCGTAAAGAACATCCCTTATTCTCCCTTAGGGGGTGCTAACGGCCATGCACAAAATTCCCATTTTATCGTCAAAATTTTCTAATTTGGTACATTGATACTACAGGCCAACAGGAACCCACAAACCAAGAATTGCCCATATTCGCCATTAGGGGGCACTACAGATTATGCCTTAAAGTCCTATTTTCTGGTCAAACATTTTCAAATTTGGTACATTGATACTACAGGCCAACAGGAACCCTCAAATCAAGAATGGCCCACTTTCACCCTTAGGGGGTGCTATAGGCCATGCACAAAATTGTCATTTTCAATTCCAAAATTTCCTAATTTGGTACATTGATACTACAGGCCAACAGGAACCCTCAAATCAATAATGGCCCACATTCACCCTTAGGGGGCGCATCAGACCATGCCCAAATTTCCCATATTCAAGGTGATGGCATTTCCTCCCGATTTGTCCAATTCTTCTGAAACTTGGTGTACATGACTCATTTCTCATGGGGAACAAAAGCCTCAAGGACCCATAGTTTCCACAATGACAGATTTTCCAGAAAACCGAAAATTTGGGAAAACCTACAAAAATCTTCTTCTCCTGAACCGTAGATCAAATTGACTTGAACTTTGGTACACATGTGTAGAATTGATGACTTTGATAAAGTTACTTAGGAAAAATTAATACGATACAAAATGGCTGAAAGGGGCATGTTTATGTAAATGTACAAATTTATCAATATATATGTCAATAAATCAAATATAATTTTGACTGATGGTTTTTAATACCTAACATGCTTCAAGATGACATAACTCTGAAGTACTGAGCAAAGATTGGCACACATTCACCCATAGGGGGCGCAACAGGCCATGCCCAAATTTCCCATTTTCTTGTGTAAAACTTTCTAATTTGGTACATTGATACTACTGGCCAACACAAACCCACAAACCAAGAATGGCTCACATTCGCCCTTAGGGGGTGCTAACGGCCAAGCACAAAATTCCCATTTTATGGTCAAAATTTTCAAATTTGGTACATTGATACTACAGGCCAACAGGAACCCACAAATCAATAATGGCACACATTCACCCTTAGGGGGCGCATCAGAACATGCCCAAATTTCCCATTTTCTTGTCCAAAACTTTCTAATTTGGTACATTGATACTACAGGCCAACAGGAACCCACAAACAAAAAATGGCTCACATTCGCCCTCAGGGGGCACTACAGGCCATGCCCAAATGTCACATTTTCAAAGTGATGGTATTTCCATCCCCATTTATTCAGTTCTTCTGAAACTTAATGTACATACCTCATTTCTCATTGTAAACAAAAAAGTCTCCAGGATCCATAAGGTCCAGCATCATGGATTTTCCTGTACACTAAAAATGTTTAGTTTAGGATTCAGACAGAAAGACATGTTTTTTGGATATCTTCATTGGGAGGATTTAACCCCAACCCTCTACTGATCAATTTTAATGACTTGCCATTTTGAGGAGGAATCGCATTGCTGCTTTCAGCTATATTTATTATTATTATTATTATTATTATTCTCCTTGAGCCCCAATATCTCAAAAAGTCACTGGTCAAAAATTTTCTAAATTGGCACATTGATACTCCATGCCAAAGGGTACCCCCAAAGCAAGAGTGGACCACATTTGCCCATAGGTGGTGCAACAGGCAATGCCCAAAAAAATATTTTCAAAGTGATGGTATTTCTACGCCATTTGTCCAATTATACTGAAACTTGGTGTACATTCCTCATTTCTCATGGGGAACAAAAAAGCCTCAAAGAGCCATAACTTCTGCCATGATCGATTTTCCTGCACAGTGAAAATTTGCGAAAACCTACAAAACTCTTATTCTCCTGAACCGTAGCTCCAATTGATTTGAAATTTGGTACACATGTGTAGAATTGATGTCTTTGAAAAAGATACATAGGAAAAATTAATACGATACAAAATGGCTGAAAGGGGCGTGTTTATGTAAATGTACACATTTTATCAATATACGTGTCAAAAAATCAAATGTAATTTTGACTAATGGTTTTTCAAACCTAACATGCTTCAAGATGACATCACTCTGAAGTACTGCGTAAAGAATATCCCACATTCTCCCTTAGGGGGTGCTAAAGGCCATGCACAAAATTCACATTTTATGTTCAAAATTTTCTAATTGGGTACATTGATACTACTGGCCAACAGGAACCCTCAAATCAAGAATTGCTGATAATCGCCATTAGGGGCGCAACAGGCTATGCATTAAAGTCCTATTTTCTGGTCAAACATTTTCAAATTTGGTACATTGATACTACAGGCCAACAGGAACCCTCAAATCAAGAATGGCCCACGTTCACCCTTAGGGGGCGCTATAGGCCATGACCAAAATTGTCATTTTCTGTTCCAAAATTTCCTAATTTGGTACATTGATACTACAGGCCAACAGGAACCCTCAAATCAATAATGGCCCACATTCACCCTTAGGGGGTGCATCAGACCATTCCCAAATTTCCCATATTCAAAGTGATGGCATTTCCTCCCGATTTGTCCAATTCTTTTCTGAAATTTGGTGTACATGACTCATTTCTCATAGGGAACAAAAAGCCTCAAGGACCCATAGTTTCCACAATGACAGATTTTCCAGAAAACTGAAAATTTGGGAAAACCTACAAAAATCTTCTTCTCCTGAACCGTAGATCCAATTGATTTGAAATTTGGTACACATGTGTAGAATTGATGTCTTTGAAAAAGATACTTAGGAAAATTTAATATGATACAAAATGGCTGAAAGGGCCGTGTTTATGTAAATGTCCACATTTTATCAATATACATGTGTCAAAAAATCAAATGTAATTTTGACAAATGGTTTTTCAAACCTAACATGCTTCAAGATGACATCTCTCTGAAATACTGCGTAAAGAACATCCCTTATTCTCCCTTAGGGGGTGCTAACGGCCATGCACAAAATTCCCATTTTATCGTCAAAATTTTCTAATTTGGTACATTGATACTACAGGCCAACAGGAACCCACAAACCAAGAATTGCCCATATTCGCCATTAGGGGGCACTACAGATTATGCCTTAAAGTCCTATTTTCTGGTCAAACATTTTCAAATTTGGTACATTGATACTACAGGCCAACAGGAACCCTCAAATCAAGAATGGCCCACTTTCACCCTTAGGGGGTGCTATAGGCCATGCACAAAATTGTCATTTTCAATTCCAAAATTTCCTAATTTGGTACATTGATACTACAGGCCAACAGGAACCCTCAAATCAATAATGGCCCACATTCACCCTTAGGGGGCGCATCAGACCATGCCCAAATTTCCCATATTCAAGGTGATGGCATTTCCTCCCGATTTGTCCAATTCTTCTGAAACTTGGTGTACATGACTCATTTCTCATGGGGAACAAAAGCCTCAAGGACCCATAGTTTCCACAATGACAGATTTTCCAGAAAACCGAAAATTTGGGAAAACCTACAAAAATCTTCTTCTCCTGAACCGTAGATCAAATTGACTTGAACTTTGGTACACATGTGTAGAATTGATGACTTTGATAAAGTTACTTAGGAAAAATTAATACGATACAAAATGGCTGAAAGGGGCATGTTTATGTAAATGTACAAATTTATCAATATATATGTCAATAAATCAAATATAATTTTGACTGATGGTTTTTAATACCTAACATGCTTCAAGATGACATAACTCTGAAGTACTGAGCAAAGATTGGCACACATTCACCCATAGGGGGCGCAACAGGCCATGCCCAAATTTCCCATTTTCTTGTGTAAAACTTTCTAATTTGGTACATTGATACTACTGGCCAACACAAACCCACAAACCAAGAATGGCTCACATTCGCCCTTAGGGGGTGCTAACGGCCAAGCACAAAATTCCCATTTTATGGTCAAAATTTTCAAATTTGGTACATTGATACTACAGGCCAACAGGAACCCACAAATCAATAATGGCACACATTCACCCTTAGGGGGCGCATCAGAACATGCCCAAATTTCCCATTTTCTTGTCCAAAACTTTCTAATTTGGTACATTGATACTACAGGCCAACAGGAACCCACAAACAAAAAATGGCTCACATTCGCCCTCAGGGGGCACTACAGGCCATGCCCAAATGTCACATTTTCAAAGTGATGGTATTTCCATCCCCATTTATTCAGTTCTTCTGAAACTTAATGTACATACCTCATTTCTCATTGTAAACAAAAAAGTCTCCAGGATCCATAAGGTCCAGCATCATGGATTTTCCTGTACACTAAAAATGTTTAGTTTAGGATTCAGACAGAAAGACATGTTTTTTGGATATCTTCATTGGGAGGATTTAACCCCAACCCTCTACTGATCAATTTTAATGACTTGCCATTTTGAGGAGGAATCGCATTGCTGCTTTCAGCTATATTTATTATTATTATTATTATTATTATTCTCCTTGAGCCCCAATATCTCAAAAAGTCACTGGTCAAAAATTTTCTAAATTGGCACATTGATACTCCATGCCAAAGGGTACCCCCAAAGCAAGAGTGGACCACATTTGCCCATAGGTGGTGCAACAGGCAATGCCCAAAAAAATATTTTCAAAGTGATGGTATTTCTACGCCATTTGTCCAATTATACTGAAACTTGGTGTACATTCCTCATTTCTCATGGGGAACAAAAAAGCCTCAAAGAGCCATAACTTCTGCCATGATCGATTTTCCTGCACAGTGAAAATTTGCGAAAACCTACAAAACTCTTATTCTCCTGAACCGTAGCTCCAATTGATTTGAAATTTGGTACACATGTGTAGAATTGATGTCTTTGAAAAAGATACATAGGAAAAATTAATACGATACAAAATGGCTGAAAGGGGCGTGTTTATGTAAATGTACACATTTTATCAATATACGTGTCAAAAAATCAAATGTAATTTTGACTAATGGTTTTTCAAACCTAACATGCTTCAAGATGACATCACTCTGAAGTACTGCGTAAAGAATATCCCACATTCTCCCTTAGGGGGTGCTAAAGGCCATGCACAAAATTCACATTTTATGTTCAAAATTTTCTAATTGGGTACATTGATACTACTGGCCAACAGGAACCCTCAAATCAAGAATTGCTGATAATCGCCATTAGGGGCGCAACAGGCTATGCATTAAAGTCCTATTTTCTGGTCAAACATTTTCAAATTTGGTACATTGATACTACAGGCCAACAGGAACCCTCAAATCAAGAATGGCCCACGTTCACCCTTAGGGGGCGCTATAGGCCATGACCAAAATTGTCATTTTCTGTTCCAAAATTTCCTAATTTGGTACATTGATACTACAGGCCAACAGGAACCCTCAAATCAATAATGGCCCACATTCACCCTTAGGGGGTGCATCAGACCATTCCCAAATTTCCCATATTCAAAGTGATGGCATTTCCTCCCGATTTGTCCAATTCTTTTCTGAAATTTGGTGTACATGACTCATTTCTCATAGGGAACAAAAAGCCTCAAGGACCCATAGTTTCCACAATGACAGATTTTCCAGAAAACTGAAAATTTGGGAAAACCTACAAAAATCTTCTTCTCCTGAACCGTAGATCCAATTGACTTGAACTTTGGTACACATGTGTAGAATTGATGTCTTTGAAAAATCAACTTAGGAAAAATTAATATGATACAAAATGGCTGAAAGGGCCGTGTTTATGTAAATGTCCACATTTTATCAATATACATGTGTCAATAAATCAAATGTAATTTTGACTGATGGTTTTTCAAACCTAACATGCTTCAAGATGACATAACTCTGAAGTACTGAGCAAAGATTGGCCCACATTCACCCTTAGGGGGCGCAGGCCACGCCCAAATTTCCCATTTTCTTGTCCAAAACTTTCTAATTTGGTTCCTTGATTCTACTGGCCAACACAAACCCACAAACAAAAAATGGCTCACATTCGCCCTTAGGGGGCGCTACAGGCCATGCCCAAATGTCACATTTTCAAAGTGATGTTATTTCCATCCCCATTTATTTAGTTCTTCTGAAACTTAATGTACATACCTCATTTCTCATTGTAAACAAAAAAGTCTCCAGGATCCATAAGGTCCGGCATCATGGATTTTCCTGTACACTGAAAATGTTTAGTTTAGGATTCAGACAGAAAGACATGTTTTTTGGATATCTTCATTGGGAGGGTTTAACCCAACCCTCTACTGATCAATTTTAAATGACTTGCCATTTTGAGGAGGAATCGCATTGCTGCTTTCAGCTATATTTATTATTATTATTATTATTCTCCTTGAGCCCCAATATCTCAAAAAGTCACTGGTCAAAAATTTTCTAAATTGGCACATTGATACTCCATGCCAAAGGGTACCCCCAAAGCAAGAATGGACCACATTCGCCCATAGGTGGCGCTAAAAATTTTTTTCAAAGTGATGGTATTTCTACGCCATTTGTCCAATTATACTGAAACTTGGTGTACATGTCTCATTTCTCATGGGGAACAAAAAAGCCTCAAAGAGCCATAACTTCCGCCATGATCGATTTTCCTGTACAGTGAAAATTTGCGAAAACCTACAAAACTTTTATTCTCCTGAACCGTAGCTCCAATTGATTTGAAATTTGGTACACATGTGTAGAATTGATGTCTTTGAAAAAGATACTTAGGAAAAATTAATATGATACAAAATGGCTGAAAGGGCCGTGTTTATGTAAATGTCCACATTTTATCAATATACATGTGTCAAAAAATCAAATGTAATTTTGACAAATGGTTTTTCAAACCTAACATGCTTCAAGATGACATCTCTCTGAAATACTGCGTAAAGAACATCCCTTATTCTCCCTTAGGGGGTGCTAACGGCCATGCACAAAATTCCCATTTTATCGTCAAAATTTTCTAATTTGGTACATTGATACTACAGGCCAACAGGAACCCACAAACCAAGAATTGCCCATATTCGCCATTAGGGGGCACTACAGATTATGCCTTAAAGTCCTATTTTCTGGTCAAACATTTTCAAATTTGGTACATTGATACTACAGGCCAACAGGAACCCTCAAATCAAGAATGGCCCACTTTCACCCTTAGGGGGTGCTATAGGCCATGCACAAAATTGTCATTTTCTGTTCCAAAATTTCCTAATTTGGTACATTGATACTACAGGCCAACAGGAACCCTCAAATCAATAATGGCCCACATTCACCCTTAGGGGGCGCATCAGACCATGCCCAAATTTCCCATATTCAAGGTGATGGCATTTCCTCCCGATTTGTCCAATTCTTCTGAAACTTGGTGTACATGACTCATTTCTCATGGGGAACAAAAGCCTCAAGGACCCATAGTTTCCACAATGACAGATTTTCCAGAAAACCGAAAATTTGGGAAAACCTACAAAAATCTTCTTCTCCTGAACCGTAGATCAAATTGACTTGAACTTTGGTACACATGTGTAGAATTGATGACTTTGATAAAGTTACTTAGGAAAAATTAATACGATACAAAATGGCTGAAAGGGGCATGTTTATGTAAATGTACAAATTTATCAATATATATGTCAATAAATCAAATATAATTTTGACTGATGGTTTTTAATACCTAACATGCTTCAAGATGACATAACTCTGAAGTACTGAGCAAAGATTGGCACACATTCACCCATAGGGGGCGCAACAGGCCATGCCCAAATTTCCCATTTTCTTGTGTAAAACTTTCTAATTTGGTACATTGATACTACTGGCCAACACAAACCCACAAACCAAGAATGGCTCACATTCGCCCTTAGGGGGTGCTAACGGCCATGCACAAAATTCCCATTTTATGGTCAAAATTTTCAAATTTGGTACATTGATGCTACAGGCCAACAGGAACCCACAAATCAATAATGGCACACATTCACCCTTAGGGGGCGCATCAGAACAAACCCAAATTTCCCATTTTCTTGTCCAAAACTTTCTAATTTGGTACATTGATACTACAGGCCAACAGGAACCCACAAACAAAAAATGGCTCACATTCGCCCTCAGGGGGCGCTACAGGCCATGCCCAAATGTCACATTTTCAAAGTGATGGTATTTCCATCCCCATTTATTCAGTTCTTCTGAAACTTAATGTACATACCTCATTTCTCATTGTAAACAAAAAAGTCTCCAGGATCCATAAGGTCCAGCATCATGGATTTTCCTGTACACTAAAAATGTTTAGTTTAGGATTCAGACAGAAAGACATGTTTTTTGGATATCTTCATTGGGAGGATTTAACCCCAACCCTCTACTGATCAATTTTAATGACTTGCCATTTTGAGGAGGAATCGCATTGCTGCTTTCAGCTATATTTATTATTATTATTATTATTATTATTCTCCTTGAGCCCCAATATCTCAAAAAGTCACTGGTCAAAAATTTTCTAAATTGGCACATTGATACTCCATGCCAAAGTGTACCCCCAAAGCAAGAGTGGACCACATTTGCCCATAGGTGGTGCTACAGGCAATGCCCAAAAAAATATTTTCAAAGTGATGGTATTTCTACGCCATTTGTCCAATTATACTGAAACTTGGTGTACATTCCTCATTTCTCATGGGGAACAAAAAAGCCTCAAAGAGCCATAACTTCTGCCATGATCGATTTTCCTGCACAGTGAAAATTTGCGAAAACCTACAAAACTCTTATTCTCCTGAACCGTAGCTCCAATTGATTTGAAATTTGGTACACATGTGTAGAATTGATGTCTTTGAAAAAGATACATAGGAAAAATTAATACGATACAAAATGGCTGAAAGGGGCGTGTTTATGTAAATGTACACATTTTATCAATATACGTGTCAAAAAATCAAATGTAATTTTGACTAATGGTTTTTCAAACCTAACATGCTTCAAGATGACATCACTCTGAAGTACTGCGTAAAGAATATCCCACATTCTCCCTTAGGGGGTGCTAAAGGCCATGCACAAAATTCCCATTTTATCGTCAAAATTTTCTAATTTGGTACATTGATACTACAGGCCAACAGGAACCCACAAACCAAGAATTGCCCATATTCGCCATTAGGGGGCACTACAGATTATGCCTTAAAGTCCTATTTTCTGGTCAAACATTTTCAAATTTGGTACATTGATACTACAGGCCAACAGGAACCCTCAAATCAAGAACTGCCGATAATCACCATTAGGGGGCGCTACAGGCTATGCATTAAAGTCCTATTTTCTGGTCAAACATTTTCAAATTTGGTACATTGATACTACAGGCCAACAGGAACCCTCAAATCAAGAATGGCCCACTTTCACCCTTAGGGGGTGCTATAGGCCATGCACAAAATTGTCATTTTCTGTTCCAAAATTTCCTAATTTGGTACATTGATACTACAGGCCAACAGGAACCCTCAAATCAATAATGGCCCACATTCACCCTTAGGGGGTGCATCAGACCATTCCCAAATTTCCCATATTCAAAGTGATGGCATTTCCTCCCGATTTGTCCAATTCTTTTCTGAAATTTGGTGTACATGACTTATTTCTCATAGGGAACAAAAAGCCTCAAGGACCCATAGTTTCCACAATGACAGATTTTCCAGAAAACTGAAAATTTGGGAAAACCTACAAAAATCTTCTTCTCATGAACCGTAGATCCAATTGACTTGAACTTTGGTACACATGTGTAGAATTGATGTCTTTGAAAAATCAACTTAGGAAAAATTAATACGATACAAAATGGCTGAAAGGGGCATGTTTATGTAAATGTCCACATTTTATCAATATATATGTCAATAAATCAAATGTAATTTTGACTGATGGTTTTTCAAACCTAACATGCTTCAAGATGACATAACTCTGAAGTACTGAGCAAAGATTGGCCCACATTCACCCTTAGGGGGCGCAGGCCACGCCCAAATTTCCCATTTTCTTGTCCAAAACTTTCTAATTTGGTTCCTTGATTCTACTGGCCAACACAAACCCACAAACAAAAAATGGCTCACATTCGCCCTTAGGGGGCGCTACAGGCCATGCCCAAATGTCACATTTTCAAAGTGATGTTATTTCCATCCCCATTTATTTAGTTCTTCTGAAACTTAATGTACATACCTCATTTCTCATTGTAAACAAAAAAGTCTCCAGGATCCATAAGGTCCGGCTTCATGGATTTTCCTGTACACTGAAAATGTTTAGTTTAGGATTCAGACAGAAAGACATGTTTTTTGGATATCTTCATTGGGAGGGTTTAACCCCAACCCTCTACTGATCAATTTTAAATGACTTGCCATTTTGAGGAGGAATCGCATTGCTGCTTTCAGCTATATTTATTATTATTATTATTATTCTCCTTGAGCCCCAATATCTCAAAAAGTCACTGGTCAAAAATTTTCTAAATTGGCACATTGATACTCCATGCCAAAGGGTACCCCCAAAGCAAGAATGGACCACATTCGCCCATAGGTGGCGCTACAGGCAATGCCCAAATAAATTTTTTCAAAGTGATGGTATTTCTATGCCATTTGTCCAATTATACTGAAACTTGGTGTACATGTCTCATTTCTCATGGGGAACAAAAAAGCCTCAAAGAGCCATAACTTCCGCCATGATCGATTTTCCTGTACTGTGAAAATTTGCGAAAACCTACAAAACTTTTATTCTCCTGAACCGTAACTCCAATTGATTTGAAATTTGGTACACATGTGTAGAATTGATGTCTTTGAAAAAGATACTTAGGAAAAATTAATATGATACAAAATGGCTGAAAGGGCCGTGTTTATGTAAATGTCCACATTTTATCAATATACATGTGTCAAAAAATCAAATGTAATTTTGACTAATGGTTTTTCAAACCTAACATGCTTCAAGATGACATCTCTCTGAAGTACTGCGTAAAGAACATCCCTTATTCTCCCTTAGGGGGTGCTAACGACCATGCACAAAATTCCCATTTTATCGTCAAAATTTTCTAATTTGGTACATTGATACTACAGGCCAACAGGAACCCACAAACCAAGAATTGCCCATATTCGCCATTAGGGGGCACTACAGATTATGCCTTAAAGTCCTATTTTCTGGTCAAACATTTTCAAATTTGGTACATTGATACTACAGGCCAACAGGAACCCTCAAATCAAGAACTGCCGATAATCACCATTAGGGGGCGCTACAGGCTATGCATTAAAGTCCTATTTTCTGGTCAAACATTTTCAAATTTGGTACATTGATACTACAGGCCAACAGGAACCCTCAAATCAAGAATGGCCCACTTTCACCCTTAGGGGGTGCTATAGGCCATGCACAAAATTGTCATTTTCTGTTCCAAAATTTCCTAATTTGGTACATTGATACTACAGGCCAACAGGAACCCTCAAATCAATAATGGCCCACATTCACCCTTAGGGGGTGCATCAGACTATTCCCAAATTTCCCATATTCAAAGTGATGGCATTTCCTCCCGATTTGTGCAATTCTTTTCTGAAATTTGGTGTACATGACTTATTTCTCATAGGGAACAAAAAGCCTCAAGGACCCATAGTTTCCACAATGACAGATTTTCCAGAAAACTGAAAATTTGGGAAAACCTACAAAAATCTTCTTCTCCTGAACCGTAGATCCAATTGACTTGAACTTTGGTACACATGTGTAGAATTGATGTCTTTGAAAAATCAACTTAGGAAAAATTAATACGATACAAAATGGCTGAAAGGGGCATGTTTATGTAAATGTCCACATTTTATCAATATATATGTCAATAAATCAAATGTAATTTTGACTGATGGTTTTTCAAACCTAACATGCTTCAAGATGACATAACTCTGAAGTACTGAGCAAAGATTGGCCCACATTCACCCTTAGGGGGCGCAGGCCACGCCCAAATTTCCCATTTTCTTGTCCAAAACTTTCTAATTTGGTTCCTTGATTCTACTGGCCAACACAAACCCACAAACAAAAAATGGCTCACATTCGCCCTTAGGGGGCGCTACAGGCCATGCCCAAATGTCACATTTTCAAAGTGATGTTATTTCCATCCCCATTTATTTAGTTCTTCTGAAACTTAATGTACATACCTCATTTCTCATTGTAAACAAAAAAGTCTCCAGGATCCATAAGGTCCGGCTTCATGGATTTTCCTGTACACTGAAAATGTTTAGTTTAGGATTCAGACAGAAAGACATGTTTTTTGGATATCTTCATTGGGAGGGTTTAACCCCAACCCTCTACTGATCAATTTTAAATGACTTGCCATTTTGAGGAGGAATCGCATTGCTGCTTTCAGCTATATTTATTATTATTATTTTTATTCTCCTTGAGCCCCAATATCTCAAAAAGTCACTGGTCAAAAATTTTCTAAATTGGCACATTGATACTCCATGCCAAAGGGTACCCCCAAAGCAAGAATGGACCACATTCGCCCATAGGTGGCGCTACAGGCAATGCCCAAAAAATTTTTTTCAAAGTGATGGTATTTCTATGCCATTTGTCCAATTATACTGAAACTTGGTGTACATGTCTCATTTCTCATGGGGAACAAAAAAGCCTCAAAGAGCCATAACTTCCGCCATGATCGATTTTCCTGTACTGTGAAAATTTGCGAAAACCTACAAAACTTTTATTCTCCTGAACCGTAACTCCAATTGATTTGAAATTTGGTACACATGTGTAGAATTGATGTCTTTGAAAAAGATACTTAGGAAAAATTAATATGATACAAAATGGCTGAAAGGGCCGTGTTTATGTAAATGTCCACATTTTATCAATATACATGTGTCAAAAAATCAAATGTAATTTTGACTAATGGTTTTTCAAACCTAACATGCTTCAAGATGACATCTCTCTGAAGTACTGCGTAAAGAACATCCCTTATTCTCCCTTAGGGGGTGCTAACGACCATGCACAAAATTCCCATTTTATCGTCAAAATTTTCTAATTTGGTACATTGATACTACAGGCCAACAGGAACCCACAAACCAAGAATTGCCCATATTCGCCATTAGGGGGCACTACAGATTATGCCTTAAAGTCCTATTTTCTGGTCAAACATTTTCAAATTTGGTACATTGATACTACAGGCCAACAGGAACCCTCAAATCAAGAACTGCCGATAATCACCATTAGGGGGCGCTACAGGCTATGCATTAAAGTCCTATTTTCTGGTCAAACATTTTCAAATTTGGTACATTGATACTACAGGCCAACAGGAACCCTCAAATCAAGAATGGCCCACTTTCACCCTTAGGGGGTGCTATAGGCCATGCACAAAATTGTCATTTTCTGTTCCAAAATTTCCTAATTTGGTACATTGATACTACAGGCCAACAGGAACCCTCAAATCAATAATGGCCCACATTCACCCTTAGGGGGCGCATCAGACCATGCCCAAATTTCCCATATTCAAGGTGATGGCATTTCCTCCCGATTTGTCCAATTCTTCTGAAACTTGGTGTACATGACTCATTTCTCATGGGGAACAAAAGCCTCAAGGACCTATAGTTTCCACAATGACAGATTTTCCAGAAAACCGAAAATTTGGGAAAACCTACAAAAATCTTCTTCTCCTGAACCGTAGATCAAATTGACTTGAACTTTGGTACACATGTGTAGAATTGATGTCTTTGAAAAATCAACTTAGGAAAAATTAATACGATACAAACTGGCTGAAAGGGGCATGTTTATGTAAATGTCCACATTTTATCAATATATATGTCAATAAATCAAATGTAATTTTGACTGATGGTTTTTCAAACCTAACATGCTTCAAGATGACATAACTCTGAAGTACTGAGCAAAGATTGGCCCACATTCACCCTTTGGGATGCGCAGGCCACGCCCAAATTTCCCATTTTCTTGTCCAAAACTTTCTAATTTGGTTCCTTGATTCTACTGGCCAACACAAACCCACAAACAAAAAATGGCTCACATTCGCCCTTAGGGGGCGCTACAGGCCATGCCCAAATGTCACATTTTCAAAGTGATGTTTTTCCATCCCCATTTATTTAGTTCTTCTGAAACTTAATGTACATACCTCATTTCTCATTGTAAACAAAAAAGTCTCCAGGATCCATAAGGTCCGGCTTCATGGATTTTCCTGTACACTGAAAATGTTTAGTTTAGGATTCAGACAGAAAGACATGTTTTTTGGATATCTTCATTGGGAGGGTTTAACCCCAACCCTCTACTGATCAATTTTAAATGACTTGCCATTTTGAGGAGGAATCGCATTGCTGCTTTCAGCTATATTTATTATTATTATTATTATTCTCCTTGAGCCCCAATATCTCAAAAAGTCACTGGTCAAAAATTTTCTAAATTGGCACATTGATACTCCATGCCAAAGGGTACCCCCAAAGCAAGAATGAACCACATTCGCCCATAGGTGGCGCTACAGGCAATGCCCAAAAAATTTTTTTCAAAGTGATGGTATTTCTACGCCATTTGTCCAATTATACTGAAACTTGGTGTACATGTCTCATTTCTCATGGGGAACAAAAAAGCCTCAAAGAGCCATAACTTCCGCCATGATCGATTTTCCTGTACTGTGAAAATTTGCGAAAACCTACAAAACTTTTATTCTCCTGAACCGTAACTCCAATTGATTTGAAATTTGGTACACATGTGTAGAATTGATGTCTTTGAAAAAGATACTTAGGAAAAATTAATATGATACAAAATGGCTGAAAGGGCCGTGTTTATGTAAATGTCCACATTTTATCAATATACATGTGTCAAAAAATCAAATGTAATTTTGACTAATGGTTTTTCAAACCTAACATGCTTCAAGATGACATCTCTCTGAAGTACTGCGTAAAGAACATCTCTTATTCTCCCTTAGGGGGTGCTAACGGCCATGCACAAAATTCCCATTTTATCGTCAAAATTTTCTAATTTGGTACATTGATACTACAGGCCAACAGGAACCCACAAACCAAGAATTGCCCATATTCGCCATTAGGGGGCACTACAGATTATGCCTTAAAGTCCTATTTTCTGGTCAAACATTTTCAAATTTGGTACATTGATACTACAGGCCAACAGGAACCCTCAAATCAAGAACTGCCGATAATCACCATTAGGGGGCGCTACAGGCTATGCATTAAAGTCCTATTTTCTGGTCAAACATTTTCAAATTTGGTATATTGATACTACAGGCCAACAGGAACCCTCAAATCAAGAATGGCCCACTTTCACCCTTAGGGGGTGCTATAGGCCATGCACAAAATTGTCATTTTCTGTTCCAAAATTTCCTAATTTGGTACATTGATACTACAGGCCAACAGGAACCCTCAAATCAATAATGGCCCACATTCACCCTTAGGGGGTGCATCAGACCATTCCCAAATTTCCCATATTCAAAGTGATGGCATTTCCTCCCGATTTGTCCAATTCTTTTCTGAAATTTGGTGTACATGACTCATTTCTCATAGGGAACAAAAAGCCTCAAGGACCCATAGTTTCCACAATGACAGATTTTCCAGAAAACTGAAAATTTGGGAAAACCTACAAAAATCTTCTTCTCCTGAACCGTAGATCCAATTGACTTGAACTTTGGTAGACATGTGTAGAATTGATGTCTTTGAAAAATCAACTTAGGAAAAATTAATACGATACAAAATGGCTGAAAGGGGCATGTTTATGTAAATGTCCACATTTTATCAATATATATGTCAATAAATCAAATGTAATTTTGACTGATGGTTTTTCAAACCTAACATGCTTCAAGATGACATAACTCTGAAGTACTGAGCAAAGATTGGCCCACATTCACCCTTAGGGGGCGCAACAGGCCACGCCCAAATTTCCCATTTTCTTGTCCAAAACTTTCTAATTTGGTACATTGATACTACTGGCCAACACAAACCCACAAACCAAGAATGGCTCACATTCGCCCTTAGGGGGTGCTAACGGCCATGCACAAAATTCCCATTTTATGGTCAAAATTTTCTAATTTGGTACATTGATACTACAGGCCAACAGGAACCCACAAATCAATAATGGCACACATTCACCCTTAGGGGGCGCATCAGAACATGCCCAAATTTCCCATTTTCTTGTCCAAAACTTTCTAATTTGGTACATTGATACTACAGGCCAACAGGAACCCACAAACAAAAAATGGCTCACATTCGCCCTCAGGGGACGCTACAGGCCATGCCCAAATGTCACATTTTCAAAGTGATGGTATTTCCATCCCCATTTATTCAGTTCTTCTGAAACTTAATGTACATACCTCATTTCTCATTGTAAACAAAAAAGTCTCCAGGATCCATAAGGTCCAGCATCATGGATTTTCCTGTACACTAAAAATGTTTAGTTTAGGATTCAGACAGAAAGACATGTTTTTTGGATATCTTCATTGGGAGGATTTAACCCCAACCCTCTACTGATCAATTTTAATGACTTGCCATTTTGAGGAGGAATCGCATTGCTGCTTTCAGCTATATTTATTATTATTATTATTATTATTATTCTCCTTGAGCCCCCAATATCTCAAAAAGTCACTGGTCAAAAATTTTCTAAATTGAAACATTGATACTCCATGCCAAAGGGTACCCCCAAAGCAAGAGTGGACCACATTTGCCCATAGGTGGTGCTACAGGCAATGCCCAAAAAAAATATTTTCAAAGTGATGGTATTTCTACGCCATTTGTCCAATTATACTGAAACTTGGTGTACATTCCTCATTTCTCATGGGGAACAAAAAAGCCTCAAAGAGCCATAGCTTCTGCCATGATCGATTTTCCTGCACAGTGAAAATTTGCGAAAACCTACAAAACTCTTATTCTCCTGAACCGTAGCTCCAATTGATTTGAAATTTGGTACACATGTGTAGAATTGATGTCTTTGAAAAAGATACATAGGAAAAATTAATACGATACAAAATGGCTGAAAGGGGCGTGTTTATGTAAATGTACACATTTTATCAATATACGTTTGTCAAAAAATCAAATGTAATTTTGACTAATGGTTTTTCAAACCTAACATGCTTCAAGATGACATCACTCTGAAGTACTGCGTAAAGAATATCCCACATTCTCCCTTAGGGGGTGCTAAAGGCCATGCACAAAATTCACATTTTATGTTCAAAATTTTCTAATTGGGTACATTGATACTACTGGCCAACAGGAACCCTCAAATCAAGAATTGCTGATAATCGCCATTAGGGGGCGCAACAGGCTATGCATTAAAGTCCTATTTTCTGGTCAAACATTTTCAAATTTGGTACATTGATATTACAGGCCAACAGGAACCCTCAAATCAAGAATGGCCCACGTTCACCCTTAGGGGGCGCTATAGGCCATGACCAAAATTGTCATTTTCTGTTCCAAAATTTCCTAATTTGGTACATTGATACTACAGGCCAACAGGAACCCTCAAATCAATAATGGCCCACATTCACCCTTAGGGGGTGCATCAGACCATTCCCAAATTTCCCATATTCAAAGTGATGGCATTTCCTCCCGATTTGTCCAATTCTTTTCTGAAATTTGGTGTACATGACTCATTTCTTATAGGGAACAAAAAGCCTCAAGGACCCATAGTTTCCACAATGACAGATTTTCCAGAAAACTGAAAATTTGGGAAAACCTACAAATTCTTCTTCTCCTGAACCGTAGATCCAATTGACTTGAACTTTGGTACACATGTGTAGAATTGATGTCTTTGAAAAATTAACTTAGGAAAAATTAATACGATACAAAATGGCTGAAAGGGGCATGTTTATGTAAATGTCCACATTTTATCAATATATATGTCAATAAATCAAATGTAATTTTGACTGATGGTTTTTCAAACCTAACATGCTTCAAGATGACATAACTCTGAAGTACTGAGCAAAGATTGGCCCACATTCACCCTTAGGGGGCGCAGGCCATGCCCAAATTTCCCATTTTCTTGTCCAAAACTTTCTAATTTGGTTCCTTGATTCTACTGGCCAACACAAACCCACAAACAAAAAATGGCTCACATTCGCCCTTAGGGGGCGCTACAGGCCAGGCCCAAATGTCACATTTTCAAAGTGATGTTATTTCCATCCCCATTTATTTAGTTCTTCTGAAACTTAATGTACATACCTCATTTCTCATTGTAAACAAAAAAGTCTCCAGGATCCATAAGGTCCGGCATCATGGATTTTGCTGTACACTGAAAATGTTTAGTTTAGGATTCAGACAGAAAGACATGTTTTTTGGATATCTTCATTGGGAGGGTTTAACCCCAACCCTCTACTGATCAATTTTAAATGACTTGCCATTTTGAGGAGGAATCGCATTGCTGCTTTCAGCTATATTTATTATTATTATTATTATTCTCCTTGAGCCCCAATATCTCAAAAAGTCACTGGTCAAAAATTTTCTAAATTGGCACATTGATACTCCATGCCAAAGGGTACCCCCAAAGCAAGAATGGACCACATTCGCCCATAGGTGGCGCTACAGGCAATGCCCAAAAAATTTTTTTCAAAGTGATGGTATTTCTATGCCATTTGTCCAATTATACTGAAACTTGGTGTACATGTCTCATTTCTCATGGGGAACAAAAAAGCCTCAAAGAGCCATAACTTCCGCCATGATCGATTTTCCTGTACAGTGAAAATTTGCGAAAAACTACAAAACTTTTATTCTCCTGAACCGTAGCTCCAATTGATTTGAAATTTGGTACACATGTGTAGAATTGATGTCTTTGAAAAAGATACTTAGGAAAAATTAATATGATACAAAATGGCTGAAAGGGCCGTGTATATGTAAATGTCCACATTTTATCAATATACATGTGTCAAAAAATCAAATGTAATTTTGACTAATGGTTTTTCAAACCTAACATGCTTCAAGATGACATCTCTCTGAAGTACTGCGTAAAGAACATCCCTTATTCTCCCTTAGGGGGTGCTAACGGCCATGCACAAAATTCCCATTTTATCGTCAAAATTTTCTAATTTGGTACATTGATACTACAGGCCAACAGGAACCCACAAACCAAGAATTGCCCATATTCGCCATTAGGGGGCACTACAGATTATGCCTTAAAGTCCTATTTTCTGGTCAAACATTTTCAAATTTGGTACATTGATACTACAGGCCAACAGGAACCCTCAAATCAAGAACTGCCGATAATCACCATTAGGGGGCGCTACAGGCTATGCATTAATGTCCTATTTTCTGGTCAAACATTTTCAAATTTGGTACATTGATACTACAGGCCAACAGGAACCCTCAAATCAAGAATGGCCCACTTTCACCCTTAGGGGGTGCTATAGGCCATGCACAAAATTGTCATTTTCTGTTCCAAAATTTCCTAATTTGGTACATTGATACTACAGGCCAACAGGAACCCTCAAATCAATAATGGCCCACATTCACCCTTAGGGGGCGCATCAGACCATGCCCAAATTTCCCATATTCAAGGAGATGGCATTTCCTCCCGATTTGTCCAATTCTTCTGAAACTTGGTGTACATGACTCATTTCTCATGGGAACAAAAGCCTCAAGGACCAATAGTTTCCACAATGACAGATTTTCCAGAAAACCGAAAATTTGGGAAAACCTACAAAAATCTTCTTCTCCTGAACCGTAGATCAAATTGACTTGAACTTTGGTACACATGTGTAGAATTGATGACTTTGACAAAGTTACTTAGGAAAAATTAATACGATACAAAATGGCTGAAAGGGGCATGTTTATGTAAATGTACAAATTTATCAATATATATGTCAATAAATCAAATATAATTTTGACTGATGGTTTTTAATACCTAACATGCTTCAAGATGACATAACTCTGAAGTACTGAGCAAAGATTGGCACACATTCACCCATAGGGGGCGCAACAGGCCACGCCCAAATTTCCCATTTTCTTGTGTAAAACTTTCTAATTTGGTACATTGATACTACTGGCCAACACAAACCCACAAACCAAGAATGGCTCACATTCGCCCTTAGGGGGTGCTAACGGCCATGCACAAAATTCCCATTTTATGGTCAAAATTTTCTAATTTGGTACATTGATACTACAGGCCAACAGGAACCCACAAATCAATAATGGCACACATTCACCCTTAGGGGGCGCATCAGAAAATGCCCAAATTTCCCATTTTCTTGTCCAAAACTTTCTAATTTGGTACATTGATACTACAGGCCAACAGGAACCCACAAACAAAAAATGGCTCACATTCGCCCTCAGGGGGCGCTACAGGCCATGCCCAAATGTCACATTTTCAAAGTGATGGTATTGCCATCCCCATTTATTCAGTTCTTCTGAAACTTAATGTACATACCTCATTTCTCATTGTAAACAAAAAAGTCTCCAGGATACATAAGGTCCAGCATCATGGATTTTCCTGTACACTAAAAATGTTTAGTTTAGGATTCAGACAGAAAGACATGTTTTTTGGATATCTTCATTGGGAGGATTTAACCCCAACCCTCTACTGATCAATTTTAATGACTTGCCATTTTGAGGAGGAATCGCATTGCTGCTTTCAGCTATATTTATTATTATTATTATTATTATTATTCTCCTTGAGCCCCAATATCTCAAAAAGTCACTGGTCAAAAATTTTCTAAATTGGCACATTGATACTCCATGCCAAAGGGTACCCCCAAAGCAAGAGTGGACCACATTTGCCCATAGGTGGTGCTACAGGCAATGCCCAAAAAAAATATTTTCAAAGTGATGGTATTTCTACGCCATTTGTCCAATTATACTGAAACTTGGTGTACATTCCTCATTTCTCATGGGGAACAAAAAAGCCTCAAAGAGCCATAACTTCTGCCATGATCGATTTTCCTGCACAGTGAAAATTTGCGAAAACCTACAAAACTCTTATTCTCCTGAACCGTAGCTCCAATTGATTTGAAATTTGGTACACATGTGTAGAATTGATGTCTTTGAAAAAGATACATAGGAAAAATTAATACGATACAAAATGGCTGAAAGGGGCGTGTTTATGTAAATGTACACATTTTATCAATATACGTTTGTCAAAAAATCAAATGTAATTTTGACTAATGGTTTTTCAAACCTAACATGCTTCAAGATGACATCACTCTGAAGTACTGCGTAAAGAATATCCCACATTCTCCCTTAGGGGGTGCTAAAGGCCATGCACAAAATTCACATTTTATGTTCAAAATTTTCTAATTGGGTACATTGATACTTCTGGCCAACAGGAACCCTCAAATCAAGAATTGCTGATAATCGCCATTAGGGGGCGCAACAGGCTATGCATTAAAGTCCTATTTTCTGGTCAAACATTTTCAAATTTGGTACATTGATATTACAGGCCAACAGGAACCCTCAAATCAAGAATGGCCCACGTTCACCCTTAGGGGGCGCTATAGGCCATGACCAAAATTGTCATTTTCTGTTCCAAAATTTCCTAATTTGCTACATTGATACTACAGGCCAACAGGAACCCTCAAATCAATAATGGCCCACATTCACCCTTAGGGGGTGCATCAGACCATTCCCAAATTTCCCATATTCAAAGTGATGGCATTTCCTCCCGATTTGTCCAATTCTTTTCTGAAATTTGGTGTACATGACTCATTTCTTATAGGGAACAAAAAGCCTCAAGGACCCATAGTTTCCACAATGACAGATTTTCCAGAAAACTGAAAATTTGGGAAAACCTACAAAAATCTTCTTCTCCTGAACCGTAGATCCAATTGACTTGAACTTTGGTACACATGTGTAGAATTGATGTCTTTGAAAAATCAACTTAGGAAAAATTAATACGATACAAAATGGCTGAAAGGGGCATGTTTATGTAAATGTCCACATTTTATCAATATATATGTCAATAAATCAAATGTAATTTTGACTGATGGTTTTTCAAACCTAACATGCTTCAAGATGACATAACTCTGAAGTACTGAGCAAAGATTGGCCCACATTCACCCTTAGGGGGCGCAGGCCATGCCCAAATTTCCCATTTTCTTGTCCAAAACTTTCTAATTTGGTTCCTTGATTCTACTGGCCAACACAAACCCACAAACAAAAAATGGCTCACATTCGCCCTTAGGGGGCGCTACAGGCCAGGCCCAAATGTCACATTTTCAAAGTGATGTTATTTCCATCCCCATTTATTTAGTTCTTCTGAAACTTAATGTACATACCTCATTTCTCATTGTAAACAAAAAAGTCTCCAGGATCCATAAGGTCCGGCATCATGGATTTTGCTGTACACTGAAAATGTTTAGTTTAGGATTCAGACAGAAAGACATGTTTTTTGGATATCTTCATTGGGAGGGTTTAACCCCAACCCTCTACTGATCAATTTTAAATGACTTGCCATTTTGAGGAGGAATCGCATTGCTGCTTTCAGCTATATTTATTATTATTATTATTATTCTCCTTGAGCCCCAATATCTCAAAAAGTCACTGGTCAAAAATTTTCTAAATTGGCACATTGATACTCCATGCCAAAGGGTACCCTCAAAGCAAGAATGGACCACATTCGCCCATAGGTGGCGCTACAGGCAATGCCCAAAAAATTTTTTTCAACGTGATGGTATTTCTACGCCATTTGTCCAATTATACTGAAACTTGGTGTACATGTCTCATTTCTCATGGGGAACAAAAAAGCCTCAAAGAGCCATAACTTCCGCCATGATCGATTTTCCTGTACAGTGAAAATTTGCGAAAAACTACAAAACTTTTATTCTCCTGAACCGTAGCTCCAATTGATTTGAAATTTGGTACACATGTGTAGAATTGATGTCTTTGAAAAAGATACTTAGGAAAAATTAATATGATACAAAATGGCTGAAAGGGCCGTGTTTATGTAAATGTCCACATTTTATCAATATACATGTGTCAAAAAATCAAATGTAATTTTGACTAATGGTTTTTCAAACCTAACATGCTTCAAGATGACATCTCTCTGAAGTACTGCGTAAAGAACATCCCTTATTCTCCCTTAGGGGGTGCTAACGGCCATGCACAAAATTCCCATTTTATCGTCAAAATTTTCTAATTTGGTACATTGATACTACAGGCCAACAGGAACCCACAAACCAAGAATTGCCATATTCGCCATTAGGGGGCACTACAGATTATGCCTTAAAGTCCTATTTTCTGGTCAAACATTTTCAAATTTGGTACATTGATACTACAGGCCAACAGGAACCCTCAAATCAAGAATGGCCCACTTTCACCCTTAGGGGGTGCTATAGGCCATGCACAAAATTGTCATTTTCTGTTCCAAAATTTCCTAATTTGGTACATTGATACTACAGGCCAACAGGAACCCTCAAATCAATAATGGCCCACATTCACCCTTAGGGGGCGCATCAGACCATGCCCAAATTTCCCATATTCAAGGTGATGGCATTTCCTCCCGATTTGTCCAATTCTTCTGAAACTTGGTGTACATGACTCATTTCTCAATTCATATGTGTAGAATTGATGACTTTGATAAAGTTACTTAGGAAAAATTAATACGATACAAAATGGCTGAAAGGGGCATGTTTATGTAAATGTACAAATTTATCAATATATATGTCAATAAATCAAATATAATTTTGACTGATGGTTTTTAATACCTAACATGCTTCAAGATGACATAACTCTGAAGTACTGAGCAAAGATTGGCACACATTCACCCATAGGGGGCGCAACAGGCCACGCCCAAATTTCCCATTTTCTTGTGTAAAACTTTCTAATTTGGTACATTGATACTACTGGCCAACAGGAACCCACAAACCAAGAATGGCTCACATTCGCCCTTAGGGGGTGCTAACGGCCATGCACAAATTTCCCATTTTATGGTCAAAATTTTCTAATTTGGTACATTGATACTACAGGCCAACAGGAACCCACAAATCAATAATGGCACACATTCACCCTTAGGGGGCGCATCAGAACATGCCCAAATTTCCCATTTTCTTGTCCAAAACTTTCTAATTTGGTACATTGATACTACAGGCCAACAGGAACCCACAAACAAAAAATGGCTCACATTCGCCCTCAGGGGGCGCTACAGGCCATGCCCAAATGTCACATTTTCAAAGTGATGGTATTTCCATCCCCATTTATTCAGTTCTTCTGAAACTTAATGTACATACCTCATTTCTCATTGTAAACAAAAAAGTCTCCAGGATCCATAAGGTCCAGCATCATGGATTTTCCTGTACACTAAAAATGTTTAGTTTAGGATTCAGACAGAAAGACATGTTTTTTGGATATCTTCATTGGGAGGATTTAACCCCAACCCTCTACTGATCAATTTTAATGACTTGCCATTTTGAGGAGGAATCGCATTGCTGCTTTCAGCTATATTTATTATTATTATTATTATTATTATTCTCCTTGAGCCCCAATATCTCAAAAAGTCACTGGTCAAAAATTTTCTAAATTGGCACATTGATACTCCATGCCAAAGGGTACCCCCAAAGCAAGAGTGGACCACATTTGCCCATAGGTGGTGCTACAGGCAATGCCCAAAAAAAATATTTTCAAAGTGATGGTATTTCTACGCCATTTGTCCAATTATACTGAAACTTGGTGTACATTCCTCATTTCTCATGGGGAACAAAAAAGCCTCAAAGAGCCATAACTTCTGCCATGATCGATTTTCCTGCACAGTGAAAATTTGCGAAAACCTACAAAACTCTTATTCTCCTGAACCGTAGCTCCAATTTATTTGAAATTTGGTACACATGTGTAGAATTGATGTCTTTGAAAAAGATACATAGGAAAAATTAATACGATACAAAATGGCTGAAAGGGGCGTGTTTATGTAAATGTACACATTTTATCAATATACATGTGTCAAAAAATCAAATGTAATTTTGACTAATGGTTTTTCAAACCTAACATGCTTCAAGATGACATCACTCTGAAGTACTGCGTAAAGAATATCCCACATTCTCCCTTAGGGGGTGCTAAAGGCCATGCACAAAATTCACATTTTATGTTCAAAATTTTCTAATTGGGTACATTGATACTACTGGCCAACAGGAACCCTCAAATCAAGAATTGCTGATAATCGCCATTAGGGGGCGCAACAGGCTATGCATTAAAGTCCTATTTTCTGGTCAAACATTTTCAAATTTGGTACATTGATACTACAGGCCAACAGGAACCCTCAAATCAAGAATGGCCCACGTTCACCCTTAGGGGGCGCTATAGGCCATGACCAAAATTGTCATTTTCTGTTCCAAAATTTCCTATTTTGGTACATTGATACTACAGGCCAACAGGAACCCTCAAATCAATAATGGCCCACATTCACCCTTAGGGGGTGCATCAGACCATTCCCAAATTTCCCATATTCAAAGTGATGGCATTTCCACCCGATTTGTCCAATTTTTTCTGAAATTTGGTGTACATGACTCATTTCTCATAGGGAACAAAAAGCCTCAAGGACCCATAGTTTCCACAATGACAGATTTTCCAGAAAACTGAAAATTTGGGAAAACCTACAAAAATCTTCTTCTCCTGAACCGTAGATCCAATTGACTTGAACTTTGGTACACATGTGTAGAATTGATGTCTTTGAAAAATCAACTTAGGAAAAATTAATACGATACAAAATGGCTGAAAGGGGCATGTTTATGTAAATTTCCACATTTTATCAATATATATGTCAATAAATCAAATGTAATTTTGACTGATGGTTTTTCAAACCTAACATGCTTCAAGATGACATAACTCTGAAGTACTGAGCAAAGATTGGCCCACATTCACCCTTAGGGGGTGCAGGCCATGCCCAAATTTCCCATTTTCTTGTCCAAAACTTTCTAATTTGGTTCCTTGATTCTACTGGCCAACACAAACCCACAAACAAAAAATGGCTCACATTCGCCCTTAGGGGGCGCTACAGGCCATGCCCAAATGTCACATTTTCAAAGTGATGTTATTTCCATCCCCATTTATTTAGTTCTTCTGAAACTTAATGTACATACCTCATTTCTCATTGTAAACAAAAAAGTCTCCAGGATCCATAAGGTCCGGCATCATGGATTTTCCTGTACACTGAAAATGTTTAGTTTAGGATTCAGACAGAAAGACATGTTTTTTGGATATCTTCATTGGGAGGGTTTAACCCCAACCCTCTACTGATCAATTTTAAATGACTTGCCATTTTGAGGAGGAATCGCATTGCTGCTTTCAGCTATATTTATTATTATTATTATTATTCTCCTTGAGCCCCAATATCTCAAAAAGTCACTGGTCAAAAATTTTCTAAATTGGCACATTGATACTCCATGCCAAAGGGTACCCCCAAAGCAAGAATGGACCACATTCGCCCATAGGTGGCGCTACAGGCAATGCCCAAAAAATTTTTTTCAAAGTGATGGTATTTCTACGCCATTTGTCCAATTATACTGAAACTTGGTGTACATGTCTCATTTCTCATGGGGAACAAAAAAGCCTCAAAGAGCCATAACTTCCGCCATGATCGATTTTCCTGTACAGTGAAAATTTGCGAAAACCTACAAAACTTTTATTCTCCTGAACCGTAGCTCCAATTGATTTGAAATTTGGTACACATGTGTAGAATTGATGTCTTTGAAAAAGATACTTAGAAAAAATTAATATGATACAAAATGGCTGAAAGGGCCGTGTTTATGTAAATGTCCACATTTTATCAATATAAATGTGTCAAAAAATCAAATGTAATTTTGACTAATGGTTTTTCAAACCTAACATGCTTCAAGATGACATCTCTCTGAAGTACTGCGTAAAGAACATCCCTTATTCTCCCTTAGGGGGTGCTAACGGCCATGCACAAAATTCCCATTTCATCGTCAAAATTTTCTAATTTGGTACATTGATACTACAGGCCAACAGGAACCCACAAACCAAGAATTGCCCATATTCGCCATTAGGGGGCACTACAGATTATGCCTTAAAGTCCTTTTTTCTGGTCAAACATTTTCAAATTTGGTACATTGATACTACAGGCCAACAGGAACCCTCAAATCAAGAACTGCCGATAATCACCATTAGGGGGCGCTACAGGCTATGCATTAAAGTCCTATTTTCTGGTCAAACATTTTCAAATTTGGTACATTGATACTACAGGCCAACAGGAACCCTCAAATCAAGAATGGCCCACTTTCACCCTTAGGGGGTGCTATAGGCCATGCACAAAATTGTCATTTTCTGTTCCAAAATTTCCTAATTTGGTACATTGATACTACAGGCCAACAGGAACCCTCAAATCAATAATGGCCCACATTCACCCTTAGGGGGCGCATCAGACCATGCCCAAATTTCCCATATTCAAGGAGATGGCATTTCCTCCCGATTTGTCCAATTCTTCTGAAACTTGGTGTACATGACTCATTTCTCATGGGGAACAAAAGCCTCAAGGACCAATAGTTTCCACAATGACAGATTTTCCAGAAAACCGAAAATTTGGGAAAACCTACAAAAATCTTCTTCTCCTGAACCGTATATCAAATTGACTTGAACTTTGGTACACATGTGTAGAATTGATGACTTTGATAAAGTTACTTAGGAAAAATTAATACGATACAAAATGGCTGAAAGGGGCATGTTTATGTAAATGTACAAATTTATCAATATATATGTCAATAAATCAAATATAATTTTGACTGATGGTTTTTAATACCTAACATGCTTCAAGATGACATAACTCTGAAGTACTGAGCAAAGATTGGCACACATTCACCCATAGGGGGTGCAACAGGCCACGCCCAAATTTCCCATTTTCTTGTGTAAAACTTTCTAATTTGGTACATTGATACTACTGGCCAACACAAACCCACAAACCAAGAATGGCTCACATTCGCCCTTAGGGGGTGCTAACGGCCATGCACAAATTTCCCATTTTATGGTCAAAATTTTCTAATTTGGTACATTGATACTACAGGCCAACAGGAACCCACAAATCAATAATGGCACACATTCACCCTTAGGGGGCGCATCAGAACATGCCCAAATTTCCCATTTTCTTGTCCAAAACTTTCTAATTTGGTACATTGATACTACAGGCCAACAGGAACCCACAAACAAAAAATGGCTCACATTCGCCCTCAGGCGAAATGTCACATTTTCAAAGTGATGGTATTTCCATCCCCATTTATTCAGTTCTTCTGAAACTTAATGTACATACCTCATTTCTCATTGTAAACAAAAAAGTCTCCAGGATCCATAAGGTCCAGCATCATGGATTTTACTGTACACTAAAAATGTTTAGTTTAGGATTCAGACAGAAAGACATGTTTTTTGGATATCTTCATTGGGAGGATTTAACCCCAACCCTCTACTGATCAATTTTAATGACTTGCCATTTTGAGGAGGAATCGCATTGCTGCTTTCAGCTATATTTATTATTATTATTAGGGCCCAAGCCTTGAAAAGGCGAAGGCCCTATTGTTTTCCTCCTGATTATTTATTAGGGCCCAAGCCTGAAAAGGCGAAGGCCCTACTGTTTTCCTTAGGATTATTATTAGGGCCCAAGCCTGAAAAGGCGAAGGCCCTATTGTTTTCCTTAGGATTATTATTATTATTATTATTATTATTATTATTATTTTATCGACTATTATAATGTAAACACACGGCAGATTTAGACCTGTGAAAGGATTATTGATATCTTAGATACTGTTGCCGTGGCAACACTTCAAACTTTACTTTTCTTTATTGATGCTTTTGAGACTCTTAACATACTTGAAATTGCATGAAACTCGACAGAGACGTCACATTTATTAGCCAGTAGACATGTGCAAAGTTTCAGAAATGGGTGTGGTGAGGGGCTCAGTAGCGCCACCTTTTGACAAAAAAGTGGGGGGTTAGTTTCATCTACAGGTACAAAAATTGGTATTGATATAGTTCTCCTCAAGCCGGACAACTTTCTAATTTACAGTCATTAGCTCCGACCAACAGAAAGTCAGATATTTTGGTTTGAATGTGGAGAAAATGTCAGAATTTTGCAAGTCACTCTCTAAGACTTTGTGTGTGAGGAGTAGGAAGGGAGGGGGTCTTGTGAAGTAATACATAGGGCTATACTGCCCTCTTGTGTTCAACATAGTATGGGTTACATTAACTTTTGCACGATATTCTAATTTTTCGAGTTTCACCTGTATGCAGAGTTGACAGAAAAATGTTACACACGCCGTAGCAGGTGAATACAACAAAGAACTAAAGCCTAAAAAACTAAAGTTTAATCCACTGTCTGTTCGTTCTCTGAGTGGCAATTACAAGAAATGTCCAATAGATGGCATCCAAGCCTCATTGTTCAATGATTTACAACAGGTCTGAGTCCAGAATGGGCAGGGACTGAGTTCAACAGTTGCTTGAGCTCTTTTGCAGTCGAATCCCAGAAAAAAAGGCAAACAATGTGTCCCCACTCAATATATACATCAACTGAGTGGAGGATACAATTTTTAACAACCTTTAACCATTTACAGCCAGAGCGTTCAAATTTGGGAACAATTATTCCCATGGTTCCTGTCTCAGTGTCATCGTCGTCCGATCACCGATTTTATTTCTGAAGTCTGCCCAGATACTCATGACAATACAAGCTAAAGGCACATGTGATTGGTTAAGGGGTTACTGGGCAAGAATAATAACTGTATCGTCATCACCGTCTTCCTTCATTTCAATGGAAAGGTGATATCACGAGAGATTTACTCCAGTGTTGGATTTACTGCTTCAAATTAAATACTGAGGCGATTTTTGCAAGGTAAGAACGTGTGTTGTCTATATTTTCTATAGAAAGTCAAAACGTTTTAGTGACGAAGCATTTATTTGTAGGAGTATTGCTAGTTATTTCTGGAAAAAAATGACAAAACAACTCAAATAAATGTTTGTGAGCAGTTTTGTGTGAAACCGCGAGATGCGTCGCGTCTAACGCACGAGCCCCGATGAGAGATCGCATTCGCTTCTTCTTGCGTTTGAACGGACAATTTCATACTACAAAATGTCAAATTACATGATATATTGTCTGTTTTGTCCCAAGTGAACATAAACAGTTGATGAAGAAATCGCGAATCGAAATCTAGTATCAACACTTCCGAGAATGATTATCAGCGTTGTGTCTGACAGCGCGAGGCATCTCATTTTTACTCGCATCTTCATGGAGGTTTGTCGGTTGTATGTAGTTTCACAATCTCAATCAAGTAATCTCTGAAATGAATACAGATGTAACAGCACGAAAATAATGAGACTTCACAGTTCTCAAAAGATTAAACTCACTAAAACAAGCCGCACAGACTGTGCCTTGAATGAAATGCGTTTAAAATCCTCTTAAAGAGACAGTAACAATTTTCCAAGTAAATAAAAAGTAGGCCTACAAATGGTTTTCACCCCAAAAATAAATTTCTCTCATCGTATACTCACCCTCATTGCATCCCAGATGTGTATTGTTTTCTTTCTTCTAGTGAACACAAATTAAGCTTTTTAGAAGATTATCTCAACCCTGTTGGACCTTTCAATGACTTGAATGGTGATCAGAACTCAGAAGCTGCAAAAATCAAATAAATGCAGCATAAAAGTAATCCATACCACTCCAGTGGTTAAATCCATGCCTTCAGAAGTGATATTATAGGTGTGGGTTAGAAACAGACCTATATATATATACTTCAAGATGACGTCACTCTGAAGTACTGCGTAAAGAATATCCCACATTCGCCCTTAGGGGGCGCTACAGGCCATGCCCAAAATTCCCATTTTCTGGTCAAAAATGTTCTAATGTTGTATATTGATACTACAGGCCAACAGGAATTCACAAACCAAGAGTGGCCCACATTCGCCCTTATGGGGCGCTACAGGCCACGCCCTAAATTCCCATTTGCTGGTCAAAAATGTTCTAATTTGGTACATTGATACTACAGGCCAACAGGAACCCACAAACAAAGAATTGCCCATATTCGCCATTAGGGGGCGCTACAGGCTATGCCCAAAATTCCCATTTTATGGTCAAAAATTTTCTAATTTGGTATATTGACACTACAGGCCAACAGAAATCCACAAACCAAGAATGTCTCACATTTGCCCTTAGGGGGTGCTAAAGGACATTCCCAAATTGCACATTTTTTTGTCAAATACTTTCTAATTTGGTACATTAATACTACAGGCCAACAGGAACCTACAAACCAAGAATGGCTCACATTCGCCCTTAGGGGGCGGTACAGGCCATGCCCAAATGTCAATTTTTCAAAGTGATTGTATTTCCACCCCATTTATTTAGTTTTTCTGAAACCTGGTGAACATACCTCATTTCTCATTGTAAACAAAAAACCCTACAGGATCCATAAGGTCCGGCATGATGGATTTTCCTGTACACTGAAAATGTTTAGTTTAGGATTCAGACAGAAAGACATGTTTTTTGGATTTTTTCATTGGGAGGGTTTAACCCCAACCCTCTATTGATCAATTTTAAATGATTTGCCATTTTGAGGAGGAATCGCATTGCTGCTTGCAGCTATATTTTTGAGTTGTTGCTGTGTCCATCATCCTTTGTTTTCCAAAAGCCACCAAGTGGAAATGAGCCCGGTAACTAAAGGCACCAGGGTTGCGGTGCCACCGGCTTGGGCCCGTCATCGCTGCTTGCAGCTTTAATTATTATTATTATTATTATTATTATTATTTTATCGACTATTCGGGCACTTTTGGGGGCCTTAACATGCTCTAAAACTCTTGAAACTTTGCGCACGGGTCAGAACCTGCGGCCATCAGGGCTGGGCTGAAGATGGTACCCGGGCGTGGCAGGGGGTTTCAGCAGCGCCCCCTGGAACGGGGTCCGAAACCATGGTCCATAAATCAAACACACTTGCATGTAATAATATGAAAGTCGGTACACATATAGATCTCATCGTTTCATATATACTTCATGCTCTTACTTTTTACCTCAGCCCAACAGGAAGTCGGCTATTTAGGGTTGTTTGGAAAACGTATACAATGGAATTTGAAATACTCCTCCTAGAGAAATCATTTAATCGCCACGAATCTCAGTCAGCATGAAGTCAAGACATTGAGGATGAAAAATTGCCAGCGGATTTTTGATATCTCGAACGGTTTGGCCGTGGCGAGGAAACAAATTTATGGCGAGAAAAGTGAGACAGGAAGTGTGTTATAACTTCTGCATTAATTAACAGATCTTGATGAAACTTCAGCAGTGTGTTCGTTGTAAGAGGCCGATCACATGGATGTGACTATTGTGAGTCAAAGTTATAGCGCCACCAACTGGCAGCAGGAAGTGTGTCACTTTCAAAATGCTTTGAAATCACCCTCTTGTTTTTACCCGATTTGCTTCAAACTTTACGTGTATAATGTAAACACACGGCAGATTTAGACCTGTGAAAGGATTATTGATATCTTAGATACTGTTGCCGTGGCAACACTTCAAACTTTACTTTTCTTTATTGATGCTTTTGAGACTCTTAACATACTTGAAATTGCATGAAACTCGACAGAGACGTCACATTTATTAGCCAGTAGACATGTGCAAAGTTTCAGAAATGGGTGTGGTGAGGGGCTCAGTAGCGCCACCTTTTGACAAAAAAGTGGGGGGTTAGTTTCATCTACAGGTACAAAAATTGGTATTGATATAGTTCTCCTCAAGCCGGACAACTTTCTAATTTACAGTCATTAGCTCCGACCAACAGAAAGTCAGATATTTTGGTTTGAATGTGGAGAAAATGTCAGAATTTTGCAAGTCACTCTCTAAGACTTTGTGTGTGAGGAGTAGGAAGGGAGGGGGTCTTGTGAAGTAATACATAGGGCTATACTGCCCTCTTGTGTTCAACATAGTATGGGTTACATTAACTTTTGCACGATATTCTAATTTTTCGAGTTTCACCTGTATGCAGAGTTGACAGAAAAATGTTACACACGCCGTAGCAGGTGAATACAACAAAGAACTAAAGCCTAAAAAACTAAAGTTTAATCCACTGTCTGTTCATTCTCTGAGTGGCAATTACAAGAAATGTCCAATAGATGGCATCCAAGCCTCATTGTTCAATGATTTACAACAGGTCTGAGTCCAGAATGGGCAGGGACTGAGTTCAACAGTTGCTTGAGCTCTTTTGCAGTCGAATCCCAGAAAAAAGGCAAACAATGTGTCCCCACTCAATATATACATCAACTGAGTGGAGGATACAATTTTTAACAACCTTTAACCATTTACAGCCAGAGCGTTCAAATTTGGGAACAATTATTCCCATGGTTCCTGTCTCAGTGTCATCGTCGTCCGATCACCGATTTTATTTCTGAAGTCTGCCCAGATACTCATGACAATACAAGCTAAAGGCACATGTGATTGGTTAAGGGGTTACTGGGCAAGAATAATAACTGTATCGTCATCACCGTCTTCCTTCATTTCAATGGAAAGGTGATATCACGAGAGATTTACTCCAGTGTTGGATTTACTGCTTCAAATTAAATACTGAGGCGATTTTTGCAAGGTAAGAACGTGTGTTGTCTATATTTTCTATAGAAAGTCAAAACGTTTTAGTGACGAAGCATTTATTTGTAGGAGTATTGCTAGTTATTTCTGGAAAAAAATGACAAAACAACTCAAATAAATGTTTGTGAGCAGTTTTGTGTGAAACCGCGAGATGCGTCGCGTCTAACGCACGAGCCCCGATGAGAGATCGCATTCGCTTCTTCTTGCGTTTGAACGGACAATTTCATACTACAAAATGTCAAATTACATGATATATTGTCTGTTTTGTCCCAAGTGAACATAAACAGTTGATGAAGAAATCGCGAATCGAAATCTAGTATCAACACTTCCGAGAATGATTATCAGCGTTGTGTCTGACAGCGCGAGGCATCTCATTTTTACTCGCATCTTCATGGAGGTTTGTCGGTTGTATGTAGTTTCACAATCTCAATCAAGTAATCTCTGAAATGAATACAGATGTAACAGCACGAAAATAATGAGACTTCACAGTTCTCAAAAGATTAAACTCACTAAAACAAGCCGCACAGACTGTGCCTTGAATGAAATGCGTTTAAAATCCTCTTAAAGAGACAGTAACAATTTTCCAAGTAAATAAAAAGTAGGCCTACAAATGGTTTTCACCCCAAAAATAAATTTCTCTCATCGTATACTCACCCTCATTGCATCCCAGATGTGTATTGTTTTCTTTCTTCTAGTGAACACAAATTAAGCTTTTTAGAAGATTATCTCAACCCTGTTGGACCTTTCAATGACTTGAATGGTGATCAGAACTCAGAAGCTGCAAAAATCAAATAAATGCAGCATAAAAGTAATCCATACCACTCCAGTGGTTAAATCCATGCCTTCAGAAGTGATATTATAGGTGTGGGTTAGAAACAGACCTATATATATATACTTCAAGATGACATCACTCTGAAGTACTGCGTAAAGAATATCCCACATTCGCCCTTAGGGGGCGCTACAGGCCATGCCCAAAATTCCCATTTTCTGGTCAAAAATGTTCTAATGTTGTATATTGATACTACAGGCCAACAGGAATTCACAAACCAAGAGTGGCCCACATTCGCCCTTATGGGGCGCTACAGGCCACGCCCTAAATTCCCATTTGCTGGTCAAAAATGTTCTAATTTGGTACATTGATACTACAGGCCAACAGGAACCCACAAACAAAGAATTGCCCATATTCGCCATTAGGGGGCGCTACAGGCTATGCCCAAAATTCCCATTTTATGGTCAAAATTTTTCTAATTTGGTATATTGACACTACAGGCCAACAGAAATCCACAAACCAAGAATGTCTCACATTTGCCCTTAGGGGGTGCTAAAGGACATTCCCAAATTGCACATTTTTTTGTCAAATACTTTCTAATTTGGTACATTAATACTACAGGCCAACAGGAACCTACAAACCAAGAATGGCTCACATTCGCCCTTAGGGGGCGGTACAGGCCATGCCCAAATGTCAATTTTTCAAAGTGATTGTATTTCCACCCCATTTATTTAGTTTTTCTGAAACCTGGTGAACATACCTCATTTCTCATTGTAAACAAAAAACCCTACAGGATCCATAAGGTCCGGCATGATGGATTTTCCTGTACACTGAAAATGTTTAGTTTAGGATTCAGACAGAAAGACATGTTTTTTGGATTTTTTCATTGGGAGGGTTTAACCCCAACCCTCTATTGATCAATTTTAAATGATTTGCCATTTTGAGGAGGAATCGCATTGCTGCTTGCAGCTATATTTTTGAGTTGTTGCTGTGTCCATCATCCTTTGTTTTCCGAAAGCCACCAAGTGGAAATGAGCCCGGTAACTAAAGGCACCAGGGTTGCGGTGCCACTGGCTTGGGCCCGTCATCGCTGCTTGCAGCTTTAATTATTATTATTATTATTATTTTATCGACTATTCGGGCACTTTTGGGGGCCTTAACATGCTCTAAAACTCTTGAAACTTTGCACACGGGTCAGAACCTGCGGCCATCAGGGCTGGGCTGAAGATGGTACCCGGGCGTGGCAGGGGGGCTCAGCAGCGCCCCCTGGAACGGGGTCCGAAACCTTGGTCCATAAATCAAACACACTTGCATGTAATAATATGAAAGTCGGTACACATATAGATCTCATCGTTTCATATATACTTCATGCTCTTACTTTTTACCTCAGCCCAACAGGAAGTTGGCTATTTAGGGTTGTTTGGAAAACGTATACAATGGAATTTGAAATACTCCTCCTAGAGAAATCATTTAATCGCCACGAATCTCAGTCAGCATGAAGTCAAGACATTGAGGATGAAAAATTGCCAGCGGATTTTTGATATCTCGAACGGTTTGGCCGTGGCGAGGAAACAAATTTATGGTGAGAAAAGTGAGACAGGAAGTGTGTTATAACTTCTGCATAAATTAACAGATCTTGATGAAACTTCAGCAGTGTGTTCGTTGTAAGAGGCCGATCACATGGATGTGACTATTGTGAGTCAAAGTTATAGCGCCACCAACTGGCAGCAGGAAGTGTGTCACTTTCAAAATGCTTTGAAATCACCCTCTTGTTTTTACCCGATTTGCTTCAAACTTTACGTGTATAATGTAAACACACGGCAGATTTAGACCTGTGAAAGGATTATTGATATCTTAGATACTGTTGCCGTGGCAACACTTCAAACTTTACTTTTCTTTATTGATGCTTTTGAGACTCTTAACATACTTGAAATTGCATGAAACTCGACAGAGACGTCACATTTATTAGCCAGTAGACATGTGCAAAGTTTCAGAAATGGGTGTGGTGAGGGGCTCAGTAGCGCCACCTTTTGACAAAAAAGTGGGGGGTTATTTTCATCTACAGGTACAAAAATTGGTATTGATATAGTTCTCCTCAAGCCGGACAACTTTCTAATTTACAGTCATTAGCTCCGACCAACAGAAAGTCAGATATTTTGGTTTGAATGTGGAGAAAATGTCAGAATTTTGCAAGTCACTCTCTAAGACTTTGTGTGTGAGGAGTAGGAAGGGAGGGGGGCTTGTGAAGTAATACATAGGGCTATACTGCCCTCTTGTGTTCAACATAGTATGGGTTACATTAACTTTTGCACGATATTCTAATTTTTCGAGTTTCACCTGTATGCAGAGTTGACAGAAAAATGTTACACACGCCGTAGCAGGTGAATACAACAAAGAACTAAAGCCTAAAAAACTAAAGTTTAATCCACTGTCTGTTCATTCTCTGAGTGGCAATTACAAGAAATGTCCAATAGATGGCATCCAAGCCTCATTGTTCAATGATTTACAACAGGTCTGAGTCCAGAATGGGCAGGGACTGAGTTCAACAGTTGCTTGAGCTCTTTTGCAGTCGAATCCCAGAAAAAAGGCAAACAATGTGTCCCCACTCAATATATACATCAACTGAGTGGAGGATACAATTTTTAACAACCTTTAACCATTTACAGCCAGAGCGTTCAAATTTGGGAACAATTATTCCCATGGTTCCTGTCTCAGTGTTATCGTCGTCCGATCACCGATTTTATTTCTGAAGTCTGCCCAGATACTCATGACAATACAAGCTAAAGGCACATGTGATTGGTTAAGGGGTTACTGGGCAAGAATAATAACTGTATCGTCATCACCGTCTTCCTTCATTTCAATGGAAAGGTGATATCACGAGAGATTTACTCCAGTGTTGGATTTACTGCTTCAAATTAAATACTGAGGCGATTTTTGCAAGGTAAGAACGTGTGTTGTCTATATTTTCTATAGAAAGTCAAAACGTTTTAGTTACGAAGCATTTATTTGTAGGAGTATTGCTAGTTATTTCTGGAAAAAAATGACAAAACAACTCAAATAAATGTTTGTGAGCAGTTTTGTGTGAAACCGCGAGATGCGTCGCGTCTAACGCACGAGCCCCGATGAGAGATCGCATTCGCTTCTTCTTGCGTTTGAACGGACAATTTCATACTACAAAATGTCAAATTACATGATATATTGTCTGTTTTGTCCCAAGTGAACATAAACAGTTGATGAAGAAATCGCGAATCGAAATCTAGTATCAACACTTCCGAGAATGATTATCAGCGTTGTGTCTGACAGCGCGAGGCATCTCATTTTTACTCGCATCTTCATGGAGGTTTGTCGGTTGTATGTAGTTTCACAATCTCAATCAAGTAATCTCTGAAATGAATACAGATGTAACAGCACGAAAATAATGAGACTTCACAGTTCTCAAAAGATTAAACTCACTAAAACAAGCCGCACAGACTGTGCCTTGAATGAAATGCGTTTAAAATCCTCTTAAAGAGACAGTAACAATTTTCCAAGTAAATAAAAAGTAGGCCTACAAATGGTTTTCACCCCAAAAATAAATTTCTCTCATCGTATACTCACCCTCATTGCATCCCAGATGTGTATTGTTTTCTTTCTTCTAGTGAACACAAATTAAGCTTTTTAGAAGATTATCTCAACCCTGTTGGACCTTTCAATGACTTGAATGGTGATCAGAACTCAGAAGCTGCAAAAATCAAATAAATGCAGCATAAAAGTAATCCATACCACTCCAGTGGTTAAATCCATGCCTTCAGAAGTGATATTATAGGTGTGGGTTAGAAACAGACCTATATATATATACTTCAAGATGACGTCACTCTGAAGTACTGCGTAAAGAATATCCCACATTCGCCCTTAGGGGGCGCTACAGGCCATGCCCAAAATTCCCATTTTCTGGTCAAAAATGTTCTAATGTTGTACATTGATACTACAGGCCAACAGGAACCCACAAACAAAGAATTGCCCATATTCGCCATTAGGGGGCGCTACAGGCTATGCCCAAAATTCCCATTTTATGGTCAAAAATTTTCTAATTTGGTATATTGACACTACAGGCCAACAGAAATCCACAAACCAAGAATGTCTCACATTTGCCCTTAGGGGGTGCTAAAGGACATTCCCAAATTGCACATTTTTTTGTCAAATACTTTCTAATTTGGTACATTAATACTACAGGCCAACAGGAACCTACAAACCAAGAATGGCTCACATTCGCCCTTAGGGGGCGGTACAGGCCATGCCCAAATGTCAATTTTTCAAAGTGATTGTATTTCCACCCCATTTATTTAGTTTTTCTGAAACCTGGTGAACATACCTCATTTCTCATTGTAAACAAAAAACCCTACAGGATCCATAAGGTCCGGCATGATGGATTTTCCTGTACACTGAAAATGTTTAGTTTAGGATTCAGACAGAAAGACATGTTTTTTGGATTTTTTCATTGGGAGGGTTTAACCCCAACCCTCTATTGATCAATTTTAAATGATTTGCCATTTTGAGGAGGAATCGCATTGCTGCTTGCAGCTATATTTTTGAGTTGTTGCTGTGTCCATCATCCTTTGTTTTCCGAAAGCCACCAAGTGGAAATGAGCCCGGTAACTAAAGGCACCAGGGTTGCGGTGCCACCGGCTTGGGCCCATCATCGCTGCTTGCAGCTTTAATTATTATTATTATTATTATTTTATCGACTATTCGGGCACTTTTGGGGGCCTTAACATGCTCTAAAACTCTTGAAACTTTGCACACGGGTCAGAACCTGCGGCCATCAGGGCTGGGCTGAAGATGGTACCCGGGCGTGGCAGGGGGGCTCAGCAGCGCCCCCTGGAACGGGGTCCGAAACCTTGGTCCATAAATCAAACACACTTGCATGTAATAATATGAAAGTCGGTACACATATAGATCTCATCGTTTCATATATACTTCATGCTCTTACTTTTTACCTCAGCCCAACAGGAAGTCGGCTATTTAGGGTTGTTTGGAAAACGTATACAATGGAATTTGAAATACTCCTCCTAGAGAAATCATTTAATCGCCACGAATCTCAGTCAGCATGAAGTCAAGACATTGAGGATGAAAAATTGCCAGCGGATTTTTGATATCTCGAACGGTTTGGCCGTGGCGAGGAAACAAATTTATGGTGAGAAAAGTGAGACAGGAAGTGTGTTATAACTTCTGCATAAATTAACAGATCTTGATGAAACTTCAGCAGTGTGTTCGTTGTAAGAGGCCGATCACATGGATGTGACTATTGTGAGTCAAAGTTATAGCGCCACCAACTGGCAGCAGGAAGTGTGTCACTTTCAAAATGCTTTGAAATCACCCTCTTGTTTTTACCCGATTTGCTTCAAACTTTACGTGTATAATGTAAACACACGGCAGATTTAGACCTGTGAAAGGATTATTGATATCTTAGATACTGTTGCCGTGGCAACACTTCAAACTTTACTTTTCTTTATTGATGCTTTTGAGACTCTTAACATACTTGAAATTGCATGAAACTCGACAGAGACGTCACATTTATTAGCCAGTAGACATGTGCAAAGTTTCAGAAATGGGTGTGGTGAGGGGCTCAGTAGCGCCACCTTTTGACAAAAAAGTGGGGGGTTATTTTCATCTACAGGTACAAAAATTGGTATTGATATAGTTCTCCTCAAGCCGGACAACTTTCTAATTTACAGTCATTAGCTCCGACCAACAGAAAGTCAGATATTTTGGTTTGAATGTGGAGAAAATGTCAGAATTTTGCAAGTCACTCTCTAAGACTTTGTGTGTGAGGAGTAGGAAGGGAGGGGGGCTTGTGAAGTAATACATAGGGCTATACTGCCCTCTTGTGTTCAACATAGTATGGGTTACATTAACTTTTGCACGATATTCTAATTTTTCGAGTTTCACCTGTATGCAGAGTTGACAGAAAAATGTTACACACGCCGTAGCAGGTGAATACAACAAAGAACTAAAGCCTAAAAAACTAAAGTTTAATCCACTGTCTGTTCATTCTCTGAGTGGCAATTACAAGAAATGTCCAATAGATGGCATCCAAGCCTCATTGTTCAATGATTTACAACAGGTCTGAGTCCAGAATGGGCAGGGACTGAGTTCAACAGTTGCTTGAGCTCTTTTGCAGTCGAATCCCAGAAAAAAGGCAAACAATGTGTCCCCACTCAATATATACATCAACTGAGTGGAGGATACAATTTTTAACAACCTTTAACCATTTACAGCCAGAGCGTTCAAATTTGGGAACAATTATTCCCATGGTTCCTGTCTCAGTGTCATCGTCGTCCGATCACCGATTTTATTTCTGAAGTCTGCCCAGATACTCATGACAATACAAGCTAAAGGCACATGTGATTGGTTAAGGGGTTACTGGGCAAGAATAATAACTGTATCGTCATCACCGTCTTCCTTCATTTCAATGGAAAGGTGATATCACGAGAGATTTACTCCAGTGTTGGATTTACTGCTTCAAATTAAATACTGAGGCGATTTTTGCAAGGTAAGAACGTGTGTTGTCTATATTTTCTATAGAAAGTCAAAACGTTTTAGTTACGAAGCATTTATTTGTAGGAGTATTGCTAGTTATTTCTGGAAAAAAATGACAAAACAACTCAAATAAATGTTTGTGAGCAGTTTTGTGTGAAACCGCGAGATGCGTCGCGTCTAACGCACGAGCCCCGATGAGAGATCGCATTCGCTTCTTCTTGCGTTTGAACGGACAATTTCATACTACAAAATGTCAAATTACATGATATATTGTCTGTTTTGTCCCAAGTGAACATAAACAGTTGATGAAGAAATCGCGAATCGAAATCTAGTATCAACACTTCCGAGAATGATTATCAGCGTTGTGTCTGACAGCGCGAGGCATCTCATTTTTACTCGCATCTTCATGGAGGTTTGTCGGTTGTATGTAGTTTCACAATCTCAATCAAGTAATCTCTGAAATGAATACAGATGTAACAGCACGAAAATAATGAGACTTCACAGTTCTCAAAAGATTAAACTCACTAAAACAAGCTGCACAGACTGTGCCTTGAATGAAATGCGTTTAAAATCCTCTTAAAGAGACAGTAACAATTTTCCAAGTAAATAAAAAGTAGGCCTACAAATGGTTTTCACCCCAAAAATAAATTTCTCTCATCGTATACTCACCCTCATTGCATCCCAGATGTGTATTGTTTTCTTTCTTCTAGTGAACACAAATTAAGCTTTTTAGAAGATTATCTCAACCCTGTTGGACCTTTCAATGACTTGAATGGTGATCAGAACTCAGAAGCTACAAAAATCAAATAAATGCAGCATAAAAGTAATCCATACCACTCCAGTGGTTAAATCCATGCCTTCAGAAGTGATATTATAGGTGTGGGTTAGAAATAGACCTATATATATATATACTTCAAGATGACATCACTCTGAAGTACTGCGTAAAGAATATCCCACATTCGCCCTTAGGGGGCGCTACAGGCCATGCCCAAAATTCCCATTTTCTGGTCAAAAATGTTCTAATGTTGTATATTGATACTACAGGCCAACAGGAATTCACAAACCAAGAGTGGCCCACATTCGCCCTTATGGGGCGCTACAGGCCACGCCCTAAATTCCCATTTGCTGGTCAAAAATGTTCTAATTTGGTACATTGATACTACAGGCCAACAGGAACCCACAAACAAAGAATTGCCCATATTCGCCATTAGGGGGCGCTACAGGCTATGCCCAAAATTCCCATTTTATGGTCAAAAATTTTCTAATTTGGTATATTGACACTACAGGCCAACAGAAATCCACAAACCAAGAATGTCTCACATTTGCCCTTAGGGGGTGCTAAAGGACATTCCCAAATTGCACATTTTTTTGTCAAATACTTTCTAATTTGGTACATTAATACTACAGGCCAACAGGAACCTACAAACCAAGAATGGCTCACATTCGCCCTTAGGGGGCGGTACAGGCCATGCCCAAATGTCAATTTTTCAAAGTGATTGTATTTCCACCCCATTTATTTAGTTTTTCTGAAACCTGGTGAACATACCTCATTTCTCATTGTAAACAAAAAACCCTACAGGATCCATAAGGTCCGGCATGATGGATTTTCCTGTACACTGAAAATGTTTAGTTTAGGATTCAGACAGAAAGACATGTTTTTTGGATTTTTTCATTGGGAGGGTTTAACCCCAACCCTCTATTGATCAATTTTAAATGATTTGCCATTTTGAGGAGGAATCGCATTGCTGCTTGCAGCTATATTTTTGAGTTGTTGCTGTGTCCATCATCCTTTGTTTTCCGAAAGCCACCAAGTGGAAATGAGCCCGGTAACTAAAGGCACCAGGGTTGCGGTGCCACCGGCTTGGGCCCGTCATCGCTGCTTGCAGCTTTAATTATTATTATTATTATTATTTTATCGACTATTCGGGCACTTTTGGGGGCCTTAACGTGCTCTAAAACTCTTGAAACTTTGCACACGGGTCAGAACCCGCGGCCATCAGGGCCGGGCTGAAGATGGTACCCGGGCGTGGCAGGGGGGCTTAACAGCGCCCCCTGGAACGGGGTCCGAAACCTTGGTCCATAAATCAAACACACTTGCATGTAATAATATGAAAGTCGGTACACATATAGATCTCATCGTTTCATATATACTTCATGCTCTTACTTTTTACCTCAGCCCAACAGGAAGTCGGCTATTTAGGGTTGTTTGGAAAACGTATACAATGGAATTTGAAATACTCCTCCTAGAGAAATCATTTAATCGCCACGAATCTCAGTCAGCATGAAGTCAAGACATTGAGGATGAAAAATTGCCAGCGGATTTTTGATATCTCGAACGGTTTGGCCGTGGCGAGGAAACAAATTTATGGCGAGAAAAGTGAGACAGGAAGTGTGTTATAACTTCTGCATAAATTAACAGATCTTGATGAAACTTCAGCAGTGTGTTCGTTGTAAGAGGCCGATCACATGGATGTGACTATTGTGAGTCAAAGTTATAGCGCCACCAACTGGCAGCAGGAAGTGTGTCACTTTCAAAATGCTTTGAAATCACCCTCTTGTTTTTACCCGATTTGCTTCAAACTTTACGTGTATAATGTAAACACACGGCAGATTTAGACCTGTGAAAGGATTATTGATATCTTAGATACTGTTGCCGTGGCAACGCTTCAAACTTTACTTTTCTTTATTGATGCTTTTGAGACTCTTAACATACTTGAAATTGCATGAAACTCGACAGAGACGTCACATTTATTAGCCAGTAGACATGTGCAAAGTTTCAGAAATGGGTGTGGTGAGGGGCTCAGTAGCGCCACCTTTTGACAAAAAAGTGGGGGGTTAGTTTCATCTACAGGTACAAAAATTGGTATTGATATAGTTCTCCTCAAGCCGGACAACTTTCTAATGTACAGTCATTAGCTCCGACCAACAGAAAGTCAGATATTTTGGTTTGAATGTGGAGAAAATGTCAGACTTTTGCAAGTCACTCTGTGAGCCTCTGTGTGTGAGGAGGGGAGGGGGGGACGTTGGGTCTTGTGATGTAATACATAGGGCTATACTGCCCTCTTGTGTTTAACATAGTATGGTTTACATTAACTTTTGCACGATATTCTAATTTTTCGAGTTTCACCTGTATGCAGAGTTGACAGAAAAATGTTACACACGCCGTAGCAGGTGAATACAACAAAGAAATGTGTCCCCACTCACTATATACATCAACTGAGTGGCGGATGCAATTTTTAACAACCTTTAACCATTTACAGCCAGAGCGTTCAAATTTGGGAACAATTATTCCCATGGTTCCTGTCTCAGTGTCTTCGTCGTCCAATCACCGATTTTATTTCTGAAATCTGCCCAGATACTCATGACAATAGAAGCTAAAGGCACATGTGATTGGTTAAGGGGATTTTATTTCTGAAATCTGCCCAGATACTCATGACAATAGAAGCTAAAGGCACATGTGATTGGTTAAGGGGATTTTATTTCTGAAATCTGCCCAGATACTCATGACAATAAAAGCTAAAGGCACATGTGATTGGTTAAGGGTTCCTGGGCAAGAATAATAACTGTATCGTCATCACCGTCTTCCTTCATTTCAATGGGAAGGTGATATCACGAGAGATTTACTCCAGTGTTGGATTTACTGCTTCAAATTAAATACTGAGGCGATTTTTGCAAGGTAAGAACATGTGTTGTCTATATTTTCTATTGAAAGTCAAAACGTTTTAGTTACGAAGCATTTATTTGCAGGAGTATTGCTAGTTATTTCTGGAAAAAAAATGACGTGACTCTATTTGTTCATCGGACAGGCAGCTAGCCTCTATTTTTAATACATTTCGGTGAAACTTGCTAATTAAACATTAGCTAGCACTTTTGTTTGCCAATGTTGTCGCTTCTGAAAAATCCACCTGAATTAATGTGAGACCGAGAGCAGACGCTGTTCAGATGTTTTTTTAAGCAGTTTTTTTTAACCCATCTGAATGCCCGGATGCGTGTTTTATTTCCAACTCTGTTCGTGGTGGCGCAGGAAAATTAATACTGTAGAAACATCACCTGACGCTTGAAAAAAATATGTAAAACAAGAGCGAAAATAACTTTGTAATTATTTTGGATGAATTGCATATTGCACCGCTCGATTTGAACGTAGATGTCGAACACTGCAAATTATTAAAACGTGAAAAGACCGATCCAAACTTGCACGCTTGCAAATTGTCCCGTTTGACAGCTTTGTCAATCACAAGCAGGAGCGAGAGATGCAAAATAACGGCATTTGCGTTTTGGATTAACGGGTTGATGAAGGTTTATACGTGTAACATCGTAAATTCAGTGAAATGCGCTTCCCTGCACACGTCTAGCAGCGTCACGTCTAACTCACGAGCCCCGATGAGAGATCGCATTCACTTCTTCTTGCGTTTGAACGGACAATTTCATACTACAAAATGTCAAAATACATGATATATTGTCTGTTTTGTCCCAAGTGAACATAAACAGTTGATGAAGAAATCGCGAATCTAAATCTAGTATCAACACTTCCGAGAATGATTATCAGCGTTGTGTCTGACAGCGCGAGGCATCTCATTTTTACTCGCATCTTCATGGAGGTTTGTCGGTTGTATGTAGTTTCACAATCTCAATCAAGTAATCTCTGAAATGAATACAGATGTAACAGCACGAAAATAATGAGACTTCACAGTTCTCAAAAGATTAAACTCAATAAAACAAGCCGCACAGACTGTGCCTTGAATGAAATGCGTTTAAAATCCTCTTAAAGAGACAGTAACAATTTTCCAAGTAAATAAAAAGTAGGCCTACAAATGGTTTTCACCCCAAAAATAAATTTCTCTCATCGTATACTCACCCTCATTCCATCCCAGATGTGTATTATTTTCTTTCTTCTAGTGAACACAAATTAAGCTTTTTAGAAGATTATCTCAACCCTGTTGGACCTTTCAATGACTTGAATGCATGGTGATCAGAACTCAGAAGCTACAAAAATCACATAAATGCAGCATAAAAGTAATCCATACCACTCCAGTGGTTTAATCCATGCCTTTAGAAGTGATATTATAGGTGTGGGTTAGAAACCGACCTATATATATATACTTAAAGATGACATCACTCTGAAGTACTGCGTAAAGAATATCCCACATTCACCCTTAGGGGGCGCTACAGGCCATGCCCAAAATTCCCATTTTCTGGGCAAAAATTTTCAAATTTGGTATATTGACACTACAGGCCAACAGAAATCCACAAACCAAGAATGTCTCACATTTGCCCTTAGGGGTGCTACAGGCCACGCCCTAAATTCCCAATTGCTGGTCAAAAATGTTCTAATTTGGTACATTGATACTACAGGCCAACAGGAACCCACAAACAAAGAATTGCCCATATTCGCCATTAGGGGGCGCTACAGGCTATGCCCAAAATTCCCATTTTATGGTCAAAAATTTTCTAATTTGGTATATTGACACTACAGGCCAACAGAAATCCACAAACCAAGAATGTCTCACATTTGCCCTTAGGGGGCGCTAAAGTACATTCCCAAATTGCACATTTTTTTGTCAAATACTTTCTAATTTGGTACATTAATACTACAGGCCAACAGGAACCTACAAACCAAGAATGGCTCACATTCGCCCTTAGGGGGCGCTACAGGCCATGCCCAAATGTCAATTTTTCAAAGTGATTGTATTTCCACCCCATTTATTTAGTTTTTCTGAAACCTGGTGAACATACCTCATTTCTCATTGTAAACAAAAAACCCTACAGGATCCATAAGGTCCGGCATGATGGATTTTCCTGTACACTGAAAATGTTTAGTTTAGGATTCAGACAGAAAGACATGTTTTTTGGATTTTTTCATTGGGAGGGTTTAACCCCAACCCTCTATTGATCAATTTTAAATGATTTGCCATTTTGAGGAGGAATCGCATTGCTGCTTGCAGCTATATTTTTTAGTTGTTGCTGTGTCCATCATCCTTTGTTTTCCGAAAGCCACCAAGTGGAAATGAGCCCGGTAACTAAAGGCACCAGGGTTGCGGTGCCACCGGCTTGGGCCCGTCATCGCTGCTTGCAGCTTTAATTTCAGATTGTTTTACTCTGGATAGGGGCACTCGGCAGTGTTGCCCTCTTTCCTCATTATTGTTCTGTCTTGCCCTAGAACCATTAACAGCCACGATAAGAAAGGAGGATGCATTTTCAGGGGTGGTGGCAGGAGGTATAGTGCATAAGCTTTTGCTTTATGCAGATGATTTGTTATTATTCATCTCCAACCCTACTAGACCTATGCCTTGCCTCCACAGATTATTAATTATTTTTCTAAATTATCAGGATACAAAGTGAAATGGTCTAAATCCAAACCTTTGTCTCAAAGCATACTGCCCAGTAAACACTTTTCAGCCAGGTGCCTTCAAGTAGCCCAAACAGGGCATTGAGTATTTGGGTATTTTATTCCCAGTTTTTTTTTTTTTTTTTTTATTAGTTCATTTTGACACTTTAATAAAAAGGTTTTCGAGCGATGTGAGCTGGTGGGCTTCATTACATTTATCTATGACTGGGAAGGTTAATGTTATTCACATGAATTGTATTCTAAAATTCAACTACCTGCTACAGTCTCTCCCTATAGATGTACCCCTCTCTTATTTCAAGCAATTTGATAGCACAGCAAAGTCTCTCATTTGGAATGGTAAACATCCCACATTACACTTCAATAAGTTACATAGACAACTGACAAATGTGGGCTAGGCCAATCCAAGATTTATTATTTTTATTATGCATTGGGTCTCAGGCATTTAGTTCATTTGTCGCTTCTGACTGAGAAAGCCCCTCCCTGGTTCTTGCCCCTATTTTGCCATTGCAAAGCCTTTCTATCAAACAAGCCAGAGAAGTTAAGATGCACCCTGTTATCTCACATTTGCACATGGAATAGACAAAAATCCCTAGAGGGTTTAATTCAGACATTTATTTAAATGTTGCTTCAAGCATATGGAGTGTTGAGATCCTTTGAAAATATGGTTCAACATTTTGGGATTCCCAGGTCTCAATTCTTCATTTACTTACAGCTGCACCACCTGCTTTGTACTATTTTTGAGAGTAGCATACACCCCCCTAAAGTGGCAGATACCCTGGAATTGGTGATTACTGCTTTTGGAAAAGGCCATGAGGCATCAATGTATTACTCCCTGCTAATTCAGAGTCTGAGAGACGGAGCTTCAAATTCTCACAAGAGATCATGGGATAAAGATTTAAACTTGGTATAGTAGTGTGGGCTAGGATTCAAAAAAATGTCAAGTCTACATCTAGAGATATAAGAGTGTGCCTTATGCAATTTAAGACTTAACATAGATACTATTGAACCCCCTCTAGATTGTATAGGCTTTGTCTTTAAGACACACCCACCTGATGGCGATGCCAATTAGAAGATATATATTTTTTGTTAAAATTGGTCTCAAGATGGCGCCGAGTATGGCTGCTGCGTCGCGAGCTCCGTCAAAACACTGCAGTTTATTGTTTGTTTTGTTTACAGTTCTGTGTTTTTTTGTCTTGGATGTTGTCTGCCTTATTGTGTACGACAGACAAACGCTTTTGGACATTGGTTCGGCAATCACACACCGAAAACCTTACTTCACATTCCTCAATGCCGACCCGCGGTTTACAAACACGCCAGCGGAGCCCTTTGTTTGGGCTGCCCGGCCGCGGAAAAGCAGAAGGAAAAGAGGAAAAAGAGCCGGCGTTCTCATCAGATTAAGACGTCGCGCAAATCGCCCCCCGCTACCCAGTATACTACTGGCAAATGTTCAGTCTCTGGACAACAAGCTCTGCGAGCTGAGAGCGCGGATCTCTTTCCAACGAGAGACGAGAGAATGCTGCGTTATCTGTCTTACGGAAACCTGGTTGTCCGCGGAGATTCCAGACTCGGCCATCGAACCCACGGGTTTCTCCGTGCACCGAGCGGACAGAGCGAAAGACCTCTCAGGTAAAAGCAGAGGTGGAGGTGTATGTTTTATGATCAACAAATCATGGTGTGATCAGAGGAATGTACATTTTATCAGGTCTTTCTGCTCTCCTGATCTGGAATTTCTCATGCTTCTGTGTCGACCATTCTGGCTACCGAGTGAATTCACAGCGGTCATTATCACTGCTGTGTACATCCCCCCACAAGCCGACACAGACCGGGCACTTAGGGAACTGTATGGCAGTATAAGTGAGCAGGAAACCGCGCACCCTGAGGCCGCGTTCATTGTTACCGGGGACTTCAACAAAGCCAACTTCAAAACAATAGCACCAAAATACCACCAACACATCAGCTTTAACACACGAGGGGACCGGGTTTTGGATCATTGCTATTCTCCTTTCCGGGATGGCTACAAATCCCTCCCCCGCCCACCATTTGGCAAATCTGACCACTCTTCCGTTCTGCTTCTGCCCGCTTACAGGCAGAAACTGAAACGGGAATCACCCGCCCTCAGAATGATCCAGTGCTGGTCGGACCAATCAGACTCTGCGCTACAGGACTGTTTTGATCACGCGGACTGGGAGATGTTCCGGTCTGCCTCCGATGACGACATCGAGGTTTACGCTGATAGCGTAACGTGTTTCATCAGGAAGTGCGTAGAGGACGTTGTTCCGACGAAAAACATACGGATCTACCCCAACCAGAAACCCTGGGTTAACGGCGATGTTCGCGCGGCACTTACTGCGCGGACCACCGCTTTTAATTCCGGGAACGCGGAGGAGCGTAAACAAGCCAGTTATGCCCTCCGTAAATCCATCAGCACAGCCAAACGCCAGTACAGGCACAAAATTGAAGGTCAGTTCAACACCACTGACTCCAGAAGTATGTGGAAGGGAATTAACATCATCACGGACCATAAACAGAATAAAAACTCCGCCATGAACACCGTTGCCTCTCTCCCGGACGAGCTTAATAAATTTTATGCTCGTTTCGAGAACAACAACACCGCCCTCGCGGAGAGAGCACTCGCGGCCGATACTACAGATGATGGTTCACTCTCCGTCTCTGTTGCGGATGTAACCCGATCCTTTCGACGGGTGAACATCCGTAAAGCCGCGGGTCCAGACGGCATTCCGGGCCGCGTCATCAGAGCATGCGCGAACCAACTGGCTGGTGTTTTTACAGACATTTTCAACCTGTCCCTCTCCCTGTCTGTAGTCCCCACATGCTTCAAAACATCAACCATTGTGCCTGTACCGAAGCAAGCCAAAATCACTTGTTTAAATGACTGGCGTCCTGTTGCCCTCACCCCCATCATCAGCAAATGCTTTGAGAGGTTGATCAGAGATCACATCTGCTCTGTTCTGCCCACCTCTTTGGACCCATTGCAGTTTGCCTACCGTAAAAACCGCTCCACTGATGATGCTATTGCATCTACAATACACACTGCTCTTTCCCACCTGGAAAAAAGGAACACATATGTGAGAATGCTGTTTGTAGACTACAGTTCAGCATTTAACACCATAGTGCCCTCCAAGCTTGATGTGAAACTCCGGGCTCTGGGCTTAAACAGCTCGCTGTGCAGCTGGATCCTGGATTTCCTGTCAGGCAGACGTCAGGTGGTTAGAATGGGCAGCAACATCTCCTCACCACTGACCCTCAACACTGGAGCCCCGCAGGGCTGTGTTCTCAGCCCACTCCTGTATTCCCTTTACACACATGACTGTGTGGCGACACATAGCTCCAATGCCATCATTAAGTTTGCTGACGATACGACGGTTGTAGGTCTGATCACTGAAAATGATGAAACAGCCTACAGAGAGGAGGTGCACACTCTGACACGCTGGTGTCAGGAGCACAACCTCTCCCTCAACGTCAGTAAAACCAAGGAGCTTGTGGTGGACTTCAGGAAGAAAGACAGAGAACACAGCCCCATCACCATTAATGGAGCACCGGTGGAGAGAGTCAGCATTTTCAAGTTCCTCGGTGTCCACATTACTGAGGAACTCACATGGTCCGTCCACACTGAGGCCGTTGTGAAGAAGGCTCACCAGCGCCTCTTCTTCCTGAGACGGCTGAGGAAGTTTGGAATGAACCAACATATCCTCACACTGTTCTACACTAGTACTGTTGAGAGCATCTTGACTGGCTGCATCACCGCCTGGTACGGCAATAGCACCGCCCACAACCGCAAAGACCTGCAAAGGGTGGTGCGAACGGCCAGAAACATCATCGGAGGTGAGCTTCCCTCCCTCCAGGATATATATAACAGACGGTGTGTGAAGAAAGCTCGGAGGATTATCAAAGACTCCAGCTACCCGAGTCATGGGCTGCTCTCACTGCTGCCATCAGGCAGGCGGTATCGCAGCATCAGGACCCGCACCACCCGACTACATGACAGCTTCTTCCCACAAGCAATAAGACTTTTGAACACATGATCTCTCACGATCAACAATCAGCACTGCACTTTATTAATCATCACTCTGTCAATATATTCTCCCAATTCAGTTAGTGTGTATATATATATATTTATACCCGTATCTAGTGTGTGTATTCTACATTGTGTGTATTGTGTACATTTGTTATGTAAATTGTTGTGTAAGTTTGTTATGTAAATTGTTTTGTGTGTTGTTTATTGTAAAGTGGTTTATGTCTCGTCACTGTCGTTACTGCTATGTTGCTCGGAACTGCACACAAGAATTTCACCTGCTGTTGCATTCAAAATAAATGCGAAGAACTAATTTTAGCACTATAACATTATTTTTATTCATTTATCATTTCACAAACAGTAGTCCATGTTCTGTGTTTGTGGAGATGGGATCCGTTACTCCTGTTATATCATATATGGTGATCTTGATCAGATAAGATTATGGTTAGATCATATTTAACCATATATCTGTCACACTAACAGCACTTTGGAAATTAAAATCAGCCATTTGCGTGATATCTTTGAAAATAAAATGTAATATCCACCAACAGCTTTCGCGGTTCAATTGTGTCCATTAGAGCAGAAGTGATAACAATGATGGTGACCCGTGAATTATGTAAAATCCCTTTTTTTTTTTTTTTCAAAAGAGTATATTCTAAAAGAGCACTAAAAGGACGGTAAGTCCTTAGGGAAGCATGGCCTGAGCATCAGCTTCCTGAGAGGTCCCAGGAGGTTGAACCCCTCCAGACTGCGCCTCATTCCCTCGTGGGACCTTTCTGTAGTCCTTCAGGGTCTGTGGGGAGCCCCCTATGAGCCTTTTAGAGTCAGCTGAGCTTAAAGCATTCTCTTTAAAGACTGCCCTCCTGACTGTACTCACCTCCATCAAGAGGGTAGGAGAGCTGCAAGCGTTCTCTGTCAGCGAAACGTGCCTGGAATTCAGTCCGGGCTACTCTTGATCTTGAGACACCGACCAGACTATGTGCCCAAGGTTCCCACGACCCTTTTAGGGATCAGGTGGTGAACCTCCAAGCGCTGCTCCTTGGCGTTGCTGTGTCCGGTGCGCTCTTTACGCATCTATTTGGATAGCATGCAGAGCTTTAGAGTCTTTGAGCAGCTCTTTGTCTGCTTTGGTGGACAGCTACACGCTCATTCTACCAGGAGTGTGGCGGCCTCCTCCCTCCCTTTCACCTCCACTGAGCTGAAGACTTGCGCTGTTGACTTCAGCAGTGTTCGCAAAATGTGTTCCCTGGATCACTTCCTACTAGCCCTGTGGCAGACGAGTTTGCAGAGAAACTCGCTGCCGGCTCATTAAATGTGCTAACTAAGCCTTTTACTGGGATAGGTGTTCCGCATGTGCTGGTTCCCTGTAGGCAACCCCATGCAATGTATATCTTCCACTAAATCGTTTCCCTGTTGGTAAACTGCATCTTCTTTGGGCAGAGGCTCCTCTGTACCATGTTTGTAGAAACTCCTCCCCCGTTTGGTAGGACCTACTATGGGAATTCTCCACATGACTTGCTTCCGACAAAGCGCGGTAAGACCATGTGATGTATTTCCACTCAAATTTGAACATTATTTGTTCATTATTACAAAACATTATTTTTGCATGTGCCGGATTACACAACATTGCCACCATCAGAAAGGAGAGTACCCCTGTGGTGGAGGTGCAGCCTGATGATCACCTCCAGCCAGTGCACTTGGACCAAACTTGTGGCAGAGCTGCACGAGACAGAATTGTGGAACACCATTTTTGATAAGTTTTTATAAAAGACAAGACAAATATGCTTAGTCCCTTGAGAGTTTTATTTAAATTATTCTTTGTAAAGAAAAGTAATCAGTAATCAGTCATCTTTTGCCTGCAATAAGAGATATTGTTATGTAAGGTCAACAATAGTACTCTGAGTGAAATGGTGTATTAGCATTAACACTGAAGTTCTTTTTGAAGCAGCTCTATCTAGTGCCAGTTTCTTCTTTAAGAGGTCAAGTTCTATCTCTCTCCTTAATTTTTGTTTTTTCAGGGAAAATACTCTTGTTTTGTGTTGAAGACTGTTTATATAGGGAACAGATGTATATTGGATGTATGAACAATACATGCCTCATGCAACAAAAATAAAAAGTACAACACTTCCCACCTCTATATCAATTCTCTGTGCAGACACTTCTGTGGGCCATTCTGTGGACTCATATTGCAGTCAGAAATAATTGGTACATGAGTATATATACATTAAGTAGAGTTATTTATGCACTTACAGGTACTTCCTCCAAAGGACAGTCATCTGAGATTGTTTCTTCACTGTCCTGGGCAATGGAAACAAATAGGCATTACAAAGTGTTGCGCTTTCTTCCCTTTTGATGTAAAAAGTTAGAAAAAGTCCACTTACTGCACATGTTTCCGCCAGCACTTGATTGGGAACAGGTAAAAGTGTTGGTGTATTATGTAAAATTCCGCAAATGGGTAAATACATTTTTTTTTATCAATATCTCATGGCAACATATTTTTACATTATCTCTAAATAGGTTAGAGTTAATAGTTCACTTTAAGTTAAAGCAATTAATCACTAATCAAGATTTAACATGGTTGAAATGACTGTAACAGCCATTTGGATTATACTTAATTTAATGCAGCAATAAGTTATTTGTGCAAAGTGTACAAAGGGATTTGAAAGCTCATTTACCAGTAATGAAATTGTTGCTGCTACTGGTCCCTGGATGTTGGTGTAAGGAAGAGCTGCCCCCAGGGATGCCCTCCACAATGGGTCGGTTCACATTCAACCCAAGGGCAAGCTCTTCTGCCAGGGTATAACGTGGGGGTGCAGGACCACCACTTGTCTTTTTTGTTTTTTTGTTCAGACTATTTCTTGGTTGCTGTTATAAACAGACAACACATCATTTAACAGTGTCTTTTTAAAAGAGTCTAAGAAAAGTATAAGTAGAATGGTAAGTTCCATTTTGTAGAATATTCTTGTATTTCACTTTTACTTGTTCCCATGATCTAGTGGGTCCCGTGGTGGCTCTGACATTAAAGATGATAAACAAAGTAATTATGAAATTATTAAAATACAAAAATATATACTGTTATAAGTGATCAAAAACATCTAACATGTTTATATTAGCACTTTTGCATTTAATTTGTCTGCTGCTTTTTGCCAGCCCTCTCTCCTGGCTTTTGCAGACTTTGAGGTGATCCCTGGCGTTTTAAGTAAGCCTTCAAATTCCGTGTTACCTTCCAGCAATAACTCTTGCTCTGTTGTGGAGAAAATCTGGGCGCACTCTTTGGCCATGGTGAGTAGCCAATAGCAGCGTTGCTGATCAAAACATTTCTATTATTGTTATATCCCCTTTTAAACCAACGCATGAATGCGCAGTTATCCCAGACAACTCAATTCAGCGAGTGTGTTCGAAGAACCTTATTAGCCATATCATGATTAGCACAATGATGTCATCTTGGATGTGTCATTTGATTTCAGATGTAATAAGCAAGGTACGAAGAACAGACTCCAGTTCTTTTCTGAGCATTTTTTTGTAAACAGTAATTTCGTCTATAGCAGTGGTCGGAAACCTACGGCTGGCGAGCCACAAGTGGCTTTTTGTTAAAAATCAAGTGGCTTGTTTGGTCTGTTCACCAACGCATGATCGTTGAAAACTTTATAGAGATACTTTATATAGTGTAGGTGTGATTGCAAAGCTTGAAGTCAATGACACTGTTTTGGTTTCCTTTCTCCCAAATTTTACAGCCTACTTCTGGTGAACAAGGTTTGAAATTAACACCCGCCAAATGCAGATTTTTCATGCCGAATATTTAGCTGATGTACCAGCCACTGCGGAAGTCGACTTGAAAGACTTGTCAGAGATATATATATAACAAGAAATTAGACACAAAGATGTGCGTTTGACGAAACGTGATTATATTTTGAAGATCAGACCAAAGAAAAACCGCCGATGCACGTCTGATTTGATGTGTGCGCAGTGAGCTGTGAGTGCAACAAAAGCGCTTCTCCAACACACGGACATTCATAGAGTTCTGGGACTCGTTTCCCAATAACTATTGATCTTAACTGTTAAGATAATTTTCTACAAGCAATTTAATGAATGTTCGTTATTTTTTTATATGCAACCAGGGTGTGAAATAGCACCCGCAAAATGCGACGAGACTCGATCCAGTTCGCGAGCTCCACTCCAAATGCATTTCAAGCACGAGTAATTTTGCTCCTCTACCTGCAAAAGGTGTCTCGGAGTGACACATGGTGGTTATATATAAGATTTAGTTTTATCACTTCGTTATTTGTATTGCTTTTTCGTTTTGTTTAAAGTGCAATTTGAATTTAGAAATGTTTTTTTGTTCAAGTTTTTCGTGTTTCAATAAATTAATTTAATTTAAAGCAAAATCAATAAAGCATAAATATTCACCGACCTTGGGGATTGACAATATAATTGGATATTGATATTTTAAATGCGAGTCTCATTAAAATGTTTTTACATATTGCCCAGCCCAAAGGGAAGACATTTTTTTCATGAAGTAAAATTAAGAATTTTTACGGAGACCTGCACAAACACCTGTACTCAATTCCATATTTCAACATGTTACCTATTATATTTGCATATTTGTTTGTTTTTGAGTAGTCTATGGGCAATATAAACATTGTATTTTATTGAAAAACTTAGTAAAATAGTAAATTATTCGTTTGTGGTATGGCTCTTTCAAAAAAAATGCATCAACCAAAAATTTAAAAATTGGCTCCTTAGTGAAAAAGGTTCCCGACCCCTGATGAGGCTTCAGCAATACCAATCACAGACGAGTTTGCTTTCACTTGAAAACACATAAACATGACCGACTGTGATGTCAGTAAATTCAGAACTTATCAAACAATGGCTAGTACCAGACTAATTGTGGTGGTGGAGATGAACAAAGTGCTCTATTGTTTAAATTTTACATGCAAATGTGGACCACCTCATGTAAATACAATTGCATTACTATCTTTGCATGAAACCATTTTATAATTTATGGTCTTTATTATAATAAATACTCACAGTATTTTCCTGTATAGAACCACTGCTGTGATGCTATAGAAACGCTTCCAGAGTGAAAGCCCTGTTGAGTCTGCAGCTGCAGTTACACTGTAGTTAAGCTGACGCTATGCTCGCTCAAGTTTGTGATGTGAAATGTGCGTGAGGCTGAACTAAGCTCTTCTCCAAACCCTAATGTGATTATAGCGTTGGAAGCACATCCTGATAGGTAGCATATATTTTCAGGACACCTGTACGCTGTAGAGTAAATTAAAGAAGTGCGGGTATTGCGTAATGCCCCACTTCAAGCACAGATTGTTCTCAAATTCATATCAGGTTAGACAAGTGGATTTGGTTCCATTGTGTTTTTATGCCAATTCCTGTCAAGCTTTTCAGATAATAGACCTTGTTCACACTCCAGGTTTTGGAGCGAGGAAGTAAACTTCTGCAGGGTAAACTCCGACAGCGGTGAATGGGAGTGAGTGGGAGATCACAGCAAATATAATTTTCACTTACCCATTTGCTCCAAGACCAAAAGAGAAAAAAAAATCACATGATTTTCCAGAAGATGAAAAAAGATAAATTGATTAAGCAAGTCAGATGGGGAAGATGCCAAATTTACTATCACTCTCTTAGCAGCTGCAATCGAAACCCCCTTGCAGCTGTGGTAATTATAGTTTTTTACTAATTCCAGGGTAATGTAACAGTAAGCATAACATTATACATTTACACACAATATTAAAAACGAATGATAAAAAATTGCGAGATTTATGCTGATAAATAAACGCATCATCATAGTCTGTGAAAAAAAAGGTCTATTGTGCAGATATTTTGGGAATCATTCACCAATGGAGCTTGGTTGTTCTCTATTGGAAATTTCTGGTACTTCATCTGAAATTTGCCACCAAAAGGTAATTTTTATACATCAACCTAAAATTTTAAACAGAACTGGATTAGTCATGAGGCTTTGATTTTCTAATATTTGTATATTTCAGTTGATATTTATTTTAAATTTTATTTATATAAAAAATAAAACATTTGTGCATAACATTTTTGTTACAATAAGCTAAGAGTTATCTAGCTTTTTTCACTTTAAAACTGCTTTCACTTGCACAATAAATTGCAATGGCAACAGTATTTACTATACCAAATATCCCTTAACAATTTTACATCAGTGTCATGACATTATTCTAAGAATTTTTAAGCAATTCATGTAAACACAACAGGGCTATTTCAAAGTCTGATAAAATTGCCATGCTTTCTGGTGCCACTTGGTGGCACTATGGCCGTGACTCATAATAGCCACATTACCAAACATACAGCTGAATTTTCATCAAAATCATACAATAAACACAGAATATAAAATTATTTCCTGTTGACACGTGTGCCCTTAATTTATCATGTTGCCGTGGCAACACTGTTCAATATATCAAAAACCTGTTTGCAGTGTAGCATATTTAATGTCTTGGCATAATATTGCCTAAGTTTGGTGCCATTCAAATGAATCCCCTAGGAGGAGTATTCAAAAATGCAGGGCCTGTCATTTTAAAAAAAATGCACATTCTATCCAAAATAGCCGACTTCCTGTTGGGTGGACCTAATGACTGAAAATTTTATTCAAATCATACGATGCACGCAGCAGATAGGGGACACTTCCTTTTTCCCTTTTATTTAATTTGTATTTTTTTTATGTAGCTTTATTGTATCACCATGGCAACACCGTTTGATATATCACAAATCCGTTCGCAATTTAGCATCATCAATGTTTTGGCATGATGTTGCCCACATTTAGTACCTGTAACATGAAATCCCTAGTAGTATTTCAAATTCCAAGGCATGCCTTTTTCAAACATTCCAAAATGGCTGACTTCCTGTTGGGTGGAGCTTAGGACTGTCAAATGTTGTTTGGCTTGATGATATCTACATGTGTACAAAGTTTGGTGACAGTAGCTCAAAAATGATGTGCTACAGAGCCCCCAGAACATGCCTATCTTCTAGGTGGCACTACAGAGACCCCCTGCACAGTGCTTTACCAAGTAATATAAGAGATGCCAGTGAGGCTTTAAACTACAATCAAGCAAATCCTCCTATTAAGATGGATACAATGTCAAGTCCTATATATGACAAATAGGAGTCCCACATATTGCGAAATATTGCATCCTTATCATAAACACTACATGTCAAATAATCTAGAGTCACATATTCATATATTAACAGTCGGGGCTTTGTCTGAAATCCACTGCAAAAGTATACATTTTCTGGCACAGAAAGTGAGAATATTAAAGAGCTTTGTCTTGTGTGCAATAAGACCCACAGAATAAGATATTCCTAGTAAATAATATGCAGGGTCCGGAACCAAGGAAACCTCCAATATCTTGTTAATACCTTCTGTAACTTTACACCAGAACCTTTGAATCTTATAATAAAACCAGAAGCAGTGGGTAAGATTCCCTATTTCTGTCTTGCATTTAGAACACAGAGGAGAGAGATCAGCCCTAAATCTACTGTGTTGGGCAGGAGATATGCTTGCTCTATTACAAACAATCATAGACTTTGCATTCCTCCAGGCCATATCCCATTCATCGTCAGAAATGGTAATATCAAGTTCTTTCTCAGAGATCTGACAAAAAGGACATAAGAGTAGGGCCCTCAAAAAGGCCCTTAAATTTAGTGAGACCTTTAGAAGCCCAATATTTTTAAATCGCATATCAGTCATGCCTTGAGGAAAATCTGGGTTCTTGCATATTGGGCTAATGACTGATGTTACGGAGGACCTGCCCTCAATTCTTCATATGGATTGCCACACCCTAATTTTGTTCAGAGTAGTGTGATTTGTACACACTGTTTGAACCTTAATTTTGGAGTGGGATCTGTAATTGGGTGGATTCTATATCAAGCCAAAGTGAGTCTGGGTCCTCGGCTATCCATGTATTTATGTATGTATGGCAGGTGGGTGCGAAGTTGATATGTTTTGATGTCTGGAAGACCCAACCCCCCAGGGGAAGGGGATAGGTGCAATATGTTAGCGATACACCCAGCCACAGAGGTGGGAGCAAGTCACACATGTTCAAGTCACAAGCAAGTCTCAAGTCTTAACCACCGATTCTCGAGTTAAGTCTCAAGTCCATTCTTCCGAATGCTTTGAATGTTTCTCTTAATGTCTTGTTTGACCGTGGTTTTGACAGTGTAAACTCTTTATTCCTTCACGTCTCTGAACTGTTGAACTATTTCAATGTACTTGTGCTGGCTGGAGGAAAAAGGAATAGGTAAGTTATGTCACGTGATATACATTATGCATACTTAGAACGACTTGATGTATAATCTCACTAGGTCAGGAGCAAGTGCCACCCGCTGTATTTCTTTTTTGGGTTAGTTAGTATAGTGTAGATACGACGTCACGGATGTTGAAGATTTTTGTTTCTACATTTTTTTTTTGCTTTAGGTAGGTTTACTAAATCAAAAGATTAGGAAGATTGGACATTTTGTTTTTATTAATTTCTTTGATTTGGCATTGTCCAGTTCCTTTTCCTCCCCGTCCGCAGTATTTGATGTGCATAGTGTAAAAGTTAGTAAAATACTTTTTGGATTATTTCGTATTGTAAACGGTACAATGTTAGTATTGTAAATAAATCTATGTATATACTTTACTACTCTGTTTCTGTCTGCCTTATTTACCCTCTCCCAGTGTGTAAACAGTGTGTTTTGTGCTTTGGGTGGTTGCTCTCCCTACTCCCCAGACAACAGGGGAGGGTCGTAACATATACTAATATATGTTAATGAACATGCACAGCATTTACTGCTCGCCCTGCGGAGGCTATTGCCATTGATCCGGGGCAAGCACGTGTTGGTCAACTCCACAACAGTGGCAGTAGCATAATTGTTTAGATTTTTAGAATTAACCGGTTAAAATGTATAATACAGCGTGTATGTGACGAGGCTCGATCCAGTTCGCGAGCTCCTCGTCCAAATGTATTTAATGCAAGTAATTTTGCCGTTTTGACAAGTAATGCTGTTAGTCAAAAAGACGTGTTTGAAGAAACACACTTTATTATATTTTTAAGAACAGACAAAAGAAAATCATTCAGTGGTCATGTCTGATTCACGGGAATCTGTCTCGTGAAACAAGGGCATGTAAAGTGTTTTATCCATTTCATTCAACTGAAAACTTTTTGCAAGAATAATGTAATCTACGATGTACAGTGCATCCGGAAAGTATTCACAGTGCTTCACATTTTCGACAGCCTTATTCCAAAATGGATTAACTTAATTTGTTCCCTCAATTCTACAAACAATACCCCATAATGACAATGTGAAGTTTGTTTGAAATCTTTGCAAATTTATTACAAATTGAACAAAATCACATGTACATAAGTATCCACAGCCTTTTTGCTCAATACATTGTTGAAGCACCTTTGGCACCAATTACAGCCTCCGAGTCTTTTTGTGTGTGACGCTACAAGCTTGGCACATCTATTTTTGGGCAGTTTCTCCCATTGTTCTTTGCAGGACCTCTGAAGCTCCATCAGGTTGGATGGGGAGCGTCGGTGTACAGCCATTTTCAGATCTCTCCAGAGATGTTAAATTGGGTTCAAGTCTGGGCTCTGGCTGGGCCACTCAAGGGCATTCACAGAGTTGTCCTGTAGCCACTCCTTTTGTTATCTTGGCTGTGTGCTTAGGGTCGTTGTCCTGTTGGAAGATGAACCTCCACCCCAGTCTGAGGTCCAGAGTGCTCTGGAGCAGGTTTTCATCAAGGATGTCACTGTACATTTCAGCATTCATCTTTCCCTCGATCCTGACTAGTCTCCCAGTTCTTGCTGCTGAAAAACATTCCCACAGCATGATGCTGCATGCTTCACTTTAGGGATGGTATTGGCTAAGTGATGAGCGGTGCCTGGTTTCCTCCAGACATGACGATTGCCATTCATGCCAAAGGTTTCATCAGACCAGAGAATTTTGTTTCTCATGGTCAGAGTCCTTCAAGCAAACTCCAGGTGGGCTGTCATGTGCCTTTTACTGAGGAGTGGCTTCCGTCTGGCCTCTCTAGCATACAGGCCTTATTGGTGGAGTGCTGCAGAGATGGTTGTTCTTCTGGAAGGTTCTCCTCTCTCCACAGAGAAATGCTGGAGCTCTGTCAGATTGACTATCGGGCTCTTGTTCACCTCCCTGACTAAGGCCCTTCTCCCCCGATCACTCAGTTTGGCCGGGCGACCAGCTCTTGGAAGAGTCCTGGTGGTTACAAACTTACATTTATGGATGGAGGCCACTGTGCTCATTGTGACATTCAATGCTGCAGAATTTCTGTAACCTTCCCCAGATCAGTGCCTCGGTACAATCCTGTCTTGGAGGTCTACAGATAATTCCTTGGACTTCATGGCTTTGTTTGTGCTCTGACATGCACTGTTATCTGTGGACCTTTATATAGACAGGTTTCTGCCTTTACAAATCATGTCCAATCAACTGAATTTACCACAGGTGCACTCAAAGTTGTAGAAACATCTCAAGGATGATCAGTGGAAACAGGATGCACCTGAGCTCAATTTTGAGTGTCATGGCAAAGGCTGTGAATACTTATGTACATGTTTACTTATGTACATCATTATGGGGTATTGTTTGTAGAATTGAGGAAAATAATGAATATAATCAATTTTGGAATAAGGCTGTAACGTAACAAAATGTGGAAAAATTGAAGCGCTGTGAATATTTTCCGGATGCACTGTAGTCTATGAGAAGGCTGCACATGATCTCCTATCATCTCGTGAGGTACTGTGACGGAGCAGTTTGCTCTTACACATTGTGAACGCATCTCTGTAGATTCAGTATTATATACAGGCATCTTTGTATTAAAGACGAAAATGATTTAATCATAAAGTAATAAAAGACATATTCACCTTGAACCTAAAATTTGAGTTCTATTTTATTTTCTTTAGCCAGCATTAACTGTAGTACCAAAACACAATTCAAACACATTCGATAACACACATTTGGCAGCATTTTTTGGGAACACAAGGGAATTTATTAGGCTTATTTATTTTGATGATTATTATAATTATCTTTACATTTATCATTGTCTTTAGTTCTTAATTTGCACCTGTTGCCATATACTGATACTTGCGTGATTACAAATGGGTCATTGGAGATGGTAAATGTTTGGATTTGGGTAGGTGCTTATAAGATTCTTTAATCACTTTTATTTTAATTGCTTTATTCGATTAGTTTAAAGTGCAATTTGAATTTAGAAATGTCTTCAGATTTTTAAGTTTTTCATGTTTCAATAAATTAATAACATTTTTAAAGCAAAATCAATCAAGCAAATATATTCACCATATAAATGGATATTGCAATATTTTAAATGCGATTATTATTCAAATATTTTTTACATATCACCTAGCCCAAAAGCGAAGTTACATTTTTAAGCTTTAAAAAGGCTTTAGTTAAAGTCTTCAGAGGTCATAATCACTATGAGAGCACTTGGATTTCGTCACAAGTCATTTGGTATATTTTATACTAGTCGCGTTTTAAATAAAGTGTTGTGACTGCAAATCTACCTGTTATTTACATAGAGAGTGAGTCAGCTTCATGCATTGAGTTAGAGAGGTCATTCCACCAACATGATATGATAAAACTGAAAGTCCAGGAAAGTGTTTTGGTGCCTCTTTGTTTTGGTATGACAAGGCGACGTTCCTTAGCCGACCACAGGCTTCTGGTGGGAACGTAGCTCTGCATAAATGTTTTTAGGTAAGCTGGAGCAGACCCAGTGACTGTTTTATATGCCAGCATCAGGGCCTTGAATTTAATACGTGCATGAACCGGCAGCCAGTGGAGAAAGATAAAGAGTGGTGTAACGTGCTCTCTTTGGTTCATTAAAGACCAGATGTGCTGCTGCATTCTGGACCATTTGCAGAGGTCTAATAGCATATGCAGGAAGGCCTGCAAAGAGAGCGTTACAGTAGTCCAGTCTAGTTATGACAAGTGACTGAACAAGTAGTTGTGTGGCATGTTCAGAGAGGAAAGGTCTTATCCGCCTGATATTGTAGAGTGTAAATCTACATGATCTTGTAGTCTTTGAGATGTGGTCTGTGAAATTTAGCTTGTCATCAATGGTTACCCCTAGATTTCTGACCGTTTTGGAAGGCAACACTGTAGTTGGACCCAGTTGCACGGTGATGTTGTGTTCAGCATCAGGGTTGGCTGGAAAGACAAGGAGTTCAGTCTTGGCTGGGTTGAGTTGCAGGTGGTGATCCTTCATCCAGGCTGAGATATCTGCTAGACAGGCAGCGATTTGAGCGGTCACTGTGGTGTCGTTGGGCTGGAAAGACAAGTAAAGTTGCGTGTCATCAGCATAGCAGTGGTAAGAGAAACCATGTGACTGGATGATGGGTCCTAATGACGTTGTGTATATGGAGAAGAGAAGTGGCCCAAGCACTGATTTCTGAGGTACCCCAGTAAGTAACTGATGTGGCTTGGATACCTCACCTCTCCAGGCTACCTTGAAAGACCTACCTGAGAGATAGGAGTTGAACCAGCCAAGCACAGTTCCAGTGATGCCCAGTTTAGAGAGGGTGGAAAGTAGGATCTGATTGTTGACTGTGTCAAAGTCTGCAGAAAGGTCCAGCAGAATCAGAACGGATGATCTGGATTCAGCTTTCACCTGTCACAGCGACTCTGTGACAGACAGCAGGGCAGTCTCAGTGGAGTGTCCACTTTTGAAGCCTGATTGATTGTCATCCAGCAGCTTGTTCTGTGAGAGATGGGCAGAGATCTGATTGAAAACTGCCCTTTCAAGTGTTTTTGCCATGAATGGAATGAGAGAGACTGGTCTGTAGTGTTCTATCTGTGTGGGGTTAAGTGCAGGTTTTTTTCAGCAGCGGGGTTACTCGAGCCTGCTTAAATGTAGTGGGAAAAGTGCCTTCAAGAAGAGATGTGTTAATTATGTGTGTAAGTACAGGTAGGATGGACGGAGAGATGGCCTGGAGAAGGTGTAAAGGAATGGGGTCAAGAGAACAGGTGGTGGGGTGGTTGGAGAGGAGGAGTTTTGAGACCTCAGTGTCAGTTAAAGGAGAGAACATAGAGAGAGAAGAGCTGCATACAGGAGTTGGGTGTTTGACAAGGGTGTGGTGCTGTGAATGTATTGCTGATGGCTGTAACCTTCTTAGTAAAAAATGTGGCGAAGATATCTGCTGTAAGTTATGTGTCAGGTGGTGGAGGGGGAGGGCAGAGAAGTGTGTTAAATGTGCAAAACAAGCTACGAGTGTCTGTGGTGCTGTTGATCTTGGTCTGGTAATATCAGGACGTTGCAAGCATAAGCTGATATTTACCTAGATCAGCTGGATCTTTAGATTTCCGCCATCTCCTTTCAGCTGCCCTGAGATCAGTCCGATGTTCACGAATGACATCAGACAGCCAGGGGCTGGGTGGAGTAGTACGTGCTGTTCTAGAGGAGAGAGGACAGATGTTGTCTAGACAGGTTGTTAAAGTAGAGCTAAGTGTGTCTGTGGCAGTGTTTACATTGAGCGTTGAAAATACATGTATTGTGGGAAGAGAGGCAGAGACATCAGTGGATAGGCGAGAGGGTGAGAGGGAACGGAGGTTACAGCGAAAGGAAACCAAAGGTGGAGTTGGTTTTACTATGGATGGGAGGATCATGTTGAATTGAACAAAGTAATGATCAGAGACATATAAAGGTGTAACAAGAATATTTGAGGTAATACAGTACGTGTAAATACGAGGTCCAGCTGGTTGCCCGATCTGTGAGTTGCTGTGGTGTGTATTCTGGCCTCATTTGACTTGGAAAGACGAGTATTCAGTTCAGTGGCCTGGGGCTTGTCTTGGTGTATGTTGAAATCGCCAAGAACCACAGGTGGCCTACCATCCTCTGGCAAAGAGGACAGCAGGACATCCAACTCCTCAAGAAAGCTTGTCAGCTGACCTGGAGGGCGATAGATGACAACATGTATTTTTGTGGGTTGCATTGTAGTAATGGCATGGAATTCAAAGGATGTATTGTTACGTAGTGAAGCCTGTGGAGAAAAAGTCCAGTTATTATGAATGAACAAACCTGTTCCTCCACCCCTACCAGTATGTCGAGGGGTGTGAGAGAAGAAGTTGTTGGAGTGCAGCAGGTGTTGCTGTATCCTCAGGACGTATCCATGTCTCCGTCAGTCCCAGGATGCTGAGGGTGGACTGTGTGGCGAAAGCTGGAATGAAGGCAGCTTTGTTCACAGCAGACTGGCAGTTCCAGTGTCCCACTGAGAACGAGAGTGGAGCAGGAGTTGAAGTGCAAAGTGGCCATAGGTTGTGTGGGTTGTGTTTGGTCTTGCATCTGTATCTTGTGAACGGTCTACAACAGATAACAGGGATGTGCTTGAAGGCATGTGTTATTAGTGAGCTAGACATGTTAGTGTGTATGTATAAGTAGAATAATAAAAGAGAATAAATAAAAAATACTTAAGTGCTTTAGTGAGTGAAGCCTTGTCAGTGTCCTTGCTCAGTGGACTTGCACAGGTAGACTCGCTGGTCTTTACCCAAGTAGGTAGACTCGCACAGGTAGACTCGCTGGTCTTTACCCAAGTGCGGGAACAAACGTGACTTCCGTACACTGCAAATAAATTATGCTACACTATCAATAAATAATACTCTAAAACAAGCGAAGCACTGTTTGCAGACACTAAAACGACGATAGTTTTACACACACTGGATAACCAACCCTAGATCTAGCAGCGAATACTACGGGACAGGTCAAAGCAAATCTAGCAGTGAATACTACGGGACAGGTCAAAGCAAATCTAGCAGCGAATACTATGGGACAAGTCAAAGCAAAAGTAGCGCACACAAACACACATTTAAGCGACCCGCGTTCAAGACAGTAAACAGACAGCACCTGATCTAGCAATGAATACCACTCGAACGACGATAAAAACAATGAAATAAACACACTTACATACAACTGCAGCCTCCTGTAGATAGATCGCTTCTCCTGAATGACTATGTATCTAACAGTTTAAATAGCCTACCTGGCGCTGGCCACGCCTTAATGCTACATAGCACAACAAAGCTAGTCACGTGGTCAGCCGAAACCGAAACTGAGGGGCGCGCGAGGTGACGAGTGTGGGAACAAACGTGACTTCCGTACATCGCAAATAAATTATGCTACACTTTATCAAAAAATAATACTCTAAAACAAGTGCAGCACTGTTTACAGACACTAAAACGACGATAGTTTTACACACACTGGATAATCAACCCTAGATCTAGCAGCGACTACTACGGGACAGGTCAAAACAAATCTAGCAGCGAGTACTACGGGACAAGTCAAAACAAATCTAGCCATGAATACTATGGGACAAGTCAAAGCAAAAATAGCGCACAAACACACGTTTATGCGACAAGCGTTCAAGACAATAAACAGACAGCACCTGATCTAGAAATGAATACCACTCTAATGATGATAAAAACAATGAAATAAACACACTTACATACAACTGCAGACTCCTGTAGATAGATCGCTTCTGTTATGTTTTTATATTGCCAACATGGTTTTGGTATATTTTTAACTGTTGAGAAGTTTTAGAAAAGGCACACACATTTAGAGGCAATATTGGGTCATTTCAAACTTGTCACGCTACAAAACATGAGATTTATCATGAATCATTTTATTTTACTGACAACCTCAATCATTTGAACAGTAATTTTACTTATTATAATCTTAATGGATAATGAAATGATTTACTTACCTTGTTTTTTTTTTTTTTAAATGTCTGATGAAATTCGAGCTTATGGTTGTTGTATCGGTTACATATTTTCATAAGTTTTTATTCACACGGTCCAATTTGAAATCTTTATATCCAAATGAGATTATTTTGGGAACTTCACAATCATCTGTCATTTTGGCACGTTGTGAGTGCAGCGATAACTGCAGATGCAGATCAATTGTGCTGGCATGCTTTAAACACATTTCATTACTGTTTATAATAATAAAAAACATTCAAGTCATTGTCAAGAAATGTAGTTCAAGTGGAAGTCTCGAGTTATTGATTCTCAAGTCAAAGACAAGTGAAGTCATTTTCTTCATTTAATCAAGCAAGTCACAAGTCCTTAAATTTGCAGTCAGACTCCAGTCAAGTCATGTAACTGGAATCTCCCACCTCTGCCCGGCCAGCTGTTCCATATTACCAAACTCTACCTGTTCATACCTGAAAGAACACGGGACAAAACCTGTTCCACCCAGAGTTTGTAAAATCTCACAAAGGTATTGGGTGTTGCCAAGCCCACTTCTCTGCAGATGTCTGCTAGAGAGGTGCCATTGGCCAGTGCCCACAAGGATGCCACACTCCTTGTAGAGTGTGCTCGAACCCACTAGGGGGCAGGCACGGCCTGGTTCTGGTAGGCCATTGCGATGGCGTCCACGATCCAGTGGGCAAGCCTCTGTTTGGAGACAGCGTTCCTTTTACGTTGTCCACCAAAGCAGACAAAGTGCTGCTTAGTGTCTAAAGCTCTGTGTGCGATCCAAGTGGATGCGCAAAGCACGCACCAGGCACAGCAATGATAAGGCTGCGTCTGACTCCTCCCAGGTCAGCGCTTGCAGGCACACCACCTGATCCCTAAAAGAAGAACGCTTGCAGGTCCCCAACCCTCTTGATGGAAGTGAGGGCGGTCTTTAATGAGACAGCCTTTAACTCGACTGATTCTAGGGGCTCAAATGGGGCTCTCCAAAGGCCCAGCAGGACCACGGAGAGGTCCCATGAGGGGATAGAGGCCCGGCCTAAGAGGATTCAGCCACCTGGGGCCTGTCAGGATTCTGATGATCGGGTCATGCTTACCAAGGGACATACCTTCAACTGCATCATGATGCGCTGCTATAGCAGCCACGTTCACCTTCAGTGTGGAGGGGGACAGCTGCCCCTCCAGTTTCTCCTGCAGGAAGGAAAGCACTGACCTGACTTCACATCTCTTGGGGTCTTTGCTACGGGAAGAACACCACAAACAAACACACGCCACTTCAGGGAATAAAGCTGCCTTGTAGAAGGAGCCCTGGCCTGAGTGATCGTGTTCACCACCCTGGGCGGTAGACCACTTAAGTCTTCCATGTCCCATCCTGGACCAGACATGGAGGTTCCAGAGGTCTGGGAGTGGATGCCAAATCGAGCCCCATCCCTGAGAAAGAAGATACTTCCTCAGGGGAATTTGCCAGGGAGGTGCTATCGCGAGGAGCATGAGGTCCGAGAACCAAGTCTGGGTGGGCCAATACGGCTCCACGAGTGACTTGTTCCTCGTTCCTCTTCCTCCCTGACCTTTCACAGGGTCTGTGCAAGTAGGGTCACTGGGGAGAAGCTGTGTGCCAGTGCGTCTGTACAGAGGGGGAGCTCCAGTCATTGCATACCAGAGTGGGCAGTGGGAGGATTGCCGGGAAGCGAACAAGTCTACCTGTGCTTTGCCGAATCAACTACAAATAAGCTCTGCTGAGAGCTCTGCATTCACTGTGGCATTGAGGCTGCCCGGGATGTGAGTGTCCTGTAGCGACCTCAGCCGCTGCTGACTCCAGAGGAGGAGATGGCAGGCGAGTTGCAACATGCGAGGAGAATGTAAGCCACCGTGGCGATTTATATACACTACTGTGAATGAGTTCAGGCAGTTCAGCACTGACTGCGCATGCTCGCTTGTGAGGCGCACTATCATCGACACCGAATCTCCATGCCGAGAAAAGAGATGCTCTGAACTGGGTAGAGCTTGCTCTTTTCCCAGTTGACCCGAAGCCCTAGACGGCTGAGGTGAGTGAGCACCAAGTCCCTGTGTGCGCACAGCAACTCTGAGAGTGTGCTAGGATCAGCCAGTCATCGAGGTAGTTGAGTATGTAGGCGCCCACTTCCCATAACGGGGACCTTGTACTGATACACCTGGCCGTCGAAAGCAAACCGTAGGAAGGGTCTGTGTCAAGGTAAAACTGAGATGTGAAAGTACACGTCCTTCGGGTCTACCACCGCGAACCAATCTTGAAGCCGGATGCACATCAAAATGTGTTTCTGCATCAGCATCTTGAACGGGAGCCTGTGTAAGGCCCGGTTCAGTACTCGCAGGTCCAAGATCGGCAGCAACCCCCACCGCCTTTCTTTGGTATGATGAAGTAAGGGCTGTAGAACCCTTTCCTCATCTCTGCTGCAGGGACAGGCTCTATTGCGCCCTTGTGAAGAAGGGTTGTGATCTCCACACCCAGCGTGGTGGCATTCTCACAGTGCACTGCAGTGAAGCGGACGCTTAACCAGGGTGGGTGCCTGGCAAACTGAATCATGTAGCCAAGTCGGTTGGTCCTGGCCAGCCACCACGACGGGTTGGAAAGCATTAGCCACGTGTCCAAGCTCCGGGCGAGGGGCACTATGAGAACGATCGTGTCTGATCGTGCCTTGCGCCCCGTCTGGTCATCCCCCACCTTCCTCGACCTGGGAGGAGACAGGAGGGGAAAAGAACAAAAAAAAAAAATCCAGTCACCCTTTGTCTAGATTACAGCTGTGGGTATTTCTCCACCAAGTCAGAAGCATCTATTAGATCTTAAGTCATTTAGATATTTAAGACATTACAGCATTGTAACGATGCTGCTGGCATAGGCAATGACGATGAAGTGAGAACCCAAGTGCAATTTATTAAATGCGAAATCCAAAACCCTAACTATAAATATGAACTAAACCTGACATGAACATGAACATGACTTGACTAAACCATGGCTTGACATAAACCGTGGCTTGACAAACAGCTACACTCACATTCAACACTTGACCAAGGACTATGGTCAACATGAGGGCGTAAATACTATGGGGGAACATATACCAATGAAAAAACAGAACACTAAACAAGATAATTAAACAATAAACCAATATAAACAAGACACATGAACATGGAGGGAAAACAGGACCTCACGTGACTAGGAACACATGACATGAAACAGGAACCAAGCTTTTCAAAATAAAAGACAATACATGAAAACACACATTAAATATTACAAGCATATTTTTCTGTAAAGCTTCTTTAAACAATGTGTATTATGAAAAGTGCTGTACAAAAAAAAATTACATGATAACTAATGAGAAATATAAATTAATTCAACAGCTACAACTTTTTAGTGTTGTTTCTCACACATCTTCTCAGTTTGTCCCTCTGCTCTTGTTCTGTCTTCAGGCATGATAAACCTGTTGTGGTGGCTGTGCTGATGTTGGCAGAACTGGAGAATCTTGCCATACTGTTGGAAGTGTCCTATAGTGGTGCTTTTGCTTCGTGGTCTTGCTCTACTGGAGCTGTTGGATTTCCCTCCACTCTTTTGGGTTCTGGACACATCAGCACTGTACCCGTCCACTTCCTTTTCTACAGGTACACCTGCTTCTATTAGCGAGTAATGTAATATATATATATATATATATATATATATATATAATTTTTTATATTGCAATAAATTATGAAGTTACACAGTTTAATAGTGCACTATGGTAAGATACTATGAACTATGAACCACAAAAATAAATAACTACAGTTTACAATAAATTCACTGTTAACACTGTTCCCAATTTGTAAACCTAAAAGATAACTGAAAATAAAGTACATGGATATTCAATTTAAATGAATATAGTTTGATTTTCTTTAATGTTTATAAGGTTTCAGGCACTAAGCAGTTCATGTTCTGTAGCTCAGTCTTTCAACAAAGAGGTAATTCTCCTGCCAGACCATACATCTACACATGTGCCAAGGTGTGCCAAGAAAGCTTGGCTTTTTGAAAATGGACATATAAAATCTGCCTTGGAATTTTGGTGTGACTAGGATGCCGACAAAGTTATGCAGGCAATAACAGTGGCCTTCCAGCCAATTGAGGAGGGATGCAGGTAAACATTTTCTGTGTGTATTGGCTTTTTCCTATAAGCCAACGCCAGGTGGAAAGATGTTCTTTATGCATAGTTTGGAATAAACAATGTCCACACATCGATATCCATTTCAACTGCTTTGTTGTCCATTTAATTAAAAATATATATCTTACAGAGTGTAACACGTTACTCTATGGTAAGAACCTTATGTTCCCGCCACTTTTGCCCTGATACAACCCACAGAAAGTTTAAATGCCATGCTAAATTAACAGGTGACCACTGCCATCTAGTGGTTTGAACAATTATTACATTTGGCTCCTACTCTGTGTTTAGTCACATTTCTTACTTATTTTATTTTATTTGTATTTTTGCAATAATACTAGTAATACAATGAAAGGTAAATTTTGAGTGTTTGTGTGTTTTCATATATGCAAGTATCCCTTGCTGGAAGGTAACAACTTTTATCAATACACCATGATTGTAAATATCTCACTCCTTTAAAGTTATATTCATCTAACTGAATTTAGTTTAACTGAACAAATGATATACTGACAGAATCTAAAACCTCATCGTGTTGACTTTTAGCTCCAAAAGAAATTTCATATAAAGTGTGCTTTTCATTTCCTCAGATTACAAATCTTGATGCAGTGACACAACAAACTAGTGGAACCATCCCTGACTTTCATACAGACTTTAGGTGGAGACCTTGTGAAAAAACGGTTTCATCAGAAGTCCATTTATGTCAGGCCTGACAAGGTCATTTTATGTGAGGATAAAAAATCTGTAAGTAGTGCTGAAGATTTCAAGAACTGTGTATAAAAGAGACAAAAGCAATACTATATTTCACAGTGATACTTGTAGTATGGTGTAACGTAATACAAAACTTTGTTACATTGTTTTGTTGTTAGCATAGTGTATTAGAAGCATAAAGTTATTATTATTACCATAAAGGTAAATAAAGAGACCGTAGAAATATCGCACCCTGATAAATATGGTAAATACTTTTATCTGCATGCATCAAAAAAATTTCATTAAATAAACATTTCATTTTAAATAAGTTTATTTGTAAACTTATTTAAAATGAAATGTTTATTTAAAGCAAACTATAGTTTTTTTTAAAAATGTACCACATAATACATGGATTGTTCAAGCCCAAAATGTGTTGTGTAGAACCCAACTGTGTGTGTTTGGATGGAGCCCCTTAGAGGACAGGGTGGGGATTTTTATTCTGAAATAGTTTTGTGTCTCTTCACAGTAAGTATTGCGTTCCATCGTAATAAATGTACCCTGATATTATTACTGTAACCATATTTTTATCATGATACTCATAGTGAATTAAGAGACCTTATTCACTGTAGTGCCATATTTGATTTTTAATGGGAATGACAATGAGGCTGTGAGGGATAGACTTAACATCTCTGCAATGGCATAAAGCTGTAAAAAGCACCTAGATCACATCTGATTTTCCACAGCTCATGTTGTCAGTAGTGTTTTGTCTACTGAATGTTCTGTTTTTTTTTTTCATTGTCCATGGAAAGATCCAAAAACACCTTATACTGCAGTACAGTTCATTGAAGAGACAGCCTCATAGTCATTCCAGTCAAAAATCAAAAAGATGGTGCTGCTTGGTCTTCCAATACAAATACCATAGTTTAACTATGGTTTTTAATTTAGTAATATTGTAGTAACCATAGTTTTTGGCTGAAATCATGTTTCTGTTGTATGACTGTTGTAGGCTAACGATATTTTGTTTTTGTTTTTTGGCCGAAAGCATGGTTTTAATACAGTATAATGCATTCACATAGTACCATGGTTTTACTAAAAAATACCCTGGTTATAAAAAAATAAATAGATTTTTATTATCAAAGTTTTAATGTTCATGTATAATTGCTATGGTTTTACTCCAAATATCAAGGTTAAAATATTAATACTATTGTAAAACCCTGGTAAATTTATTGTGAGGAAACCAAAACTATTGCAAGGGCATGCAAAACCTATTGCGAGGGAACATAACATTATTTCAGAAAATAAATCCCACACTGTCCTCTAGTCTAAAGAGCTCTGTATGTCTGTGTTTTTAACTGGAAGGGAATGCCTGTAAACCATGTTTTTAGTTGTAGTCATAGTTTTCTCGTTGATGATAGCCTTCACCTCCTCAATACAGAGAAGCCTGGAGTGAAACTTGACTAGGAGGAACCAGTCTCAGAACCCCAATCCCTCCTCTGATATTCTTCCCATCAGGACACAAGAGAGCCGAACTGATCTGAATTTTGATGAAAATTCAGAATATTAATATAATAGTGTTTTTGAATTTCAACTTAAAGAAAGCACTGATGCAATTGTGAAAATGATCATGAGTCTATGGATGCAAATGCATTGGTGATTAAAGGTGTTAAGGAACCCCAATTAGTCCCAAGTGACCCATCTTCAGAAGGAAAATTACTTTTTGAAACCGAAATGTGTGGAACATGAACGATACAAGCCCAGATGGTCCTTGCGGCTTAACGGGGATGCTGAAAGAGAAGACGAGGATGCCAGAAGCGTTGTGATTGAGATTCTGTCACAGATTGTCCCTCACATTCTCTGACCAGCTACAGAACACTCCGGATACAGTTCATCTTCTCTGCAAAAAAGTGAAGGGTGCAAGACCATGGCAAACCATCATTCAAGTTGGCATGAGAACTGTTCGCGAAATGGTATGGATGATATCCAGAAATGAACCGCTCTCTATGGAGAGAAAAATGTAATTCAGAGAGGACTTCTGCAAGGACGACAGGGAGGCACATGGACTATGGCCCAAAGTTGAAGAGGCAAGGAAGAAGATCTTGAAAGCATACCTATGCGATGGATATGCAGTGATAAATAATCAGAGGGTGACGGAGTAAACTGGCGAACATGGTGACGGGTTTTTTGTGAGGTTTTGTTTATGACAGTACTTTAAATTAAGGCACATAAGCATCTTAATCAAGATTCCATGATGATCTGAACCCAGGTACGTTTTCCAGCTTCCTAAGCTTTTAAGAAGTTTATAGCAAAATTATTATGTGAAAGTTAAAGTTTATTTATTTTTTCATGGTAGGCTATAATTGCGAGTGAGCATGCTTAAGTTCATAAAGTTATACCGGTCAATATGTTATTATATATGCCTGTGTAAAAGGAACGATATTTGAAAGGTCTGTTTTTTTTTTTTTTTTTTTTTTTATTTATTGTTTTTTTTTTAAATATATGTCTTTCTCTGTTATCTTTAAATGTTCGAGGTATTAATGTGTAATGTTAAACGTAAGGCACTTTTTTGCAAGGAGCAAGTAAAATTTAATTGTTTCATTCTTCAAGAGGCTCATTCAACTGACGTGGATGTGAGAATCTGGAAGTCACAATGGGGTGGAGAGGCCTTATTCTCTTATGGAACTTCCCACTCAGCAGGTGTTGTCTTTTTGTTTAATTGATTGGACAGCAAAATGATCACTTCTGCATGTGTTAACGAGGGTCACTGGATTATGGTTGTTCTTGAATTCAATGAGTGTAATTACGTTTTGCGAATGTTTATAGTTACACCAACAAGGCCTCTAATAGGTTGTTCCCCTTCTGTCACTCACTCGACATTGTGTCAATGAATTGACACTAGGGGTCGCTCCTGGAAGCCCCAGACATCTCTGATCTTTGCGAAAAGGTCAATGAAAATTGCCGTGTGGAATTTGCATGCCACTCCCCCGGACATATGGGCATATAAGGAACTGGAATGCAACCACTTATTCAGACTACTTCTTTAGAGCCAAGCGGTTTTATTAACTGAGCTGAATTACTCTGCCGTCCATTACCTTTGCTCTCACAAGCTGTTGGTTTCCATGGTGCATTACCACTTGAGGGCGTATAAAACTGAGAAAACTGAGGTCTGTCCAAGGGTTGAAAGTCTGATGGCAGGAAGGGGTGATTAACACACGGTATGTGCCAGTGCTGGAGCGGTCTCATATGCATCAACCCGAGTGGCGCGACCACGGCCGAGGATGCCATATGACATTGAGATGGAGTCTAACTCCAAACCGAGAAAAGAGATGCTCTGAACCGAGAGAGCTTGCTTTTCTCCCAGTTGACCTGAAGCCCTAAACGGCTGAGGTGCACAAGCACGTGGTCCCTGTGGGCGCATAGTAACTCTCGAGAGTGTGCTAGAATGAGCCTATCATCGAGATAATTGAGTATGCGGATGCCCACTTCGCACAGCAGGGCAAGGGCTGCCTCTGCAACCTTGGTGAAGACGCGAGGGGACAGGGACAGGCCGAAGGGGAGGAATCAGAGGTACTGATACATCGCCTGGCCATCGAACACGAAACGTAAGAAGGATCGAGGCAGAATGGAGACGTGGAAGTACGCGTCCTTCGGGTCTACCGCCGCGATCTTGATGCCGAATGCAGTTTAGAATTCGCCTCTGCGTGACCATTTTGGTCACAGGAGTCCGTGTAAAGTCCGGTTGAGAACTCGCAAGTCCAAGATTGGCCGCACCACCGCCTTTTTGGGTACGATGAAGGGCTATAGAAACCTTTCTTCATCTTGGCTGGAGGGACAGGCTCTATCGCGTCCTTGAGTAGCAGAGTGGCAGTCTCTGCTGGTAAAGTGCTGGCATTTTCGCCGCGTATTGGCGTGGATTGAATACCGCTGAAACAAGGCGGGAGCCTGGCGAATTGAATCGTGTAGCCGAGTTGGGTGGGCCTTGCCAGCCATCGTGATGGGCTGGGAAGCGTAAGCCATGCGTCTAAGCTCCGTGCGATGGGCACTAACGGGACGATCATTTTGGACGTACCGGGTGGGGCCTTGCAGCAGGTAATAGTGTGTTGGGAGGCAGGAGACTTGGGAGCTGAGAAAAAACCTGAAAGCACTTACCTTGCTCCGCGCACTAGGCAGGGGGAGGGTTATAGACAGGGGAAGGTTATAGATAGAGGAGGTGGCCCTGTAGGGACGTCTTTGAGACTCGTCAGCACTGGCCTGCCAGGGCTGGGCAGTCGTGGGTCTGGAGGCAAGATGGCCGTGTCCGGGGAGCCGGGACTGCAATGTTTTGGTGCCGGGGTGCCGTGAGAACTGCACGCACGCTCATGACCGCTGATGACGCTGATGACCCAGGAAGTGACGAAATTGCAGCTCAAAGGGGGTGCGGCGAAAGAAAAAGGGAGAACTGAGGATTCTCCTCCCAGCCCTCCCGGATTCACCGGGGTACGTAGTGATCATGCTACTAACTCCGGAGCAAACTTCTGGCTTCCTGGGTGCGCCATCTCAGGAGCGCTTAGGAGCTTTCCGGGTCCTAGAGGGGGTCCTGAAGACAGGGGGCGTACGCTGCCTGTGGGGCGCTCAACACTGAGAGCTGGGCCCAGGTTGAGGTGTAGCTGCTGGTGTTTTATTCACAGGGGGAAACCCACAGTAAGTAGACGGAAGGCGGCCTGTGCTGCGATGGTGCGGCATGATGTGAGAGATGGCCTCCGTCTGTTTCTTCACCGCCGGAAACTGCTGGGCGAAGTCATCGACGGTGTCGCCGAAGAGACCGACCCGGGAGACGGGGCGTTGAGAAAGCGGGCTTTGTCAACATCCCGCATCTCAATCAAGTTCAACCACAGGTGGCGCTCCTGGACCACGAGGGTGGCCATCGCCTGCCCGAGTGCTTGCGCTGTGACTTTTGTAGCTCTGAGATCGAGGTCGGTGGCAGAGCTCAGTTCCTGTTCCTGCAGCACGTCGGGATCGGGACTACCCTGGTGCAGTTCTTTGAGTGCCTTGGCTTGGTGTACCTGCAGGAGAGCCATGGCATGCAAGGCAGAAGCAGCCTGTCCAGTGGCACTGTAGGTTTTCGCTGTCAGTGACGACTTTGTCCTACAGTCCTTGGAGGGGAGTACCGGATGGTCCCACCAGGTGGCGGCGTTCTCGGGACACAGGTGGACCGCAACCCCCCCGTCCACCTGAGGGATCTCCGTGTACCCTTGGGCCGCCCCGCCATCCAGGTTAACGAGAGCAGATGAGCGAGGAGGTCTGTTCTGGGCAGTAAAAGGTGCCCTCCACGAACTCGTCAGCTCGTCATGGTACCGGGGGGGGCTGGTAGCAGCGTCAAGCCGCGAGTGTTGGGGGGGAAGACGGAGTATTCAAGTGGAAAAAATGCAAGCCCTCCTTTAATTTATTTCTCTGTGAAAATCATTGTAGAACTTCAAATTTTTAAAAAAAGAAAATAGAAAGATTGAATCCTAATGTTTTTCTATGTCAAAATATATATTGTTTTAGTGCATTCTTGTTAGTGTCTTTTTTTGTCTTGAATCTTGCTCCTTGTCCATGTTCCTTTATGTTCGTTCTGTGTGTGTTCACCCTGGTTATCGTGTCTTACGCAGTTGAATGTTCCCTGTTTTGTGATTGTATAATTGTAATATTTTATATATATATATATATATATATATATTTCTTTAAATTCTCATTAAAAAAAGAAAAGAAAAAAAAAGTTACCATTCTTGTAAATTACACTTTTACGCCATTAGGTGTCAACAAATAAACTAGTATTCAAACCAGTGATAAAGCACCTCCTTCATAACCAAAATAAGTCTAATTATACGTTATTAAAATCTGTGTGTCTACTAAGAGACTTCAGTGGAGCGTTTAAGTATTATAAACATTTTACCCCAAATGACAACAATGCATATCATTTTGTGATCTGCTGTGCATGACTATTAATGTATACAACCAAAGACAACATTATTAGCCTAAAAGTAATTACAAATTTAAATTTTTGATATCATTGTAATGTCATTATTCACTTTTACACTTAATTCATCCAGACCCTTTGTCTCGTTGTTAAACGAGATTAACTAAATGCCTTTAGTTCGTTAATCTTGTTTTACAATGAGAAAACCACACCTACTCCACTTCAACTAGTCAAGATGCTGATCCTTGCTTGTTCACGAAGTGAATGAAGAATTGGGGCGGATTCATTCAGTGGGTCAAACCAATGATATACTCCTTCACAGCCCTCACTCCAATTTTAATCGTTCATGCTTTAGTCTATTTTTACAGGTAGGAAATTCCGCCAAAGCAGTCTTGTGCCTCAAACCTATAAAATTTGGGTGCTGTTTGCAAATTCATAGATTTTTTGTGGGATTAGATAAAAAAAAAATTTGGGGGGGGGGGGGGGGGGGCTGAAGCCCTCCTAAATAGGGTCTAGCAACACCTATGATCCAAGGAGTCTAAAGAGATCAAATCTTTAATTTATGCCAAGGATTTCTAAACATATGGACTTTTAATTTATTTTTTAACCCTAGGTAGCTCAACCCAAACTGCTCGGGTCAGTTCAGGACATGGTGCAAATAAAGTTTCAAGGGCACCAAGTTTTTGTTTTGATGCGCCAAACTGTTGACAAGATACAGTGTTTTATTATTATTATTATTATTATTATTTTGAAATGGTGCAGAGGCCATATGGACAATCGTGGAAAAATCATCGGATTGGTATCAGATTTAGAATTACCCAAGGTATCCAAAAACAAGAGCATGATTTTATGACAAACAATTAAAGTTATGGCAAAAAAATATATATTTTTGAGAAAATCCAAACTTGTCTTAATTAAGCATACCAAGTTTCCTTTTGATAGGACAAAGCGTTGAAATGTAGCCTCACTTCCTTTTTGGTCTATCAAAAAGCTTTCGATAACTTTTACATTTATGCATTATCCAAAGCGACTTACAGTGCACTTATTACAGGGACAATCCCCCCAGAACAACCTGGAATTAAGTGCCTTGCTCAAGGACACAATGGTGGTGGCTGTGGGGTTCAAACCAGTGACCTTCTGATTACCAGATTACCAGTTATGTGGTTTAGACCACTACACCACCACCACTCCTTTTATTTTCAGAAAATTTCAAGATGGCTTTCATTCGTCAAATTTAAATGTTTTGATGACTTCACTATTATTCTAGTCTAAAAATGTATAAAGAAGTAGGTATGTCCAAACTTTTGGGGGTAGTACTACTAGTATATGGCTATATCTTCAACTCTGGACACTTTTAGGTTTTTTATTTATTTAATTTTTTTTATTATTATCATTAAATGAAGGTTTCATTTCAACTGAATTGGAAACGTTTTACCAGGCTTTGATTTTTGGTACTTTTCAGATGTCTTTTATAAATAGATTTCAATAAACGGTGGCCTGGAATACTCTATTCTGATAGGTCAATGGTGCCATCTTGCAGTCTGTTATTGCTCTGTAACAACCATGGCTCCATGTGTCAGACCACTCATCCTCAGTGTATTAACGGAACAGACCACAGTTTATTAACAGACCAAGTTTATTAACAGCACAGAACACAATAGCACTGACCGATTCGCGTTGGGGTCATGATCACCCTGTCAGGGTTTATTGTGCGAACAACTAGATGACTGTACATTATCCCTTGTCCCAGACCCAGACTTTCAATATCAAACTATGAAAATCCATTCTAAAAATACAAATTATGACATGTTTAAAACTATGATAATCTAAACAAAGAGTGAAATAAACATACCATTTCAATAATTATTGTGAGAAAATTATTATATTAATTTATTGTACATGTTAACCAAGTGGACAAAAGTGTCAGTGAAGAGCATACTTGTGATAATGTATAAGGCAAGTGATATTTTAAGAAAAGAAAGAAAATTGAAGCTAGGTTAAATATCACTTGTAAGCAGAGTATTTTTATTGGGCATAATTTTTTTAACAAGCTGTAACTTTGCCAAATTAAGCAGTGTGAAAAGTGTGAAATTATTATTTAGTTGTATTTAGGATACACATAATGTTAGCTATTAGGTAAGACATAGGAGTCGGTCATTTTATTAAGAAACTAAAATGAAACATTAAACATTTTATTTCCATTACAGTCATTTCCACCACGGAATTCTTACACAATACAGAATTAAAGATGTGGTGGAAATGACACTGTGGTGCGAATTTTCATGACTTTCAGAACAAATTACATAGTTTATGTATGCACCACATGAGATTATGTTAGATATTGTCTGTAGACAAAAAACAATTGTGAAATATGTTTTCACAAGACAACTTTTAGAAGTCCACTAAAAATGCCCAAAGTTTAAGAAACACTCATATAGTGCAATACATTTAAAATAGTTTGCAATAAGTTTTGAGAAAACAACGTTAAAATGGCTCTATACTTAGGCCCTGAGTTTTTGGAGTGCTGGAGTCATTCTCGAATGCCAATCCTCCACGGGAGCGCGCATAATATGCACGCACGCGAGAGAGAGAGAGAGCCTGGTGCGCTCACTCCTGCCAGGAAGTTGTTGGTATTCGGGGAATAACAAAGACAAATACAGGCATATTAAACTCGTGGTAACTACACACGGGTAATCTGTTAAACGCGTAAGATATCTGGACATTTACTGAAGGACTATGGACTAATCGAGGAGTAATCCATGAAGGCACAGATACATTTTGGTCTCGTCTGGTTTCTGCTGCTGTTGGGCATAACAGGCGCTACAGCCAGAGAAGGTGGGTCATCTGAAAGCATTCCCGATCTCTCAGGCGTTTTCATTATTATTATTATTATGCAAAATTGTATTCAGTTTAACAACATTATATGCATTAAGTTTAAGTTACATAGCCACATGAAAGAAAGTTTAACATGGAAATAACATCTGCAGGACTATATTGTCACGGTTAAAACACATTACTTTGGAGAAACTGTGCCTTCGATCGACATCCCATTCCACACAGTTGCGACGCAACCTGGGAGCGGGGCCACTTTACAGTTTCGGGTGACTATTTGAGCCAGGAGTCTTTTTTTTTAATTGGAGCTTTTAGTTTTTAAGTGTCGCCCGCTTGCATTGTGTAGACGGCATGTGATTTGGAGATTTACCAATCACATCTGATACAGTTCAACAGTTTTTCCACTTAAATTACGAGCTAATTTAATATATTTTGACACTTTTAAAGTGGTTATATTCAGAAAGTTCCAGTCGGTTTTTTTTTCACGCTGTTGACGCATTAGTCGTAGGCGAAGTATGCCACGCAAACTTGATTTGCAACTTCTGTCTGACAATAGCGCTTAAACATGACAGTCCGATGGTTTGAATTGCTTAAATTGTATAATAAAATAAATATTATCTAATTGAGTGTTTTCCAGCTTAAAGGATGTTAGATGTTAATTGCATCCTCGTGAAAACTATCAAAAGACTTATTTAAATTTTTTATTTTAGGTTTGGTTTATAAACAGAGCAATAATAATAATAATGCTATTTTATTGTAATTATTTTTTTGCCCAGACTTATTCAATTATTTAACAACACATACCAATGCTATTGCGTTAAAGCAATAACGCAGGGTCTTCTCTCCAAGATGCACATTAAATACTAATTAAATTAAACTTTTTTACATTATACCATTTCGTGATCTTTGTGTAGGCCTACATAGTTTACTTGGTGGAGCTCAACAGTAAGTGAGCTGATTCATTCTTTGGAAATCATACTAATTTTCACTTGCATAATGCAAGTTATTCCAAAGGTCATTTGTTTAAGAGTTTTGTGTAGCTGTGTCAGGGTTTCTGATTATACACTTAACAACCAAATGCTGTTGCATACACTGGAGTGTGTGTGTGTGTGTGTGTGTGTGTGTGTGCGGTTGAGTGTTTGTTTTCTAAATTGAAACTTCAGGAAGAGTTCTACACTGCACGTTGTCTATCAGATTTTTCTTCAATCTTTTATAAGCAAACACTATATCTTCGTACCCAGGGGCACTAAGTGCAATTTTAGTATAATTCTTGGCACCGCACCCTCACTAATTTTAAAACCCTGGTTATGCCTTTTATAAGTGAGTATGTTCTGTGGTATGGCCCAAGATCTTCCATACTCAAAACTTATGTTTTACTGTGGAATATTTCTAGGCCTGTAATGGAGGTTCTTATCAACACTGCTAGCTGAAAGTGTCCACACATCTTCCAGTCCACACTTATTTACATGCAGGATTAGAAATGGTATGGGCCCGTATTCAAAACTATTTTTATCTTACCACTTGGAGTTCTACAAAGAGCTCCTAGCTAAGAGTTTTTGCTTAAAATCTATTCACAAAAGTGCTAAGAGCAAGTTTTACAAAGAAAATCTTAAGGTCAGAGTAAGGTTTTGTTGACCTTGTTGCTATGGATGATGTCATGTTTTATGAACATGCTCTCTTAAATCACCCAAAGTGATTTGTAGACAGGTAACCCCTTTTTAACGGCAAATGCATTATAGACAGTGGTAAGTGTATATTAAAGCAATATCACATGTGCAAGAGTGCTGTAATGGCCTTATAGGCATGATGCCACAGGTATGGACAAGTAAATAAATATGAAAAAAAAACCTAAAAACTAAGTACCCCAAAAATCCTGGAACTACTTTCTTACACCACAGAACAGGATCTGGCATTGCTAGTTTGAAAGATGCACCTAAACATCCATTACTAATTCAAAAGCATAACTTTAGAACCTGCAACGACAGCTTGGGCTGTTTCTAGCAAGTTATTGGAGAAACAAGGACATGTGTGTTTGAGTGAATGTGAGAGAGCGAGCGAGAGAGCGAAAGATTGACAGAGTGTGAGTGATTAATCAGTGATGACCAGTATTGCCGAAGCAGTAAATTTAAGTCTATTCCACGGTTGTGGTGTTTTAGTAATCTGCTCAGAGCAATCGAGGAGTGATGCTGTCACCGGAATTATGCTACTTCCCACTTCTGAAGCCGCAGTTACGAGTATGTTTTTTTCTCAGTTTTTCTATGGAACATTTCCCAGTTTTTTTATTGACTGAGAAAAAACCATGAAGGATGCTAGGTTCATTCTTGCATATTTTTTGGGGAACTCAAAATATGGGGAACTTTTTTTTTTTTTTTTTTTTACACAAACAGAAACCGTACTCTCCTCCACCATGTTGAAAGTTTGTCTACTTCCAACTTGCAAAATCCGGTATCAAAATGATCTCTTAGAGTTTGGTAATTCGCCACTGACACTGTGTGTGATGTTGTAGAACAAAACGTCCAAGTGTCTTCAAGAAATGTTTACCACAGACCTTAATTTACTCTAAAACTGCCATTTTAAAAAGCCATGGCTCATAAATGTTAATCCTCTTCTGGGTTTTTTTTTTTTTTAATAAAACCTGATCAGCTCTATGACGGCTGGATTGAGCGCAACGGAATGCAGGTATCTCTAGACAGGTTTTTTTTTTAATGTTTCAAACTGTGTTAAACTTTACAAAACATCCTAAAACACATTGCTTACAAATACATTTGCAAAATTTGATGCACAAATACATAGACCAACAATTAAAAATAGCATATATTGAATTAGGCCCATTATAGGGTTATGATCAATGATATGGAAATAAAACAAACAATACTTTCAATGATTTTGTCTAAATGCTTCACTTGTCTGCTTTGTATATGATGCATTTAAATTATTTTCATTATGATATTTATTATATATTATTATATTTATAATTATTTAAGTTATTATATACTCAAATATCTTTATTTGGTGGCCTTTTACAGTAAATATTGATATGCAATTAGTTGGGATTAAACCTATTAATCATCACATCACACTTAATTTGATTAAAAATGTAATCAATTGACAGCTCTAATTTCAATATAAACTATTCAAATCTATTTAAAAAAAAGCGTTGTTAGATTTTTAAAATGATCATAGTTATTACTATTATAACCTTAATAAAGAGTGAAAGAAACACAAACATTTCCATATTTATTGTGTTAACATTGTTTCTATACATTTAAAAAAAAAATGACAACTATCCCACAGTTGTGGCGTCAGTGTACTTGTTAAACTAGTACAGTGTACAGTGTACTTGTTAAACTAGTCGACAAAGTCACAAAAAAGTTGAATATATATTATTTATGTGTTGTTAGAATACCTAAAATTTTAGCTGTGAATTAAGCCTAAGCAAGATAAAGGAGGTGGCTGTCATTTACAGCACAGAATACTAATAAACACAGTACAGAATTTGAGAAGTGGTGGAAAATACATTGTGGTGGGAAATATTTAAAAAAAAAAAAAAAGACAAAACTCATTTGATATATGTACATAGACATGTAGTTGTCTTGTGTTTATTTTAATGAAATTTTACTTCTAGAAGTCCAGTACTAAAAGTGCCCGAAGTATAAGAAACAACACCCAAACAAAACATTATTGAGTGCACCTTTGAAACAGCAGTGTGCAACTTTTGCACCACTAGCGGCACAGAATAGAACTGCTAAAAAATCAAATCCAATCTGCTATTTCTTTGTTATATGCAAATATAACTCTCTTCCATCTTGATAAGGATGCCCCCTCCCCCCTGCAGAACAGTGATAGCTCATATGTTCAAGGTCATCCACTCTTTAGGAATGCATGCATGCATGCATTAGTTATGGTTTAGTATTTGCGCACATGCAAAGAAACACAAGATCTCGTCCAGATCCTGTTCTTCCTGTCAGTTGAGTAATTCTTGTTTGTTCTGTCACTGACTATGTGTGAGAGAGCAAGAATAGAATGTGTGTGGAGGAAGAAGCAGTGATTTGTTTAATTGAGCATTTCTGTTGATGCTGTGTTATTGAACGTTTTTTTATTTTAATTCTTTAGCTTATTCAGGCAGCAGCATATGAGGTCAGCGCTCAGAGGACAAAACCAAAGTTCTAATAGTTCATTGAGCACACATTGACCATTTGTGACAATATGTCCCAATATAGGGTGGATAATGGCAGAATTTTCAATTTAAATGTGCTCAGTGTTTTTGTGTCATTAGAAAAGTTTTACACTTAAAGAATTTAATAGTACTTTCGGAAAAATACGTTAAAAATAATCCAGTCATATCCAATGTGATCGCATGAGAAATTGTATGTATTCTAACATAAAGTTTGGTTCTAGCATACATATTCTCTTAAGTGTGTGTTAGGAATATTTTGGATCTAGTCACGATCCCCAATTCCCCGGTCCCGTCTTTCTATGTCTGCCCAGTGAGATGCAGTCATGAGTCTGAGTCTCTGTAGACTTCGAGAAGGAAGTAGAAAGAACAACAACACACAGTTGGTCTGTATTTAGTCTACTCTACGTTTATTACAGAAAGCATGTTATTTATATTCTTCATGAGACAAAACACAGCCAATAGTAAAGCGACAACAAGGCTTATGATCTAGGGGGAGAAATTGGGTATTCTGGAGTAATACTTGAACAAGGCCATATACAGATGTCCTAGACGTTCTGCCATGTGCCTGACCCTGTTCACCTCACAAGGATAAGTGTGACCTATTCAACTTACAGAAATAAGCATTCTGCGTGAAGTGTGGAACATCATAAAGAGGAAGAAAGAATTGACTCTCACTCATCTAAGGCGTGCAACTGACATCGGGGGTCAACTGAGCACACATACAGAGAAGGCAAGAAAAATACACACACATATAGAGCAGAACAGCATGTACATCTCATGTTTCTCACAATGCCTCCTGTGATCATAAAATGATCACGATCAGGGTTCTGCTCTAGACACCTGTCTCTGCTCCATCTCTCTGCAAGTTCTGGTAGGATCCAGATGTCGTCGGAGTCCTCATAGGTTGGTAAATGGGGTCAGGTAGACGAACCACGGTGCTGATGGAGCTGGAGATCATTCGTCTAACTAAGGTCATTAAACAGGGCCAAAAGCAGGCAAGTAGTGCAAATATCACGAATATAATGATTACAATTAATACAGCATGCTCAAGCTTGTACATTATGGTCCAAAACCAAGATAAGAAATCATACTCTCCATTGACACAAACTTGTGATCTTTTTACTATGTCTGAGATATTTTTTTAAACCTTCTTCTATGATACTACCTGTACCATCCATTGCTGGGATGTATGTACAACATGCTTCCCCTATCATAGCACATATGGTGCTGTGCAGGGGTTGGTGGTAACTTGGTTCAGCAACTGGTGTTTCCGCATGCGTTGAGCTATGTGGAAATAGGGAACAAATATAACATGATTCATTGGGATGTGCTGAGCGGGCCGTGTGGTTAGCTAAATGCCACTACAGGTTTGTGGTGTAAGTGTGGGGTGGATCGTGGTGCTCAAGATCACTCATTTGTTCTGCAGCTGTGACGGTCCCTAGAGTGGCCAGTATTGTTGTTATGATTTCCTTCATCCTGTCGTGTGACTAAGGATCGTTTCTCCTGTGCTGGGTCCCACTTTTCACAGCTTGTCAAATGTCCCACTAATCGACACAGGAGTGTTTTGGGTCTGTTTATATTCCTTTTTTCCTCTTGGGTTATCTATGTATCCCACTTATATCGTGGCTCTTCAGGACCTTGGGTTTCTGCGTTGTGCTTGCCACTGACGCTGCGTGTTCAGCTCCTCCAGTGGGGTCGCACTCAAAAGTCACCTTTCTGTCCCTCATCTGGTGATGGCGTGTATCCACTGTGGCTGTAGATCGGTCAAGACTGCGGTTCTGGTTACTGCGATGACCGTTGCCGGACCCTGGTACCTGGGCTCCCCAGTCGTGGTGTGTAGGTGCAGACAGCGTGATTTTAAACCACCAGTAGAGTCTTGCTCTTGCTGCTAAGCACTGAGGTGCTCGTCAATCCTTTTCTTTATTTTTTAATGCCTTATTCCCTGGCCCTCCAGTGGTACTTCCAGTGTTTTTAAAGTTTATAAATGCATACTATATTTCATTGTACATCAATTTACTCAGTTAATAGTACCTTCAGAGATGATTCAAACAACAAATTATATTTCTAAAACATTTAAAAAGTTAATGTTTTCAAAATAAACAGTCTTAGCATTCCCTTTTAATTCTGTTTACATTGCCTTGTAACATTACCTTGTAACATGGATATTGATCTGCTTCAGACCCTCATCATCCCCTTTCATTATCATTGCTTGATTAAGCAGCAAGCATCATTTTTAAAAGGAATAATAACTTCAGGAAGCGGTATATGCCAAAATAGTAAACATAACACCCTCTATCTTCCTGCCTACTCTATCCAATCTAAAATACTACCTAATTGTGTTAAAAATGAAAATACAATGAATATGCTGGCTCCCTTACTATCCAAAAACAATAGAAAAGTGAAAATAAAGAGTCTAAATAAAAGGCTCCCCTTCCCTACCACTTGTGTAATTCCAGGGTTTTTCTATAATTCGTCCAGCTCATCCAGTCCAGAGCATGTGGAGTATACAGTGGCCCCAATGTCAATTCCAGATGGTTTTACAGATACATTGATCATCTGTTTAGCTGCAGCATTTGCCAGCATTGATCTGAGAAGAGGCATGACACAACAAAACAACAACACAAAAATAACAACAGCTATGGCTATTATTACTCCCACTTTAGTAAGCTATTCTTTCCAGGATTCAAATAGTTTGTCAAACCAATTTCTAACCAATCCATTTTACTTGTAGGTTCTAGTTGGCCTGTAGGCTTTCAATGCATCATCAATGTAATTAATGAATCTTTGCTGACTGTAGTAAATGCAATTAATCCATCCTGTATTCTTATTATTAATATATTATAGTCCCTTTTTTTATTATTAAGTAATCATTTATTATTACTACGTTCTCCATTTCTTACACTTTCTCAGGTGAAGGAACTTCCATTCTATCTAATAAAATAATATAAATCAAGTTTTTAAACTAACAGAAAAGTAAGTAAAATTTTAAACAGAATAAAGTTGTAAAGAGGCACAATGGAAATTCAAACATAACTCTTTTCTTGTGTTTTGAAAATAATTGCTCAGTAAAATATACTATGTACTTTTAATTTCTCATGACTCATGTAATATTTACTCTTCAAATCAATAAATCAGTGGTTAGCTGCTGGATTTAAATTTAGACCCCATTGATGGCATTCTAGAAAATCATAACGTGATCGTATAAGACTGAAATCAACTTTTCCAGAGAAATTTTAATCCATATTATAAATGGCAAATCAGTAATGATTACCAGCAGTAATGAGCGCAGGAGGATCAATCATATAATAGCACACATAATTTTCAGTCTTTGTCTCTGGATTTCCTCCTGCATTAGTAACTTCTATAAAATCATCTTGCCCAGCTGTCTGCAATGGTGAGAAACTAGTTCCCGAATGAGTTAGTGAAACAACATACACATAATGATGACAAAAGAAACACAGAATAGACACATGAATATGAAGTTATTAACATTCATATTTGAGGAAGTTATGATGTTCAATTTAATCTTAACCTTTCTCCATGGGCTTCACCTGCCCCCAAGACCAATTTTTAACTGATCCAAATTATTGTTAAATTTATTTTCCTTTAATTTTAGTCTCAAAGGCAGCTTCTCAGTGTACTCATGATCAACCAAGACCTATTCTGTGTATACCAAACAAAAAATAAATGCAAGAAAAAGAAAATATCTATCTATCTGTGATCTATCTTTTTCTAAAGTCGGGGCCCCTTTCTGTCTGTCTGAAGACATCAAGAGAGGCTTGTTTCTCAAAGTCAGCAGAGTATCATTGCCATCCTCAATCCCTTCATCAGACAGTCCCTAACAAAAATAAAAAAATCTCTGCCTGTCTTTTGTTGTTTACACTGGCAACACTGCACTCATATTTAAATAGTCCTCCAGACATTTTTAAACAGAGAAAATTCAAAAACACACAATCATGGGTTATTTCATGTAGATATCAAGACTTTCTAGTGTTTAATTGAATAATGTTAAAATAGCAGTCTCTCATAAACTGGACCAGACAGAACATAAAACAGACACATGAATGTGAAGTTTTCACATTTAAGGTTTACTTTCATAAGTTACAAAATATAATTTTCTTATTAGTTATTTTATCATCATATCTTCGATCCTCTTTTGCCATTTGCTTGAATATAACAACACTTATCTTAAATACAACCTTTGTTTAAAATAATGGTTTTATTTTCTTCCACACCTCGTATGACTCCCACTGAGGGTCCTTTCACCCTTCTTAACCATAGATTTGGATTTACTCATGAATTTATCTAATTAAGTCTTTTCCTTTTTTTTCTTAATTTTTCCTTTCTCTGACCTCCCAGCCAAATTGCTGATATACGGTTCAGTATTAAACCCCTGATTATTTCTGTACATAAAATCTTTTGGCGTTTCCCCTGGCAGGGGGCGACTTAAGGTTCCCCCATCCCTTTTTCCAGTAGTTTCAAAAGCTTTTAAATTCAGCTATTGCTCAACAATACATATAACTCTTCAAACACATCAAATGCTAACAAATAACAAATAACATATAATTTCCAAACACACAGTTCAAACGCCTGCAGCTGTTTTTTTCTTTCTTTTTTTTTAGAACTATATCCGTCTTCCCACCTTTGTGAGGATATGTTAAACTGCAACAGTAAATCTGAGGTATTTTACCTCCTTTCTGTATCTCACAGAGCTAGAGCTCCCTTTACAGGGGCACACTGATGCAGAGAAACTTTTTTTTATTTTCGATGTGCACTTGGTCAAAATGGAGTGATCAGCCAAATGGAGTGATTCTGCAGCCAGCAGAGCAATAGCATTCCCTTCCACCAAATGCACACCAAATACCAAATGCACACCAAATAGCATTCCACTCCCTTCCAGGGAGTCCACCAAATGCACACACTTATACAGCTCAGAGATACCCCAATAAACAGGTCAACATAAGTTTGTCAAAAATTTGACCTTACCCATTTGTGTGGGATATCTCGGACGAAGCCCCCAAACTGTTAGGAATATTTTGGATCTAGTCACGATCCCCAATTCCCTGGTCCTGTCTTTCTATATCTGTGCCCAGTGAGATGCAGTCATTAGTCTGAGTCTCTGTAGACTTTGTGAAGGAAGTAGAAAGAACAACAACACACAGTTGGTCTGTATTCAATCTACTCAACGTTTATTACAGAAAGCATGTTATTTATATTCTTCATGAGACAATGAACAGCCTATAGTAAAGCGACAACAAGGCTTATGATCTAGGGGGAGAAATTGGGTATTCTGGAGTAATACAGGAACAAGGCCATATACAGATGTCCTAGACGTTCTGCCACATGCCTGACCCTGTTCACCTCACGAGGACAAGTGTGACCTATTCAACTTACAGAAATAAGCATTCTGTGTGAAGTGTGGAACATCATAAAGAGGAAGAGAGAATTGACTCTCACTCATCTAAGGCATGCAACTGACATCTGGGGTCAACTGAGCACACATACAGAGAAGGCGAGAAACATACACACACATATAGAGCAGAACAGCATGTACATCTCATGTTTCTCACAGTGTGCATAGACACCGAAATGTATTGACCATGTAAAGTCACCATTTTATGTATTAACACCAATAGTAACATACAAATGTTTATGTGTACTGTTTGAATTGATTAATATTGAATTCATAGAATTAATCAATTACATTTAATTTATAATAAATGAGATTAGTTCAATGCCATTACATTTATTTAACACCGTTGACAATTTTACACTTTAACAATTTCATTCATTTCTGTGTGATTTCTGCTGCCCTATACAATGTTTTAAAGGATTATCTCAATATAACCAAGACTACACTTAAATTGAAATAAAATGTAATTAAAATGAATAAGTTAAATTGAATAAAAACTGTAATATTTTAAGCATTTATTAAGCATTTAATTTTATTTTTGTTTGCCATGTACAAAAACGTGGTAATGATCGGGACACAGAATAGGAGTCAAATGCAAAAATAATTATCAATTTGTCACTAATGGCGGATTGTATTGTGAAACAGTTAATCAACAGTAAACTGTCATAAGCCAATTCCTGTAACATACTTTTTCTGCTCATCTGCTGTCATATCTGCTTTGCTCCTACAAAAAAGTACAAAAAAGTACTGATATAATACAAAATAAGTCTTTTTTTTTTTGTTCCAACATTGCTGTTAACTACAAAACATTTGACATTTGGACCTTGACATTGACTTTGACGATTGGAGTCTGCTTATACAGCGGTTACCACATGTATTATACGGAAAACACCGACTGAATCATGGAATCTAATCAGAAAAATGGCATTAGCTATAAAATGCATAATGTAATGGAATACAACATATTTGGACAAAAATTTATGTTTGAATGCACAATTAATCAATTCAAAATTGTGATAAGTCCCTAGAGCAGTGTTCCCAAAGTGTGAGGCGCATCTCCGGGCACTGCAGGGGAGGCACAGGGAAACGGTGAGGTTGAAGGAGTAAGTCCATTTAAACAATTTGGCATTAATAATAATAATAATAATTATTATTATTATTAAAGCGTAAACCTTTGAAGCATGCTTCCGATCCATTTTCTTGTCAATTGTGCAGTTGATTGATACATTTCAGCTGGACTGTTAAGTCTGTAGAGGACAGAGACTCTCAGTGAAGAGTTTGTTTTCTTGTTGTACTTTATTTTTGTAATTCTAATTTTTGTAATTTTTATTGATCAAAGAAAAAACCCAACAGAGAAAAACCCAACATATATAAAAATCACATTTAACCCCCACTAATATCCCTCCCCAAACACCAACCCCACCCTAACCCCCAATGAACCGTGGTCACATAAAATAATACACACACAAACAAACAAAAAATAAATAAATAAATAAAATATATAATAAACATACATAATTAAATTCAACTTCTCTCTCCCCATCCCTTCCCAGATAGTCCCCCAAACCACCAAATACCTACCCCACTTTCTGCCTGCCACTACCTGCCACCTCCTCAAAAGCTGCCACCCTCCCCATCTCACTCACCACTCTGGAAATATGTCACTCCATCCGACTTCCAACCATTAAAATAATTTGTCTGCTAATCATAATACTAGTCAGAACCCAATTTTTTAAATATTTGTCCCCCAAATGTATGACTGTCCCATCACCCAAAATACAATGTCTGGGACAAAGTAAAAGTTCCCAAAACATCACACAAATAACTCTGAACCTTCAACCAAATATCTTGGATCTTAAACACACCCCCAAAATACATGGGTTGTATCTCCAACTTCTGATTGTCATTGCCAGCAGGTGGGTGGTCTTTAAGACCAAGCCTATATAATCTAGAGGGGGTCCAATAAAATCGATCTAAAATCTTAAACTGCATAAGGCGACCCCTATGTAGATGCAGACTTCAAATTTTTTTGGAAATGTCACACTCCAATACCAAGTTCGATCTTTCTCCCATAACCTCTTGATAGAAGTTAAAGCTCCGTCCCCCAAACTCTGAATTAGCAGGGACAGGTCCGTAGTCAGCCTATTGAAAGGGGGGGGGGGGGTTCTTTTTTTCAAAAAGTGGACCTTTTGCAGTTTTTCTCCTCCTTTTGTATTTAATTATGAGGTTCAACCTTTGTCAGTCCATACACAGTTCATAAGTTTAAAGACCACACTAACAACAGAATAGATTTAATGAACTTTACTGAAATATTAATAATAATTCTTCTCATCATCATTTCTTAACTCTCTGTCAATGCCTCTTTGCTTGTTGCTGTATTTGTCTTGACACTTATAGATTTAGGTACACTGGTCAGTTCAATCTACTTGGGTGCAATTTGGAGAATATGTTCACAGCTTCATCCAGGTTGACTGCCATGTCATAGTGTGTATGATGAGGGCCAGGGATGACAAGCGGTCCTCTCCCATGCTGCTACGCATGAATGTGTTCAGTCTCCGGAGAGTGCTGGCCGACCGTTCACATTCACATGAGGTGACTGGCAGAGTACAAGCTATTTTGAGAAGCTTGAAGATGTTTGGGTAGATCAGCGCATCACGTTGTTTGATTGCCTCAGCACATTGAAGTTGGCCTTTGTTCTGATGGCTTGTTTTGCCACTTCAGTGTCCAGCGTTTCAGTTCCTGGTCAATCAGCTCTGGTGAAGGTAAGTCATCTTGGTAAAGTTGGACTACTTCAGAAATGTCCACTGTCACACCTGAGTTGCACTGTATAGACGGAATTAGACCCAGGAGCCTTGATGCGGTTACAGATAGAGGACTGAATCTGGATTCAAACTCCAAGATGACATGGTCTAGGAAGGTATAGCCATGTTGCGACGATAGTAGTCCTTCACAGTTTCAGCAGGTACATTTTCTCTGTGTGTCTGCCTTCCAGCAACACGTGGATGACTGGTAGGCTGAACATCGACCTGAGCAGCCATCCTGATGGCTTGCTTGTAGATCTGGTTGAAGTCATCCTCAATTGTCTCACGTAGCTCCTTGTAGATATTCTTGACCTCATCTACCATGCTAAATGCCTCCACGATGTCAACTGAGGTTTTTTGCAGCTTCACTGTGATGCCTGTAAGGTGGGACAAGACTTGATAGACGGTGAGAAAGGTCAGGATGAAACCGAAGTTTTGGAGCCCTGACAAGAGACTATAGGCCTCTGCTTTGTACTTGCCCTGCCATCCAGTGTGACATCTTGGCTGTAATCTTCTGTATGGAGACCAAGTGCGATGACTTCTAGAGCCTTAACAATAAAGACGAAGGCACTATAAAAGTGGCTGTATGCGTCATGTCTTTCTGCCCATCTTGTGCGACATATGTCAGTCAGTGGTTTCCTCTGTCCCATAGAGTGTGCATCCTTATGTACAACCTCCATGAGTAGTTGTTCACCTCTTTGGGCTGTAGGTGAAGAATATGATGGTAGACTTCATCTTGTCAATCATGTTGCGCACAACTGGAAGAGCAATGTGCAATGTGTGCAATGACAAGGTTCAGGCAATGCCCATTACAGTGCATGTACACTGCTTTAGGTGCGTCCTTCTTGATCAGTGCCTGGACACCAACATTTTCACTGCTCATGTTGCTGGCACCATCATACCCCTGGCCTCTGCAATCACCAATCTGTATGTTGAGGTGACTCAGCACATCCTTAATTGCGGTTGCAGTGTGGCTGCCTGTGATTCGTGGCAGAGAGCAAATCTCCAGCAATTCCTCCTGATATTTAGGTCTTTGTCCACAAACCGTACACACAATGGCATCAGCTTTACATTATGGATGTCACCTCATCAGCCATGACTGTATAGATCTGTGCATTTTTGACCTCGTCCACAATCTGGGCCTGAATTATTCGCTTTCCTATCACGTCAATCATCTGATTTTGGGTTTGGGACGAGAGGTAGGTGGCATTTCTTAGCTTTAGCCGTTCCATGTGCTGCTTCAGCTTCTCATCATGGTTTGCAAGTAGTTTCATCAGGGCCAAAAAGTTTCCAGGATTGCCAGTAGAATTCTGCTTCTCAGATGTACCTCTAAGTGCAATGCACTGGCGACCACAGTATAGTACACCTCTCTGCTACAGACTTGAGTATGTGCCTGTTTTCTTTGATATTGGCTTTCTTCTTACTGTCCATAAGGACAGATATTTGGGTCTGAGGTTTTTCAACTGACTGGAGAAACAGCTGAGCATTTTCAATTGCAGCCAAGTGATATGCTTTTGTTGAATGGCTGCCTATTACCATGCTTTTCTTGTGCCATTTTGTGAATGGGGCATTTACTAACACTCCCATTTGTTTTCTCTCTTTGGCATTGACAAACAGGGCACAGCACACACAGAAGAGACCATCAAGGTTGGAACTATACACCAACCACCAGCCATATTCCTCCAACCACCCGAGTTTGAATGCCCTATTGCAGCCAGCAAGGAATTGTGTTGGAAAAATGAAGTTTTTAGAAGGCTTGTTGTGGTTCCTGAGTAAATGGTATTTCTGGCCATCAGACATCTTACGCACACTCTCTAAGATTTCTTCAACCGATTTTGTGACCTGAATGAAAAATCCTATATCATTAAATATCTCCTGACCTTCCATGACAGGGTGTGGGTCCTCTTGACCTTCCCTGAGCTGTCGCATTTCACCTTGACCTTCCCTGAGCTGTCGCATTTCACCTTGACCTTCCCTGAGCTGTCGCATTTCACCTTGACCTTCGCTGAGCTGTTGTGAATCATCTGTAAATATACAGTATACGCATTGGTCAGTAATGTAGTGTAAAGTGAATCCAACTGTTTCATTATCTGAAATACACTTGTATATTATTTGGCATGGATAACCATAACTTCCCTACAAAAAAAATCACCACAAAGTTATATGTTCCTGTTATCAGTAACAGTTGGCTTCATACTTTTTGGAAGACAAACAAGGTACATTTAAAAAATATATATATATTTTTTTTATATTAATAACAAAAAAATATTAGTTTCACATGATTTATATGTATGACTAGAAGCAGTTTAGCCTAGCCTATAACATAAATTAAAAATATATTTTGGTGTTTTTATCATTTTGTGGTTTATAGATCTTAGATAGAAAATTCACTGTATAACAGGAACAACCTCAGCTACCGTCTGCTCCAGTGGGGTTGACGACTGTTATCAAATGTTATAGGTTATGTATAACAACCTTACCCTGTTTGGCAGTTTTTTTGAACATATGTTCAATATTCTGCGACAATGACGCTGCTGCCTGCTTTCTCTTCCGTTTCTCCTGCTCTTTTCGCCCCATACTCACTATTTGGTTGTACCGCCTGACATAAAAACAGTCAAAACACCTTTTTTGAAGCTTTGTCAATGACTAAAACACTCCTTCATTAGATATATGTACATCCAACTTCACTCAACTAGTACATACTCGTGACGCCATACATCCTCACACTATCAGTGAATCGGTGCAAAATAAACTCATAACAGTTAATAAATAATTAAAAGATAACATGACACGCATAAAAAAACACTCAGCATCACCAGCAAGCACCTTTATGCTAACCATGAGCTCAGAACGGATCATTAAGACATAACAGTGTCTTAATGGCTCCAGTCTGCCGGTATTGGCCAATCACAAAAGTCGATATTGCACAGCCAATATCACTGAATATCCCACTATGTTTTATTATTATAATTACGCTACGTTTATATGGCTATTATATTGTAGACTATTGAGTGGATAAAACATAGAAATCCTTTTAATTTAAAAAAAATATATATATAACCCCCCCCCCCCCCCCCCCCCCCCCCATCATTCAGAGGCGATGCTTCTTCACCGTTGCTTTGAAAAGTGTATTGCGAGAACTCTCTCTGAACTGCACGCACGGCACACACACACGTCCAGCTATAATAATCATATTAATTTGAAACAGCAACCCAGAATATTTGTCACAAGCATTGATTAAAACAATGATGACAATAATCACATGAAAAAAAAAAAAACGACTTAAATTCTGGACCTTTGGCAGTGAGGGGGGGGTTCGTTTGAACCACCCGAACCACCCGAACCCCCCTGCCTACGGGCTTGAGGTAGTAATACACTGATGCCTCATGACCTTTTCCAAAAGCAGTAATCACCTCTCCCAAAGTATCTGCCGCTTTAGTGTGGTATGTGATACTCCCAAAAACAATATAGAGCAGGTGGCACAGCTGTAAATACCTATAAAACTGAGATGTTGGAATCCCAAAATGATGAACTAAATTCTAAAAGATCTCAACACTCCACTTACAGTTCACTCTGACCAACAGAAAGGGGACTTATTAATACGTAATTTAGGGTTCAGCCGTATGCTTGAGCAACATTTAAATAAATGCCCAAATTTAACACTCTGGACACTTGATTGCTTGGGGGAAGAAGCTGTCATGTAGTCGGCCGGTGCGGGTTGCAGCAAAAAGATGCTGCGTTTACCATTCCAAATAAAGGACTTTGCTATACTATCAAATTGCTTGAAATAAGAGAGGGGATATCTACAGGGATAGATTGTAGCAGGCAGTTGAATTTTGAATACAATTAATTTTAATAACATTAACATTCCCAATCATAGATAAATGTAATGTAAATGTAAATGTAGTGAGAATTTTGCAGAAACTTGTGACATTTTATGAGCACTACCTATGCTTTGCATCTGGAACGTCTCCTGTTGTCCAGCACCACTGTAACATTATAAGGATGGGCAAGGAGGAGGCGGGAACCAGATGAACAGTTAACATAAACTTTAATGGTAAACTTTAAACCAACATAAACTTTTAGCATGTCCACGTGAGTCTCCGGCTGCCCCTTATCTCTCTCCCGCTGATTCAGCGCCGGCCTGCTCCATCACGACCTGGCCACACCTTCCTCCTCGACACACAACTACCCTGCCCGATTCAGGCCGGGGCACCACCAGTCTGACTAACTCCCCATCTCTGGAGGAGAGAAGATCTTCGTAGTTTTCCTGTTTGTGAAGAGTTCGTTATATCAAGCTTCCCGCGACTCTTGAGCTGAAATCTCCGAGCTGCAATGGAGAAAGAGTTCATTATAAAGTTCACAGCTGTTTATACAATCAACTGATCTGAGGCTCTGCAGATGGAATCTATTGGACACACTGCATGAAAATCAAACATTAGTAGTGCGTGTTGCATTTGTGTTTATGTCCGTGACTGTGGGTGTATGTGTTTGTGTGCATGACAGGGCCGAGAGGTGCCTCTTATTCATACTGCGGAACGCAGCGCATATGACTATATTGTTTCATTAAATTACATCCTTTCTACTTGGCCATATAGAGGCTTTATTATTATTATTTTCAAATGGTCTCAAAACTCTCACATTACATTACATTTTGCTAATGGCAGCATACTTTAATATGGTACGGAAATGAACGACAAGATGATATCGTACTGTTTAAATTTTTTGGTATTGCGATATTTCGTTAGTACCAGTATACTGCACAGCCCTATTATATACTGAAAACACCTCATCATGATCATCACGCACGCTCTTGTTTGTGTGAGATGACAGAGCAGTGCATGGGCCATGTAGCAAACTGTTTATCTGGAGGTTAAAAACTACCATCAAAAACACACAGAAATTCCAAAATAAAATTATTATTTAAATGAACACATTTGTATTTACTTAAATATTACACTTGTTGGGCACATAATATATCCTGGTAATGTCCTGAAAAACTTCCTTGAAAAGAGTGGGAACCCAGGTGAGGTTTACACACTCACAGCTAACTACCAGCTGGCTACCATCACACACACGCTATATATATATATATATATATATATATATATATATATATATATATATATATATATATATATATATATATATATATATATATATATATATATATATATATATATATATATATATATATATATATATATATATAATATATATATATATATATATATATATATATATATATATATATATATATTTTATATATATTTTATATATATATATATATATATATATATATATATATATATATATATTATAACTGTCGCGGTTATTTTAAACCGGGCCTGCTACAGTAGAATGAGGGGGAAAATCAGTCTTGCACCAAATACTGTGTTCAGGGTATTCATAAATCAACAAAAGACAACTAAATGAAAATCTTCTCTCTTAGAATATATTGAATTTTACACAAAACACAAAATCATACACCCAAACAAACAAAATATCACAGAAGAAAAGTCCTGGTGGGGGTGAATGGATGAATGTGAAATGTCCCATAAAAGATGTTGACGGATAATGAGGTTGCTGAAGTGAGCAGTCTTTAGAATTAACAGTCTTATCTGGAAATGGTAGTAATTGATGAAATTAAGTATTAGTCCTTCTGGTTGCAGCCCGGGATTCTTTGAATAAAGTCCTTGGGCAGTTGCCCTCATGCACCCAAGCAAACTCCCAATCCAGCACTCAAGGGCTATGTAAGTCACAGGTAATACAAAAATCCTCTATAACAGAAAACAATTCATTAACATCTTTACAAGTTCTTTTACCAAAGCATACACAAGATGAAATAAGAACTACAAACTCACATACATACATACATACATACATACATACACACAGCTACCTAAGAGTGTAAGTTCTTATTGCGTTTGGTTCACATTTCAATTATTTGTTGCTCTTTCCCTGCCACTCTAACATAGGCTAAAGAAAGTGAAATTAGTAGCTATATAGAAAAGAGAACAGCTGCTTTAAGAGGCATTACAACCGAAGTTATTATGGTTTGGAATTTAAATTAATTTTTTATTTCATTTTCTATTTGTCCTTTCAATTTATTCTAATTTCATCTAAAATTGCCCCTATCAAAAATAGTCTATAATGAGAACTGTTTTACATCATTATCTATATAAAATATTAAAAACAGTTGTAATTAGCAAATGCTACATCCAAAACACTGTAAAAGCTCACTGCTAAAATTATACAGGCAATTTCACATAGGACATGACAGTAGCAAGTGTCTAGTTCATTCAAGTAAAGTGGCACATTGCAGCCAGTTTTACTCATGGGTGCTTGTGCACTCGTACCCTTGCTGTGTGCGTCAAGCCAAAGATACAAATATTTTATATTTTCTTGACTGGCAAAGGCAGCCATCAGTTTGAAATCTTTATAGACCAACTATAGGTAGTCCCGTGACGCCATGCGAGGATTGGACGTTTGAACGTCGAGCTCTGTGCACTTCGCTAGTTTTAATACCTTTTAATGACAAACCGGTGCGATTCGATACTCTCTGTTTCATAACTGTTCAAGGAGGTCAGTATTTCAAAGAATTAAAAATTAAGAAATTAAAAGACACTTTCATGCTCAGGCTGACACCCCTGAGAGGGCTGCGGACCAGGGAGTCAATTTGGTCTGAGAGTTGCGGGAAATGCGGCGAGAGATGTTGAACATGTCGGCAATGCTGACGAAGGTCGTTGCTGACTTGGAGGTTCTTGCTGTGATATGTCTATCAATCACTGCTATGGAAGTGAAATAACCATCAGAATAACGTCTGTATCATGGGAGTCCTGGAGGGAGTGGAGGGACAGAATATGGTGGAATTTCTGGACGGGCTCTTTCCGAGTCTGCTTGACATAAGCTGGAAATTGAGTGAGCTCACAGGGTTCTGGCTCGGTGATCTGCTGATGGAGACAGACCTGATCAATTCTTGCCAAATTTCTGAGATCATTCGATTAAGATCTTGTGTTACGGGAGGCGAGGAGTAAAGGAAGGCTTTCTTGGAAGAACCACAGCATTTTCTTTGTTCCCAGACATTGCAAACTCGACAAGAGAGAAACTTGATCGATTCAAGGAATGCAAGAAACATTTACATCAACGGATTGTCGCTTTTGCAGTGAGATTCCAGGCCAAACTGAGAATAGATGTTAAGGATGGCCGTAAAACCTTCACATGCCCACAACAATAAATTCCTTCATAAAGTCAGTAGAGTGAGTGGGTTGTGTTGTGGTGCTTATGTTGCAGCCGGGTAGACCAGCTCACTGAACATTCTCTTGACTGTTTGAAGATTCTACGCACTCTTTTTGTGCTCCGCCTAGTGGCTTGAGTTTATTTTGTAGAGCAACACACCTTTGGGACAGTTTTGTGGATGAATCTACATGCTACATGCTTTAATCTTTTGATGGACTCAGCCCTTGATCATAGTGAAGCAAAAGTGTGCAAGCAACAGTGACGCTTCACAGGATGTGTAAAAATCTTGGTCTTACAGATATTTGGAGACTTTTGAACCCATCTGGTAGGGACTATATATGTTCTTCTTCAGTCCATAAGATTTACTCTAGAATAGTGTTTTTATACCTAAATCCCTCATTTCATCTGTTGTTGATTGCTCCTAGTGGCTGGAGTTTATTTTGTAGAGCAACACACCTTCGGGATGATTTTGTGGATAAATCTACATGCTCTTTGTGCTTATTCCACTTATCGGCAGGAGTTTGATTGCTTCTAGTGTCTGGAGTGTTTGGTGGCCCAAACAGCATATTGGGTATCTTATTTCCAGTTATTTTTTGTGATTTAGTTAGTTAATTTTGGCACTTTAATAAATAGGTTTTCGAGCTATATGGGCAGGTGGGCTTCATTACATTTATTGATGTCTGGCAAGGTTAATGTTATTAAAATGTATTGTATTCCAAAATTCAATGACCTGCTACAGTCACTCCCTATAGATGTCCCCCTCTCTTATTTCAAGCAATTTGTTAGCATAGCAAATTCCTTCTTTTCAAATGGTAAACATCCGAGATTACATTTCTATGTATGAGAGAGTTGAGATCCTTTGAAAATATGGTTCAACATTTTGGGATCCACAGATCTCAGTTTTATAGTTATTTACTGCTGCGACACCTGCTCTGTACTATTAATGTATTAACTATTAATGAATACCCCCAGATATTCTGGAAGTTGTGATTACTACTTATATAAAAGGTCATGAAACATCAATTGTATTACTCCCTGCTAATTCAGAGTCTGGGGGATGGAGCTTCAACTTCCCTCAAGAGATTATGGGAGAAAGATTTAAACTTGGTATTGGTGGAGGGAGAGTGGGCTAGGATTCTAAAAAACATCAGGTCTGCATCTAGAGATGCAAGGTTGCACCTTATGCAATTCAAGACTTTATATCAATTTTATTGGACACCCTCTAGATTGTATAGGCTTGGTCTTAAAGGCACACCAACCTGCTGGCGATGCCAATCAGAAGATGGAGATAAAACCCAAGTTTTTTGGAGGTGTGTTGAGATCCAAGAATTTTGGTTGAAGTTTCAGAGTTGTATGTGTGATGTTTTGGTCACTCAAATTTTACTTTGTATTTTGGGTGAGCCCCGAATAAACACCACCTGGCTATATGTATAATAGATGTCATAACTTAATTGGTTAGCTAAAATATTTGACAACATTTTATGTTCTAGCTGGGTCAGGGAAATTGGACAGTAACTCTTACACTCGCTTGGATCTTTGTTCTTTTTAAGAATCAGACATGTGTCATGGTTGCCGGAAGCTTTCCATTCTTTAATTATTCCGTATAAACTTCTAGCAAAAGTGGAGCCAATTCTGTAGCATAAGATCTAAAAAATTCAGCAGCAAAGCCATCTGGCCCCAGAGCCTTGCCTGTAGGCAATGCCTTAATTACCTCGCCAAGCTCCTCCAAGGTTATCTCAGTTTAGGAAGTTTTAATGGTTACACAAAGTTTCTAATATCCTCATCAGTAGATGAAGATGTGGAACTATAAAGATCAAGATTGAACTCTTTAAAAGCATTATTAATATTAATGGCTGAGGTAAATATTTCACCACAAGCAGATTTCGCTGAGGGCATGGTTGAAAAAGACTTTTTTTTTTTTTTTTTTTTAATTTTTATATATATATATAGCCAGAAGTTTTCCTGCCTTGTCCCCCATCTCAAAGTATAACTGTCTTGCCCTGAATAGCCAAAACTCCACATTCCATGACAAAATAGTATTATATCTGTTTCAATCGGGTCAATTCTCTGAGACCATCAAACGACATTCGGTGCTTCAGCTCTGCCTCTGCACTTTTAATATTCCCTTCCAACTCCACAAGTTCTTGTGCTTTGGGTTTTTTGGTGAATGAGGCATATAGTATGATACGGCCCCTAAGAACTGCCTTAAATGCCTCCCAAGCCATGCCCACAGAGCATACTGAGGACCAGTTGGTTTCCATATAAACATTGATTTCAGCCTTTAACATTAGTTGGAATTCAGGATTTTGCAAAGGGATATATTAAAACACCAACTATGCCATTTCCATTTCGCCATATGTGGCAACACCTCTAATCTCACCCGGTTGTGATCTGAGACTAAAATGTTTCCAAATGAGCAATCAACAAAAGATTTAATAAATGTATTAGATATAAAAAAAAAAAGCTATTCTAGAATAAATCTTATGGACTGATGAAAATAAATTATAGGCTATACCAGATGGGTTCAAAAGTCTCCAAATATCTGTAAGACCAAGATTTTTACACATCCTGTGAAGCATCAATGTTGTTTTAATGGGCTTCCACACTTTTGCTTCACTATGATCAAGGACTGAGACTATATCGTATTTCTTATGCTTAAGAAGAGCAATAACCTACCTTCTTTTTATAGGTGGATATAATGGATAATAGGTGGAATAAACACAATGAACATGTAGATTCATCCACATAACTGACCCGAAGGTGTGTTCCTCCACAAAACAAACTCAAGCATCTAGGTGAAACTAGGAAAGAAAAAAAATGCTCAGTTTCCTTTGACAGTCAAATGAACGTTCAGTGAGCTGGCCTATTCAGTTGCTACATGAATGCAACAAATGACCCAATCACTCCAATGACTTGTAAGAAATACTCCACAAAACAAACTCCAGCCGATAGGAGGCATAAACACAAAGAACATGCAGATTCATTTACAGAAACGAAAAAGGCGCTCAGTTTCCTCGGACATTCAAGTGAATATTCAGTGAGTCTGTCCACTTGGCTGCAATGTAAGTACCACATAATAACTTACTCCATTGACTTTATGAAGAACATTGCATGCTGGGGACATTAGCATCTATTCTCAATTTGGCCGGGAACAGCAGTGCAAAAGCGACCTTTCCGTTGATATATGAGTTTCTTGCATTCCTTGAATCGATCATGTTTCTCTCTTGTTGAATTCGCAAAGTCTGGGAACAAGAAAATGCTGTGGTTCTTCCAAGAAACCATTCCTTTACTCCTCGCCTTGCGTAACACGAGATCTATATCGTATGATCTCAGACATTTGGCCAGAATTGATTGGGTCCTGCCTTCCTCATTGGATCACCGAGCCAGAACCCTGTGAGCTTGCTCGATTTCCAGTTTATGGCCTGTTATATCAGCTTCAGCAATTCCAACAATACTTCCATTATTCTGCTGGCTACGGTACTCCTAGTCCTCCAACTTCTCCCAGACACACTCCAAATCCACTTTGGTCACCAGCCGATTTGAAAATAATTCCCTTTCCGATGACTTCAGATAATCTATCTGTTCCTTGACATTCCCCACTCTTGTAACCATTTCAGTGAATTTCATCTCCATGGCAGTGATCGATCGACATATTACAGCAAGATCCTCCAAGTTAGCAATGACCTTCATCAGCAGTGCCGACATGTTCAACATTTCTCTGCAAATTTCCCGCACTTCCACAACCAAATTGGCTCCCTGGCTCGTGGCCTGCTTCTCAGGGTTGTTAGCTTGAGCACGTAAGTGTCTTTAAATGTCTCCAGACCCAGAGGATTTTGAATTCTTTGACATATTGTCCTCTTAGAACAGTTCTGGAACAGAGTGTATCAAATCTCACCGGTTAATGACATTAATAGTATTAAAACTAGCAAAATGTGCAGAGCTCACCGTTCACATGTCCGATCTTCTCATAGCATCCATGTTCCCCCACAAAATTCAGATTCAAATACTGTACGTTAGTCATTGTTCTAGCTTTATACAAAAGCAGTTTGAAAGTTGTTTGGGTCAGGTACAATTTCTTAAAAAGCATAATCTGTCAAAGAGAAATTAGTCCAAATAAATATATATAGCCATGTTTATGCGTGTTTGTGTTTTGTTCTTCAGTATGTCTCGGGACAGATATGAAGCTGGCTTTACCCTCCAGTCTTGAGAATCATTATGAGATGCTCCGGCTGCTGTATACGGGCTGTCAGGTGGTTCATGGTAACCTGGAGATCACACACCTGCAGGGCTCACCAGACCTCTCATTCCTGCAGGTAAGTGCCTGTCACTCATGTGCTTGTGTGTGTCACTGTAGTGCTGTATAATTAAATGCAGATATAGACATTTGGAATGTAGAATGTTTGGAATATGGTGTGTGTTTCTTGAATTTATTCATAAAAATTATTTTATTCACAAAATAGGTTTTGAAAAAGTAGAAAGTCCTCACACCTTTGTGTGTCATAAACTCACTTCACTTTGAGATATAAAAGGGATTAAAGGGATAATTTATGAAACACAAATTTGTTATTTACCCACTGTTATATTGTTCCAAACCCATATGACATTCTTTCTTTCATGGAACACAAAAGGAGAAGTTGAAGAATATTCACACCGCTCTCTTCCATATAATAAAAGTGGACTAAAAGTAGGGTGACCAGATTCCTGCTTGTGGAAAACAGGACAACCCCGTCCCAGCAAAAATGAAATTGACGTATCCTTACCTAGGTGCAGATCAATGCGATTTTGAGGGTGCCTCTGCGCCTGTTGTCACCTTGTACTTTTTGCTGGCAGCAATTTATATCAATGTGCACTTGTCTTTCAAGAGTTTATTGTAAAATGCAGAGCAGTCCAGTCCAAAATTAAAATGTACGAGAGTCCAAACTCCCAAAGGGCACGGCAGGTCTTGTGACTGGTAAGCCAAGGAAATTGCATCCACAATCCAGTGGGCCTGCCTCTGTTTGGAGACAGCATCTGCTGCCCTCCAAAGCCGACAAAGAGCTGCTCAGAGCATCTGAATTTCTGCGCGCAATCTATATAGATGTGCAGGGCGCAAACCGGACATAGCAATGACAAAGCCGGGTCTTCCTCCTCTGAAGGGAGCCTGCAGTGCCTGCAGTTTCACCACCTGATCCCGGAAGGGAGTGGTGGGAAGTTTGGGTACGTAACCAGGCCGGGGAACCGGGCCAGTGTCTCAAGATCACGTGAGAGTGTGCTGGCTTGAACTCCAGGCATTCGCTGGTGACTTGATGGAAGTGAGCGCCATCAGGAGAGCCGTCTTCAGTGAAGGAGAAAGTGCTGAGCTCGGCCTACTCCAGGGGCTCAAAGGGGGCTCTCTGTAGGGCATGTAGGAGATCACAGAGAGATCCCAAGAGGGAATCAGGCACGGATTCAACCTCCTCTCACCCTTGAGGAACCTGGTGATCGGGTCGTGCTGCCATGAGGGTCTCCCATCCAGTGTATTGTGATACGCTGCTATAGCAGCCACATACACCTTCAGTGTAGAGCTCCAGCCCTTCCTGTAGGAAAGACAGCACAGACCTGACATGCACGCGTGGTCATAAGACGTGCTGTAAGAGTGACCAAGTCCAATTCCATACCAAGAAAAGAGATTCTCTGAACAAGAGAGAGCTTGCTCTTCTCCCAGTTGACCTGAAGTCTGAGTTGGTCAAGGTGCTGAAGCACAAGTTCCCTGTGCACACACAATAGATCACGCAAGTGAGCTAGGATTAGCCAGTCATTGAGAAAATTGAGGATGCGTATGCCCTTCTCCCTTAACGGGGCCATGGCAGCCTCTTCGACCTTGGTAAAGGCGAGAGGGGACAGGGACAGACCGAAGAGGAGGACCTTGTACTGTTATGCTCGTCCCGCAAATGTAAACCTAAGAAAGGGTCTGTGTCAAGGAAGGAACGATATGTGAAAGTACGTGTCTTTTAGGTTGATGTCCACGAACCAATCTTGATGTCGTACTGACACCAGGATGCTGCGGTAACATTCTGAACAGAAGCCTGTGTAATGCCTTGTTCAAGGTACGCAGGTTCAATATTGGGCACGACCCTCCCCCTCTCTTGGGGACAATAAAATAAGGGCTGTAAAAGCCCTTGTGTGACTCTGCTATGGGGACAGACTCTATTGCTCCCTTCGCCAGAAGGGCGATGACCTCAGCACACTTACCTGTTCACCGGCTGTCTCTCGCCGGAGAACAAGGGAACGTGAGGTACTTACGTCCGACAGGTTGACCAGAAAGATATCCAGCGCTTGGCTGTCCTGAGCGCAATGACCGAGGGAATGAGGAAACTGCTCTTTTATTGACCATGTAGGTGCTGAGGTCGCCCATGTCAGGGCCCCCTCGAAGCCCGTCTGGGGTTCTTAGGGGCCGGCTGACAGGCGGGTGGAGCCGCTTTCCTATGGGAGGATCTTCTCAAAGAAGAGGCAGATGGGGTGTGGGACTTCGGAGGTATGAAGGCGTCCGTGTCGCGCCGCAGCAAGAAATGTTTGATCACCTCCGAATTGTTGTGCGAAGTCCTTGACAATGTTGCCAAAAAGCCCCCCTTGGGAGATGGCTGCATCGAGAAAGCAAACCTTCTCGGTGTCACACATCTCTGCAAGGTTGAGCCACAGGTGTCTTGGACCACCAGAGTGGACATCGTTCGGCCCAGGGCGCATGCTGAGACTTTTGTCGCCCGTAGGGCAAGGTCGGTCGTTGTACGGAGTTCCTGCATAAGCCCCGGTTCGGTTCTACCCTCGGTAGATCTTTCAACGCCTTGGCCTGGTGGACATACAGGATGGCCATGGTGTGCAGGATGGAGGCGGCCTGACCTCATCAATGTGGAAGAGAACTTACAGGCCTTGGAAGGGAGCCTTGCTCGTAAATATTACTTGTGGTCTACAGAAAAAAGTCATACAGGTTTCAAAAGACATGAGTGTGAGGAAATTGACAGAATATTCAATTTTATGTGAACTAATTCTTTAATACAATTGTTTAATATTATTAAGCTATTTATATTTATTGCCAGAAGTGGTAGTAGAAGGATTGTTGAAGATTTGCACAAATTGGTAAACCATGTGCTCTAAGTAAAATTCATTGATAATTTAATAGGGCACAATGGGGCAAAAGGCTCTGCGGGGTGAAAGGTCCTTTGATTTTATCTCCTCCTAAAATGCTAAATAACATCAAAAACTACCATACAACAGAATTTTCCTAAATACCTTTTTGTAACTTTGAACTGCAAATTCTTCCTTTTCCATGACATCATTGCATGTAATGTCTGAAGGTTGATTTAGATGCAATTAAATCTCATATTTAAATTGGTGTATATTTTGGCTTTGTGTATCTTGGACTTACACTGACACCTATGCAACATCATGTAAAATAAATAGTTTTCAGTTTCAGATGCCATTGTAGAAATTTTGCTTTCACAGTCAGCCATGATTACTTTAATCAATGAGTGAAAGTGTAAAATAACAGGATGGTTACTGAGATTAAGCGAGTAGTTTTCGGCTGGTTGTGTGATTCTAACATGGCAACCCCCAATGTACATTTACATTTATTCATTTGGCAGACGCTTTTATCCAAAGCGACTTACAAAAGAGGAAAAACATAAGCGAATCATCTTAAGGAGACAGTGGTACGAAAAGTGCCATACTACAAAGTTTCACTATCATCAGAATAGTATACAAAACCGATTTAAGTGCAACAAGAATTTTTATTTTGTATTTTATTTATTTTTTGTGACTGGTTAAATGCTCTTGGAAAAGATGTGTTTTTAGCCGTTTTTTGAAGATAGAGAGTGAGTCAGCTTCACGGATTGAGTGAAGGGATTCACGTGGTATGATAAAACTGAAAGTTCGGGAAAGTGTTTTGGTGCCTCTTTGTTTTGGTACGACAAGGCGGCGTTCCTTAGCCGACCGCAGGCTTCTGGAGGGAGCGTAGCTCTGCATAAATGTTTTTAGGTATGCTGGAGCTGTTGTGGTTCTTGCCTGATTTGTGAAAAACTCACTCTTAAAGACTTGGAGTTTTTGATTTCAGAAGAATAGACTTTATTATCAGACCATAAAGCCGAGTTGCCCCTGCAGAAACAACTGAAGTGTCTTGAATTTTGCACACGCTTACATAGGTCTCACAAGGCGTGGCTAAAACAATGAATATCCTGCTTTGAGCTGAAAAAACATCTTTGGAGCCCTAACAAATCTTCTTTATCTTTAAACCAGAAGTCTTCAGTTACATCCTGTGAGCCATTTTCACACTATGTAAAAACACTTTACTAAGAGGGGGCCCATCATATATCTTCTTTAGCTTCAACAAAAGTAAATAGGAAACATCTGCATGTCATTTATGTGTGAGTGTCCATGTACCTCTGACATTCCATTCCCAGACTTTTATGCTGAACCACTCACATACACAAAAAACACATATGACCAACAGAAATAATTGTAGAATAAAATGGCATCGATTATACTTGATTAATGTATACTCAACTTGATAAAAATACACCACAGAGCAGACCCAGTGACTGTTTTGTATGCCAGCATCAGGGTCTTGAATTGAATACGTGCATGAACTGGCAGCCAGTGGAGAGAGACAAAGAGTGGTGTAACATGTGCTCTCTTTGGTTCATTAAAGACCAGACGTGCTGCTGCATTCTGGATCATTTGCAGAGGTCTAATAACATATGCAGGAAGGCCTGCAAAGAGAGGGTTACAGTAGTCCAGTCTAGTTATGACAAGTGACTGAACAAGCAGTTGTGTGGCATGTTCAGAGAGGAATGGTCTTATCTTCCTGATATTGTAGAGTGTAAATCTACATGATCTTGCAGTCTTTGAGATGTGGTCTGTGAAATTTAGCTTGTCAGCAATGGTTACCCCTAGATTTCTGACTGTTTTGGAAGACACTGTAGTTGGACCCAGCTGCAAAGTGATGTTGTGTTCAACATCAGGGTTAGCTGGAAAGACAAGGAGTTCAGTCTTGGCTGGGTTGAGTTGCAGGTGGTGTTCCTTCATCCAGGCTGAGATATCTGCCAGACAGGCAGCGATTCGAGCGGTCACTGTGGTGTCGTTGGGCTGGAAAGACAAGTAGAGTTGTGTGTCATCAGCGTAGCAGTGGTAAGAGAAACCATGTGACTGGATGATGGGTCCTAATGACGTTGCGTAAGCGAATGGAGAAGAGAAGTGGCCCAAGCACTGATCCCTGAGGTACCCCATTAAGTAACTGATGTGGCTTGGATACCTCACCTCTCCAGGCTACCTTGAAAGACCTCCCTGAGAGATAGGAGTTGAACCAGCCAAGCGCAGTTCCGGTGATGCCCGGTTTAGAGAGGGTGGAAAGTAGGATCTGATGGTTGACCGTGTCAAAGGCTGCAGATAGGTCCAGCAGAATCAGAACGGATGATCTGGATTCAGCTTTCGCCTGTCTCAGCGACTCTGTGACAGACAGCAGGGCAGTCTCAGTGGAGTGTCCACTTTTGAAGCCTTACTGATTGTCATCCAGCAGCTTGTTCTTTGAGAGATAGGCAGAGATCTGATTGAAAACTGCCCTTTCAAGTGTTTTTGCCATGAATGGGATGAGAGAGACTGGTCCGTAGTGTTCTATCTGTGTGGGGTTAAGTGCAGGTTTTTTCAGCAACGGGGTTACTCGAGCCTGCTTAAATGTAGTGGGAAAAGTGCCTTCAAGAAGAGATGTGTTAATTATGTGTGTAAGTGCAGGTAGGATGGACGGAGAGATGGCCTGGAGAAGGTGTGATGGAATGGGGTCAAGGGAACAGGTGGTGGGGTGGTTGGAGAGGAGGAGTTTTGAGACATCAGTGTCAGTTAAAGGAGAGAACATAGAGAGAGAAAAGTTGCATACAGGAGTTGGGTGTTTGACAGGGTGTGGTGCTGTGAATGTATTGCTGATGGCTGTAACCTTATTAGTAAAAAATGTGGCGAAGATATCTGCTGTCAGTGATGTGTTAGGTGGTGGGGGGGGGCTGAGAAGTGTGTTAAATGTTCTAAACAAGCTACAAGTGTCTGTGGTGCTGTTGATCTTGGTCTGGTAATATGAAGTTTTTGCAGCCTGAAAAAGTTGCAAGCAGAAGTTGGTATTTACCTAGATCGGCTGGATCTTTAGATTTCCGCCATCTCCTCTCCTCTCAGCTGCCCTGAGATCAGTCCGGTGTTCACGAATGACGTCAGACAGCCAGGGGCTGGGTGGAGTAGTATGTGCTGGTCTAGAGGAGAGAGGACAGATGTTGTCTAGACAGGTTGTTAAAGTAGAGCCAGGTGTGTCTATGGCAGTGTTTACATTGAGCATGGAAAATACATTTATTGTGGGAAGAGAGGCAGAGACATCAATGGATAGGCGAGAGGGTGAGAGGGAACGGAGGTTACGGCGAAAGGAAACCAAAGGTGGAGTCGGTTTTACTATGGATGGGACAATCATGTTGAATTGAACAAAGTAATGATCAGAGACATGTAAAGGTGTAACAAGAATATTTGAGGTAATACAGTTACGTGTAAAAATGAGGTCCAGCTGGTTGCCCGATCTGTGAGTTGCTGTGGTGTGTAGTCTTTCCAAGTCAAATGAGGCCAGAAGAGTATTCGGTTCAGTGGCCTGGGGCTTGTCTTGGTGTATATTGAAATCGCCAAAAACCACAAGTGGCCTACCATCCTCTGGCAGAGAGGACAGCAGGACATCCAACTCCTCAAGAAAGCTTGTCAGCTGACCTGGAGGGCGATAGATGACAACAACATGTATTTTTGTGGGTTGCATTGTAGTAATGGCATGGAATTCAAAGGATGTATTGTTACATAGTGAAGCCTGTGGAGAAAAAGTCCAGTAATTATGAATGAGCAAACCTGTTCCTCCATGTGCGGACCCTCTCTCTGTAGAATATGTAAAACAGGGGAAAGGGTGAAGGGCACACTCAGAAACCTATCGGTCCGGAGTGGAACACTTTGAATAGAATAGATTGCCCTCCGAAGGTCTTTGTGTAGTTCTGTCTTTTCTGAGCGCTGAACCAAAGCAGTTATTAGTTTGCACTTTATAAATTAATTCAGTTATTTTTTTTTGTCTGACTCCAATTTTATATTAATCTGACTCCAATTTTAAATTGACCTCTAATTTAGATTAAAGCTCTAATTACTTTCTGATCATTCTTTTAATATAACATTTTAGGTTATTGATTACTCTAAATCCTCTTCTATGTACACTCACCTAAAGGATTATTAGGAACACCTGTTCAATTTCTCATTAATGCAATTATCTAATCAACCAATCACATGGCAGTTGCTTCAATGCATTTAGGGGTGTGGTCCTGGTCAAGACAATCTCCTGAACTCCAAACTGAATGTCAGAATGGGAAAGAAAGGTGATTTAAGCAATTTTGAGCGTGGCATGGTTGTTGGTGCCAGATGGGCCGGTCTGAGTATTTCACAATCTGCTCAGTTACAGGGATTTTCACGCACAACCATTTCTAGGGTTTACAAAGAATGGTGTGAAAAGGGAAAACATCCAGTATGCGGCAGTCCTGTGGGCGAAAATGCCTTGTTGATGCTAGAGGTCAGAGGAGAATGGGCCGACTGATTCAAGCTGATAGAAGAGCAACTTTGACTGAAATAACCACTCGTTACAACCGAGGTATGCAGCAAAGCATTTGTGAAGCCACAACACGCACAACCTTGAGGTGGATGGGCTACAACAGCAGAAGACCCCACCGGGTACCACTCATCTCCACTACAAATAGGAAAAAGAGGCTACAATTTGCAAGAGCTCACCAAAATTGGACAGTTGAAGACTGGAAAAATGTTGCCTGGTCTGATGAGTCTCGATTTCTGTTGAGACATTCAGATGGTAGTGTCAGAATTTGGCGTAAACAGAATGAGAACATGGATCCATCATGCCTTGTTACCACTGTGCAGGCTGGTGGTGGTGGTGTAATGGTGTGGGGGATGTTTTCTTGGCACACTTTAGGCCCCTTAGTGCCAATTGGGCATCGTTTAAATGCCACGGCCTACCTGAGCATTGTTTCTGACCATGTCCATCCCTTTATGGCCACCATGTACCCATCCTCTGATGGCTACTTCCAGCAGGATAATGCACCATGTCACAAAGCTCTAATCATTTCAAATTGGTTTCTTGAACATGACAATGAGTTCACTGTACTAAAATGGCCCCCACAGTCACCAGATCTCAACCCAATAGAGCATCTTTGGGATGTGGTGGAACGGGAGCTTTGTGCCCTGGTTGTGCATTCCACAAATCTCCATCAACTGCAAGATGCTATCCTTTCAATATGGGCCAACATTTCTAAAGAATGCTTTCAGCACCTTGTTGAATCAATGCCACGTAGAATTAAGGCAGTTCTGAAGGCGAAAGGGGTCAAACACAGTATTAGTATGGTGTTCCTAATAATCCTTTAGGTGCGTGTATAGTCCTTTTGATCTGTAATTCAAACTGAGTCTTTAAATGACCTTTCTCCTACTCTACTCTCCTAGGTGGCTGTCCTACCTGGTTCTCCTGAGTGTTTTACTCTATTTAAAACTCCAATATTCTAACTAAAATTCTTTAAATGGCTTTCTCCTGCCCGGTTTCTCCTATAATAATGCTCCAGTATAGGTCTGTTCTAACGTTCTAATGAAATTCAAACTGAAATTCTTTAAATTACTTCCTCCTATATTAAAGCTCCAGTAATGAAATAATTTTGGAGGAATACAGAATAAATCAAATAATATCAATTTATTTGCCAGATAGGATTAAAAACATAAATTACAAAAATCAATCAAAGCCAAATTAATAATGATTTGATAAACATAATAAATAAATAAAAAACTGAATAAATAAACATTCCTAAAAATTAAAAAGACAAGTCAAAGAACATATCTGGCAGTTGAAAAACTGCATGCAATTGCAAAGAAGGGGAGTTCTGAATGCAGATTCCTATTATTAAAATGACACGCATCAATGTGTGGAATCATCTCACTACAGAGAACCCTGATTCCTTTGTCATCTCTCCTTAAATACCAAGCGATTCTATTGTTATTTCAGATGTGTATGTTTTATGTTATCCAGTTTTTGGTTTACAATTTAGGGGTTTGAAGGTGGACCTTTGTAACTTGTGATTGAGTATGTCTTTTGATGTTTACAAAGAATGCATCTAATCTGCATACAGAGATGCACTCTCTGTGAGAGACCTGGGAGGATTTATGCCTCTGATAGAATGCAGTATTTTACAAAGTTCTTAACTCTTACTTGTGATTTGACTTTGCTGAAAAGGAATGAGACTTATGAGACAAATGAGAGTGTTATGTCACACTGAGACCTCTTGAATGATACCAAATATGCATGATCAAAAAACCTTTTAAATTACAAAACAGGATAAGTCATTACTTAGATTTAGGTGACTCCTGAAGTGACGTATGTAAGAGAGGGTTGCAGCTGTGGGTGAGATTGTGTTTTATGGTCGTTGGGTAGGGTGTGTTTATTTATGTAGAGATGTTCTTCTATGTGAGAGATTTTATGACTTGGTTCTCGCAGAGTTGCATAGTCATCTCAGTGCTAGCAGCCTTACAAATAAAATGGCTTTTATAAGGTTACTGAAATGACTGGAGTCTTCATTTTAATGTGAGTGGTCATGGTTTCCTCCATATATTTCAAAATTACAATGAATGTGTTTAGGAGTTGCACTCCTTAAATATCCTGGAAATTATCAAATTTATTTTGAAACAAAAACGTCTCCGGTTACTTAACTGCAGAGGCTATAAATTCTGGTCAATGTCATTGACGTGTTGCACACATATTAACAGCTGGTCACACCAAAGCTTTAGCTGTGACAAGCTGTGAATATGTGTGCAACACTGACGAACTCTGGCCAAGACTCCCGGGAACAGAGAAACCGGGGGAAACGCATACAGGTGCATTCTGGGCCATGTATGCGCCATCACGTCCAGACACAGGTGGGCTGGGTGACTCAGAGAAGTACAGGGGACATTGTGCTGTCTGTTGAGAGGCAAAGAGGTCCACTTCTACCCTGTAAAATCTCACCCAGATTTGTTACACTACCTCGGGGTGGAGTTTCCACTCCCCCGTCGGTATTTTCTGTCTGAGCAGCAAATCTGCTCTCACATTCAGGCATCCAGGGATATAAACTGCCCTGACTGACAGGAACTTGCCCTGGGCCCAAAGGAGAATCTGACGTGCCAGAGTGTTCTGCTGGCGTAAACGTAGACCTCCTTGATGATTTATTTAAGAGAATGCTGCAGTGTTGTCCACCCGCACCAGGACATGGCAGTCTCTCAAATGCTGGAGGAAGTATTTCAGGGCCAGAAATACAGCCATCAACTCGAGGCAATTGAGGTGCCAATCGAGCTGATGACTCTCCCTTTCCCCTTGAGCTGGACGACCACTGAAGACTGCACCCCAGCCCGTCAGGGAGGCATCTGTCATTAGCAACTTGCGACTGCAAGACGCACCTAGAGTGGGACCCAAAGTAAGGAACCAGGCTGTGAACCACATAGAAAAGGTACAAAGCGCATGGCGCGTACCCCTTATTAGCCTTAGGGGACTGGCCCTTGGATGAAATCCCCTGGCTTTGAGCCACAACTGAAACGGTCTCATGTGCAGAAGGTCCAAAGTGATCACAGAGGACGCAGATGCCATGAGACCTAGTATTCGCTGATACTGACGAACAGTGCTACCTTTTGCCTAGCCTGACTTTGCTCAGGGTGTTCTGAATGGACACGATTCGAGCGGGAGACAATTGTGCCCACATCGTGATCGAATTCAGTACAACGCCCAGATAGGTAATTCCCTGAGTGGGAGAGAGAATGCTCTTTTTGACATTGAGTCTCAGACCCAGAGAAACCAGATGACAATATCCCTGTGCTGAACTGCCAGTTCTTGAGACTGTGCTAGTATTAGCCAGTCGTCTATGCAATTCAAAACGCGGATGCCCCGGAGTCGCAAAGGAGCCAGTGCTGCATCCATGCATTTTGTGAATGTGCAGGGCTATGATAGGGCTAGGCCGAATGGAAGAACCCGATATTGGAAGGCTTCACCCCCGAAAGCTAACCTCATGAACTTCCTGTGTTGTGGCAGAATTTCTATATGAAAGTATGCGTCCATGAGATTGATCGTGACCAACCAATCGTGCTGTTGGATTTGGGACACGAACGTCTTGATAGTTAGCATCTTGAACTTGAATGCCCTGACTGAGCGATTCAAGCCTCGAAGATCTAAGATCGGACGCAACCCTTCTTGGGAACCAGGAGGTTTCTGCTGTAAAAACCTGACTCTTTCTCTGGAAGGGGAACATGTTCTATGGCCCCTTTGACCAAGAGATTTCTACAGTAGAAATGCTTGCTCCGGTTTCACAGTAGTGGAAACCACACCATTGAAACGCGGAGGACGGCGAACAAATTCAATACTATTTTTTTTTTTAGAATATTTTCTACTGTTCTTAAGACCCACATAGAAATACCTGGCAAAAGTTTCCATGCTGCCAGGTTCTCTGAGATGGGTATTAATTTTGACTCTTCCTGTTGAGGGGATGTTGAGTGTTCCGTGTCCTGGACTTAGGCAGGAAGCAACGGTAAACCCAACATTTCACTGGAAGCCTCTAACTCCCAAAACACCAGAGGCAGCGGGAATGGAGAGGTTTTGTGGGGGTATCGGGAGGGTCGAAGAGGATGATACAAACGCTACCCCCACAAGGCTGGGCGCAAGACCGTCAGGGTTTTTTCCTCTTACAAACAACTGCCCTGAGGTCTTGCTTTGGGGGCTGCTGAGTGTGACGAGCCGGTCCCCAGTCTTTACGAGGGGGAGCACGACTTGCCATGCTTTGTTTCTGAGCCTCCCTTCTAGAAGGACCGGGGCAGGGCTGGGTGGCCGACTACCCCTCCCCCTGAGTGCGGCGAGGAAGGAATTGCCCGAAGGCTTCCTCATGACTTTTCGCCTCCTGGAACATGGTGATAACTACATTCATAGCATCACCAAATAAGCCAGAAGGCAAAACCGAGCATCGAGAAGGAAAACTTTGTCCTTGTCTCTGATGCCCGACAGGTTGAGCCATAAGGTGCCTGCTTGGTCATGCGGAGAGACAGATCCGTGGCTCAACGAGGCTCAGAGAAAGCCTCTTCGTTGACCGTGGTGCCCACACTCAGGTCCTTCAACAGATCAGCCTTGTACGCCTGTAACACTGCCATAGTGTGAAGGACAGCACCAGCCTCACCTGCTGCCTGATAAGCCTTCCCCACAAGCGTGGAGGTGGTCCTGCATGGCTTTGTGGGGAGAGTGGGTCTCTTTAGTGATGATGCCGAGCCAGGTGAGAGATAACCCGCAAGTGTCTCTTCTACCCGTGACATCACTGAATATCCCCGTGCCTCAGCCCCCACGATAGTCGAATATTTCTATGTCGAGGGCACGAAGACACAGGAAGTATATGGTTTCCCCCATGAATGAGAGAGCTCGTCATGGAGGTCATCAAAGAAAGGAAGGGACTGATATAACGTTCCCTTCCCTTTTTTTTTTTTTTTTTGGCCACCAGACACAAATATGTCTTCTAGTTTGGAGCGTTTGGGGGTCTCTTGTTCGTATGGCCAGTCTAACTATAGTCTGGCCACAGCCCGAGTAACCACCTCAAGTAATTCCTCAGCTGCTTTATTATTCTGCGTGGAATGTTCAGAGATTCAGCGTCCCCCTCATGAACCGAAGAGGCGCCGAAGCGCACTTCAGGCTTACAAGAAATATCAGCTGGATCTGTGGAGAAAGCGAGTTATAGGGATGAACCTGTCTCTCACTCCTCAGCCAGATTTATGCAGAGCCCCACGATGAAAGAGTGGGCACTGGCTCTCGGAAGTAAGAGAGACGAGTGTGAAGCATTTGGACTGTAAACAGATTGCAATGCTTGCACCCGCCCTGCCCCAATGCAAGAGCAGCATGCTCTTCCCCCAAACACACAAAACATCTTGCTTTGTTTAACAGTCATTCTTTTTCTTCTTCTTTTTTTGCCTAACAATTCTAACTCCTAACAGAGGAAAGTAGAAAGTTCTGACAGTCAAGAACCACAACACGCACAGAATGATCTGAAGACAAAAGATCTGACGATGCACCTGTGACACATCTATTTATAGCCCTGCTACAGGTGCATCCAATTATGTTACCAGCAGAGGCTATAAAGTCTGGTCAATTTCATTGACGTGTTGCACACATATTCACAGCTGGTCACACCTAAATTTGTTCCCAAAGCGCTAAATCAGCGCAGCATCAAAGTGTAGCTTTTTGACAGGGAACATACTTGTCATTTTTGAATTTGTTCAAGGTGACTATATCAAAAGGCCCCTATAAAACTTCTTAAGTGGGGGAATAGATTTGTTATCAAAAATTTTCATAGTGGGCTCACATTGACACAATGAGATTAATTTGTTTTTAGAAAAGATTAATTTGTTTATAGAAAACTTAAGATGTAATGAAATGTCAAATGTGATTAAAATGAGCAAGAAATTATGCACCCTTTTCCGAAGTGGTTATTTTGAGTAAGCTTTATCTTAATTTGTTACTAAAAAAAAGAGTCTTGTTGTATTGAAAAATTGTGCCCTATAACCATTGCACTGGTATGTAGACTATATCACTATAACCCCACCGAGGGGCATTTTACCCCAAGTGAGAGAGCTACCTTTTAAAAAAACTAATTATATTCAAAACAACCTTCTGATGTTATTTATTTTCACTCAAATGATGTTGCTCCATCAATATTCAATACAAATTTATGTATTTCTTAAATCTTGAGACAATTTGTTACCAGAAAAAGCTAATTTTCTCTAAGGTGTGTCTTTTTTACCCCATTTATGAAAAAAAAAAAAATGTTAATTGTTTGAGTTTACTACACACCCAATCAGAAAAAAAAAATGTAAAGATAGTTGTGGTCCTGGATGCTGAATGGTCATTCCAGCTGTGTTAAAAATAAACAATCTAGCTACTGTGTATATTACTGTGCCGTAACAATAGAGGCCAGGGGTATCTAGGATTTGACATCACAGGCTGAGGCCAAGTTATCAGGGGTATCCACCCCACCCCCCTCTCCACCCCATACATTACTATTATTATAAGCCCAAAATATTACCCCCCAAAATACAAAGATTTTAGACTGTTCCACATACAAGGGTCATTTCTAGCCTTTCATGTTTCACCCATGAAGTGAAATAGTACATTTACCAACCACTTTATTGGGGACATTTGTACACCTAATTATTTATGTGATTATATAATAAGCCAATCATGTGTCAACAATGCAATGCATAAAATCATGCTGATACAGGACCTTCTGTTAATATTCACATCAACCATTAGAATGGGGAAAAAAGGTGATCTCAATGATTTCGACTGTGGCATGATGTGGCTGGTTTGAGAATTTCTGTAACTATTGATCTCCTGGGATTTTCATGCCCTAACAGTCTTTAGAGTTTACGCAGAATGGTGCCAGAAACAAAAAACATCCAGTGAGTGGAAGTTCTGTGGACGGAAATTCCTTGTTGATGAGAAAGGTTCAACGGAGAATGGCCAGACTAATTTGAGATGACAGAAAGGCTACGGTAACTCAGATAACCCCTCTGTACAATTGTACTCTGTAAAAAATGCTGGATAGATTTGTGTAAACCACTGGGTTAGTGGATGGGTCTTTTTCACTGACAGTTAAAACTATACACCCCTCCCCCTACCCGATGTGACAGCCCAGTGGTGGCGTCAGAAAAGCCCAGCTGATGAGTTACCTGACGCTGGCTTTTTGGATTGTCTTCAGGAGTGAGCAGTTCTCAGCGTGAATAAATTGGAGGATTTGTTTGGTGAAATAAGGTTTGTGTCAGTGTTTTTATCTGATGAGTGCAGAAGATAGTGGGTCTTACTATATTGATGAATAAGCGTTTATTAAGTGTTTGTGACGTGCTGGTGTTTATTAATATGTTTGATTTAGCCTATGTGAAAGGTGACTGGTTTAGAAGACTCTTGGATAGGGCTGGTAAATATTTTATAACCAGTGTACTGAATTAACATAACAGTACATATTACATATAATAAATTTAACTTTTCTGCCAAGGATCTCTCATTGTCCTTCATACCTTGTAATACACTTTGAATTATAAATCCTGTAGGTCAATTAAAACCGTATAGTTTTTTGAGAAAATTAAATGCAAAATCACCCCAAAATTCTAAATGCATCCTTGCACTTGGATCATTTCCTCATATTCAAATGCCAATAAAAAGCTTTCCGTTATGGGTTTGCTCACTGTTCCAATGGCTTATAGATTAGAGTGACATTGACAGTTACTGTATCAATTGTCAAGTCATTTTACTGTATAGTTTTTGTGAAAATTAAAGGTAAAATCACCCCCAATTATTATTAGTATTATTTTTTTTTTTTTTTTTTTCCTTGTTTTTATTTTATTTTTTATTGTCCAGAAAGCTTGTAACCAGTGATGGTCCTCATGCCTAGGCAGAACTCCCTTGTGTCATTCTGAGCTTACCCAGCTTACTCTTAGAATAATTTTTATAATAATAATGAATTTATTTATAGGTGCCTTTCTATTTTTAAGCACAGTATTGATCGATAATAAGAATTCTGTAATACAACCTAATGCAATTTAAACAAGAGTTTTATAAAGGATGAAATACAGAACAATGGTGTGATAAATGTTATGTAACCTGTTATGACATGTCACAGTATATACAAATGCAAATATGTCATTTTAAACGAAGACAAAAACTTAATATGAGAAGCTAATTTTATTAGGTGTGTGCATCAGTGTCAAATATGTCCACAGGTGGTGAAGCCACCTGATGGATTGTGCATGAGTACAAGAGCATGCCGAAAGTGCTGTTGTTCTTAAAGATGCACATTGATGTTATCTAAAATAAGAAAAGAATTGTGATCATTTTAAAACAAGGACAAGACACTGCATCGTTTTGATTATTCTATGTGTTACCAACTCTCTTTCCTTATGTCTCTGACTGTCACTTGTTGTATCTGGGTTTTCATTTAGATGGATAACTTTAAAATTTAAGTTAATCTCAATACCATATAAAATGTAAGACATTCTGTGTAGAATTTCTATAGGAAAGTATGCGTCCATGAGATTGATCGTGACCAACCAATCGATCCGTGGCTCTCCTGTTCAGGGGAGTATTTCCCTGAAATTTTGTCCAATACTACTTTAAACAAGTTTAAATTGCATATGTTAATAAGCATGGTGTGTTTGAACAAAAAATCCTTCAAAAATTGAAACTTTTTATGAGTGTTTGAATATGAGGATCTGATCCACGTGCCTGGACAAAATTGTATTTTTGGCGTGATTTTGCCTTTAATTTTTTCAAACACTGTACAGCAAAATGAATTAAGATTTAAACCGTAACTGTCAGGTTCACTCTAATCTATAATCAGTTGGAATAGTGAGCAAACCTACAAAGGAAAGCTTTCTATGAGTGTTTGAATATGGGACATGATGTTAGTGCTAGGATGCTTTTTGAATTTTGGGGTGATTTTGCTTTAATTTTCTCAAAAACTATACTGTAAAATGACTTGGAAATTGATACAGAAATTTTGTTGTTTCTGTTGACCATAAAAACCATAAAACAGAGCTGTCACCTTTAGACCCTCAGTATTGAACATGAAGTAAAAAAAAAAAACATTGATATTAATTTACATTTTTTATGAAAAGAGCACATTTTGTTCAGGTCATATGGTTTAACCCTGATAAAAGTTCTTGATATTTTTGACTAAAACATTCATAATATTTATGAACAAAATAGTATATTTTTTACCTATAAAAATGTGTTTGAAAACTTTGAAGCTCCAAACAGCACATAAATGCTGCATACAAGTATGGTTCCAGTGGTTAAATTACTGTGAAAGTGAGGAAAAAGTGAGAATATATTACTTCAATATTTAAGTCCAGCTTAGGCTGCAGTGGGCCTAGCATCTTTGTACCTCAGCAGAAATTGAGATTCATCAGACCAGGCTATGTTTTTCCAGTCTTAAACTGTCTAGTTTTGGTGAGCCTGTGCCCACTGCAGCCTCAGCTTTCTGTTCTTGGCTGACAGAAGTGGAACCCAACTTGTTCTTCTGCTGTTGTGGCCCATTCACATGCTGTGCATTCTGAGATGCTATTCCGCTTCCTTTTTGTGCAGAGGGTTTATCTGAGATACCATAGCCTTTCTATAAGCTCAAACCAGTCTGGCCATTATCTGTTGACCTCTCTCATCAACAAGGCATTGCCGACCTCAAAACTGCTGCTCACTGGATGTTTTTGTTTTTTGTCAGCATTCTGAGTAAACTCTAGATGTGTGTTTCACCCAAAATGTGAAAATTCCAGGAGATCAACAGTTACAAAAATACTCAAACCAGTCCATCTGGCACAGTCGAAATCACTGAGATCACATTTTCCCCCATTCTGATGGTTGATGTGAATATTAACTGAAGCTCCTGACCCGTATCTGCCTGATTTTATGCATTACACTGCTGTCACACATTTGGCTGATTAGATAATTGCAAGAATAAGTGGGTGTACAGGTGTGCAGTTAAAAAAATTTATCTACCCATGCGTCGTGCGTCAAAAAAGTATCTTTTTTTTGCCGGCCCAGCCCAGTGCTAGGTAATGTAGCTTAGTGATAGCAAGTAAAATACTTCACTGTTTTACCAGACTCGCGCATGCGCAATGTAATTTGTATTTAAGGTTAGATGCATTGGGAGTTGATTCTGATGGTATAATTTCATAAGATTTGATGACAGGTGTGTCAGACATTCAGCTTCACCAAATAATTTTCCATATTCACACGCAGTAATTTTCACTCACATTTGCTTGAGATACCTGTTTTTACATTGTTGTATGATGTTTTTTCAGAAAATGAGCTCAGCCTTGCTAACAGTGTCAAATGTGACATAAAAAAGCATCCTGAGCTGACCGTGCAATTGCACAGATTCTTACCCTCAATGCTCGTATTCGGCCGGCACCTGCATTGATGCAAAATTCCAGGCACAGAACCAAACACTATTCTTGCATACCGTGACGCGATGAGGGGGGAGTTTTCAAGTTATGCAATTATATCATACCTAATATTCCCATCTCAATCGGTAAGCCATTTATTCAGTTTGTATATGATTAATATGACATGTAAAAATATAACATGTTTAATATAAGGGAGTTGTTTTACAAAGATAATTGTGTTAAACAGGCTTATTTTCAAATGACCTAGTGTGAATTTTATTTATTCATTAGAGAGGGGGTACGTGAAAGGATGTTGAATGTTTGAAGGGGTACACCAATGTAAAAAAGTTTTGGAACCACTGATCTAATCCTTTCAAATTCAACAGAATTGTCTTTTCTTAAGGTGCTATTTGAAATCAAACTAAACTTAATTAAATTATAACCTTATTTCTATAGGACTAGTTATAATATTCTGAATGTACCTATAATTAGACCACTTTACAGAGTTAGGACTGTGTTGGTGAAAATGTTTGTTTTCTACTCCATAGTTTTCCTTTCATCAGACTCTTAATGATAAACTGTAGGAATATCTGAAGGCATCAAGGCCAGTTTATTTTCTAATATTAAATATCATAAAATTTTTGTCAAAATATCACAGTTATGTAAAGGGATGTAACCTTTACGATGGCGCCGCAGATGGCTACCTTGGTGTGGAGCTCTCCAATTCTTTTGTTGTTTTTGTTGTTTTTGTTTGTTTGTCCTGTGTTTAGTAATATTTTACCAGTCAGGTTTACCAGGGACGAACTGCTGAACATTCGGCAGCACATACCAGATAATCTTTTCCCGGTTTTTGAATATTCGGTCGTTTTGCTGGACATTTTAGTCGGAGGCGCGGCTGTGTTGTTTAAACGCGCTACGAGACGCAGGTGAAGGAGACGAGCTGGCGCGCTGGTTAAACTCCGTCAGCGCGGTGTTCGAACAGCACTGCCGAGCATTCATCTCGCGAATCTCGACGAACTGACGAACTTTATCTCCACACATACAAATAAGGACTTTTCAAACTCTGCTGCACTGTGCTTCACTGAAACCTGGCTGAGTGAAGCCATTCCCGACAAAGCATTACATCTGCCGGGCTTTCAGCTGTTCAGCGCGGATTGCATCGCGGAGTTAACGGGGAAAACGAGAGGGGGTGGAACATGCTTTTACATCAAGGAAAGTTGGTGTACAGATGTAACAACGTTAAAGAAGATGTGCTGTGCTAATCTGGAAGCGCTCTTTATTAACTGTAAGCCGTTCTACTCACCACGGGAGGTTTCTTCATTTATTCTGGTGAGTGTTTACATTCCTCCAAACACGTCTGGGACCATAGCGCTGCAACAGCTGGCTGATCAAATCTCAGACACAGAACAACAATACCCGGACTCAGTTATTATTATTCTTGGGGACTTAAACAAAGCAAATCTCACACGTGAACTGCCCAAACACAGACAGCACATTACATGCCCCACCAGAGACAGGAATATATTGGATCACTGCTATACAACAATAAAGGATGCATATCGCTCTGTCCCACGTGCAGCTTTGGGACTCTCTGATCAATGTCTGGTTCATCTTCTTCCGACCTACGGGCAGAAATTAAAATCAACAAAGCCATTTGTAAGGACTGTAAGGAGATGGACTAATGAAGCAGAGCTGGAACTACAAGCCTGCTTTGACTGCACTGATTGGAGTGTTTTTGAAGCTGCAGCTACAGTCCTGGACAAGCTCACAGATACTGTTACATCATATATCAGTTTCTGTGAGGGTATGTGCATCCCTACTAGGAAATTTCTATCATTAAACAATGATAAACCATGGTTCACAGGAAAACTCAGACAGCTTCGTCATGCCAAAGAGGATGCTTACAGGGGTGGGGATAGAGTCTTGTATAATCAGGCCAGGAACACACTGAATAAGGAAATCAGAGTGGCTAAAAGAAGCTACTCTGAGAAGCTGAAAAACAAGTTTTCAGCTAACGACCCAGCATCAGTGTGGAGTGGCCTGAAACAACATACTAATTACAGGACTCCTACCCCCGACCCTGTGGTGGACCAACGACACTTAAGATCTGTGAAGATGATGTGTGCCGTGTCTTTCGGAAGCAAAGGTCAAGGAAGGCTCCAGGCCCAGATGGTATCTCACCAGCGTGCCTTCATTACTGTGCTAACCAACTGGCCCCCATCTTCACACAGATCTTCAATAGATCACTGGAGCAGTGTGAAGTCCCATGATGCTTCAAACGCTCAGTTATTATCCCTGTCCCTAAGAAACCTAAAATCACAGGACTTAATGACTACAGACCTGTCGCCCTGACATCTGTGGTCATGAAGTCATTTGAGAGACTGGTGTTGGCCCACCTGAAGAACATCACTGGACCCTTTCTGGATCCCCTTCAATTTACTTATCGAGCAAACAGGTCTGTGGATGATGCAGTCAACATGGGATTGCATCACGTCCTGCAACATCTGAACAGACCGGGGACATACGCAAGGATCCTTTTTGTGGACTTCAGCTCAGCTTTCTACACAATCATCCCAGCTATTCTCCGGACTAAGTGAAACCAACTCCCTGTTCCCACCTCTACCTGTCAGTGGATTACCAGCTTTCTGACGACCAGGCAGCAGCTTGTGAGGCAGGGAAAATTCACTTCCACCACCTGTACCATCAGTACTGGTGACCCCTAGGGATGTGTGCTCTCCCCACTACTCTTCTCGCTCTACACAAATAACTGCACCACCAAGGAACCCTCTGTCAATCTCCTGAAGTTTGCAGACAACACCACTGTCATCTGCCTCATCCAAGATGATGAGTCTGCATATAGAAAGGAGGTTGAATGGTTGGCTGTCTGGTGCAGTCAAAACAACTTGGAGCTGAACACGCTCAAACCGGTGGAGATGATTGTGGACTTTAGGTTGAACACCCCAACGGTGCCCCCCCCCCCCCCCCATTCTAAACAGCACTGTGGCAGCAGTGGAGTCATTCAGGTTCCTGGGCACTACCATCTCACAGGTCCTGAAGTGGTAGATACACGTTGACTCCATTGTGAAAAAGGCCCAGCAGAGGTTGTACTTTCTTCGCCAGCTGAGGAAGTTCAACCTGCCACAGGTGCTGCTGAAACAGTTCTACTCAGCAGTCATTGAGTCTGTCCTCTGCACTTCAATAACTGTCTGGTCTGGTGCATCTACGAAATCAGACATCAGAAGACTACAGAGGACAGTCCGGACTGCTGAGTGGATTATTGGTTGCCCCCTGCCCCCCCTTCAAGAACTATACACTTCCAGAGTGAAGAAAAAGGCTGGTAAAATCACTCTGGACCCCACTCACCCTGCCCACTACCTTTTCGAACTATTGCCTTCTGGCCGGCACTTCAGAGCTCGGAGCACCAGATCCGTCAGACACAGGAACAGTTTTTTCCCTCAGGCTATCCATCTCATGAACAATTAAATTGCCCCTTTGAGCAATAATTATGTGCAATACACAGTTTAAGTCTATTTATATTGTCCAACATATCCACTTCTGCCATTACTTACATTGCTCTGTACATAATATACTGTATTTTTGTTCTTTATATAACAGATTGTAATAGATTTGCACTATGTGTGTGTGTGTGTGTATGTGGGTATGTATGAAGGTGAGTTTATGTATGTATATGTATAATTATTTATTTTTATTCTTTTTTTGTTTTTAATTACCTATGTCTTACTGCTGTTTTTGGTATTGTTGTACACTGGAAGCTCCTGTCACCAAGACAAATTCCTTGTATGTGTAAGCATACTTAGCAATAAAGCTGATTCTGATTCCAGTTACTACTGTAAAATTGTGATACGGTAAGTAAGGGTAATGAGTTTGTAGTTGGGAAAACCTTTATTTTGGCACACATGGCACATTCCCCTCCCCAAAAATCGATTTTCGTTCAAGCATGCGCTAAGTCTATGCGCAAGTGTGTTGGCGATTCGAGTATGCAAAGCTCAAGTGGGCTGGGTCATGTTCTGAGGTCCTTCTCCAGTTACTGCACCATCTGCATGCTATTATATATTCCATTGCCTGTCAAGCAACGTCCATATAAATAAAGACAGCCTGTTGATAAGAATTAGTAGTGTAAATGGGCTGTATGCAATGCACTAAAATAATAGAAATACAGTATATACAATTTGTGTCTTACGTTATTTTGCGCAATTACTATGCAATTGCTTTGAACTCTATCCTGTTTTGTCTGCCACTGCTACAGTGCTATGGTGTTTACTGGTGAAATACTACAGAGGATGTTTGCATGAAAATTGTGTCCTAAATATGTTTCGGTGACTCTAAATTTAGCTTAGGCTGACAGCAAAACATTTTAATGCAGGAAAAACAATAACAAACATTTATTTAATAACTCCCTCTTCAGGACGAAAGGGCAGTGATAAGAGAGTAAGGTCCAGGTATAATAGGTGGGGTCTGGCAGCAGCACCTTGGGTCTGGGACACAAGGGCATCGGCTTCTCAGGCAGCCTGTAGCTTTTTTGGGCCGTGACGCTTAAGGGGAATGGCAGCCCGACTTCCTGGCTCATAAACTAGCGAGTGCTTCAGTCCCCGTCATCGCATCTAATTTGAGCCAGGGATCCAGAGTTCGGGTCCAGTGATGCATATAATCTAAACACTTCACACTCTCACCTCCAAGGATGCCAGCATGAAGACACCAGTCTCCCAAGGAGAGGCATGCTCGGTTTTTAAATGCAGCGTTGATGAGGCTCTCCACTGACTTCAGGTCCAGCTCATTACGCGATGCCAAATGGGGAATAGTCACTGCGCCTCTCCTCTCTCTTGCCCACTCCAGTTGTGTTGTGAGCTTGGCTGAAGAATGGTCGTTGAATAGGCAGTGCAATGATGATTCAAGGGAGGGGTGTTGTTCTGTCTAACACTTAATGAATAAAAACATTGCATAATAAAATGAAATAAAAAGTTTTAATGAAAATTTGGATCCATAATATTTTTCTTATGTACTGATCTTTTTAAAGTAGTAGTAAGGCACTCAAAGCTGTGAGATATTGTAAATATAGACACAGCTAAAGGTGATGTTCGGCACGTCATGCAGCGAAGAATTGTATTTTTAAATTGAGCATTTTTATAAACTTATGGTTTGTCTTAAAGTTTATCTTTGTTTCACTTTAAGAGATTTATATAATGCTGAAAATTAAAGTTTTTTTGTATCTCTTGTGTGTGTAGGGTGTAGTGGAGGTTCAGGGTTATGTGCTGATATCTCACGTTTCAGTGCAATCAGTTCCTTTGGACAGTCTGCGCATCATACGTGGCAGTCAACTCTATAATTCCAGCTATGCTCTCGCAGTACACAACAACATTCACCACATTCAGGCAGGACTCGGTCTGAGGGAGCTACGCCTCAGGAATCTCACAGGTAAGGGATGTGGAATTTATGACTTTGAGGATTAAAATGGTAAAATTGTCAAATCTACATTGCATTTTTTTTTTAAAATTTAAGTCTAAAATGTTATCACAACTCTAGGCACTGCAAAATAATTTAATCTTCAATTGGCTGGTGGCAAATCTTGTGAGGGGATGCCTTAGCCAAGCCCTGCAATTCCGAAATGTATATTCTCCCAGTATATTTAACACTGTCATAAAAAAACTGAAATATTACGGAATATATACATTTAGATTTCCAGGCCAGGAAAAGTCATGGACATTTTTATAGTGAATATAAATGTTCCTGGATTTGCTCAGTTTTAAAATATTTCATCAGCTAGAAATTGCTCTTTGTGTACACCAAGGGTCTTCAACAGGGGGTCCGTGACACCCAGGGGGTCTGTGGTTGTGCCGGAGGGTGTCCGCAAATTATTGTTTGATCAACTATTGGCATTTGTAATAATCACTCACTCACAAGTGAACGATAGTGAGAGAGAGGAGTATGTATTTTAACGCATCGACATTCTGCATTCTCTGTTATATTCTTAAATTCCATCGCACCTGAATGCCAAATCTAAAAGTGTGACTACTGTGCTAGTCAGCAGAAGCGGCCAGCATGGATAAACCATTCATACGACCATGCTTATCACAAGCCACCCAAAGGGTGTGACATCAGGTTCAGTAGCGCTGCAGTGGAGGGTCGCATAATTAAAGGCGTCTGCTTTGCGTTGGTCACGCTGTGTGGTTGAGCAGATCACAGCCTACATTTTCTTTTATTATTAGTTGCTTTTTGCTTTCAGAACAATAGCCTACTTGCCTGGTGTAAATAAATACATGTAGTTATCGCTGAGATGATCAAGCTGGCATTCACAGTCCTTAACGTTCCACACACACAAGATGGCAACTCTTAAATCAACATAATTAAAGTTGCACTCAGTCAAATTATATTAAACAATTAATTCAAGTTTCCCAGCCTTCTAAATGTCACCTCCTCGAATGCTGCCAACCCCGCCCATCTCTGTGCACCACTACTGAAATGAGGGTGCTCCAGCTGACTTCCAAATCCTAAGAATAATCTGTTTGCAAATTATAACTCAGACTAGGAACCAACTTTTTATGTATCTATTCCCTATATTAATGACCGCCCCATAGCCTAAAATACAGAGTCTGTGGCAAAAAGGTATTCAATTTGTCATGCATCAAATTCTGAACCCTAAACGAAAATTCTTGGATCTTAACACACCACCAAAAAACATGGGTTGTGTCTCATACTTCTGATTGGAATCACCAGCAGGAGGGTGTGCTTTAAGACCAAGCCTAAACAATCTTGAGGGGGTCCAATAGAATCAATGAAAAATCGTAAAGTGCGCACCTTAAATTGCATCTTTATATGTAGACTTGAGGTTTTTTAGAATCCTACCCCACAATCCCTCCACCAATACCAAGTGTATATATATTTCTCCCATAATCTCTTGAGAGATGTTGAAGCTCTGTGCCCCAGGCTCTGAATTAGCAGGGAGTAATACACTGATGCTTCATGACCTTTTCCAAAAGCAGTAATCACCACTCCCAGAGTATCTGCCACTTTAGGGGGGAGTATGCTACTCCCAGAAATAGTACAGAGCAGGTGGCGCAGCTGTAAATACCTAAAGAATTGAGACCTGTGAATTCCAAAATATTGAACCATATTTTCAAAGGGTCTCAACACTCCACACTCATATAGATAACTGAAACAGCTTTTCAGCTTGGTGCCTTCCAGTGGCCCAAACAGGACATTAAGTATTTGAGTATTTTATTTAGTTAGTTAATTTTGACCCTTTTATTAAAAGTTTTTTGAGCGATGTGGGCAGGTGGGCTTCGTTACATTTATCTATGATTGGGAAGGTTAATGTTGTTATTATTATGAATTGTATTCCAAAATTCAACTACCTGTTACAATATCTCCCTATAGATTTCCCCCTCTCTTATTTCAAGCAATTTGATAGCATATCGAAGTCCTTCATTTGGAATGGTAAACGTCCCAGATTACATTTCAGTAAATTGCACAGGCCGATTGACAAAGGTGGGCTAGGCCTACCCAAGATTTTTTGTATTATTGTGCATTCAGTCTCAGACATTTGGCACATTGGTCGCTTCCACCTAAGAGAGGCCCTCCCTGGTTTTGTATTGAACAGGAAGTTATTGCCCCTATTTCACCATTGCAAAACCTTTCTATCAAACTAACCAGAGAAGTTAAGTTATGCCCTGTTATCACGCATTTGCACGTGGTATGGAATAGAGTGTCCAGAGTGTTTAATTCTTACATTTATTTAAATGTTGCTTCGAGTACATGGCAGAACCTAAAGTTATGTATTAATAAATCCCCTTTCTGCTAGACAGAGTAGACTGTGAGGGGGGTTAGTATGCTATGGGACTTGTATAAGAGTGGAGTGTTGAGATCCTTTGAAAATATGGTTCAACATTTTGGGATTCCCAATTCTTTAGGTATTTACTGCTGCGCCACCTGATTTGTACTATTTTTTTGGAGTAGCATACACCCCCCTAAAGTGGCAGATACTCTGGAAGTGATGATTACTGGTTTTGTTAAATGCCATGAGGCATCAGTGTATTACTCGCTGCTAATTCAGAGTCTGGGGGACAGAGCTTATGGGAGAAAGATTTAAACTTGTTATTGGAGGGCGGAGTGTTAATGTTCGGGGGGAAGGGAAAAATCAGAAAAATCTGAGGAGGTTACTCTACCCACCATAGCAACCTAGCAAATTGGTTGCTTAGGAAGCCTGACTGGAGTCACTAGGCAATGCCCTGGATTTGAACTTGCGGCTTTAGGTGTGCTAGTCAGCGTCATGTGACTCCGTTGTCCCATACACATACAAGGGCAGAGTGTATGATTAGTGATCAATGATTAGTACCTGACAAATAAATGGAAATCTTTCTTTGCAATCTCTGTGTGATATTTTAAATAATGCCTTCATTATCAAATAATGTCAAATGACTGTTAAAGCCATGGAAATTCAAAAAGGAATGTTTAATTTAATTAGCTGTATTTACTTCAGTGTTCTGGAAATATAAGGATAAAGATGGGAAATGTGATTCCCAGGAATTAAAAAGTCATGGAAATTAATAAAATCTTTAAAAATCATGGTAATTTTCTAATTATTCTCAACTCTAAAAGATTTAATTGGCTAGAAATTGTTCCTTGTTAGGGTGTTCTCCATAAAATGTTAGTAATCACAAATGAATGGAAAAGTTTTGGAAGCTCATTGATCAAAAGTGTGGGAACCATGTTATTTAATTAATGTAAGGCCATAACCATGTCTTAAATATTATGGGTGGGGGACCAAACCATTTTGGGGGTCAAAAACTGTCATAACTCTGCAGTCGTTTGTTTGGCAAAATTCAAATTAAGTATGCATCATCTTTGTTCAAGTGCTAACATATGCTTAACATATCAATTTGACTAATCAACAAAAATGTCTGCCAGCTGCAATTCAAACTTCAGCACCTAATAATTTGAATTGTGAATAGCCAATGGTCCTGAAACTTCTTATACACAAGAAGGGTCTGTACACAAAGATATAAATCACATTTTTTGAGAATCGACCACACGATGGCATATAACAAGCTAATTCACGTTTTTGCTAATAACTCAGTAACCGTAAAGGCTCAAATAAAATTTTGTAGGTATTGAATCCTTCAAATTCCCTAAATCATATGGTCACATGGATTTCCATTTCCACAGGAAAACTTTTCTATCATTTAGATTTTTTGGAAAACCATACTTTTTTGAACTCGTCCTATAGACCGTTTGTCCGATTTGCAAAAAATTTGGTATACATCATCTACAGACGCTCCTGACAAATATTTGTGAAAGGAATTTTGTTTCCGTAAATTGCTTAGAAGATATGAGCCAATACAATTTTGGGTGTTTCTTATAATGACTAATTGGCCTGTATCTTGTGAGTGAAAAACTCAGACATAAGCTCTTTAGGTGGAGACTCCAAGACCTGAACTGGGTGTATCAGAAAAGGGAGATATACAAAATGAGCAGTGTTGGGGGCCTCCGGGAACAGTTAAAAAACCCCACTGTTTTACAATTATCATGAAATTCAACATGTGCAGGATTTAGTTCCAATTTTGTCCACTAGAGGGAGACACAAGAATACTAATCATTAGTAGTCATTAGTAACCCTTTAAAAAGGCTGTGTGTAATTTGTCAATGTGTGCATAAATGATAACAGAAACAACATTTAGCCACAGCCATTCAGACAAAATAATGTCCTAAATGCTATATTCATTTAATTTTCCAGATGCACTCCAATTGTCCTGACTTAATAGCCTTTATTAACCATAGAAATTATTCACAATAGAGGTATACTATATATGTGATGTGGATGAATAACAAAGCTGAGATAGACTTAGTCTCTTCAACTGCATGTGCTTCGTGAAGCCACATAATGGTTTTAGGTCACATCTGATATTCACAACATGTACTTTGTGGAGTTTTTATTTTTGTTTTAATGTTTTTTTATTTGGATAGTTTTATTTATTTATTTTAAGTTTTGTAAACATAATTATACAAAACTCTTAAACAACAGTACAACCCACTGAAGAAACTGTAAGTCTGCCCTCACACTCTCATTTTCATCTTGTCAAAAACCAAATATGCTGCTACTATGAATCCTTATCCATGTGTGCTTTTTTTGTTTGTTATGGGACACAAACATGTTTTTTACAGTGTCTTGAGTTTCAGCTCAAAACAATGAGAAAAGCACAAATGTTATAAAAATTATCCATGCTATTTGTGCTCTGTACTCTGGATCTTCCGATGCCATGTGGTCACTTTGTGTGCAAAAACAGATCCAACTTTAAGTCTTTCAGCAACAATCAGCATTGCGTTCCCATCCATCATAACAGTCAGATGCACGCTCATTTAAACATTTAATATAGCTGCCTCTACAAGCGTTATGATAGCTTTGCCATCAATGGTGTCAAATACCATGTGATTGACTGTGACACTGTACTGTAATGTTTGGATGTATATTTTTAAATGAGATGCGACTACCTTCACAGAAAGGAAACTTTTCAGCTAATAAAGCCTTCACTTTCACTCTGGAGCTATCGTATTGTTTCAGAAGACTTTAGATGCAGCTTGAGTCATTTGGAATACTTTATGGTGCTTTTTTAAAATGTTTTGAATAAATTATTGTGACTGTACTTTTATCTGCTTGTTATTTCTTTTAGATTGATGATTGGTTATTTTGTTGCTATATTATTTGGATAGGTTTAGGCTTTTAGGGTTAGGTTTTGTTAAAAAATATATAGTGTAATAAAATTATTGTGACTGCATTTACTATTACATTTTTATATTATTTATACACCAGTCAGCCACAACATTAAAACCACCCGCCTAATATTGTGTAGGTCCCCCTCATGCCGCTAAAATGGTGCCAACCGGCATCTCAGAATAGCATTCTCACCACAATTGTACAGATCAGTTATCTGAGTTACCATAGACTTTGTCAGTTCGAACCATTCTGGCCATTCTCTGTTGTCTTCTCTCATCAACAAGGCATTTCTGTCCACAGAACTGATGCTCATTGGAAGTTTTTTTTTGTTTTTGAGTAAATTCTAGACTGTTTTGTGTGTAAATCCCAGGAGATCAGCAGTTACAGAAGTACACAAACCAGCACGTGTACATCCATGTGATTATTTAATCAGCCAATTGTGTGGCAGCAGTGCATATAATCATGCAGATATGGGTCAGGAGCTTCAGGTAGTGTTCACATCAACCATCAGAATGGGGAAAAATGTGATCTCAGTGATTTGGACCAAGGCATAATATTTGATGCCAGAATGGCTGGTTTAAGTATTACTGTAACTGTGGATTTCCTGGGATTTTCACGCACAACAGTCTCCTAGAATTTGCTCCGAATGGTGCCAAAAAACATCCAGTGAGTGGCAGTTCTGTGGACAGAAATACCTTGTTGATGAGAAAGGTCAACAGAGAATGGCCAGACTGGTTCGAACTGGCAAAGTAACTCAGATAACCGCTCTGGACAATTGTGGTGAAAAGTATAGCCCCTCCGAATGCTATTATGAGTTGGCGCTGTTTTGGAAGGCACAATTGAGATCTACACAATATTAGGCAGATGGTTTTAATGTTGTGGCTGATCGGTGAAAGTGGTTAGGTTCAGGAAGGAGGTTGGGTTAGGGAATTTAACATATCAATATGATTGTAAAATGTATATAAATAATGATATTTTGATGGTGCAGGATAAAAGTCACTATGGTAATGTCTTTGTCATGAGACTGCCCTGGATAATGACCCGCTATTACTGACTTTGACAGAAATTCTGCTTGGTGGGGTTTATATTTGGGGAAATCCTCAACTGTGCTTCCCTCGGAATATTAAGTGGGATGACACCGTCTATAAAATTCAAAGCAAGCTGTTGCACCTGCAAGACGTGCCAAAGAACTGTGAGTTTACTTATAGAGGTCTATGCTTTTATACATTAAACCATTTAATTCATCATAGATATGATATTTTGTTATTTGTCTACAATATTTAAAAAAAAACAAATTTTAGGTCCTCTTTGTTCTTCAGCATGTGGGTCTGGTGGATGTTGGGGAAAAATGGATCAGGACTGTCAAACATGTGAGTGTCATTAACATATTGAACCTTTTTTAGGTTTGGTAAGGAAAATATCTCTGAGCCTGAACAATACTCAGTGCTATTCATATGTGCATGTGATGGTACACCATTATAAATACCTCTTTCCCTCTCTATAGTGACCTCTGTTCATTGCTCATCTGGTTGTTTCCGCTGTAAGGGTCCGAAACCTAATGACTGTTGTCATGTGCAGTGTGCTGCTGGATGCACAGGGCCAAAAGACTCTGACTGTCTGGTAAAAAGATATAGACGCATATTAGAATTGTTGCATTTATTTAAATAATATCTAAATCATAATGAAATAATTAGGGCGGTCAGAGTTAACGCATTAAAGTATTCAAATCAAATCAAAATCAAAGATCAAATTCAAATTCAGTTAACTAAATACGTTAATGCAGTTCAACTTTTGAAATACTGTAAAAAAAATAAAAATAATTAAATTTGACAAAATAACAGTTTCATTCTGTTCTGTGTGAAATAAAAAGGTGCTAACATTTCAGAACCTTAACAAGTAAGACAAATTATCCACATCATCATTTGTTCATAAGTGAATCAGAAGGGCATTGAAGCAGGGCAGCAGCAAAAAAAATTAAAATAAAATGTTTTGCATAATCCATGAAGTAGGGGAAAATGTTATATTATTTGATAATTGCAGAGTTGCATTGAGTTAAATGGATGTACCTGAATTTTAATGCAGTTTGATAAATAAACCAAACTGATTGTGAGGATACCTTAAACAGTTGCACTACTTTTGCGAAAAAACTGCACCTTATTCAGTAATCATCCTCAATCTGTTTTAACCAGATACTTATAATGCTAAAATAGGCAAGTCATTATAAGTCATTGTCATACTTTTCAATAAAAACACACCTCCTTTCCATGTAAATAAGGCTTATCAAATATTGTGCCTTATTCACAAAAATCTGCCTTATTTGATGGCCGCAATTAATGTTGTGCTATTACTACAAGTTGAAAGCAGGCGGTAAACAGAATTTTATTTATAAGAGGTGTTTGTGTACATTTTCTAGTGATCATGGCAGCAGTAATTTATTAAATGGTAATTAAATGATGGATAAGAGCATTATAACTTGACATGTATCCAGATGAGTGGTGTAGTCAGCATTTTATAGGGCTGATTCAGGTGGCTGGATCACAGTGGTGGAGTGATGCTGAACAGTCCCAGTAAAATAGTCTGTTGAAGTCTGTTGTTGTCCAGTAAAGTTGTAAGTTGTAGTCTGCTGGACAACCTAGCACTAAGAACAGACCTGCAACTGCGTCGTGCAAATTGTGTTTCATAGATGTTTATGTGTTTGCTCTGTTATCTAATTTGCATAATTCCTTAAGTGAATCTGCTGCTAGAACAACCCAGACAAAACATGTGCAAATGAACTATGTTATCAGTGTTGTAGCTTAGTCATTGTTAGTGAATTCCCCCAGAATCTTTCATTAAAAACTGAAATAATGTTTATTTTGTAACTGCATTTACTTTATATTGGTTTCTGTGCTTTGAGACATGATGGAAGGAGATTTGAACAAAGTATATCATTAGTAATGTTTCCATCTAAGTTACGAATTTAGTTTATGTATTTCTTTAAAAATATTGCAAAACAAATTTGAGAATGAAGCAGCGTTTCCATCCCATGTGTTTAAGAGTACAAAACCGTAACTTCTAAGGAAATTGCAGCAAAATTAAAATAAAATGGAAGTTGAAACCACTGTGGCTCTTTTATTTATTTAATAAATTAGTGCATACAGACATAATGTTCGGACGAACTTCAGGTTCACTGGTGGGAATGAAATCGTGTCAGACAGTTTTGGGAGGGAATAGCAGCAGTCATTTGGATGTCAGGCTTTGTGTCTAGAATTTCTGAATAACCATTTGAGATGCAATCATAATATTAACTGGGTTTCCATAAACATATTTTAATGTGAACTTATTCCTCGTTTGAGGTGGATACTTCTTTTTTCGATAAGAAGACATGCACATTAACTATGATGCAAACACCAAATATACTTACTGTGCGCTTTATTAGGAACAACTGTACACCTACATATTGGGGCAATTATCTAATCAGCCATTTGTGTGGCATCAGTGCAATGCATAAAATCATTCAGATCCAGGTCTGGAGCTTCAGCTAATGTTCACATCAATTATCATGATTTTCATGCACAACAGTCCCTATAGGTTACTCAAAATGATGCAAAAAATTACAAATAATCCAGTGAGCAGCAGTTCTGCGGACAGGAAGGCCTTGATGATGTAAGATGTTAAAACTCAAATAAGGGGAATAGTATAATCAATAATCAATAATTCATAATCAATAACTGATCATACGGGTTATGAGTTATCACTTACAGTTTTATATTATCCCTAAAAGGGAATACGTTGCCAAGGTCCTTATATGGGCCACTAAACGCAACGGATTGCACTGTTACACATATAGGCAGGCAAAAATAGAGCAATTATATATATCAACATTCAATCACAACGGATTATAATTAAGCATTAATATATCAATTGTCTAGAATCGTTCGATTCTCGAGATAACTCCTAAGGGGATTAATTTGTCATCTAATAGTCTGCTCGCCAGCGAACTGACTGTAAAATCTTTATTAACCCTTAAGAAATTATTTGTATAACTTAGAAAGGCAGACTATTTCTCTTGGCCACGAAAAACATCTTCCCTTTTCTAAACAAAAATACTATTTAAAGTATCAACAGTTTTAGAGCTCGTAGCTTAAAAATCGAACATCTCAGGGACCTCGAAATTATGAGCAGATAGGCAGAGTCAATCAATGAATATAGTATTTAATACAGGAAAACTACGTATATATCGGTGACTACAGTTACATGGAATAAATGTATTTACAAACACAATAAACCACAAACTGAAAGTGAAAGCTTAAAGAAGGTGATAGAAAGAGGGAGTAAGAAAACAGTTATGGCAAAAACACACAATGGAACCTTAAACGAGAGACACAGAGGAATCACAAATCACCCTTTTGGGGCGAACAACCAAAACAGCATTTAGATCTCGAGACGGAATAAAATACTTGCATATATATATATATAGCTCTCTTGTGTTGAATGTGTGTGCGTGTCGGTTCTCTTTGGTTCCTTTCCGGGGCGAACGAAGTCGCGGCAAGTTTAAAGTTCCTTTAGATGACGTTACCACAGAGATAATTCAGACTAAGTTCTTTTCACTCGTTGGTGGAAATAAACACGGAGAATTATCTAAGAATGAAAACAAAAACTAACTAGAACAAACAAAAGAAAAAGACAAACTGAAGAGAAGGTGATGACCCAGTCGAAAGACAAAACTAAGCAACGTAAACGGGAGTTCTTTTCTTTTAAGGAAAACTTAATCCACGCCTCTCTGAAGCGAACTGTCCAATCGTTGTTCAGAAAATCTTGAGCGGGGAAGTTTCTTTGTCTTGTCAGTCCGATTCATCTGCATAAGTTATGGCCGTGGCCGAAATTCGTCATTTTTTTCTTCGAAGATGATTAAACATAAGACACATTTTATCATAACCTAATACATATATCTGGCTCAGTCAGACAAAGAGGAGTACAAAGACATCAAGCACGACATGTAACAATGATAGGAATTCAAGTTTACATCTCAATGCGTAATTACAAGTATTTATAATTCACTTGATACTACGATAACATCATAGATATTCCAATAGGACACGGGCAAACAGACAAACGTAAAAACATATCAAATATATCTCAGTAAAGTCTTTAAATGAGGAAATTCCTGAAAAGTTCTTATGTGTGTGTGTCTTGGAGAGGTCTCTTACTCTCCCTTCCTAGACCTGGGTGGGTAAGATTAGGATCTCTTTGAAGCTCGCAACGGCAGGGAAAGATCTGGTGGGTGTTGTCTGTTCACACTCAGGGTGTCATAGAAGTTATCATCGAACCATCTATTGCAGACTGGCTGGAGCCTGAGACGTAATTTACCTTTTGAGTTCAGAGGCCAAAAGCTCTTTGGGTTTTAGCAAGAATGTGCATTACATGATTCATTGATACGCTACAGTGATGAGAGAGGTCAACGTAGAATGGCCTGACTGGTTCAAGCTGACAAAAAGGCTACGGTAACACAGATAACCACTGTACAATTGTAGTGAGCAGAATAGCATCTAAGAAAGCACAACACGTCCAACCTTGAGACAACACGTCGAACCATGAGACAGATGGGCTACAACAGCAGAAGACCACATCTAGCAATTTATTAGGATGATAATGTTCCTAATAAAGTGCCCAGTGAGTGTATATTCCTATATAATCTATATATAGATGTGCATCAAAAAAGCAATGTGACTTTTTCTCAACAAGCCACATGAATACATTTTAAAACCTCAAGCGGATGTTTCTTATGCTTATTTTAGACATTTTATTTGCATCTTTGTGTTTCCTTCCAGCAGATTTTATGTGATATACCACAATTTGCATATAAATTTATGTTATTGATATTATACTTTCTGAATTGCTAAAACACTAAACCCCATTTTCTGAACCAAATTCTCATAGGCCTAAACTCATTTGTTGAATCAATCACTCTTTTTGCAAAACTATAAACACATTCTCACGCACTAAAACACATTCGCACTGTGATGCACCTGTGTGCAAAACTGTAAACATGGCCAGCAAATGCAACACAAGTGCAACACAGTTATCATCATTTACACATTAACAACTCAAAATTGTTCACACTTGTTCCTAATGATGTGAAAATGTAATGCTGAGGCAGAATGAATCTCTCATTGACTTTGACTGCAGTTGCACAAAATGTTTGAGTTTATTTAATTTTGTGTTCTTTGTTCTTTGGGGTTTTGCAGTTGGACTACTGTATTTTTACAGAATGCAAGTGCTGAATATACAGATATTCAATACTGTATTACTTGCAGTGCTTACAGTATACAATATATTCACTGTACTACTGTAAGTTGTGATTACTATATATTTTTTTTTTACTATACTATACATCATTTTTTTTTTTTTTTAATCCATAAGTACATGCCCTGGACACTGTGTTCCCCATTTTCTGATGTAGTGTTTAATGAATGCTCTGTAGTGTTTATATATTGACTAGCTGTGTGTATGATCTGAAAGCATTGTTTGATTTTGAGCACAGATGTCTTTGAGGCATTTTTTTTTTTACTTTCCCAGAGGACTCAAGGGGTTTTGTGAATGTAGTTTGAAGATTTGGTTTTGTGTTTAAAGTTGTGAGAAAAGGGGTGTAAGTTTCAAGAAACGTGATTTAGCAATTCAGAAAACTGTAAGAAGTGTTAGTGAGATGAATAAAGAGCTTTATTGCATAAATCTTGCTCTGACTACTATACTGTATATATGTACATATATTCCTCCAATTCATTCACACAAATTGCAGAAACCAATAATTAGGCTATATATCCTACAATATAGAGATGATTAGGTATTTTCTTAAAAGGAAATTTAAGGTGTATAAAGGATATTTTGTTTGTGAATGTCTAGGCCTGTCGTCACTTTAATGACAGTGGGACGTGTAAAGACAATTGCCCCCTGCCCAACATCTATGATCCAATAACTTTCCAATCCAAACCCAACAAGGACAAAAAGTTCAGCTTTGGAGCTACATGTGTAAAACAGTGTCCACGTACGTCAAACCATTTATTAGCAATTTTAACATAATTAAAAAAAATGTATCTTACAGTAGCTTTCTTTTCTTTCTTTCTTCCATTCTATTGCTATATTTTCTCCTTCATAGATAACTATTTGGCCATGGAGGTGGCGTGTACCATGGTTTGTCCCAAAGCTAACCAGGAAGTCATTACTGTTCAAACAGATGGACAAGAAACACAGAAATGTGAAAAGTGTGAAGGAGAGTGTCCTGAAGGTCCGTGTGTGTGGTGTGGGTGGGGGGATGGGGGTTTGGGTTGTTTACAAGGACATTTTTTTAGGTTACAAACTGGTAATTACAAGGGTATTATGCTATAAATGAGGTTTATGAGGACATTAAAAATGTAGAAAGTATTTTGTGAGGGTAAGGTTTAGGGGTAGGGTTAGGGATCTATTGTTCGTACAGTATAAAAATTATTATGTCTATGGAGTGTCCTCATAAGTATAGCCGCACCAACGTGAGTGTGTGTATTTAAGGCTTCTAGCTACTTAAGCTTTATTTCATGCATTGCTGTATTCTGAAATGTGTCAGAGAGCAATTCATAATGCAACACAAGCACATTTTCTTCTACTGTTAGTTCCCGGTCTGTCGCTCACTTCGACATTGTGTCAAGTGAAGCGACACTAGGGTACTTCTTTGAAGGCCTTGTTACCTCTGATCTTTAGAAAAGGCCAATGAGAAATTGGCAGACAGAATTTGCAGGTCCCTCCCCCGGAAATACGGTATAAGAGAAGGGAATCATCCGTCTGTTCATTCAGATTTCTTCTTCGGAGCCGAGCGGTTGTGGGCTCAGCGAGCTGAGATCACTTACTGTTCCACACACCTCTGCGGAGGTTACGCTGTTGGATCCTACGGCGCATATCAGCTGCTTTCTCCTTCTCTGCACGGCTTTGCCCCTGGGTGCTTCGACAGCACTGCTAAAAGAGAATATTTGTAAAAGAGTTTAAAAGAGCAAATACACGGCTGGCGTTGAACATCCTTTTCAGGATGCGTCTTTAAATATCCCCCTTCCGCCCCTGTGTAGTTCCTGGATGCGGTCGATTTCTCGCTGCTCCTGACGGTCACAGGCGATGCCTCGTGTGTCTGGACAGCGATCACACTGAGGCGACGTTTGTGGATGGTTCGTGTTCTCACTGCGAGATTCTCACCTTGGCGATGGCCACCCTCGTGGTCCAGGAGTGTCATCTATGGCTGAACCTGGTTGAGATGCGGGATGTAGACAAAGCACGCTTCCTCAATGCCCCCATCTCTCAGTTTGGTCTATTCGGCAACACCATTGATGAATTGTCCCAGCACTTCTCAGCGGTGAAGAAACAGACAGAGGCCATTTCCCACATCATCGCCGTACCAGGGCGTCCTCCTGTGGCTTCCAAACGCTCTGCCTCAACCTGGGCCCAGCTCTCAGCCCCAACGCCCCCCATCTCCCGAACGTCCTCAAGGACCCGGAAGGCTCCCAAGCATTCCTGAGACAGACGACCCAGGGAACGATACATTTGCTCCAGAGCTGGTAAGCAGACCACTCCTTCCCGCGGTGGAGGGCCGGGAGGAGAATCTTCAGTTAAAGGTATTTTCTTTGCCACACCCCCTTCTGGCTGCGGTACCCACATTCTCAATAATAGAGCAATTTCCTCTTTCCCTGGGTCACCTGGCACGCATATGCCATTCTCACGGCAACCCGGTGCAACACTCCAGCAGTCCCAGCACCCCGGACATGGAACTCTCGCCTCCGGACCCATGACTGCTGTCCCCCGGCCGGCCAGAGGATGCCTACACGGGACCTCCTCCGCAGTCACTAACCGCCCCCTGCCGGGTATGCGGTGCAAGGTAAGTGCTTTGAGTCTTCTCTCAGCAGCAAAGCCTCGGGATGCATTTTTGCTTCCCGACACCATACTACCTGCTCCGTCCCACTGCGAAGCCTCGCCAGGTTCATCAAAAACGATCTTCCCCTCAGTGCCCCTCACACAGAGCTTGGATGCATGGCTCTCACTTCCCAACCCGTCGCAATGGTTGGCCAGGACCATCCGACTTGGCTACGCGATTTACCTCCCTGCATACGGAGGTCGTGACCCTTTTACTCAAAGATGCGATAGAGCCTGTCTCTCCAGCCAAGATGAAGAAGGGTTTATACAACCCTTACTTCATCGTACCCAAGAAAGGCGGCAGCTTACGACCAATCTTGGATTTGCGAGTTTTCAGCCGGGCCTTACACAAATTCCCATTCAAAATGCTCATGCAAAGACACATGGCATCATGACTGGTTCGCAGCGGTAGACCTGAAGGACGTGTACTTCCACGTCTCTATCTTGCCTCGACACCGACCCTTCCTATGGTTTGTGTTCGATGGCCAGGTGTATCAGTACAAAGTCCTCCCCTTCGGCATGTCCCTGTACCCTCGCGTCTTCACGAAGGCCCACTCTCGAGAGTTACTATGCGGCCACAGGGACCAGGTATTCAGACACTTCAGCCGTCTAGGGCTTCAAGTCAACTGGGAAAAGAGCAAGCTCACCCTGGTTCAGAGCATCTCTTTTCTCGAGTTAGACTCAGTCTCACCAACGAACGTGCTCAGTCAGTGTTGAAATGCCTCACCTTATTCAAGCCAGGCTCAGTGGTCCCTCTAAAACAATTCCAGAGGCTCCTGGGGCATATGGCATCCTCCACGGTGGTTGTGCACTGGGGTTGATGCATATGAGACCGCTTCAGCACTGGCTTCAGACTCTAGTCCCGAGATGGGCATGGCACCGCAGCGCGAAATGTGTGTTCATCACCCCCGCCTGCGCCAGACAGACCCCTTGACAGACCTCCATTTTCTGTGGACAGGTGTCCTCATACAGCAGGTGTTCCGATGCGTATTGGTCACCACAGACGCCTCCAAACAGGGTTGGGGCATGGTTTGCAATGAGCACGCAGCCGCCGGCTCCTGGTCAGGGCCCCGGCTGGGTTGGCACATCAATTGCCTAGAGTTGCTGGCTGTAATCCTTGCCCTGCGGAGGTTTCTCCCACTAATACGGGGCAAGCACGTCTTGATCCGATCAGCCTACTTGCACGGGTGCTCTGCAAGGTTAGAGAGGATGAGGAACAAGTCACTCTGGTAGCCCCCTACTGGCCCACATGGACTTGGTTCTCGGATCTCGCGCTCCTCGCGACAGCCCCTCCCTGGCGAATTCCCCTGAGGAAGGACCTGCAAGCATTCTCTGTCAGCGACACTTGCCTGGATTTTGGTCCGGCAGACACTCATGTTGTCCTAAGACCGCGACCGGGCTACGTGCCCAAGGTTCCTACGACCCCCTTCAGGGACCAGGTAGTGAACCTGCAAACGCTGTCCCGGTAGAAGGCAGATCCAGCTTTTTCATTGCTGTGTCCGGTGCGTGCTTTGCGTACCTATGTGGAGCACATGCAGAGCTTTAGATGTTCTGAGCAGCTCTTTGTCTGCTTTGGTGGACAGCGAAAAGGGAACGCTGTCTCCAAACAGAGGCTTTCCCACTGGTCCTTTCCCCTCCACTGCGCTGATCACATGCGCTCTTTTTTTTTTTCCCAAGAGAGTCCACTAGATTCGCGGTCCCTGGATGCTCCTCCCTAGCCCTCTGGTCCATGAATTAGCCGGGAATCTAAAAAGTTTATGGTGTTTATGTATTTATTGGGTCACTGGGGAAGGGTACGTGAAGTCTGACACAGCCTGTCGCTTTGGCACGTAACTGCTGTACATGGTTCAGCGCATGGCGTGATTGAATAGGGACCCCTAGTGTCGCTTCGCTCGACACAACGTCGAAGTGAACGACAGACGGAGAATGTCTAGGTTACTGTTTTAACCTCCATTCCCTGATGGAGGGAACGAGACGTTGTGTCCGCCTGGCCACAACGCTGATCCGAGCCACTGCTATTGTCGAACCTTACTCTCGGTTCCTTGGTGCAAAATCTGAATGGACAGACGTAAGATTCCCTCCTCTTATACCCATATGTCTGGGGGAGAGACATGCAAATTCTGTCGGAAAATTTCTCATTGGCCTTTTCTCAAGTTCAGAGGTAACCGAGGCCTTCAAAGAAGTCCCCTAATGTCGTTTCACTCGACACAATGTCTCGTTCACTCCATCAGGGAGATGTTTTCTCTTTCAGGTCAACTACCGTCATGGCTGAGCAACAGTTAAACTCAGTGTTAATATTCTTTAATATCATCACATATTTAATATCCTGTCAATGAAATTACTGACAAATGAATGGAAAACAGTTTGATTATTGTCATGATACATATTTTTTTCATCTCGTCTATGTTATGATTGAAAATATTATAAAAACCCATTGTCAACGATTAAGATGAGATGAAAAAAAATGCATCTTGAAGATAATCAAACTGTTTTAATTAAAACATAATGTTGACAAAAATATGATTAGAAAAAATGTAATTGCAAGATATTAACACTTTTTTTAATTATTATTATTATTATTATTATTAGAAAATCTGGAAAGAATTTATTTACATAACTTAATAATAATTTTACATCAGAAAGCATTACTTGTATTGTGAATATATTGTTTCCTTAAAGCTGTGTTTCCCAACCTTTTTTCTGCCACGGCACACTTTTTTACAACTAAAAAAATTGGTCATGGTACGGCACACCACTATCCCACATAAGCCAACATCATCATTATTTTTCCTTTTCCAGAATTTGTCCATGTTTTCTGTCCATCTTAGTAGCGTGTTTACTTGTAATTTATGAAATTCGTCTATGCAAAAAAAAATACAGTGCTTGCGTTAGACTTTCTCACCATCCGTCATTTTGACGAACAGGGTCCTAAAAATTCCGTCATAATCTATTATTACCCGTCATTTTAATTTTTATATTTTAATAAGACATTTAATAGTTTTTATTTTCATTCACATTTTCATCATAAACTTACATATAAGTAATGAGCATATAGCAGATTTTGCATTTATTTATTTATGAGGAGTACAGATGAACACCAGAGACGCCACACAAAGCAGATGAATGTTTTTTCCACGCAGTGACAGCGGAGGTCACTAAAACGCAACATATGAATAACGCAATATTACAAAAATCGAATACGATTAAAATATGAACAAAATACGTAAAAAATTAACTGAACAGAAATCAATCGACAACTCAAACCTTCCTCCTGGTCCGCATCGACTTAAACTCACCTGTGTGTAATCAAATGCATCAAGGGAGACTGATGATGAGGCAAATGTCATTCAGTTTTGCATCTTTGCCTTGGACAGACGACTTCTCGTGGCAGTTTTAATTTGGTTCTGGAGGCTGAACCCAGCGTCAAGTGCCGCATTGCCCTCCACATGACAAGAGTTACAGAAAGCATCACAGAGGGGCAATTTTATGAGTTTGCCATGTAAAAAAGCTGGAGGTGTGCATAATAAACATTGAAAAATTGAATTGAATTGTATTTGGAAGAGAGAGAAAAAGCTTGCAGTTGATTTGATGGCAGAAATTAATAAAAGGACTCGTTTATGTTTGTCTAAGTGTTTTCTTGGTGAATTTAAATTTGTTCAATAACTGGGTTCTCTGATATTTGTAAATGATAAGGTAATATTTAATTAAAATAAATTATTAGACATTCAATGTCTCTTCACAAATTTGGACAGTTTTAAATATTTCTTGTCTTACTCTCCAAGTCATTATTGGCGTCACTTCATTGACTTCAATATAGTCTGTAGTACTGATGCGAAAGACCCTTAACGCATATAAATATCAGTCACTTTTGCACATTAATCATTGCTCTTCACAATCACAAAAGTGAACAATTATTGTTTCAAAACAACAAATTTCTCCATAAGTGTCACGATTCCACTGTTGTCTGACCTGTGTTTCTCCCTTGTCATCTCTCCCGGACTACACCTCCCATAATTCCCTGCTCTCATCACTGCCATCTGTCTGTCATTGTCTTCACCTGTGCTTAATTTTATCGTTATCCTTTGTGTATAAAATGACACAAAGGATAACGATGACAGACAGATGGCAGTGATGAGAGCAGGGAATTTTGGGAGGTGTAGTCCGGGAGAGATGACCGGGGAGAAACACAGGCCAGACAACAGTGGAATCGTGACAATAAGGTGAGGAGTTTGTATCCCTGAAATTATAATTTTTTTACATTTTACATGCATTTATTTATTTTGTGGAATTTGATCATTTTACACAGTACACACTAGTGTACCACGGCACAGTTGTTGGGAAACACTGCCCTAAAGGGGACCTATTATGCAAAATTCACATAAGTGTATGTTGGCAGTGGTGTGTACACAACCACCCTATAATGATAAAAATCCACACAGTCCTTTTTTTTTAATCCCCGATAATCATAAGCACTGTTTCAGAACAAGCCGTTCGCAGATTCAGTGCAAAGTGACGTCACTTGAAAATGCATTGGTAAGGCATTGCGTCTGTGATTGTGTAGTTGTGCAGAGTATATTTCTGGCCTTATAGTCTGTGAGCATAACTGAGTTATGACTGAATTGTGTAAACGTTATTGGGTTTTTGAAGCAGCATTATTTTTTTATTTTTTATTGTAGTATTAATATATTTGTGTGCTGTCTGTTAGTGTGTTATGGGTTAGGTGTGGGAAACCTTCAGGGTGTGTCAGTTGTGGACGCCACCAACATTGGCATGTTTGTTGGCTGTAAGAAGATCTACGGCAGTTTAGCTTTTCTTTCGGACTCATTTAAAGAGTAAGCAAGAGCAAATGAAAGAGTAGTTTACCTAAAAATTACAATTCTGTCAGCATCTATTCGCCCTCATGTCATCCTGTATAGTTTTCTTTCTGTGGAACACAAAAAGAGAAATTTGTAAGAGTGTTGATGCAGCATACCATGACCAATGGCTGTCAAAAATGACAAAATGCACCATAAAAGTAGTCCATACAACCTGTGCGCTATATTCAAGTCTTCTGAAGCCAAACGTTAGCTTTCTGTGAGGAGCAGACTGAAATTTAAGTAGTTGTTCACCGAAAACCTGAAAATGTAATTTTTGCATGTGCATATTCAAATTTGCCATGCCATTTACTGTTACAAAACACTCAAGAACCAGTTTTATTTGGTGCCACTGATGTCAAACCTTGGCAGTTTTCTGATGTTTCGTTGTATGGAAAAGAGCTGCACGAACATTTTTGTTACACAGAAGAAAGTCATACAAGTTTGAAACAGAATGGGGTTAGTAAATAATGAGAGAATAAAAATATTTGGGTGAACTATTCCTTTAAAATATACATTTTTCTGATCAAAATTCTCCATACAATGACAATGGTATTGTTAAAAAATAACTTCAGTTATTAAACTTGTTATATTTTGTCTGTTGTGTTCTCCATATAGGAACACTGTTACCAATTTATCTGGACTGCAGTGGAGTGACTTGGAGAAGTTGAAGACTGTAGAGGAGATCACAGGTGAACATCACAGTTGAAATTAATCTGACTAAGATCACATAGAGAAAACACAAATTACAAGCCTACTGGTCCTAGATCTGTGCTTTACGAACTAAAATGTACTTAACAATTAGCGTTATGAGTTTTTAGGCACCTCCCGATCTAATTTCAAAGTGATTCTCAATGCATCTAAAATTTTGTGTAAATCTTCTCAGCACAGGGTGCAAATCTGGTGAGTCAAGGTGGCTCGTTGCCAAATTCTGTGTAAAGATTCTGCATTAAAGCTGTATGAAAATCAGGGTTGGAAAATTAGCGAGGTCTTGGGTGGGTCGGGCTTCAAGAATTGTACCAAAATTGCACCAACAAATGCAACCCATGCACTACATATAAATGTATCTATCGTTACATAAATAAAGACATGTAGCTGTTTGCAAAATATGTTTTACTTAAGATTAAGATCCTCATTGATTGCACCACAATTTGTTGATTGTTTACTGTAGGCTTGGTGTAGCAAATAAATGTATTTATTTACTTATATTCATGCAAAAATACTTATTAATAGTTTCCATATAATAAGCAATACTGCATTAATGATAAGAAATAAGAAAATTGCCTAATGCATTAAAATACATACCAGGCACATGATAATCAGGCCAATGTAGGCCTATATTTAGTTTCTGAAATATAATTGCTTTACAGCAGTATATGCCTAGTATTACATCACATTATATTTTATTATGAATACAACAGTCTTTAAAGTAGACACTCACAGAGGACAAGAGTGAGTGAACTACTGTTTCACAGCCTGGCTTGTTGTATGTTTTCTGTCAAGCAATAAGCAGACCTCAACCTTTCACTTACATCTTTATCAACACAACACAGTCAGCTACATATATTTATTTACCTTATGTACCAGAGAAACTAGTGCATATCCATCTTAAATATTTTGTCTTCGAACCTCCGGTCTAGAGTTTGCTAAATAGATCTATGGTGTTGATGTTAATTGATGTAAGTGTAATTAGCTAGCAGAGTGGATTTTCAGGTTATAGAGTTGCCAAAGGTTATTTGCTTATACTTTTTATATACATTTTTCTTTGGCTTGGGGATTTTAAAACAATAGTACCATATTCATAGAACCACAAGATCCTATCTTCAGACTGTGACTACTGATATGCCTCTGTGCTCATAAAACTCCAAGAGACAACACAAAGTCATTAAAAATATCACAATGCAATATGATAAACATCATCTAATATTGCAGCGCTGCTCAGCAGACACCCGCTAAAGTGCATTGCATTTATCACGTATCCCTGACTGAAGCACTGATAGCAGACCATATGGTGATTTCATCTTAATTCAATCTCTCGTGCCATACCAATTTCAAAGCCAGAGGTCAAAATCTGCAGGTCTTAAAGCATTTCTGATGGTTTTCCCCTCATCATGTGAGTGATACTTTTACAAATGTCACATCCATAATGCCAGTTTTTCCTCATTAATGTGAAAATGGCAAATAATAGAAATTAAATATAACATGCTCTTATATACAAGAAATATCTATTATGAATTATTAGTATTAATATTTTATCTGTTAGTTAGTGGACAATCACCAAATGTGCTGTGGCACCTATTGATTCCATTAGTAGTATTATAATTAGGGGCCAAGCACCAAAGGTTTTAGGACATACTCGTTAGTGCATATCTTGTGAACCGTTTATCCTAGAAATGGTTTTTGATTCCAGTGAACCCCATACATTAAAACTCATATTTTTCTACTACTCTTTTTTGAAATTTTGTCTGATTTGCCCAAACTATGGCTCAAAATAATCTCCAGACCAAGCCGCACAGATTGAATAATACAGAATTTAGGTTTTTAAAAAGTTACATTAACACAGAGTTAACAAGAGTGAAGTAAAAATTTATGTAAGACTATATCTCGCTTATAGTTTGTTGTATCGGAACAAAACGTGGTATCCTTCATTAGGAACATGACCTGAGGGTACATGCAAAGTTAGGAAGAAAGTGCCACCTATGGGTCAAAAGATGTGAAGAAGTGATTTTTTTTGCCCATAACTTTTGAACCGTATGTCCTTAAATCATGAGGTTAGTGTCTCTGGATTCTGTGGGTCATGAGGATTTCAACGATACCAAATATCATATCAGCATAGCTCATTTCAGCCATACTGTCCCTCAGCCAAGTGAATTTAAAAAAGTGACATCTTTTATAAACATTTTCAGATTTAAAAGAAATTTGGTATGCACCATTGACATTATGTCCAGAAGATAGCTGAGCAGTTTGGAGACAGTGCAACCTAAATCCTGGTTCCTGATCTATGTGGTTCATGGATTCATGAACTAGTACTTGGTTAAGTATTTAAGCTTGGTACCTTAAACCATAAAATCTACGCAAGGGCGCTTGCTTTGGTATTGCCACCCCTCATATTATATAGTACATAGTACAAATATATGAACTCTAAATGTATTTGTTCATTTATGGCCATATATCAGATTTAAATATTGCAGATGTATGTTATAGTTTACAGATTTATTGTACATCTAGTTTAACCTTAGATACACTTTCTTGTATTAACTAACTGCACCATAATTTGATGACCAAACTTTCATTGTGGCAATGTATTTGATTACGTTGACAGCCGGAAAGTGAATTTCCTATATTCGAAGCCAACATCGACGAAAAATAGTTCTAAGTATGTGTTACTATGTTCTTCAGGTATGTTTATCAATAGAATGACGTCTATCTAGTGCACGTTTACATTCAAATCATTTATAAAACGGCACAGACGGACACTGAGTATGAATGGCCCCTCAGTGTAAGACTAGAACTCCATAGAAAAGTTTGGTCACACTTGCCTATTCTTTATTATTTGTTACTGCACATTTTCACTTCAAGCAAATTGGTAAGCAAAATTTAAATACTATTTTACTCTATTTGCGATTTAAATTTTGCTTGCAATAAATTTTGTTCGTCAGGGTACGCGGTTACTTTTCAAAACTTGATCTGACACTGAATACTCAAGCAGCCTAATTTACAAAACTCTTGATGTTGCTATAACAATACAAAAAGCACTTACCAATTTGCTTTTCAAAAAAATCCTTGGCTCCTTGGTTCTGTCTTTCATGCATGGACGTATTTTTAAAATGTCATTTGGTATTATTAGTTGACTGCCACATAATGTAAGATGGGCATACAGCATCTTATTCATTGTGAAACTGTTTCTTAATGGCATGAATCGCACTGAAGGCAATTTTTAGGTATGAGGCAGAAAATTATAATACAAAAATAATTAAGGGTATTTTAATACCCACAGCATTCACTTAAATGTATGCTATTATTGTGTGCAATTTTGTGTTTATTTTTTGGTTGTTAACTGCATATTCAGTTATTATGCACTAAAATTTTGCAATGTAATTGCATTTAAAATTTAATTCACACAATTAAATAAGTATATGATGATTATTTGTGAGTTTTGCAAAACAACACCAAAAAATGCAGAAAATTGAATTGGAATGTTTGCGAAAAGTCATTTTGTAACTCCATCTAGACAAATTGCATGGCCATTTCCTAACTACACCTTAATTTGATGACCAAACTTTAGTTGTGGCAATGTAACTGATTATGTTAAAGTAAAATTTCTGAGTTGTGCCAGTCCGTCATGACGATGTCGTGGCAAGGTTCAATAGTGTCACGGAAGGGACAAAGGACACAAAATTAGAAATGACAATTCAATTGTTTTATTAACAAAGTTTAACAATGAACAATGTTTAAAAATTTAAGTTTAAAAATTAACAATGTCGAGTTAAGGCACACCTGGCGCTGGCTGCAGAGGGCTGAAATACAGTGAGCTGCAATGGGCTAGTGAAGGGTGTGTTTGTATGATAAGTGTGTGCTTTGTGGAAATCAGGAACAATCCAAAGAGAGTTGAAGCTGGTGTGTTGCAAATCAAAGCCCAGATGATGTAGTCCCAGAGACGAGGAATCCTCCTCCACATGAACAGCGCACAGAACTGGTGAGGATGACGGCAAGCAGGAAGGAAATTGCACCTCTACAGAGACAGACCAACAGACACACAAGCATACTCCAATTACACAAGAGAGCATAGTTAACGTGACAGTTAACAATAAACTGGCAAATAACGAGATGACACACAAGGAATAAGTAGGGAGTGCAATCAGAGTGAAGCAGATGGTAACGGGTGAGTAAATCATTGCTGTGATCAAAATCTCCCTGAGATCAATCACCGTTCCCAAGGAAATGCTGATCGCGTGCTGGCTCCACCTGTGAGACATGAGGGAGAGAGAAAAACAAAACAGTATGAGCCTGCACAAATGCCGGAACCATATCAAATAGATTTGTTGGAAACCAGTTGGTAATTTATGCTTTGAATAATTATGAACAAACATGCAGTATTCTACACTAATTTATGTCCTCATTTGCCCTACATTAATATAGATGCCATTTAAATGGTAAATGGTCTGCACTTATATAGCACTTTTTTTAACCTTAGCAGATTTCACTGTGACTCATTCACCCATTCACACACATACTCGCACACCAATGATGGCAGAGCTGCCATCATTGCCAAGGACACTTCGGCATGTGGAGTCATGTGGGCCAAGAATCGAACCGCCAACCCTGCGATTACTGGACAACCCACTCTACCACCTGAGCCACAGCCACCCTATTTAAACAGTTGTGCGTATGAATAACGAATGACAGACTAAAGTAAATGTACTTCATTTATTTTGACAGTGCACAGAGAAAAAAATGCAACAGCAGAATTGCAATGAAATTACAAACCTAAATTAATTCTATGCTCATATTAAAATCTACTTAGACTATCTTAATGCCTAATGCCATGACTTACATTTCTTAATTTAATTTTAAAGTCGGTTTATGGGTAAATAAATTCATCACAATATAATCTTTAGATCTACATATTTTTCAATAAATAATTATATTAAATAATTAGCAAAAATGTAAAATTAATCAGTTAGCAAAAAATAAAATTACAATGATAGATAGATCGATTGTTTGATTCTCTGAATGGTGAATCATAAGACTGTCACAACATTTAAACATTATGCCAAGACATCGAAGATGCTAAATTGCAAACAGATTTTTAAATATTGAACAGTGTTGCCATGATAATTCACTAAATGAATGGCAAAACTAGGGAAACCGGAAGTGTCACATATCTTCTGCGTGTATTGTGTGATTTAGATAAAAATGTATTTGTATGTTTTTTGGGGGGGGCTAATCAAATTAATGTGTCTATTGTGGGTCATGATCATAGCACCACCAACTGGCAGCAGGAAGTGTAAACTTACAACAGACTTTGAAAAGGTTCTCCTACATTTACCCCAATCGCTTAAATTGGTTAAACACTACTCATGGAAAATTTTGTGAAGTTGTAGTCAAACTGGAATGGTGGGTTATATCTATCTACATTAATGTTAAGTTGTTGCTGTGTCCATCATGCATTGTTTTCCGAAAGCCACTGAGCAGAAATGGACCCATGGTGCTTGGGCCCATCTTCACTGCTTGTAGCGATATTTATTATTGTTTTTCCTCCCAATGGATTATATGGCAGCCCAGGGAACCATTTGTAGGAAAATTATAGAATTTGGCAAACTGATACGGGTGGTCATAAAATGTCCCCACAGCAAATTTGGGACATCTAGGACAAATTCCTTAGTGCCATCACCAATTAAAAAATGCACTATTCTTTTGTGTATATCTTTTGAATCGTTTGTCCTAGAGAAACAATTTTTTTTTGTATGATCACTCTCCTCCTGGTGATTCAAATGGACAATAAACAATAAAAATTCTGCCCATTACAGAGGATGCCATCTTGGATTGTGATGTTTACAGTTAAAACATTTCACGCCCTTCAAACTTTGTCTGATTTACCAAACAGTATCTTGAAATATTCTCCAGACCAATATAGACATACATAGACCAACATAGAAATGATAATGCAGAATTTAGATTTTCACCTTTGTTTAAAAGTTGCGGCATTGCAAAGTTAACGTGAAATGAGTTAACTTTCACATTGAGTGATTAAACATTGACTTTGCCATGACTGAGATGTGTCAACTGAGTGGCACAGTGGTTAGTGTGTCAGACTACATTTCAAAAGGTTGTGAGTTAAAGTCCAGCAAATGATGATTTAAAAAATGTTAATTCTGTTGACCTCTGACTCTTCATGTTGAGCTTGATAATACTTAGGCTGTACTACATTGAATAATTCCTGCTTGAATTTAAAACCACTTAGCACTTAGCAAGTTATTCTCAGATGTAATTTTGTACTCTTAGATTGGAATGTGTCTTTGGCATCAATGTGATATGTCAACTGAGTGGTTCAGTGGTTAAAGCTTTGGGTTCCCCTTCTGTCACTCACTCGACATTGTATCGAATGAAGTGACACAAGGGGTCTTCCTGGGATGCCAAATGTACCTCTGAACCTGAGAAAAGGCCAATGTCAAGTTGGCCAACAGAATTTGCATGCCCCGCCCCGGACATATGGGTATAAAGGGAAGCGGGACAGCGAGTGCCAGTCAGAATTTTTCTTTTGAGCCGAACGGTTGTGCAACAGCAAGCTGAAGTTCACCACTGTTTCACTCACCTCTGTCAGCAAGAAGCATTGCTGTTGGATTTACGGCGCGTTTCCAGCTGGCGTTCTCTCTCTCTCTCTGCACGCTGTGCAGTCTACGCCCCTGGCTGCTTTGACAGTGCTTTTCACTGCTAAAAGAGTGTTCTCCTCCTAAAAGAGTATAATTTCTCTAAAAGAGTTTGAGTTTTCCACTCACAAAAGAGCAATACACAGCGGCATTGAACGTCCTTTTCAGGATGTGTCTTTTTCAAGATGCCCTTCTGCCCCTGTGTTGTTTCTGGATGCGGTCGATTTCTCTCCAAGTCCGACAGCCACAGACGCTGCCTTGTGTGCCTGGGCAGCGAACACACTGAGGCGGCGTTCCTGGATGTACTCAGTGCGAGAACATGACCATGGCAGCGTTGCGGTCGCGGCACTCCTTCCTCAAGGTGAATGCCTCTTCAGCCGCCCCCGCATCACTCCTTCTTCCCACGGGATTGAGGATGACCAGGCTGGCGATGAAGGTGATATGGGGATAACGACGGGCTCGGTTTTGCCGGGTAAATCTCCGCGAACCACCCGCCCCCTAGCACGCTCGTTCACTTCCGTTCGAGCTCGGGATGAGTGCAGCTCGCCTCACAGCCAGCCGCAATTCTCCCTTGAGCCCCTGGACTTGGAGAAACTATGAGTTTGCCGCTGCATCGGAGAGCTTCCAGGCGTCTGACGCGGAAGATTCAACTGGGCTGCCGCCTTCAGGCACTCAAGTGGGCGATGGCCACCCTCGTGGTCCAAGAGCGCCACCTCTAGCTGAACATGGTCGAGATGCGCGACGTTGACAGAAGGGGAACGTCACGGTTACTGTTGTAACCTCCGTTCCCCGAGGGAAGGAACGAGACATTGTGTCCCTCCTGCCACAGCACTAGACCTACCACTGAAACGACCGTACCTCATATTTAGCTCCTAAGTGTAAATTCTTGACTGGCATTCGCTGCCCCTCTTCCCTTTACACCTGTATGTCCGGGGCGGGGCATGCAAATTCTGTCTGCCAACTTGACATTGGCCTTTTCTCAGGTTCAGATGTATGTTTGGAGTCCCAGGAAGACCCCTTGTGTCTCTTCATTCGACACAACGTCTCGTTCCTTCCCTCGGGGAATGGAGGTTACAACAGTAACCATGACTTTATGGCTCAGAAGGTTGTGAGGTTGAGTCCAGCAAAGCGTGCTTTTAAAAATAGTGCACTACTGTTTTTTAATGTTTCTTACAGATAATGTAAAGATGATAATTGCTTTTGCCTTACCGAATGTGCCATGCTGCCAGCAATAATCCGCCCGCTGTCTACGTGTGTCTTTTTGATTACTGTCAGATTAATTACTGACGATGAAAAGTATTGGATGGGAGGGGGTTCATCCGCACCCTCACTCACAACTTTCTCACACACAGCAAACACAATCTAGTCAACTGTCTAAACTGAATTACACATGCAGACACTCAAAGGAGAAGTTTTCAACTGCTGATTTTTAATTTAGTTGTATATAGCATTACATTTTATTTTTGAATCTGAAAAATGTACAAAGGTCTGGACCTCGTGACCTCATAGCTGGTTATGGTCACTTAAATGTTTACACTCACCAAATCAAATCAAATTAGCAGGTATATTAACCTACTAAAAACACAGCTCTGCATCTTTCATTCTGTGTAATGAAATGGCTCATAAGAGTGACTTAAAATCTTTCTTGTTTTTTTTTTTGGGGGGGGGGGGGGGGCACGATAATGATAAATTGTCGAGTGTGCAATACTTTGTGTCCTGCTATTGTGATTCCTGTGTAAATACATTTATTCTCTTTAAATATATTGTAAATATACATGTCTTTTTTAAGTCTTAAACTTTTCTGAAGGTTCTCGCATATGTTTGTTTGCACAGCGTAAATACACATTTATGTGGTATAAATGCACATCACACCACACAGGCACTTATCAGTATCTGTAATGTTTTGTCCTGTATATGCTTTTCAATAACCATAATTATAAATAATTCTTTAAAAAATCCTATTATATAGATTCAAAATACAATTTTTGTGGATTAATCCAGAATCATTTGAGAAAGGATCATGATGCATTATCAAATCATTTTTGTCCTCCACCCCTTCATACAATGTGCATGAAATTTGCATTGATAATAACATTATATTTTCAATATATTTCGATTTAGGATATCTGTACATTAATGCATGGCCAGATTATTTGCCTGATCTGAGTGTTTTTGAAAACTTGAAGGTGATCAGAGGAAGAATGCTTTACAAGTAAGTATCTCTCACTCTTTTTGCTTCTTATCTGAAATGTCACTCAACCTGAATCTCTGTTTTGTTTTTCTGCTGTCCACATTTCCTGTTTCCTAATTAAGTCTTCACACACATAATAGTGTTTTCTGGAGAGTATACCTACTTTCCTGTGTATCTGGCTGCTAGTTAGACTTTAAATCCTGCAGTCTTCTGTTAGTTATAAAGGGTAATGATTATCCTCTGCACCTGTGAGTGATTGGATATACCATGTGTGGGGAAAAATTCCCTTAGACTTACATTGAAGGAGAGATCCAAGCCATATCTAGAGAACACAATATCATAGAGACTTATGGATGGGCTCTTTTGACTGGGTCATTTACCAACCACCTAGCAACAACCCAAGTAACCACATAACAATGGACTTAGAATAACTCAGAACACTTTTGCAACCACAAAGCAATGCCATAGCAATTACATAACCACCCAGCAATGACCTAGCAACCACCCAGAACACCCTAGCAACCAGCTATGCTTAGGCAACCATACAGAACATGCTAGCTTTGTGATGGCAACTTTTGCACGGGCAAACATCAACTTTTTGCAGACTGTATAAAATCTAGTAATCTAATTATTTTAGCTGTCTAGTTAACCTGTTTGTCTCATGTCTCTCTGTTTTCAGGGGTGTTTTCTCTTTGGGAGTTCAGTCTTTGCATATCGAGTCTCTCGGTCTGCGTTCATTGCGAAGTGTCAGTGGTGGTTTAGCTCTGATTCATAATAACTCTAGACTGTGCTACATCTCCTCTCTGAACTGGACCTCTCTGCTACACCCCACGCAGGGACCCAACCTCATCAGCAACAACAACCAAGACCAACAAACATGTGGTAAAATAAAATAAAAATGTATGTCTCTTTGTAATGTTATTTTACCAAGCAAATTCAGTGGCATCCTTCCACTACAAGCTATAGTCCCTGCCATGTAAACTAAGGCCACGTCCATAATAATAAATTATCATCTTAAAACGCATTGATTTTGCTACGTTTACGCATCTCATCCACACTGAAACTGCATTTTTCTCAGAGGTGGAAAGTAAGGAATTACAAGAACTCTCATTACAATACTTCAGTTAATTTTTAACAATTTTCAACTATTATTAAGTATAAAGAAATCATAGTTCTATTAGAAACTATTCTATTATCACAGACTTAAGTGAAATTGGCATGATATATATTTGATGAAGTAATGATATGAAACACGTATTTAATGTCACATCTGACAGTCCAGTGAAATTTTTCTCTGTATGTACACTCTGGATCATTTACACTTTTTTAAATAATGGATTAACCAGATAATTACCTTAATCTGGGATTTGGATGTAAATATGGTCATCTTTAAAACATGGACAAACAAGCTCTACTGTGAAATCATCACTTCAGGTGATGATTTCACCTGAAGTGATGGTATGACCTGAAGTGATGATTTCACAGTAGAGCTTGTTTGTACATGGGAATCCTTACTTGCGAATCATCTGAAACATTAACATGGACATGTCAAGAAGTCGAAAATGTATATGATATAGTATTTGAGTTAATGTTACTCTTGACAAGCTCAAAATTTTTAAGGTGTGTACAATAAATGTCGAGTCGAGACCACGGCTATCCAATTTGAAATAACACCATGCACATTTTCATTCATTAGGTTAACACTTTAGTAATATTGACTTCAGTTCACAGACATAATTTTGTATATGATCATCAACAAATATTTTTTCCATTATTTGGATGAATTCTTTATTTTTATGTCATTATTCGTGCCTTTCTGAATAAGGTATTCCCTACAAAGTATTCTTGCAGGGCACAGCAGTGTGCTCCAGATATAGGATAGCACAAATCTCTTGCTTGAGCCCTCCAGGCTTTCAAGAGCAAATCCCTCTTTAGTTTTATTCTGCAGAAACCAGCTCCGGAAATCAAGGATGGTAGGGCCATGCCGGCACACCAACAGCACAGTTTCCCTGTCCTTACGGATTTTGCACAACATCTGGTGTAGCAAATGAAGGGGAGGAAACGCATACTTTCATTTTGCTGACCAGAGGCAACAGTGTGTGGTCTCCGGAGAGGCAAACAGGTAAACTTCAGCTTGCCTGAATACCTCAGAGATCCTTAGAACTGTCTGAGGGTGAAATCTCCACTTTCCTTGGCTGATACCCAGACAGGAGAGTAAATCCGCGCCACAGTTCAGATGACCAGGACATCAGTGCACTTATCAACAGGAGGACCTCAGTCTTCCCTTGTGGTTTATGTATGCCACCACTGCTGTATTGTCATTCCAGATCAGTACGTGAAAGCCCTGCATGACTAACTGAAACGCTCTGAGAGCTAGCATGCAGTTCAAGGCAATTTATATGCCACTTGCGCATCTGTCCATGTGCCAAAGGCCAGATGACAATCGCACGGGGCTCCCCTAACTGTTGGATGTGGACAACTTTGTGTCTAGCAAAGCACAACACACCTCTGTTTGAATGCAGGCATTTTCTAAATCGCTAGTGCGGCTAGGCAGCGGAATGTCACTACAATATATGAGCAACTATTTCACAATGAATGACAATGCACTCTTGAGTTGACCCAGCACTGAAGTGGCCTCTTGTGTAACAAGCCCAATGGGGGGGTTGCAGCCACTGCAGCCATAAATCCCAGGGCCCACTGAAACATTTTCAGCGACAAAGCTCTCCTTAGCTTGAAACTAGTAAATCAATGGAAAATAAAGTGAGCACACTCATCTGTGAGATGTACTAACATGGTCACCATCTCGAGTTCCATCCCCAAGATGGACACCACCAAATCCTTTGCCCAATTGACTTTGGGCCAGATGATGGCCCTGTGCTCACACACTGTGCTAACAGTAACCAGATGTCGAGGTAATACAACACATGGACGGTGTTCAATTTCAATGGAGTGAGCGTCATATCGAGTGTATGGGGATCTAGGGACAGGATGAAGGGCAAGACATTGAATTAGTATCCAGTCCCTTCAAAGGCAAATGTCATGAAAGGCCTGTGACGAGGGTCAATTTGCACATGAAAGTGTGTCAGGTTGATCGATTGCAAACCAGTCCAGAGGACAAACATGAGACAAAAACTGTCTCGAGTGAACATCTTAAATGGACTTCACGAGAGTCTAATTCAAGCATATTCAATCCAAACTGTGCTGCTGCCCACTGTCCTTCTTGACGACTGTAAAATAATGACTGTAAAAGCCCTTCTGTGGATCGAATACTATCATGTACTTTGCAAGGAAACTTTAAAAAAAAATTCTATGGTTGCTGGGGCCTTACCGCTGGCTCAGTCTCCACTTTCTGGGGAGCTGATGTAGCAGGGGCACTGAGCTTGAGGAAGAGCGCGAGCCAGCCAGCTGTTACACAAAAGCATCCTGCATTTAGAGAGAAGGAACAGTATGGCGATCTCTTTCATGCACATGCATACAGCGCATGCGCAGAGAGAGAGCGAAAGAGAGAGAAACCTGTAAAAAAAGTACCTTGAAAAAATGCAAGCTTTGCCGCTCTCAGCCAGAATAATCACATAAGGACACGAAAACACATGAAAACTGATGCACAATATTAAATGCACATAATGTATGATTGTCCCAAATGTAGAGAGCACATCAATATGAAGACAAATCCAAAACACTGACATTTTTATCCAATTTTGAAATCTTGGCCAGGTGCTTTTTCAAGTCTGAAAAAAAGGACATATCTGTGAAAAAGATGATGTATGGTCACCGTAGTTGAGAGGTTCTAAATATACTCCTCAAATAAACATAAATGACTGACATGAACAATCATTGTGATTCTTACCTCTATCTTGTTTTTTTTTCAGCTCCTCTTAAAAACAACTCCACCTAAACAACTAGCGCGTCATGATGTATCATGTCATGATAGCAGGCAGTGTTTGTTTCAACATGTTGTCAACTTGTGACTGTCGGGTCAGGGGGCACAGCATGTTTATTGTCATTGAAAGGCTTTTTTCATTGCTGATGTTATTGTAACCATTTAACAGTACTGAAAGGACGTTAGTGGCACATTTTACTCAACATAGGGATAGAGGGGTACACAGCTGTTAAGAGAGGGTGCACTTCTGAAATAAATCCTCTCGTGCATCGCCCCCACTGTCATTTTGTACTCTAGGAAACCGCCTATGACGTGGGCATCTGGCACTACACATAATTTTGTCCAATCAAATGCTCTTGAGAATGAGAATATCCCTTCCCTTAATACAGTACCACCTGTTTCTTACTAGCAAGTAGCAAATCATGATTCATAACTATAGCATGTGACAACTAAAGACTTTTTACAATTTTGTTTTTTAAAAAGGACAAGCCCCTTTGATATATCTTCCCCAAACTTCCTGTTTCAAGACGAAGTACATACACTTAAGAAAACTGTGTCAGTTTCATGGTTTTTTTAAAATCTTTTATTTTTCCATAATAAATAATATTTCACTGCTTGACTATGAAATCAAACAAAAATTCTTCCCTTTCTGTGTAGTTTCGGAGGGTAGAGTGTGTGACCCCCTGTGTACTAAGACGGGATGCTGGGGCCCGGGACCTGGCCTGTGTGTATCTTGTGTTAATTACAAACGTGGGATGGAGTGTGTGGAGCAGTGTAATGTTCTACAGGGGTGAGTACAGTATAAATGTGCAGATTCTTGATTGTGTAGGGTATTACATATATAATAGAGATGTGACGGGGTCAGTTAAAATGGGTATTTTGCACGCATTTTTACCACCATTATATGTAGGGTAATTTGCTTGCATGCTAAATTTAGGAGGGAATTTAGGGTCTTGAAATATGTGAGCTATGAACTAAATTAATTTGTCCTGATTAGGTAATGAAACGTATAACGGAATTAGTCACATTCGACAACCATTATAAATGAGATAAATAAAAAATAACTAGATTATTTGTCGTAACAGATTCGTCTAGTTGTGTCAGCTCACAATTTCTACTGTAAGGAATTAGCTTTAATAAGTGAATTATGATTAATTCACTTATTGGAGTGATATTATTCTCATGGCTTATTGAAAATAATATCACATGTATTAAGGTACAGTTTAGAAGCGAAATCTTGTAGAAACAGGGATGAGATTATTTATCAAAATATACCACAGTCAAGCCATCTTTAAACACAGACAAGCTTTATTACAATTCTAAACATAAATCTAATCTAACATATATATACATGAGACAGGTTGGTGAAAAGTGATATAATGTGAAATAACTGATCAGTACAGTGAAGATGAACTTTACGGAATCTGCTGACAATACCTTAAGAACCATACCTTAAGAAGACCTTCTTTGAGTCTACATCGATTTGCTATCGGATTACCCAAATTATTTAATTAATACACCAGCACTTTGAGGACATTGTTGGAGATGTACTTGCTGTCTTTGTGGTGTTTCCTTGCGTTCTTTGTGTGGCTTGGTTCTTGGTCGAAAGTTCATTCCGTCGATGTTTTGATCTCTTTGTGACCAAATTTATTGTCTGTATGAATGGTGAGGTTAGCTGTGAAGCGAGGCCTTCTCACTCCTTCTCGGGATATCGAGTCCTGAGCTTTCGTGAATCTCACATGGCATCGAGTCAGAGCGAAGTTTGAGCAGTCGGCAGAGCAGAAGAGAAGAGTGAAGAGCAAGAAGAGAGCGTGTCCTGTTTGGAACTATTTTAACTGAAAGTGGCCGCATTCCCCAAAGGTGTCCTGCGCCAATCAGAAGTGACTTTTCAGAGTCACATGGTCAACTGGACTTTCTTTTCCAACAGTTGAGTTATGGTCCTTTGTTTCAGACTCATAAATTTCCTGCTCAAAAATAGTACATATTTAATCATGAGCTTTTATATCTTGAGAATGTTACAAGAGACATGATGTTCGTTTTCATCAGCTTTCTCTTCATACTCAAACAAATGTTTACATACCAAACATGACATTTTTTTAAGGATGTTATACGTGTAGGTAATAAAAAAATTCAAATCCCTGGTTACAAAATCATATTGGTTTTGCACATCATTGTATTTTATCAAGTTATACATTATAGTTACCATTCTTAGTAGAATGAGAGAAATCATACAGAATTATAGATTATAAGACTATATTTATGAATTATAGTTGATTGCACATCGCTACACACATTTTAAAGAGGTCCATCAGTCTATAATCATTAATTTGTCAGGGGTACATACGTTACCACAGTTCAAATCGATTTTCAGCATTATCTAGCAAAACTAGATTAAGATGATTTGTCTTAGAGATGTGAAAATCTGATGGTCCTTGTAACCTTACACAGAAACTGCCTGGTGTAACTGGGTGGGGGTTCTTGTGAAGGCCGGTGATTTACGACGTTGAAACATTCCAAACTGAAAGGCTGTGTTTTTTCTCGTTTCAAATCATGTTGGTGGAATTCTTCTGCATATATAATCTTACAATTGTCTGATTTCCATATTTTTTGTGTTTACTTTTGGAATGCCTTCAAAAACCACCTAGGAATCATATAGATTATTTAAATTTAAATTTTTATATGTAGTGTTGTATACTACAGAAACACCAGTAATCTAAATGCAGATTCATATACTGCTGTTATAGATGGTGGCTTAATGTTATGTCTCTGTCAATTGTTTTTCTCACAGGTTAGTACGGGAGTTTGTGGATGGTTCTGGCTGTGTCTCGTGCCACCCAGAATGTCGAGCAGTCAATGGCTCTGCCTCCTGTACAGGCCCTGTAAGATAATCATGCAAAAGCAAATACATACAATACACATAACATGTAATAAGAGGTGTTTGTCAAGGCAAGCATCACTATTACTTTTGTTCATACTTGGAGTGAAGTATAACCTCTACCCCTAAGTATTAAACTTCAGCATGAAACACTGTTTGTGTTACGAAATTGATGGCCCCAAGCAACTAGTTAATAACACCTTAGCAACCACATATCAATGCCTTCTCAACCACCCCGAATATATGGCAACATGCATCAGCCATGTTTCTGCACAAAATATCATAAAGGCATAAAGGCCCTTCTCATTTAGGCCACTCAGTTTAATAGCATTTAAGCAACCACAAAAACACCCTTGCAATGCCCAGGAAACCAACTGGAACACCCTAGCGACCAACTAGCAATGTCATTGCACCCACTCAGAAAACCATAGCAACCATCTAGCAACATGCCTTATTCTCAGAACAACCTAGCAACGTCCCACCAATAATCCAAACTTAGCAACGGCAAATCGTGCATGGGCAGGCACATTTATATTTTCTTCACAATAATACACATGAACAATAAAGTCATCTAAGCCAGTGGTTCTCAACATTTTTGACTCCAAGGTTGTCAAAGACAATATTCAAAGCCAGCTCTGCAAGAACCTAGGAGTGTCAGTTATATAAAATAATTAATTAATTAATAATTAATTTAAAGATTATAAAAGTTTCAAGAACTGTCAATTTACATGTTGTAGTCCTACATCCTGATTTATAATGTTTTTTTATTTAGATATATAAAAAAAATATCATAGGCCCCCTAGTGCATTGATTCCTAACCCAGAGTATGCGTACCACAGGGGCTACTCAAGCAGCTTACAGGGGTATGCGAAAATAATTGGAATTTGTTTTGTTGAACCTATAAAACAAAATGCAAATTATTACTAAAAATAAAAGGTTTTGGGTCTGGGTAAAAATGAACACATGATCTCTCACGATCAACAATCAGCACTGCACTTTATTAATCATCACTCTGTCAATATATTCTCCCAATTCAATTAGTGTTTATATATATTTATACCCGTATCTAGTGTATGTGTATTCTACATTGTGTGTATTGTGTACATTTGTTATGTAAATTGTTTTGTGTAAATATGTTGTTTATTGTAAAGTGGTTTATGTCTCGTCACTGTCATGACTGCTATGTTACTCGGAACTGCACACAAGAATTTCACCTACTGTTGCACTCGTGTACACAACAGTAGTGTGACAATAAAGTGATTTGATTTGATTTGAAATGTAATTCATCCGATTAATTGTAATTTTCATTTGAATGATCCTGATATCAATTCTTAAAATTCCAAGATCAATCTTTTACTATTTAACTTTGATTATCTTTTAGTTCAGCACAGAGTTCAGCACAGAGATCCTTTTTAGACCGTTGTAGCACTTCTTTTACCTATTAATGGAAATGCTTAGTACAAATAATTTATTTAAGCAATAAACATCTGTATGTATGTATTGTTTGCTGTTATGTTAGTGCAGTCAGTTGATTTAAAATAATTAATCCTTATTAATCTCATGATTTCTTCGAATTTATCCCGATTAATCACCAATTAGAGACTCTGTAGAGAGAGAGAGAGAGAGAGAATGTATGTGTGTGTGTGTGTGTGTGTGTGTGTGTGTGTGTGTGTGTGTATATATATATATATATATATATATATATATATATATATATATATATATATATATATATATACACACACACTCACATAAAGGATTATTAGGAACACCATACTAATACTGTGTTTGACCCCCTTTCGCCTTCAGAACTGCCTTAATTCTACGTGGCATTGATTCAACAAGGTGCTGAAAGCATTCTTTAGAAATGTTGGCCCATATTGATAGGATAGCATCTTGCAGTTGATGGAGATTTGTGGGATGCACATCCAGGGCACGAAGCTCCCGTTCCACCACATCCCAAAGATGCTCTATTGGGTTGAGATCTGGTGACTGTGGGGGCCATTTTAGTACAGTGAACTCATTGTCATGTTCAAGAAACCAATTTGAAATGATTCGAGCTTTGTGACATGGTGCATTATCCTGCTGGAAGTAGCCATCAGAGGATGGGTACATGGTGGCCATAAAGGGATGGACATTGTCAGAAACAATGCTCAGGTAGGCCGTGTCATTTAAACGATGCCCAATTGGCACTAAGGGGCCTAAAGTGTGCCAAGAAAACATCCCCCACACCATTACACCACCACCACCAGCCTGCACAGTGGTAACAAGGCTTGATGGATCCATGTTCTCATTCTGTTTACGCCAAATTCTGACTCTACCATCTGAATGTCTCAACAGAAATCGAGACTCATCAGACCAGGCAACATTTTTCCAGTCTTCAACTGTCCAATTTTGGTGAGCTCTTGCAAATTGTAGCCTCTTTTTCCTATTTGTAGTGGAGATGAGTGGTACCCGGTGGGGTCTTCTGCTGTTGTAGCCCATCCGCCTCAAGGTTGTGCGTGTTGTGGCTTCACAAATGCTTTGCTGCATACCTCGGTTGTAACGAGTGGTTATTTCAGTCAAAGTTGCTCTTCTATCAGCTTGAATCAGTCGGCCCATTCTCCTCTGACCTCTAGCATCAACAAGGCATTTTTGCCCACAGGACTGCCGCATACTGGATGTTTTTCCCTTTTCACACCATCCTTTGTAAACCCTAGAAATGGTTGTGCGTGAAAATCCCAGTAACTGAGCAGATTGTGAAATACTCAGACCGGCCCGTCTGGCACCAACAACCATGCCACGCTCAAAATTGCTTAAATCATTCTTTCCCATTCTGACATTCAGTTTGGAGTTCAGGAGATTGTCTTGACCAGGACCACACCCCTAAATGCATTGAAGCAACTGCCATGTGATTGGTTGATTAGATAATTGCATTAATGAGAAATTGAACAGGTGTTCCTAATAATCCTTTAGGTGAGCGTATATATATATATATGTATATAAATGTATATAATGTATGTATGTGTATGTATATATATATATAAATGTATATAATGTATGTATGTGTATGTATATATATATATAAATGTATATAATGTATGTATGTGTATGTATATATATATATAAATGTATATAATGTATGTATGTGTATGTGTGTGTGTGTGTATATATATATATATATATATATATATATATATATATATATATATATATATATATATATATATACACACACACACACACACACACATAATGTATATATATATATATATGCTGTATAATTATTTTCCTGTCAAAATAAATTTATTTAATTTTAGGAAGGAAAACGTCTAGGTTACGTATGTAACCTCCATTCCCTGATGGAGGGAACGAGATGTTGGGTCTCTCTTGAGCGCTGAATATGCCTCTGATCTATGAAAAAAAGGCCAATGAGAAGTTGGCAGGAAGTATTTGCTTTCCCCGCCCCCGGACATATGGGTATAAAAGTGGGGAAATACGTCGAGTTCATTCAGGATTTTTCTGAGGAGCCGGAAATGGTCCGGTCACCACAGTGGCTCAGCTCAGTGACATGGCCGGGAGGACACAACGTCTCGTTCCCTCCATCAGGGAATGGAGGTTACATACGTAACCTAGACATTCCCCATCTGTCACTCACTTCGACGTTGTGTCGAAGAAGCGACACTAGGGGTCCAATTTAAATCACGCCATGCACTGAGCCATGTACGTGTCCTGCTGACACAGGAGCGGGCAGGTATTTTACGTGCAAAGGCAACCAGTTGTGTCAGACTGCACGTACCCTTCCCCAATGCCCCATAAAAGTTGTCGGGATCCTTCTGGTTACCCTAAACAGGGGAACAAGTTGACGCTTGCCAACCCGGGAACGGGCCGAGCCTAGCCGGGCCTCTTTTCTCTCTATGTTTCTACACATAGAGCAAGAAACGGCAGGGGCCCATACATGCATCAAGGGAAGGGGGTCTTACCCAGTTTCTATTCTTTCAGGGGGAAAAGACCCTGCGGAGACCACACCTGCCCGGAAGGGGGAGGTAAGAGTGGTGAATACATCACATGGGTTTTTACAACATGTGGAAGGTGGCGCGGTGGTAGATCCAGCCTCAAGGAGGGGGGAGTTGCTACAACACGGCGACCGGAGGGCAGCTGGGACTGCCTAAGGGAGACGCGGGTCCACTCATAAGGGGACCGTACCGTGGAAAATACACACAGGGGGAGTCCACGCAGGAGTCCTGACCTGTGGAGCACCTATTCCAGTACAGGGTAGATTAAGTAACCGCAGTGGATCAGGTCGGCGAGTTCCTCTGCTGAACTGCGGACCCAAAGGGCTAGGGAGGAGTCCTCCAGGGATCCAAATGAGTGGGATCTCCTGGGAGAGAAAGCACACAGTTTTACCTTGGCCGAGGGAAAGGGCACTAGGTGCAAGCGATCCACTCAGTCAGTCCGTCAGCATGTACCCAGTTCTACCGGCTCGGACCTGAGAAAACAGGGGACGATACTGACTCGAATCTCGCAAAGGTATTAGGTGTTGCCCAACCCGCTGCTCTACATATGTCTGCCAGGGAGGTGCCTCTGGCCAGTGCTCACAAGGATGCAACCCTCCTTGTTGAGTGTGCTCAGACCCACAAGGGGGGGGGGGGGGGGGCACAACCTGGGTGTGATAGGCCAATGAAATGGTGTCCACCACCCAGTGGGAAAGCCTCTGTTTGGACACAGTGTTCCCTTTCCACTGTCCGCCAAAGCAGACAAAGTGCTGCTCAGAACGTCTAAAGCTCTGCGTGCGGTCCAAGTAGGTACGCAAAGCACGTACCGGACACAGCAATGAAGAGGCTGTGCCTCTTGGAGGCAAGCGCAATTAGCAGGGCTGTCTTTAGAGAGAGGGCACTGAGTCCAACTGATTCTAGCGGCTCGAAGGGGGGTCTCTGAAGGCCCACGAGGACCACCAAGAGATCCCAGGAGGGGAACAGGCCTGGCCAGTAAGGATTTAACCTCCGGGCGCCTCAATCAAACATGATGATTAAGTCGTGCTTACCCAAAGACTTGCCGTCTACTGCGTCATGGTGGGCCGCGATAGCAGCAACATACACCTTCAAGGTGGAAGGGGACAGCCTAACCTCCAGCCTCTCCTGCAGACATAAGAGTACTGACTTAACTGTGCACCTCTGTGGGTCTTCAGCCTGGGAAGAGCACCAATTTGCAAACAAGCGCCACATCAGGGCGTAAAGTTGCCTGGTAGAGGGGGCTCTGGCTTGGTTGATCGTGTCTCCGACGGCAGGTGGTAGACCAGCTAGATCTTCCGTGTCCCGTCCAGGGGCCAGACGTAGAGGTTCCAGAGGTCTGGGTGCAGATGCCAGAGCGTGCCCCGTCCCTGAGAAAGAAGGTCTTTCCTCAGTGGAATTCGCCAGGGAGGGGCTGTTGTGAGGAGTACGAGGTCTGAGAACCAGGCCCGGGTGGGCCAGTAGCGAGCCACTGGGGTGACTTGTTCCTCGTCCTCCCTGACCTTGCACAGCACCTGTGCAAGAAGGCTCACTGGGGGAAATGAATACTTGCGCAGCCCCGAGGGCCAGCTGTGTCCCAGTGCATCTGCCCCGAGGGGAGCCTCTATTCAGGCATACCAGAGCGGGCAGTGGGAGGTCTCTCGGGAGGCAAACAGATCTACCTGGGCCTTGCCGAATCGCTCCCAAATCAGCTGGACCGACTGGGGGTGAAGCCTGTACTCTCCACCGGGCAAGCGTTGTCATGACAGCACATCCGCTACCACATTGAGGTTGCTGGGGATGTGAGTGGTGCGCAGCAACTTGAGTAGCTAGGGTTGAGGAGATGACAGGCGAGTCGTGACATGTGGCGGGAGCGTACGCCGGCTTGGAAATTTATGTACGCTAGCGCGGTGGTGCTGTCTGACCTGATTAGGACATGTTTGTCTCGAACTAACAGGAGAAACTTCTGCAGGGCAAAGAAAAAAGTCAGCAACTCTAGGCAATTGATGTGCCAGTGCAGCGGGGGGCCCCTTTCCAATGGCCCGCAGCTGCGTGGCCGTTGCACACAGCGCCCTAACCCAATCTGGAGACGTCGGTCGTGACCAGGACATGTCGGGACACCTGCTGCAAAGGTATTCCTGCCCGCAGAAAGCAGAGGTCTGTCCAGGGTTTGAATGTTTGGCGGCAGGTGGGGGTGACCATCACACGGTGCGTGCCGCGGCGCCATGCTCGTCTCGGGACTCAAGTCTGAAGCCAGTGGTGAAGCAGTCTCATATGCACAAATGCGCGACCGCAGTGGAGGATGCAATATGCCCCAGGAGCCTCTGGAAAAGTTTTAAGGGGACCGCTGCAACCTGAAGGTGGCGAGGCATTTCAGCACCGACTGCGCACACTCGTTGGTGAGACATTATGTAACACTTACCTCAAAGGTTACATAAAAAATGAGGGGGGACCAATCACCATTTACCAACAATTATATTTCACTTAAGCAAAGTATATATTTTGTGGTCAAACAACATGTCTTGACAATATTACACGAGGCAAAGCATTTAGAAACAAAACCTTATAAATGTGCACCCAATATCAAAGTTCAGAGTTACCACAATAGTCCTTGGTCCATCACACCATTGCAGTTGTTTAAGATGTTAGAAGAACTTCATCCACGTTTATTCACCAAAGGTTAATCCAAGGAAAAAGTGTCTTTTCGTTCGGGAGTTCGGATATAGTTCCACATTGAAGATAATAACATAAAGAATTTGATCCAGTTGAGAAGCCCTCAAAATCAAGCTGATACCACACAAAAAATAACTCTATTGAGATGTTGAACACAACTGTTCCTCAACAGGGTTTTCCAAATGAAAGCATGGAAAAAGCATGTGCTCTCAGCTAACAGCTATCTAACTCACACTTCCCTCTCCCTTTTATTCTCTGGCCTGAAGAGATTTCCCAGATAATGGCTCCCTAGTGCCCTCTACTGGCCGGGAGTGAAATTGCAACTTGCATTTAACATAGGAAACAGGTGACAGTTTCCTAGAACTGTTTCAGTACTGACATTGAGACTGAGTCTAACTCCATGCCGAGAAAAGAGATGCTCTGAACCGGGGTGACCTTGCTCTTTTCCCAGTTGACCTGAAGCCCCAAACGGCTGAGGCGCCTGAGCACCTGGTCTCTGTGAGCGCATAGTAACTCTCGGGAGTGGGCCAGAATGACCCAGTCGTCGAGGTAATTGAGTATGCGAATGCCGGCTTCTCAGAGTGGGGCAAGGGCTACCTCTGCGACTTTCGTGAAGACGCAAGGGGACAGAGACATGCCGAAGGGGAGGACTTTGTACTGAAATCCCTGGCCATCGAACGCGAACTGTAGGAAGGGTCGGTGTCGAGGCAGAATTGAGACGTGGAAGTACGTGTCCTTCAGGTCTACCGCTGCGAACCATCTAGATGCCAGACGCAAGTTAAGATGGCATCTTTAAAAAGACGCGTCCTGAAAAGGACGTTCAATGACGCTGTGTACTTTTAGAGGAAAATACTCTTTTATGAGAAAATCACTCTTTTAATAAACTCTTAAGTTTCTGCGCTGTCGAAGCGCCCGGGGGCAAACTGCACTGTCGTACAGAGGAGAAAATCCACTGAAGTGCGCCATGGATCCAACAGCAGGGAAAGCGTCAGAGGAACAGGAACAGCTGTGTGACTCGCAACTGACTGCATGCATGACCATCGGCTCCGAAGAAAATTTCTGAATTAACTCTACGTATTTCCCCGCTTTTATACCCATATGTCCGGGGGCGGGGTATGCAAATACTGTCTTCCAACTTCTCATTGGCCTTTTTTCATAGATCAGAGGCATATTTGGCACTCAAGAGAGACCCCTAGTGTCACTTATTCGACACAACGTCGAAGTGAGTGACAGACGGGGAACAAAGCAATATGTTACAATAAAGCTTTATTAACATTTTCCTTCCACTGTATAAATATACACTAAAATAGCACATATTCACATAACATTAAATGTTTCCCAAAGTCTAAGTGGGAGGTTGACTAATTGTAAGAACACACTGTAGGTTGCTTATTCATTGCAATGCACATTAAATCTCTTAAACCCTCATCTTACACAATATTAATCAGCTGGCAGACTGTGGCTATCCACTCTGTTACAGTAATCATGATTTGCATCAGGATGTCAAAGCACAGCTCAACCCTAGCATCTAGCACTGCTTTGAACTCCACATGAAATGTGCTACAGACAACGACTGTGTTCAGAATAGCATACTACCCATACTAAACTTAATGCATCTGTCATTATGGCAGAAATAGTATGCCATTTTGAACACCATCAACATCTTGTTCTGCTTTTAGTGTTGGCACTGCCCATGTAATGATACTTCATCCGAATTGTCTGGTAATAATTAGCTGGAGTTGATGAAAGGTCAGCAGCAACGAGAACTTTGAGTGGAGCATCGACAGACCGTCTAAGGGAGAACTCCAACAAACCACAGCGGTCCCTCATTAGTGCCACGTATTATGTGTTTAGCTTTTAGGTGATAGTTAAGACTTGGCATGCTTCTGTGGTAATTAAATTCCACCTTACAAAGGATGCAATGTACATTTTTAGTTTATTTTGTACAGAAAATTACAGTTAATAGGTCCGTTCTCCATCACTTGCTCAATGACCATTGTTTGTGGTGTTTACTTCAGTGTAACAAGCTCGGACTCATTGCAAAGGTTCGGCACCTATTCCAACCAGTGTTTAGGGACATTACAGTAATAATGATAACATAAAATTATGTTTTGTCTTTGGAATCATCTTTTGATTTGTGTTGATGAAGGGGTGCGCAGAGTCTTACTGATGATACTGTGGAATTACTTAACACAAAAAGGTTCCTTAGTGGACCCTGTCCCCCTGGTTAGAACCACTTATACAAACACTTCATTAAGGCCTTATAATTGTGTTTTTTTACACACTAAAGTTTAAAGTGTGTGTGTGTGTGTGTGTGTGTATCTCATTCAGGGTGCAGAGCAGTGTAAGGAGTGTATGCACTTTCAGGATGGAGATGTGTGTGTGGAGCGCTGTCCCAGTGGTGTGAAAGAGGAACAGCACACTGTGTGGAAATACTTCAATGCTACAGGACACTGTTTGCCCTGTGAGACCAACTGCACTGTCTCGTGAGTCACACACTGAGCGCATGAACGATCCCACATATTTAGATTCTTCAGGTCATGTACAACAATTTAGAATTGAATTTTGTGTTTGTGTTTACTGTCAGGTGTCCATTAGATGATAGGGGGTGCCCCATCCAACAGAAAACTGGGTAAGTCTTAACCAGAGTTTAAAATATACTCATGCAGCATGTTGAGGATGTGCTGGTACTTTTCTAATCAATCACATGATTTTTGCCTGCCAGACGATAAAATAGGCCAAAAATGTTTTTAATAATAATTCCACTTATTATGAAGTAGGGACCTGAGTCCCTTGATAGACACTTGATTTGAATTAGGCCAGAAAGCAACTACCTAGCAGTCACCAGAAAGCCCTTGCAACAGCAAACAATGTGCTATAAATAACCCAGAACACCCTGCAATGCACATAGCTACGCCCTGGCAACAACCCTACAGTAGCATTTTGGTGCTGAGTTTTGCACCACCCACATGTTCTTCAAAAGGTAAACATCTAGTAATTATACAGGGCTGAACAGTGAGATTTTTTTTTTTGTTTGCTTTTGGCTCAGTCAGACCAGTAGTTCAGATCTTTACTTACCCTGCAAACATTTTTTCTGGCCTCACTTATCAAAATGGTTCAGTTTATTTTTAGCTATTAATTTGTATATCTACCATAAAAAATTTAAAAATAAAACTAAAAACCTTTTTTTTAATTACATTTACATTTACATTTATTCATTTGGCAGACGCTTTTATCCAAAGCGACTTACAAAAGAGGAAAAACATAAGCGAATCATCTTAAGGAGACAGTGGTACGGAAAGTGCCATACTACAAAGTTTCACTATCATCACAATAGTACAACAAAACCGATTAAGTGCAACAAGAATTGTTAATACATTTAGCATTTTTTTTTTTAATTTTTTTTTTTTTTTTTTTTTTAGCGACTGGTTAAATACTCTTGGAAAAGATGTGTTTTTAGCCGTTTTTTGAAGATAGAGAGTGAGTCAGCTTCACGGATTGAGTTGGGGAGGTCATTCCACCAACATGGTGTGATAAAGCTGAAAGTCCGGAAAAGTGTTTTGGTGCCTCTTCTGCTCATTTGCCGACCGCAGGCTTCTGGAGGGAGTGTAGCTCTGCATAAATGTTTTTAGGTATGCTGGAGCAGACCCAGTGATTGTTCTGTATGCCAGCATCAGGGCCTTGAATTTAATACGTGCATGAACCGGCAGCCAGTGGAGAGAGACAAAGAGTGGTGTAACATGTGCTCTCTTTGGTTCATAAAAGACCAGACGTGCTGCTGCATTCTGGATCATTTGCAGAGGTCTAATAGCACATGCAGGAAGGCCTGCAAAGAGAGCATTACAGTAGTCCAGTCTAGTTATGACAAGTGACTGAACAAGCAGTTGTGTGGCATGTTCAGAGAGGAAAGGTCTTATGTTCTTGATATTGTAGAGTGTAAATCAACATGATCTTGCAGTCTTTGAGATGTGGTCTGTGAAAATTATTAAATGTTACATTTTCTTTACAAAAATGTTACAAGGTTGAGATAATAGCAAGATGTCATACAACTTTAATGTAACTCCTAATATAATGACAGCTAAATTCATAACCACACTTTTACTGGACAAATACAGTATATTATAAAACACATTACAGATTGTATTATAATATTTAACCCATTCTCTCTCCTAAGACTACAAAATAAATTCTCACAGTTTTTACAATACCTTATCTATGTTAGCCTGCTAGATAATAAAACCTTGGTGAAAGTTTAATTTGCAGTCACCAAATCAGCAGTGTTTGCAACAACTATGCATTACAAAACATTTTTTGCAGGCATAGAAACACATTTTACGAATGTACGGTATAGTGACCACACAGTACTGGCCCAATTCCCGAAAGTGAATTATTTCTTATGAAAATCCTGCAGGCCTGGTACAACCATTGCGATCACAGTTGGTGGTGTGTTTCTCTTCATCATTTTGCTGGCATTGCTGGTGTTTTACCTGCGCCGACAGAAGCATCAGAAGAAAAAAGAAACCTTAAGGAGAATTCTGCAAGAGCACGAGGTAAGATCTGTGTTTAAGTTTCTCATTTGTGTGTAATGTGTTTTTTTAAAATTTTGATTCTAAATCTTTCAAGGGATTCCTATCATGAGGAATCTATGTTACCTTGATCTGTTGAGATAAAAGAATTTAATGAACTATGATGACACAAATGACGACTTCACATGCTTCATATTGTTGTCTTATGGTATTTAAATTTTCCTTATAGCTGGTGGAGCCTCTGACTCCGAGTGGAGCAATTCCCAATCAGGCTCAGATGCGCATCCTTAAAGAGACAGAGCTTAAGAAACTCAGAGTGCTGGGATCTGGAGCCTTTGGCACAGTCTATAAGGTAAGACACTGCACAAATCTAACCAGTGTCCCAGAGGTCCTATCTCTATTCTAATAATAATATTATAATATTTTTTTTCTTTTTTTTAGTGTTACATAATATAGTGTATATATTTGTATTGTTATTGTCTGAAATTATTATCAACTTATCTGTATCATCTAGAGATTTTATATTGGTGCTTCCTATTTCACTGCATTAATGTCTTAATTCAGTTTCTCTCATTCTCACCAGGGTATCTGGGCACCTGATGGGGAGAACGTTAAGATCCCAGTGGCCATTAAGGTTTTACGTGAGAACACCTCACCCAAAGCCAACAAAGAAATCTTGGATGTGAGTGTTCCTGGGATTGCTTTTATATTTACTGTAATATTCTGATTAATTTTAGCCACATTATTAGGAGGTTGAACTTTACAAAGAAATGTCTTGATCGTATAACCCCCCCACCCCCCCCCACCCCCTACATTTGTAAAGTTGCTTTACACATGTACTTTAAAATTCAAAAGGTTAGTTCACCCCAAAAAATGCATTCTCTCATCATTTCATGCCATCTAAGATGTGCATGACTTTCTTCTGCTGAACACAAACAAAGATTTTTAGAAGAATATCTCAGCTCTGTAGGTCCATACAATGGAAGTGAATAGTGATCAGGCCTTTGAAGCTTCAAAAAGGAGATGATGTCTGCATAAACATAATCCATCAGACCCCAGTGGTTTAATAAATGTATTCTGAATCGATCCAGTTGGTTTGGGGTGAGATCAGACCAAGATGTAACTCCTTTTTCATTGTACATCTTGACAGCAGTCAAGTCTCCTTGGTGCTCATGATTTCAAGATCGATTACACTTCCTACAGCGGCGTCTATCATTCTTCACATGTGTCAAGCACTACGAAGTATAATCAAGGATGGATAAATTTGATTTCTCTCCTATTTGGAGCTTTGTATGAATCTACAGAGCTGAGATATACCTCTAAAAATCTTTGTAAAAATCCTGTATATGTGTGAGCCGGCGCGTCCTGCTGGTTATTTTCGTCATTACAGCAGAAACAACTTAAAATACGTCATTTTTGGGTATACAGATAAGTGTAAGACATCATTAGAGACTAAAAAGGGTCTACTTTTATTTGTGTACACTCAATGAAACATTTTATTTTGTAAAATAAAGAAAATAAAAAGGGTGAGCTGTCAGCAGTCTCCGTGTTCACGAGCATATTTCAGAAACACGTCCCAAAAATTAACTGAAACTCCGCGAATACTTATCACACAAACATGAAACATATGTCTAAAGAAAGCTTGAAGTGTCTACTTTTTAATAAACCAATTCAAATTTAAAACAAATATTATCCTGCAATGCAATCTGTTTGAAACAAAGCGATGTACAGTTTTCACCGGTTCATCAAATTATCTGTAATGTGATCCCACCCACCAGCAGAGTGCGCCATTCATCCGCTAATGTGCTGAGACGATCAACGCAAATGTACACGCCCCCACTGTGAGATTGTAAACACATTTAAGTCATTTTTCAGCACATTTGAAACTATACACAAGTGAGAAAGCTCCAGGAATGTATGGAAGAGTTCACATTTTCCTCAGAAGAAGAGCGGGACTCCGATGAACATTTGTATTTTGAAGAGAGACTTGTTTTTGGTATTGTTTGTATTGTTGTACACTGGAAGCTCCTGTCACCAAGACAAATTCCTTGTATGTGTAAGCATACTTGGCAATAAAGCTGATTCTGATTCTGATCCAGCCGAGGATACAATTTCGGACGAGTAAGTCAATTAGTTTTCATTAGTTGACGTTAGTTGATTCAGAGTATTGAAATTTGAAATATGTTCTAATAATCAAGTTTTAGTTACATTTAAATGCTGTTTCGGCTAAAGCAGATATTTAAATTGTACGTTGTATAATATGAATATGATATGTAATATGATATAAAAACAATATGAATGTTTAGATTATATTTTAACTAGAGGTTTTGCTGCCTCATTATCATCAACAAACCTTGTGCTTGCAAATATGTGTTCAGGTTAAATTAGTAAAATGCACTTAAATATGCCCATATTAGAAAATCGGCATATTATTATGATTTCTGAAGGATCATGTGACACTGAAGACTGCATTAATGATGCTGAAAATTATGCTTTGATCACAAATTGCATTTTAAAATATCTTAAATAGAAAACTGTTCTTTTAAATTGTAAAAAGAGTTCAGAATATCAATGTTTTTACTGTATTTTGGATCAAATAAATGCAGTCTTGGTGAGCAGAAGAGACTTCTTTTAACGGTAGTGTAGGTCTAAAATTAAGTAAAGTCTTTATGTAAAGAAAATATATAGTGAGATTACTTCTTTTAAATTAAAACTTGATTTTGATCATTAAGTGTCCTCACATTCATTCTCTCTGTCACATTCCTCATTGATAGGCTCAGGGGTAGGGTCATTGTCTCTCAGGTGTGAATTACCTAAATATTCATGATCATTCACGCCTCCTCCCATATTACCTTTCAACACTAAAATTGTCTTACAAAAGTTAAATTACTAAATTGTTTTGTATTAATGAGTGATCAGGATGGTTTTCACATCATTTTGTAGCAAAAACTCTAGGCTACAAGATCCAGTTCTGAAAAGTCTTGTGGAAAAATATTTAGTATGTGTTATATGATCTTATTTCAGTGACTTAAAATTTTACACGCATAAACGTTATTTTCTCAAAAATACAAACATGTACACACATGTTGCTCACATATAATTGTAGCCCTGTTTGTGCTGAATACAGTGTTATCACACTTTAGCCATTAATATGTTTTTAAGCAACTGAAAAAGCCACAAATGTCAAGGCATGTCAAAACTTCTCCAGGGCCCAAAATACCCTCAGACCCCAGAGGGTTAAGAAAACAATGGGAGGCAAAGTAAAATCACACATTTTATAATCTCAGAAGTATGAATCAAAGTATGAAAGATGAAAGATCTTCTTATAAACACAGACACACTCCTAAGCAGAGTCCCCCTGAGGTGAGTTGATTCCAAGCTTTCGAATTGACTCTTTATTTCCAATTACTCAGAATTGAAGAATCAGTTCTTTTTTTAGAATTGACTCCCAGCCCTAGTGTTTTGTGTATGTGTGTGTCTATACACAGGAGGCGTATGTTATGGCAGGCGTGGCGAGTCCATATGTGTGCCGTTTGCTGGGTATCTGTCTGACATCTACGGTTCAGCTGGTCACTCAGCTCATGCCGTACGGATGTTTGTTGGACTATGTCAGAGAGAACAAGGATCACATTGGCTCTCAGTACCTCCTCAACTGGTGTGTACAGATTGCTAAGGTAAGACATCTAATGTGTGTACTGAAGGATGCAGAAATGTTTTTATTCACATATAGGTTACAATGCAAGTTTGTTTGGTTACCTCAGTGACAGTGTCTTAACCAGATAAGATGTAATAAAGTGATCAGCGATTGTCCTATACAAACTTGAAAAGACATTTTGTTCGTCATTTGTTTTATGTCACGTCATGCTGGAGTCGATTGACTGGTGTTCATTAGCTTGAGCTTGTATACCCCTCAAGCTGACCCGGCTGCAAACTGTGCTAGACGAATCAGCAACAAGTTCCCTTTTATTGTGCTTGGTGCTTCTTTTATTCTGTATCTTGTGTCATTGGGGTAAACAGTGAATGTTTCATTTATCCATGTACTGCGGTGCGGCTCCGTTTGCTGCTATTCTGTTCGGTTAGAAGGCTAGCAGCCATGCTCCGCACCAATTGTTTTTGGCTGCATTCTGGGGTGTCATGTCGGAAGTCGTCAGCCATGTGGGCTAGTGGGTTAGCGTCCGCTAAATGTTGCTAGTGAGCCAGATTTGTTCGTTAGAATCAAACGGTGGAACACTGGGCAGTAATTTCATCCAGCAATAGTGGCAGGAAAGTGTTGGTAGATGAGAATGATATTATCAACACATTTACCTCCTCCTGGACTAGCTCTCCCTCAGGAATACTGCTGTCCAGCCCATACCGGGGCTCATCCCATATTTGCTCTACTTATTGATCAGATAACTGGCGCTGGCTTACTGTCTTTTTCTCCATTTTCAATGGGAGTCACAACGAGGGAAATAGTGATTTATCATCACACTTCTGACACCAGTGTAACGTTGTGACATTTACCAGGAAGGAGGCAAGTGTTCCACTTCACAAACACCCAATGGGATTTTTTTTTTATTGTTTAGAATTTACAGGCTAACCAAAAAGGGTATTAGGAGGTGTCCTAACTTCCCCAAAAAACAATAAACACCAGATCCTACACTGCTAATGGGCGGAATCTCAGCAAAAACTGTTATCACGCAACTGTTATCATCTCTCCTCTTCATCATACAGAAAAATCTCCAAAAACTATTACCCCACCCCATTATTCATAAGGGCAGGAGATGAAAGGAAAATGGAGAAAGAGCACATGTTTCTGGGATCTACAGGTGCTGTAGATTGTTAAAGCAGTTTAATCAGGAGATATTTGATAAAGATGTTTGAATTACACCACATCTTGTAACTCGCGTTATTACTGAGATGCCTATGACCGGCAGAGACTGAGAAGCTGCTGCCATAGACAATAATGGACCATTTCACAGCTTGCGCTGTTTTTCATTTGACTTGTCGCATGTGATATGCCACATTAACAGTATGTTATGAGGAGGAGGGCATGGCCGGGCCGTGAGGGTGCATGGCAGTTAAAGGATGGGCAAGGAGGAGGTGGGAACTGGCTGAAAATTCAACATAAAATTGAATGTAAAACCCAACATAAAACAAACATAAACTCACCCACATATAGCACAGTGGAACATTTGCATCTCTCTCGAACTGGTGTCTCCGGCTCCTCTTTATCTCGCCTTCATGTTGATCAGCTTATTCAGCACTGGTCATGTACCCTCATGTACCCCTTAGCCCGACTCAGGCCTGGGTACCAACCAGACTGACCTACTCCCCACCCCCCCCCCCCCCCCCCCCCCCAACTCTGGAGGGGAGACGCTGCCCTTCCAGCCATTCTGTCAGTCGGTGGTCCACCCTGCCTCCTGAGAATCTGGGAGAGAGACAAGGGGGAGTGTGGGAAGAGGGAAAGGGTGAGCTGGAGACACAGAGAGAGATAGGAGAGAGAGAGAGAAAAACTTGCTCGACCAACCCCGGAAACGCTATCGGTTGGTCCTCAACCACTCCTCCGGTGGACGACAGCTCACTTCTCCCCCAGAGGACAGCAGCAAGCCCTCCAACCCCTGGCAGATGGAACCGCTTCTCCCCTTCTCGGCAGACACCAGGTTTTCCTCTGGCTCTCATGGCTGACAGCGACCCCTCCATCCCCAGTCAGACAGCCATGGCTGCTCCTCTGGCGAGGACTCTGTGACAGCACATCCCTCCTCCTTCCTGGGTTTCGGCACCACTGTAACAGGTAAAGGATGGGCAAGGAGGCGGGAACCGGCTGAACAGTCAACATAAAATTTTATGGAAAACTCAACATAAAACAAACATAAATAAACATACACACATGCAGTCCGGCCATGTGCATCTCAATCTCTCGAACTGATCAGCTGATTCAGTGCCGGCCGTGCACCCTCACGGAATGGCCACAGCCTCCTCCTCATTACACAGAACAGTACACAAACTTTTCATATTTGCCATGCATTTCACACTGCATTTTTAACTGCTGAATCAAGTTTATTGTCTTAACAACACTATGCCAGTATTCCCTACACTCTGTGATGTCATGACAGTGATGCTCAAGTCTTAAAGGAGTCACACTTTTCCAACATGAGCGATCAGTTTATGCAATCAGCCAAATCACCGATTACTGATCAAGTCACAGGACGTGAATATTGGCTGATACCGTTCGGTGACCGATCAATTGGAGCATCCCTACACATAAACTTCAACACATAAACATTTCAAGAAAGACCTACCATGAGATCTGACATGTTCAATACACGCTGAAGAACTATGCTACCCATAATCCTGAAGAGAGTTCTACAAATGAAGTTGCTGTTACCATGAAAACAGAAATTGTGACAACAGAGCTCAGCAGCTACTAACAGCTAATTTTTTGGCCAAGATCTTGTATTGATGACGGGAAAGTGGAACCACTCTGTAAAGTCTTCTCCAGCACATCCCAAAAACTTTCAATGGGTTAAGGTCAGGACTCTGTGGTGGCCAATTCATGTGTGAAAGTGATTCCTCATGCTCCCTGAAGCACTCTTTCTCAATTTGAGCCCGATGAATCTTGGCATTGTTGTCCTGGAATATTCCTGTGCCGTCAGGGAAGAAAAAATCCATTGATTGTATAACCTTGTCATTCAGGTAGTCAGCTGACTTCATTATTGCTGCATAAGGTTGCTGACTTTAGACCTGACTGATTGAAGCAATCCCAGATCATAACACTGCCTCCAGAGGCTTGTACAGTGGGCACTATGCACATCAAATGGAATTGGGTAAATCTGGACTACATGACCTTTTTCCATTTGCTCCACAGTCTAATCTGTATGCTCCCTAGCAAATTGAAGTCCTTTTTTCCGATTAGCCTCACTGACAAGTGGCCACACAGCTCCCAATCCTGAGTCCCAATCCTGTTCTCATCACATTGTTCTCATCACATTGTGCACGTGAAAATTCACATTTAAAACTAGACGTGAGATCTACTGTCGTTTTTTTGGTTTTGTTTTTTTATGTGAATTCTTCGCCAAGCATTTTAGTGATCTCCAATCATGATCATTCAAGATAACATTTCTTCCACAAAGCTGACGGTTCACCACTATCCTTCCAGGTTTTAATAATGTGTTGGAAAGTTCTTAACCTAATTCCAGTGATTTCCGCAATCTCCTTAGTTGTTTTCTTTTGTTGATGCAGGCCAATATTTTGCTGCAGTTTTGTGTATAATGTAGACAGAAACTAGAAATGAATTATGTTGCACATTGTGAGGATTGGTGTAAAGCATATAGACTATTTATGAAATCATTTATTCCAGCCACTTGTATACATGTGCTCATGTTCATGTATTTATGTACTCAGGGAATGAGTTACCTTGAAGAAGTGAGGCTGGTTCACAGAGACCTTGCAGCTCGGAACGTTCTGGTCAAAAACCCAAACCATGTGAAGATTACAGACTTTGGTTTGGCCAGACTGTTGGACATGGATGAGACTGAGTACCATGCTGATGGGGGAAAGGTATGTCTGTGTTGCATGCTTTTAGCACCAGATTCACTAAACCAATTATTTATTAAAGATAATGGTGCAGACACGGCAACAAAATTATCGGTGGTCGCAATTTGCATGGAGCAATGTCCCATCTTGCAGGCTGGTTCGTAATGCTAGGTTGTGACTGAGATCTGAAGAAAAGAAATACAATGGCTTTATATAAGTATGCATGGTGCAGCGGTATACCAGTGCATATAGAACCTTGTTAAGTGAGTATAAAATACTGCATGCTAAAGTGGCGCTACTGTGTAGTGAATTTGCCCCTGACTGACAGTAAATCTACTATTCTTTTCATATATTTATTGAGAATATGGGTATGTGTGTGTGTGTTTTGAGTAGGTGCCCATCAAATGGATGGCACTTGAGTCCATATTACACCGGAAGTTTACTCACAAGAGTGATGTATGGAGTTATGGTCAGTATCTGCATGGGTTTACAGTTACTCTACTTTAATTGCTAACCCTCTGGTTTAAAATAACCATCATGTCCTCATTCTTTCTATCTCAGGGGTGACTGTATGGGAACTGATGACCTTTGGCATGAAACCATATGACCTCATACCGGCACGGGACATTCCAGAACTGCTGGAGGAAGGAGAGAGGCTCCCTCAGCCATTCATCTGTACCATAGACGTATATATGATCATGGTCAAGTGTTAGTGCCTGTTTCTATTGATAATAATAACATTATTTCTAAGTTCTGTCTTGAGTGATTAACAAGGAATATTCCTTAATACATTATGTAGGTCATTCTTGTTATGCAGTATCTCTTTAACTTCACAAAAGTGAGTATGCTTGTGTTGTAATTTTAAGGTATTCACAATGGCAAGATTATTAACAGGATCCATAACAGGATGTATGCTAACAGTATAGAAATGGAGAGCTAAACTTACTCATTGAGGAATTAAGAGTTATAAGGGTGTCAACTTTAAGTATATTTTTGTTATATTTATCTTTCAAATTTTGAAATTGTCATACCAATTTGTGTGAAACATAATGTACAATTTTTGTTCAAATGGGATGGAATATTTTAGAGTGAGAAAAAACAGCTAATACCACAATACATTCATAGAAATCATCAAATCCATTGCTAATACAGATGTTTGTGCTGTTGGGTTTCCAATGAAAATTATGTCACTTCCTGAGGGATGATGTCATTAAGGAAGTGGTTTTTGTTAGGGATAGATTAACAGATTGGAAAATAATTTCTAGGACACAGGAAAAACCTATATATTGATTAACTGTTAAAACAATATGACTAATAAAACATGTTTTGCTTGAAACATTTTGATTAGAAAAAGGAAAGCATGAAAAATAGCTGGAATATTTCTTAATACATTTCCAGTTCCCCTTCTGTCACTCACGCAACGTTGTGTCGATTGTAGTGACACAAGGGACTTCTTTAGGGAGCCTCAGATACCTCTGAATATTAAAAAGGCCAATGAAAAATTGGCGAACAGAATTTGCATGTTCTGCCCCCAGACATACAGGTATAAAAGGTGCATCCGTTCAGTCAGATTCTTTCTTCGGAGCCGAGCGGTTGTATGATCAGCGAGCTGAGATACTCTCTTCTATTCCACTCACCTCTAGAGAGCTTTGCTGTTGGAGCTACAGCGCATTGCCAGCGGCTTTCTCCCTTCTCTGGCAGCGTTCTGAAAGAGCAATAACTCTAAAAGAGTTCATGCATTGGCATTGAACGTCTTTTTAAATACACGTCGTTCATAAGATGCCCTTTCGCCTTTGCGTTGTTCCTGGATGCGGTAGATATCTCTCCACTTCTGACGGCCATAGGTGCTGCCTCGTGTGGGTCAGGGCGCCGCTCAAAGCAATGCCACCCCCCGATTCCTTTCTTCCCCGAGGTGCACGACAAGTTAACGAGGTTGTGGAGGGCACCTTTTACTGCCCGGAACCGACCTCCTAGATCTTCCGCTCTCACTACCCTCGACGGCAGGCCGAAAACTGACAAAGGCCGCTTTATCAAAGCCACTCCTTCCCCTGGTGGAGGGCCGGGAAGAGAATCCTTGGTTTCCTTATTTTCATTTGCCGCACCCCCTTCGGGCAGTGGTACCCATTTTTCTCAGCACACATGCCTCAGGATGGAACTTTGCCTTCCGACACAACACTACCTGCTCCCAGCCACTACGCCGCCACCACCACTGGCACATCAACTGCCTAGAGTTGCTGGCTGTATTTCTTGCCCTGCGAAGGTATCTCCCGCTGATCCGAGGCAAGCACATCTTGATCCATTCAGACAGCACTGTGACAGTAGTTTACATAAATCACCAAGGCCGCTCTTATCACATGTAACAACTCGCCTGCATCTCCTCCTTTGGAATCAGCACCGACTGAGGTCGCTGCACGCCACTCATATCCCGGGCTGCCTCAACATGACAGTGGATGTGCTGTCGTGACAGGCTTCCCTCAACGGGAGTGGAGGCTCCACCCCCAGGTGGTTCAGCTGATCTGGGACCATTATAGCAATGCAGAGGTAGACATGATCGCTTCCCAAGAGAACTCCCATTGCCCGATCTGGTACTCCCTTAGGTCGGAGGCAAGGCCCCTCGGGACAGATGCGCTGGCACACAACTGGCCCAGGGGCTGCGCAAGTACGCATTTCCCCCAGTGAGCTTACACAGGTGCTGTGCCAGGTCAGGGAGGATGAGGAACAAGTCACTCTAGTGGCCCCTTACTGGCCCACTTGGACTTGGTTCTCAGATCTTATGCTGCTCGCTACAGCAACGCCCTGGCAAATTTCCATGAGGAAAGACCTTCTTTCTCAGGGACAGGGCACCTCTGGAACCTCCACGTCTGGCCCCTGGAAGGGATTTGGAAGATCTAAGTGGTCTGCCACCAGCTGTCGTAGACACGATCAACCATGCCAGAGCTCCCTCTACCAGGCAGCTTTATGCCCTAAAGTGGCGTCTGTTCACCAATTGGTGTTCTTCCCAATCTGAAGACCCGCAGAGGTGCGCAGTCGGGACAGTGCTCTCATTTCTGCAGGAAAAGCTGGAGGGGCAGCTGTCCCCCTCCACCTTAAAGGTATATGTAGCTGCTATAGTGGTCTACCATGACGCAGTGGACGGTAAGTCCCTAGGGAAGCATGACTTGATTATCAGGTTTCTAGGAGCCGCCCAGAGGATGAATCCTCCCAGGCATGCCTGTTCCCCTCATGGGATTTCACTGTGGTCCTTATGGGCCTTCAGAGAACCCCCTTCGAGCCGCTAGGATCAGTTCCATCAAGAGGGTTGGAGATCTGCAAGCATTCTCTGTCAGCGATACTTGCCTGGAGTTTGGTCTGGCAGGTGCCCATGTTATCGACCGGGCTATGTGCCCAAGGTTCCTACGACCCCTTTCAGGGACAGGGTAGTGAACCTGCAAGTGCTGCCCCAGGAGGAGGCAGACCCAGCCTTATCGTTGCTGTGTCCGGTACATATTTGGACTGCACACAGAGCTTTAAATTCTCTGAGCAGCTCTTTGTTTGCTTTGGCGGACAGCAGAAAGGGAACTCTGTCTCCAAACAGAGGTTCGCCCACTGGGTAGTCGATGTCATCGCATTGGCCTATCGGGCAGAGGCCGTGCCCATTCCCTTGCGGGATCGAGCACACTCTACAAGGAGTGTGACATCCTCGTGGGCACCTCTCCTCTCACCTCTGGCCAACGGCACCTCTCTAGCAGACATCTGTAGAGCAGCGGGCTGGGCAGCAGCCAATACCTTTGCAAGATTCTATAGTTTCCGGGTTGAGTCGGTTTCGTCCCGTGTTTTGTCAGGTCCGAGCATGTAGAACTTGGTTACATTGGACAGCTGACCGGGTATACTGCTTGCGCTAGCACCTTTCCCCTCCACTGAGGTGAACACGTGTGCTGTTACTCCCGCTTCCTGGATGTTCTTCATCCCCAGCCCTCTTGCTCGCAAATTCAGCAGAGGAATTCCTTACCAGAGCCACTGCAGGTTCTAATTACTCTGTACTGGAATAGGTGCTTCATAGGTTGGACATGGGTTGTCACGGTAACCCCCTGTGATGTATTTTCCATGGTACGGTCCACCTATCAGGCGGACCCGCATCTCCCTTGAGCAGTCCCCACTGCCCCGGTCGCCGTGTTTGTAGAACTCCTACCTCATTAGACAGGATCTACCATCACGTCATTTCTATGTGTGTCGACAGGCCCATGTGACGTATTTGCCACATTTTCACCTCCCCAGTCTGGGCAGGATGTGGTTTCTGCGGGGTCTTTTCCACCTGAAAGAATAGGACTGGAAAAGAACACCTTCCCTGATGTGTGTTCTTGCTAGATGGCCCCAGCCACATCTAACACTATGATGAGAAACATAGAGAGAGCAAAGGCCACGGCTGGCAAGGCCTGCTCCCGTGCTTGTCACGTCGCTTGTTCCCACCCCTCATGGGAAAACCTTGGTTGGATGCTGGGAACCTAATAAAAACAATATGGCGTCTTAGTGGGGCATTGGGGAAGGTTACGTGCAGTCTGATGCCCAAGCTCCTTTGGCACACTACAGCTTGCTGCACCAGCATCAGCAGATCATGTAATACGGTTCAGTGTAGGTGGCGCTATTGAATAGGGACCCCTTGTGTCACTATAATTGACACACTGTCAAGTGTGTGACAGAAGGGGAACGTCTAGGTTACTAGTGTAACCCCCGTTCCCTGATGGAGGGAAAGAGACGTTGTGTCCCCCTTGCCATGCCGCTGTAATGGCCGAACCTTTTTTCTCGAATCCTCAGTGCAGAACTTGACTGAACAGATGCACGATCCCCGACTTTTATACCCGTATGTTCGGGGGCAGGACATGCAAATTCTGTTCACCAATTTTTAATTGACCTTTTTCATTTTCAGAGGAATCCGAGGCTCCCGAAATAAGCCCCTTGACACTACAAGCCTCTTAAATCAAATTAAACCAAACCAATGCAGTGAGATTACTTAAAATCCTCCTCTACGTTCACTTATAGGGATAGTTCCCTCGATAATTTAAATTATGTAAAAAAAACACCCTCACTGCAAAAAATTATTTTCAAGACAATTATTTTTGTCTTGTTTTCCTGACAAATTATTGAAACTTTCTTAAAACAAGATTTATGTCAAGAAAAAAAAAATCTGCCAAAGGGGTAAGCAAAATAAACTTGTTTTCTCTTTAAATTAAGTAAGTATTTTTCTTACCGCATTGGCAGATTTTTTTTTCTTGTTTTGAGTCTAAAGTTCACTCAATCTTAAAACAAGACTTAATATCTTATCCCATTTTGCTTGACAAGTAAATAAATCATGTTTTAAGAAAGTTTCGATAATTTGACAGGAAAACAAGACAAAAATACTTGTCTTGAAAATAATCTTTTGCAGTGCTCATGATCCAAACCCTCTTTTTTCCTTGGAACACAAAAGCAGAATGACTCAGAAAGCCTCAGTCACCATTCAAATTGATTGTATGTGGGAACAAATGCACTGAAAGTGAATGGTGACACACTAGTTTAGCATGTTCTGGTGAAAAAGAAAGTCCTATGGGTTTGGAATAACATTTAATGTTAGTAAAGGATGACATAATTACATTTTTGAGTGACCTATCTCTTTCATTGTGATATTGTGTTATTACAATAAGAAAACTACAATAAGATTTCCATATTTAAAAAAATGTGAGCTTAATATTTTAATCATTATATTTAGACATACAAATGTATTTAAATGTACTGCATGGGAATGACCCATGTTGGTGACTTTTTTGACCATTTGAATGACATACCTAGGTTGGATGATCGATCCCGAAAGTCGGCCACGATTTAAGGACCTGGTGGCTGATTTCACCTCCATGGCACGGGATCCACCACGTTATGTAGTCATTCAAGTGAGTGAATTTATAACTCTCTCACCATTATGAGCTATTACAGGGGTCATGAAATGGAAAATAACATTTTCCTTGATATTTAGACATAAGAGGTAACAGTACCATACAACATACTGTAAATTTCAGAACTCAAAACTTCCTTCCCAGTCTAAAAAGAGCATTTATAGTTGCCACCCTGCTGAAATGTCTCATTTTGAAATCTGCCTGTTCATGATTTCACGAAACATTGCTCATTGTATTTACACATCCCCACAATATAGATAGATAGATAGATAGATAGATAGATAAAGATAGTAGTATTTGATGGTTACACCTTACTTTGATGGTTACATCACTTGAAATTTTTAGAGTAATTTTATACAAAAAAAATTATGAAACCAACATGAGAAGAAAGTTGGACATCTCTGACATCTTTATTTGTCATTCACCCACCATGTTTTTTTTTTTTCTTCTTTCAGAATGATGAACAAATGAGTTTGTCGAGTCCAGTTGATAGTGAGTTTTTTCGCACTCTAATGGCAGAAGAAGGGGGGAATGTGAAGGAGTTACTGGATGCAGAAAAATATCTGGTGCCCCAGCCTGACGTCTTCAACACACAAGGAGAAATCAGAGCCAATGGACCTAGCAGACACCACTCACACCGGGTCAGAAATCATTCATTCTCTTTCTTTCACACCGATGTATTACTATAGCTCAATTGGTAAAGCATTGTGTTGTCAAGGTCATGGGTTTGATTACCAGGGAATACACAAACTGATAAAATGTATACCTTGAATGCATTTTAAATGGATTTGGATTAAACCATCTGCCAAATGCATACATGTACAAATATATCAAACTAATACTGCTGTGTAAAGGCAAAATGCTGTAACTACCAGAGCAAGGGCGATTCTTGGGTCAGTGGATATTTGAGGCTTAGCTCAGACCTTGGTGTATATATACAGGGCCAATCCTTTGATGAAATATACAAATATAATACACTATATGGAAAGTGTAAATGTTACGTCTTAGAGATGCAATTTATATATATATAGTAAATCTTTAAATATAACTGAAACTAAAACAAAAAGGTGTCACTAACTTTTGTGTCGGCTTCAGATACAGTCGAAGATCAGAAATTGCGTCCTTTTTTCTGAGCACCATTCTGAGTTAACTCTAGAGACTGTTGTGCGTGAAAATCCCAGCAGCTCAGCAGTTAAAGAAATACTCAAACTAGCCCGTCTGGCACCAACAATCGTGCAACAGTCATTGAGATCACATTTTTTTTCCCCATTCTGATTGTTGATGTGAACATTACCTGAAGTCCTGACCCGCATGATTTTATCCATGGCATTGCTTTCACATGATTGGCTGAATAGATTATCTGCTGGTTTTCCTGTCCTTCCCTCTGTCAGTATCACGGAGAGGCTAAGCTGTTTTTGAACACTTAGTAGTATACATTTTCCTAGTAGTATACATTTTCTCAAATGAAGCGCTTCAGATTTTGAAGTGGTAGTCAAATGGTTTAATGAATAATCATGATAAAATTGACATGAATTGTATGCTTACATTGGTTAGATAATGTGAAACACATAAATATCTGGTAACATCTCAGAAAATGTAGTTTAGTGTTTCATGACCCTTTTAGAATCAAATCAAAATCAAATCAAATCAAATCACTTTATTGTCACACTACTGTGTACACGAGTGCAACAGTAGGTGAAATTCTTGTGTGCAGTTCCGAGTAACATAGCAGTCATGACAGTGACGAGACATAAACCACTTTACAATAAACAACATATTTACACAAAACAATTTACATAACAAATGTACACATACTTACACAACAATTTACATAACAAATGTACACAATACACACAATGTAGAATACACATACACTAGATACGGGTATAAATATATATAAACACTAATTGAATTGGGAGAATATATTGACAGAGTGATGATTAATAAAGTGCAGTGCTGATTGTTGATCGTGAGAGATCATGTGTTCAAAAGTCTGATTGCTTGTGGGAAGAAGCTGTCATGTAGTCGGCTGGTGCGGGTCCTGATGCTGCGATACCGCCTGCCTGATGGAAGCAAAGAAAGCAGCCCATGACTCGGGTGACTGGAGTCTCTGATGATCCTCCGAGCTTTTTTCACACACCGTCTGTTATATATATCCTGGAGGGAGGGAAGCTCACCTCCGATGATGTTTCTGGCAGTTCGCACCACCCTTTGCAGGTCTTTGCGGTTGTGGGCGGTGCTATTGCCGTACCAGGCGGTGATGCAGCCAGTCAGGATGCTCTCTACAGTACTGGTGTAGAACCGTGTGAGGATGTGGTGGTTCATTCCGAACTTCCTCAGCCGTCTCAGGAAGAAGAGGCGCTGGTGAGCCTTCTTCACAACGGCCTCAGTGTGGACGGACCATGTGAGTTCCTCAGTAATGTGGACACCGAGGAACTTGAAGCTGCTGACTCTCTCCACCGGTGCTCCATTAATGGTGATGGGCCTGTGTTCTCTGTCTTTCTTCCTGAAGTCCACCACAAGCTCCTTGGTTTTACTGACGTTGAGGAAGAGGTTGTGCTCCTGACACTAGCGTGTCAGAGTGTGCACCTCCTCTCTGTAGGCCGTTTCATCATTGTCAGTGATCAGACCTACAACCGTCGTATCGTCAGCAAACTTAATGATGGCATTGGAGCTATGTGTTGCCACACAGTCATGTGTGTAAAGGGAATACAGGAGTGGGCTGAGAACACAGCCCTGCGGGGCTCCAGTGTTGAGGGTCAGTGATGAGGAGATGTTGCTGCCCATTCTAACCACCTGACATCTGCCTGACAGGAAATCCAGGATCCAGCTGCACAGCGAGCTGTTTAAGCCCAGAGCCCGGAGTTTCACATCAAGCTTGGAGGGCACTATGGTGTTGAATGCTGAGCTGTAGTCTACAAACAGCATTCTCACATATGTGTTCCTTTTTTCCAGGTGGGAAAGAGCAGTGTGTATTGTAGATGCAATGGCATCATCAGTGGAGCGGTTGTTACGGTAGGCAAACTGCAATGGGTCCAAAGAGGTGGGCAGAACAGAGCAGATGTGATCTCTGATTAGCCTCTCAAAGCATTTGCTGATGATGGGGGTGAGGGCAACAGGCCGCCAGTCATTTAAGCAAGTGATTTTTGATTGCTTCGGTACAGGCACAATGGTTGATGTTTTGAAGCATGTGGAGACTACAGACAGGGAGAGGGACATGTTGAAAATGTCCGTAAAAACACCAGCCAGTTGGTTCGCGCATGCTCTGATGACGCGGCCCGGAATGCCGTCTGGACCCGCGGCTTTACGGATGTTCACCCGTCGAAAGGATCGGGTTACATCCGCAACAGAGACGGAGAGTGAACCATCATCTGTAGTATCGGCCGCGAGTGCTCTCTCTGTGAGGGCGGTGTTGTTGTCCTCGAAACGACCATAAAATGTATTAAGCTCGTCCGGGAGAGAGGCAGCGGTGTTCATGGCGGAGTTTTTATTCCGTTTATAGTCCGTGATGGTGTTAATTCCCTGCCACATACTTCTGGAGTCAGTGGTGTTAAACTGTTCTTCAATTTTGTGCCTGTACTGGCGTTTGGCTGCACGGATGGAGTTACGGAGGGCATAACTGGCTTGTTTACGCTCCTCCGCGTTCCCGGAATTAAAAGCGGTGGTCCGCGCAGTAAGTGCCGCGCGAACATCGCCGTTAACCCATGGTTTCTGGTTGGGGTAGATCCGTATATTTTTTGTCGGAACAACGTCCTCTACGCACTTTCTGATGAAACACGTTACGCTATCAGCGTAAACCTCGATGTCGTCATCGGAGGCAGACCGGAAAATCTCCCAGTCCGCGTGATCAAAACAGTCCTGTAGCGCAGAGTCTGATTGGTCCAACCAGCACTGGATCATTCTGAGGGCGGGTGCTTCCCGTTTCAGTTTCTGCCTGTAAGCGGGCAGAAGCAGAACGGAAGAGTGGTCAGATTTGCCAAATGGTGGGCGGGGGAGGGATTTGTAGCCATCCCGGAAAGGAGAATAGCAATGATCCAAAACCCGGTCCCCTCGTGTGTTAAAGCTGATGTGTTGGTGGTATTTTGGTGCTATTGTTTTGAAGTTGGCTTTGTTGAAGTCCCCGGCAACAATGAACGCGGCCTCAGGGTGCGCGGTTTCCTGCTGACTTATACTGCCATACAGTTCCCTAAGTGCCCGGTCTGTGTCGGCTTGTGGGGGGATGTACACAGCAGTGATAATGACCGCTGTGAATTCCCTCGGTAGCCAGAATGGTCGACACAGAAGCATGAGAAATTCCAGATCAGGAGAGCAGAAAGACCTGATAAAATGTATATTCCTCTGATCACACCATGATTTGTTGATCATAAAACATACACCTCCACCTCTGCTTTTACCTGAGAGGTCTTTCGCTCTGTCCGCTCGGTGCACGGAGAAACCCGTGGGTTCGATGGCCGAGTCTGGAATCTCCGCGGACATCCAGGTTTCCGTAAGACAGATAACACAGCATTCTCTCGTCTCTCGTTGGAAAGAGATCCGCGCTCTCAGCTCGCAGAGCTTGTTGTCCAGAGACTGAACATTTGCCAGTAGTATACTGGGTAGCGGGGGGCGATTTGCGCGACGTCTTAATCTGATGAGAACGCCGGCTCTTTTTCCCCTTTTCCGTCTGCGTTTCCGCGGCCGGGCAGCCCAAACAAAGGGATCCGCTGGCGTGTTTGTAAACCGCGGGTCGGCATTGAGGAATGTGAAGTCCGGTTTTCGGTGTGTGATTGCCGAACCAATGTCCAAAAGCGTTTGTCTGTCGTACACAATAAGGCAGACAACATCCAAGACAAAAAAACACAGAACTGTAAACAAAACAAACAATAAACTGCAGTGTTTTGACGGAGCTCGCGACGCAGCAGCCATACTCGGCGCCATCTTGAGACCAAATCTATTTAGAAGCTATTTGAATGATGCGTGGAGCTGCTACCTATGAAGAGTGTTCCAAATCGGTCTCTTATGAGGCTCCATTTCATTAAAGATGCTACCACAGAAGACAGCTGTCTTTGTAGGCAGGAGACAGCGAGGCAGCTCACCGAGTTTTGAAACAGAACCTACATTTCCAATACTAAGTTCACTTTCAGAAATACTAGTTTTTGAATAGTTTTAAATTAGATTTTAAATCTACCCCTTTCTACCTCTGCTTGCTTTTGCTGAGCTTCTTCATCTGCAAATGTAATTGCATAAATTACAACATTAAAATACATTTTAGATGTCAGTTAAACTTGACCATGGACAACAGGACATGAGGACTATAAATATAAAGACATGGGTTAACAAGACATCCAGTGACAGGACTGAACTAATAACAAGATAACCAATGATAAACTAAAACTAAAAACGAAATGACAAACAATAGCTGTTCAACTTGAACTGTATCTCGATTTACTGATTGGCAAATTTGCAAGTTGCAGTCAGGGGAGGAGTTGAAAAGAGAGCAGTCAAGCCGGACACTTTGCACTTCCTGTCATCTGTTGAACCTATATCAGTCATAGAAGATTGCGTGATGTTTGCAGATGAAGTGGAATTCAGATAGACAGATGCTTGAATTTTACACAAAATAATCAGAAACACTGTTCATATTGATCAATTGATCATTGATCAAGGTTTATGTGCTGCTTAATACAGTGCCTGCTGTTTGTACAAGAAGAAAGTCCAATAAAAGTCTGTATTATTTGAATACCAATAAAGGATTATTTTTTTAATAATTTTGAATGTTTTTTATTAATTAAACATGATATTAATATGAAAAACCTAATATAACATGATAAAAACATGGATCTGCTAGAGCAGGGGTCGGGAACCTTTTTTCACTAAGGAGACAATTTTTACATTTTTTGGTTGATGAATTTTTTCGAAAGAGCCATACCACAAACGAATAATTTACTATTTTCAAAAACAAAATTTTTCAATAAAATAAAATGTTTATATTGCCCATAGACTACTCAAAAACAAAAATCCCGTTTTGGTCATATTTATGCTGCCTAAAGAAAAAAATATAATTACATTTTTTAGGTTCAAGGTGAAGGTGTCTTGTATTACTTTATGATTTAAATCATATTCGTCTTTGCTTGTTTAATACAAAGATACCTGTACATATATATATATATATATATATATATATATATATATATATATATATATATATATATATATATATATATATATGTGTGTGTGTGTCATTGACTTCAAGCTTTGCAATCGCACCCACACTTTCTGTTGGAAAAGTCTTTTTGGAAAGTTTTAAACGATCATGTGTTGGTGAATGGTGAGACACCCGGCGAGCCACCTGATTTTTAACAAAGAGCCACATGTGGCTCGCGAGCCATAGGTTCCCGACCCCTGTGCTAGAGTTTTTGCCAAAATTGAGGTGTCAGAATAAACACCTTGGTAATGACAGACTACTTATTTCTCCCATAGACTGACATAGCAGAAGTAGTAAGAGCAGTATGTGAAGTATGCAATTGCAAACGCAGCCCAAGAAACACATGTAACCATTGTCACGTTGTGTGTCTGGCCAATTACAAAGAGCTAGGCAGCTGCTCTCAAATCACTCTCACGGTACTTTAATCGCATACTTTAATCACGGTGATGCGACACACACAAATAAGTGACGGTATTACTGACCTTTAGATTTTCTTTCCAAATGTGAATGGAACACACTATCGTGTTTTCTGCATTCCTTTTAAGATTTCACAACAAACCTCTGGTCATAGCAATCACGTCCCCAATTGCATTCTCCATCATCATTAATTTTCAAAATACCTTTGTATTTGTTTATCACATTCTTTCTGATAATAGTGTTTAACTCTGCTTAGTCACCATGAATTCAATATTGACCATTTTTATTTTCTTATTGGATTTTCCTGTTTTTATTATAAACTATTTATTTGTGCATGTATTTTTTATTTTTTTTAAATGGTTTGCCCTCTTAATCTTTAATCAAAAACAATAACTTCTTCTCTGATGAAGTATTTACTGGCCGAGGACTGGGCTAAAAGTTTCACAAATTATTGAGCCAGACGAGTTTCATCTCTTCCCGTCCAGCCCCCTGTCATTCACATTAAATAATCGCAGCAAGGAAATGCATCAAAACAGCTAATCAAACGGCGCTCGTCAAGGCACTTCAGTGCAACTTTGACTAAATAAATTAAAAACAGATTCATATCATCTTCACATTGTTTTTGTCCACTTTGTGATAGGGTCTCAAGCCCAATTTCATTATAATTTTTTTTGTAACCCAATAATAAGTTAAGAAATTATGATGGAAATATATTTTTGTAGAATATTAAGAACAACAATAATAATAATAATAATAATAATAATAATGACTAGTATTACTATAAATATTATATAATTATAATTGTTATTATAAAACAGTACTATATTATTATAAATAATAATAAACAAAGCTTTGTCTGGTTAAACCCTAAAGACTTTATTTTGGTGAAGGCTTTAATTTTGTTGGAACACTGAAGGAAGACGTTTCAGTTTGTTGGAGAATTGATAATGCATTTTAAATCAGAGAAATTCTCTCATCCTCTCTTCTGTCCTCAAAAATCTGGTGTTATGAGGTTGCTTTAGATTTGGATAGTAACTTTTAGCGGCCAGCATATTTGTAATTATGCAAAGGTGCAGTTAGTGATAATAACTCAGCTTATTAGCTCCATGTGTGCTTTGAGTACATGTAAACAGGGAACAGCACATACAGTGAGCAGCGCATGTAGACTATTTATTTATTTAATTAAATATCCAAATCGCAGCCTTTGCGGAGCAAAAATAGGCAAAAAAAAACTATGTGATATGATTTTGATTAATTGTTCAAATTGAGTAAGGACATTTGTTTTTCTTTTTTTCTTATCCCATCAGAGCACAGATCAAGGCTTTGTGATGGATGGTATGCCAAGTGGGAAGGGTTTATACTCCTCTGTCAGCACTTTGGGGCAGAGTCAGTACCCAACCCTCCCTGTGGGGGCAACGGCCAATGGGATGTGGGCAGGGCCACAGTACCCCTCCCTTGTATGGAGCATTTCACACCGTTCATCTGGGGGCCAATCAGATTCTGTGTTTCTGGATGGGGACGTGGAGGGAAACAGCCCTCCATCCAGTCCTGGGCGCTACTCTAAAGACCCCACCATCCCCTATGGCATAGAAGGAGAGTTGGAGACCGATGGTCCTATCGCTTTCCTTTCACACACACTACCACGTGGAGCACACACACAACCTGGTAAGTGGAATATATCATTGGATGCAGTTTTTAACAATCTATTTTTGAAAGTGGTCACCATGAAATCAAAATTGACCATATTTACATGTGTGATACGCATTCCTGGACTTTTTATATGATTCATCAGTTCATATTATTTAAAAGAAAAAAATATATTTTCATAATCTATGTTCTAATTAAGCCTATCAATTTAAATTGTTAATTAAGTATGTATAATTATAAAAAATAGCATGTTAAAATTAAAAAAAATTATATATATAGATTGTCTAGCTTCAAGTTTTCTATTTGATTTCAGAGTACGTGAACCAGGACGTCCCATCAGAGCGCTCCAGCACCCTTCAGCGCAAAGCAGGCGAGAGGCGGTTCATTAATGGTCTGTCTACAGGGGACAGTGTGGAGAACCCAGAACACCTGGTTCTTGTGGGCAACATGTCACCCACTTCACCTGCCTTTGACAATCCCTACTATCATGATGTTGCTGCTAAAGCTGAGGCAATCACCGGAGCATCCCTGAATGGCGGTCCAACTCACAGGCAGCCTAAGGGCTACATGACCCCCACAGCAGAAAATCCAGAGTACCTGGGCTTAGGAGAGACATGGAGTGGTCAAGTCGAGTATACTTGAGTGACATAATGTGGTACAGCAAATGTGTGACTGTAATGACAAGGTGGTGTATGAATGAATGAGTAATGTCATGTATTTTGTGAAGGACGTTCAGGCCTCTGGGAATGGTTTCTCTTGACTGTCTTCTAAATCATCACAAAAACCCAATGTAGCATTTTGAATGGGAGTTTGAACTTGAAAATGGATGCATCTTTGCCAAAACAATCAGCTTTGGAAATTTATCTGACAAAAAAATGTGGTATGAGCTTTTTGGTACAACCATTTTAGTATATTTTTTAAGACAGTTTGAATAATGACAATGCTAAATAACACTGGATCCAACAATATGTCTTCGGATATAATTTATTTTTCTCATCTGCAAGAACATCCCATCACACCTTTTTCTGAAGGTTCAATTCAATTCAGAACCAGTAGCATAAACTCTGGTTTAACAGACAGCTGTATGAGAGCTGAACGGGTGTGTAGCATTGGTGTAACTCTTGATAAAAGCTTGACAGCTTGACACAATCAAAGCCATTCTGTTGACTATGTGAAGGCCCTGAGTGAGCAGCTAGACTTCTGTACCAATATATGAAAGGGACATCATTGCCACAGGAAATTGGTGCAACTGACCATGAAGATTCATCAACATTTTTCCTCTGTAATATATTAAGATTAAGATTCAACTTTATTGTCATTGTGCAGAGCCAATGAAATGGAGATGTTTTTGCATATTCCAACTAAGCTGGGGTCAGAGCGCAGGGTCAGTCATGATACAGTGCCCTTGGAGCAGATAGGGTTAAGGGCCTTGCTCAAAGGCCCAACGGTGGTATCTTGACGGTGCTGGGGCTTGAACCCCCGACCTTTCGGTCAGTAACCCAGAGCCTTTAACCAGCTTTTTATACATTTGTGGGTATTTTTTAAAATAATTTTGGTTCTTATGAGTAATGATTATCACATTATGAACTTGTTAGCAGTTGTACAGTGAAATGATGATGATATGTAGAGCAAGGTGGTGAATCTAACAAAGAGGTGTCCCAATCATTTTTTTACCCCAATTCAAAGAAATTATATTTAGCATAAAAAAATGAGGCACATTTTAGGACTATTGAGATAAAATAAAACACATACAAAGTTATTTTAAAATTTTGAATGGCAATTAAAAACATTTTCCATGCAAATTTGCAGTAACGTTATGTCTGGAAATTGTTGTTTTGATGGGTTTTTTTTTTTTCTTCTTTGTTTTTGTACTTCCCATAATTCTCAAAATTGACTATTAGATTATATATCATTAGATTCTCATTATTGCAATGCAGCTGCAGAAAAATATTGAAATACAATGTATTTTTTTTTAATAAACATAAATTATTAAGTCAGTACAACTACATGATAAGTAAAACTTTACAGTAATATGAAGAAAATTATTTCTCATTTTAACTGTATTGAGATTTAGTTTTTTTATTTTATGCAAGTGAGAAGGAAATGTGCTTAACTGTCTTGAAAATAATGTCTCTCAATCGCTCTTAATTGTCCTAAAATAAGCTTTGTCAACTTGCAAAATAGGATTTCTCTTTGCTTGCTTTAATTTTGGGTATATTTTTATATCTCACTTATATTTTTGTTATATATTGTTTAATGCTAAAAAAATATGTCAAAGGAATCATTGCTTTACCAAACTGAGTTCCTTTTTTGCAGTAATGTATACAATCTGTTATTAATTGATTTGATGGGCCCCTTCAGTTACTTTCAGATTACCTTTTAATTTTGTTATCTGATTTTGCAAAAAAAAAAAATAAGGAAGACTAAGCCAACTCAAAATGTTATCATCCATGTAAATATAATCAGAATCAGAATCAGCTTTATTGCCAAGTATGCTTACACATACAAGGAATTTGTCTTGGTGACAATAAAATGCCTATTGTGTTAACTTAATGAGATCTCCTAAATTTGCTTCACATATACACACAAAGACGGCTAACACTAAACACAGTGCTGTGCTGTAAATACTTCACATTTAAGAATGCAATCTAATTTCCATAAATTAGCAGCTGTTGCCACTGGGTGGACAAATGCCACTTCAATGAGATTGTTCTATCGTGTGCCTTTTGTGAACTACCCGACTCAAGCAGCCAGTTAATGTGAATCTTTTGAGACCCGATGTGTGTATTTTCCTTGCCATGTCATTAGACTTTTTTGGGGGGGGAGTTTTATACATAATTCAATCATTGTCACTATGTCAAAACTGTTTTATCTAAAATTCAGATGTTTGTCAATCTAAAAGGCTTTAGTATTTAATTATTAATTTTATTACATGATCCTTAAAGTTATGGAGTAATAACCTGAATATGAACATTTTCATTTTGGACCAAGTGAAATCACTCAATACTGATGATGAACTTGTGAGTAGCTGGAGGGAGAGAGTTATAATCTGCATGCTAATGGTATGGTACATTTCGATGTTAGACCAAACAATTAAATTATTGTATTTGAAAATAAGGAATGGTGGTAAAACGGTTTGTTGAATTTTTTCCTAGTTTTTCTACATACCCAACACTGATAAATTTTCTAATGCCCAGGCTAATGTATCTGAAAAATCAGAGAAATAAAAAATTATGAAAAATCACAGTTTAAAGGTGTATATAATATGTAATTTCTGCAACTCTAGTGGTACTAAATGTCTAGGTTACGGATATAATCTCCGTTCCCTGATGGAGGGAACGAGATGTTATGTCGAAGAAGCGACACTAGGGGTCTCTCTTGAGAGCCTTTTGCATCTCTTATCTATGAGAAAAGGCCAATGAGAAATTGGCAGACAGAATTTGCATGTCCCGCTCCCGGACATATGGGTATAAAGGGAGGGAAATGCGTCTGTTTCTTTCAGGATTTTTCTGAGGAGCCGACAATGAGGTTCAGGCGCAACAGTGGCTCGGTTCAGCGACGTGGCCGGGAGGACACAACGTCTCGTTCCCTCCATCAGGGAACAGAGGTTAAATCCGTAACCTAGACATTCCCCGTCTGTCACTCACCGTCTGTTGCGACCGGCTGTGTCAGACTGCACGTACCCTTCCCCAACGCCCCATAAAATCGTCAAAGCCTTCTGGTTCTTTACCCCCAACAGGGGGAAAAAGGCGACGTGCCAAGCATGGGATCAGGCCGTGCCAGCCACGCCTTTTCTCTCTCTATGTTTCTCGCATAGTTACATCAGCTGGGGCCATCTTAATGCTATCATACGCAACAGGAAGGTGAGCGGTAGGGCCGCTGCCAGGGGCGGAGGAATGTCTCCACTCGTTGCCAGGAAAGCGGAGGGGCGTTCTGTCCGCTGGGGGTCGGAGGATGACTCCAGTTTGCCCGGAGAGGAGCGGCTGTCGTCCGCCGGAGATGGTTCATCAGAGAACCGGTGAGTGAGCCTTTTCTCTCTCTTCTCTCTCTCTCGCTCTTTCGCGCCGTGTTGGCCTTTTCCCTCGCCTATTTTTTTTGTTGTTGTTGTTGTTTTCCCCTCCTGTCTCCTCCCAGGTCGAGGAAGGCAGGGATAACCAGCCGGCAGACAGATCGTAAAGCACACCCCTCCCCAGGGAAAGAGGGGGGGTGTACGTCATGCCGGTGGCCCCCCCGGCCTGAGGTAACGCCGGGAGGAGTGTGGAATGGAGGGGGGTGGGGCCGGGCTGGAATGTCGCACGCCTGGTCCCCAATCGACCTGATGGGGCTTGCGAGGTATAAAGGCGGCCGGTGACGATGGTTCGAGAGAGAGAGAGCTCAATCCCGGACATGTCCGTTGTGTGTGTTTTTGTGCTTCTGTTTAAGTTCTCATTAAAATATTATTTATATTGACAAGCCGGTTCTCGCCTCCTCCTTGCCCATCATAACCCCTTGTTACAATCACATGTGCTTTTAGGTCAGATGTCACATGTGCTTTTAGGAAAGTGGCGCGGTGGTAGATCCTGCCTCATTGTGACGGTGGTGTTGCTACAGACACAGCGAACAGAGGGCAGAGGGAACTGCCCAAGGGAGACGCGGGTCTGCTCCTAAGTGGACCGTACTGTGGAAAATACACATAAGTCCACGTAGGAGCCCGTCCTGTGGAGCACCTATTCCAGTACCTATTCCAGGGTAGATTGAGTACCTGCATTGGATTTGGTCTGCGAATTCCTCAGCTGAATTCACGGACCAGAGGGCTCAGGAGGAGTAATCCAGGGAGCCGAGTTAGTGGGATCTCCTGGGATAAGCAGGAGATGCACTGTTTTACCTCAGCAGAAGGAAAGGGCGCTAGGTGCAAATGGTCCACGCAGTCAGTTTGTCAGCATGTACCGAGTTCTACCGGATCGGACCTGAGAAAACACGGGATGAAACTGACTCAACCCGGAGATTGTAAAATCTCGCAAAGGTATTGGGTGTTGCCCAACCCACTGCTCTGCATATGTCTGCTAGGGATTTGCCCCTGGCCAATGCCCATGAGGACGCAACACTTCTTGTTGTGTGTGCTCTGACCCGCGGGGGCACAGCCTGGGTGTGATAGGCCAATGTAATGGCGTCCACTACCCAGTTGGAAAGCCTCTGTTTGGAGACAGCGTTCCCTTTCCGCTGTCCACCAAAGCAGACAAAGAGCTGCTCAGAACATCTAAGGCTCTGCGCGTGGTCCAAGTAGATACTCAAAGCACATACCGGACACAGCAACGAAGGGGCTGGGCCTGCCTCACTACAAGGTTCACTACCTGGTCACTGAAGGGAGTGGTAGGGACCTTGGGCACGTAGCCCGGTCGCGGTCACATGAGTGTCTGCTGGACCGAACTCCAGGCAGGTGTCGCAACAGAAAATGCTTGCAGGTCCCCGACCTTTTTGATGGAGGCGAGTGTGATCAGGAGGGCTGTCTTCAGGGAGAGGCCTTGAGTCCGACTGATTCTAGCGGCTCGAAGGGGGGTCTCTGAAGGCCCAAGAGGACCACTGAGAGATCCCAGGAGGGGAACAGGCTTGGCCGGGAAGGATCCGTGGATGACTGCGGAGGTGCGCACGCTGCTGAGGACCCAAGACTCCGACTTCAGAGCAGGCAACAACGCAGCCCTAAGAACAGCGAGGGCCAAACTGTCCCGGGCCATCGGAGAGGCAAAGCATGCACTTGCCCAGAGAATCCACAGACACTTCCAGGACAGCGGTGACACGCGGCATATGTGGCAGGGCATCCAGGCCATCACCAACTACAGGAAAACATCAGTTGCTTGTGACGAAGATGCCTCCCTTCCAGATGTGCTGAATGACTTCTACTCTCGGTTTGAAGTGCAGAACGACGTGGTGGCGAGGAAGACCACCCCTCCTCCCAACGACCAGGTGCTCTGTCTTACCACGGCATATTTGAGGAAAACTCTATGTAGAGTCAACCCACGGAAGGCTGTTGGACCAGACAACATTCCTGACAGAGTGCTCAGAGGATGTGCAGACCAGCTGGCAGATGTTCTTACCGACATCTTCATCATCTCTCTGACCAGCGCCGTCGTTCCAATGTGCTTCAAGGCCACCACCATCGTCCCCATGCCAAAGAAGTCTTCAGTGTCCTGCCTCAATGACTACTGTCCCGTTGTACTCACACCAATCAGCATGAAGTGCTTCGAAAGGCTTGTCATGAGGCACATTATGACCCAGCTGTCCCCCTCACTAGTCCCACTGCAGTTTGCGTATCATCCAAACTGTTCAACAGACGACGCCATCGCCACCATCCTCCATCTGGCCCTCACCCACCTAGATAAAAAGGACTCATATGTTCGAATGCTGTTCATAGACTTCAGCTCAGCATTCAACACAATCATTCCCCAGCGCCTGATTGGAAAGCTGAACCTGCTGGGCCTGGACACCTCCCTCTGCAACTGGATCCTGGACTTCCTGACTGGGAGACCTCAGTCAGTCCGGATCAGGAACAGTATCTCCACCACCACCACACTAAGCAGTGGGGCCCTCCAGGGCTGTGTGCTCAGTCCACTGCTGTTCACTCTGCTGACTCACGACTGTGCAGCAATGCACAGCTCGAATTACATCATCAAGTTCGCCGATAACACGACCGTGGTGGGTCTCATCAGCAAGAACAACGAGTCAGCGTACAGAGAGGAGGGTGCAGCGGCTAACAGACTGGTGTAGAGCTAACAACTTGTCCCTGAATGTCAACAAAACAAGAGATGGTTGTTGACTTTAGGAGAGCACAAGGTGAACGCTCTACACTGAACATTGACGGCTCCTCTGTGGAGATCGTCAAGAGCACCAAATTCTTTGGTGTTCTTCTGGTGTAGAACCTCACCTGGTCCCTCAACACCAGCTCTATTACCAAGAAAGCCCAGCGTGTCTCTACTTTCTTTGTTTTTTCATTTACAAAAAACACTGCATCCGCAAAGCCACCAGCATTGTGGACGACCCCACACACCCTCACACAAACTCTTCACCCTCCTGCCGTCTGGCAAGAGGTACCAAAGCATTCGGGCCCTCACGGCCAGACTGTGTAACTACTTCTTCCCCCAAGCATCAGACTCCTCAATACTCAGAGACTGCTTTGACACACACACACACACACACGTGTCCTAGGTTGCACTTTAATTACTGTCACTTTATAACTGTCTGCTACCTCAATAACTGCTATGTCCATAGAACACTATCTCATAGTATGTTATGTTTACATTTGGCATTTTTAGAAACTGTCATCTCTCACTGTGCCTATTGTCCTATTCATTGTTAGTAATTTATTGTACTGTCCCATACTTTTTGCACATTTGCATGTGCACTATATATATATATATATATATATATATATATATATATATATATATATATATGTGTATAGGTATTTTATTTAGTCAAGTAGTCTCATGTGGTTCTGTGTTTGTCCTATGTTGTTTTATGTAGCACCATGGTCCTGGAGGAACGTTGTCTCATTTCACTGTGTACTGTACTAACTGTATATGGTTGAAACGACAATAAAAAGCACTTGTCTTTAACCTCTGGGCGCCTCTTAGAACCTGATAATTAAGTTGTGCTTACCCAAAGACTTGCCGTCTACTGTGTCGTGGTGGGCTGCGATAGCAGCTACATACCCCTTCAAGGTGGAGTGGAACAGCCTCCCCTCCAACCTCTTCTGCAGGAATGAGAGCACTGACCTAACAGGAGGAGTCATCCAGGGAGCACTGACCACCTCTGTGGGTCTTCAGACCAGGAAGAACACCAATGTGTGAATAAACGCCACTTCAGGGCGTAAAGTTGCCTGGTAGAGGGAGCTCTGTCTTGGTTGATCGTGTCTACGACAGCTGGTGGTAGATCAGCTAGATCTTCCGCATCCCGTCCAGGGGCCAGACATGGAGGTTCCAGAGGTCTGGGTGCAGATGCCAGAGCATGCCCCGTCCCTGAGAAAGAAGGTCCTTCCTCAGGGGAATTTGCAAGGGAGGAGCTGTCACGAGGAGTACGAGATCTGAGAACCAAGTCCAAGTGGTCCAATAGGGTGCCACTTGAGTCACTTGTTCCACGTCTTCCCTGAACTTGCACAGCACCTGTGCAAGCAGGCTCACTGGGGGAAATGCGTACTTGCGCAGCCTCGTGGGCCAGCTGTGTGCCAGCGCATCTGCCCCGAGGGGAGCCTCTGTTCGGGCGTACCAGAGCAGGCAGTGAGAGGTCTCTCGGGAGGCGAACAGATCTACCTGGGCCTTGCCGAACTGTTCCCAAATCAGCTGGACCAACTGGGGGTGAAGCCTCCACTCTCCACTGGGCAAGCGTTGTCATGACAGCGCGTCCGCTACCATGTTGAGGTTGCCCGGCATGCAGCGACTTGAGTTTACAAAGGAGGAGGAGACGACGGGCGAGTTGTGACGTGACGAGAGCGTATGCCACCATGGCGATTTAAATACGCTACCGTGGTGGTGCTGTCTGATCGGATCAAGACGCGTTTGCCCTGAATTAGCGGGAGAAACCTCCGCAGGGCAAAAAGTACAGCCAACAACTCTAGGCAGTTGATGTGCCAGCGCAGCGGGTCCCCTCTCCAACGGCCCGCAGCTGCATGCCCCTTGCACACGGCGCCCCAACCCAATTTGGAGGTGTCTGTGGTGACCAGGACGCGTCGGGATACCTGCTGCAAGGGGACTCCTGTCCGTAGAAAGCAGAGGTCTGTCCATGGTTTAAACATTTGGCGGCAGGTGGAGGTGATAACGACACGGTGCGTGCCATGGCGCCATGCTCGTCTCAGGACTCAAGTCTGGAGCCAGTGCTGAAGCTGTCTCATATGCATCTACCCGAGTGGCGTGACCGCTACGGAGGACGCCATATGCCCCAGGAGCCACTGGAAAAGTTTGCTGTGCCCCGCTTGAATGCGGTGTGGCATTTCAGCACTGACTGCGCGTGCTGACATTGAGACTGAGTCTAAATCCATGCCGAGAAAAGAGATGCTCTGAACCGGGGTGAGATTGCTCTTTTCCCAGTTGACCTGAAGCCCTAAACGGCTGAGGTGCCTGAGCACCTGGTCCCTGTGGGCGCATAGTAACTCTTGGGAGTGGGCCAGGATGAGCCAGTCGTCGAAGTACTTGAGTATGCGGATGCCTGCTTCCCAGAGCAGGGTAAGGTCTGCCTCTGTGATCTTTGTAAAGACGCGAGGGGACAAGGACATGCCGAAGGGGAGGACCTTGTTGTGATACGCCTGACCGTCGAACGCGAACCGTAGAAAGGGTCGATGTCGAGGTATGTGCATCCTTCAGGTCCACCGCTGCAAACCAATCTAGATGCCGGACGCAAGTTAAAATGTGTTTTTGCGTGAGCATTTTGAATGGGAGGTTGTGCAATGCCCGGTTGAAAACTTGCAAGTCCAAGATCGGTTGTAAGCCGCTGATTTCTTGGGTACGATGAAGTAAGGGCTGTAGAAACCCTTCATCTATGTTAGAGGGACAGGCTCTATCGCGTCTTTGAGACTTTGAGCCGGGACTGTTGAGGTGTGTTGGCAGAGTGCCGTGAGAATGGCATTTGCGGGCCAGGTGACCCAGAGACAAAGGAAATAGCTCTTTTATTGAGAATGTTGGTACCGCAGCCCGAAGGGGGTGTGGCAAAGGAAATTAATTCAACTGAGGATTCTCCTCCCGGCCTTCCACCGGGGGACGGAGTGGACTTCTTACCAGCTCCAGAGTGAACGTCTTGGTCTCTGGGTCGGGCATCTCAGGACTTAAAGGGGTCTGTAAGACTGGGGGCTTGCGCTTCCTGTAGGGCGCTCGACGCAGGGGCTGAGAGCTGGGCCCGGGTTGAGGTGGAGTTGCGTGTTTTTTGGAAGCCGCAGGAGGAAGTCCAAGGCGAGCAGACAGAGCGTGGCTTGTGGCGGTAGGTTTGCGGCGGGGCAGGATGTGAGATATGGCCTCCGTCTGCTACTTCACCACTGAGAACTGCTGGGTGAAGTCCTTGACGTTGTCGCCGAAAAGACCGAACTGGGAGACATTCACGAATCTATAGTATATTTTTCAATATTATAGTATGTTTTTATATCAAAGTACTTATATGAGTTTCCTGGCCTTTGTGTGACCCAGGAGAGAGAGAGCATTTACTAAAAGTGTTGATGCTTCAAAAACCAAAATGAGCACCCAGCTGTAACAATATAATGAGGCTAAGGACCTTGAAACAGAGCTGAAGATAAGGACATCTCGACCAGCCATAGATGTCATTCCTGAACCACAAGAGTGGCCATCGCCTGCCCGAGTGACCGCGCTGTGACCTTCGTGGCCCTGAGGGCGAGGTCGGTTGCTGAGCGCAGTTCCTGCAGCACGTCGGATCAGGATCACCGAAGTGTAGGCAGTCCAGTAAGTGTAGGAGGCAGCCCAGTCGAGTCATCCACATCAGACGCTGGAACGCTCTCCGATGCAGCGGTGAGCTCATCCAGCTCGAGGGGGCTCAAGAGGATAGGCAGGCTGGCTGTGAGGCGAGCCACTGTTGCCTCGTAACCGGACGGAAGTTAACAAGCAGCCATCAGAGGATGGGTACATGGTGGCCATAAAGGGATGGACATGGTCAGAAACAATGCTCAGGTAGGCCGTGGCATTTAAACGATGCCCATTTGGCACTAAGGGGCCTAAAGTGTGCCTAGAAAACATCCCCCACACCATTACACCACCACCACCAGCCTGCACAGTGTTCTCCATGTTCTCATTCTGTTTACGCCAAATTCTGACTCTACCATCTGAATGTCTCAACAGAAATCGAGACTCATCAGACCAGGCAACATTTTTCCAGTCTTCAACTGTCCAATTTTGGTGAGCTCTTGCAAATTGTAGCCTCTTTTTCCTATTTGTAGTGGAGATGAGTGGTACCCGGTGGGGTCTTCTGCTATTGTAGCCCATCCGCCTCAAGGTTGTGCGTGTTGTGGCTTCACAAATGCTTTGCTGCATACCTCGGTTGTAACGAGTGGTTATTTCAGTCAAAGTTGCTCTTCTATCAGCTTGAATCAGTCGGCCCATTCTCCTCTGACCTCTAGCATCAACAAGACATTTTTGCCCACAGGACTGCCACATACTGGATGTTTTTCCCTTTTCACACCATTCTTTGTAAACCCTAGAAATGGTTAGGCGTGAAAATCCCAGTAACTGAGCAGATTGTGAAATACTCAGACCGGCCCGTCAGGCACCAACAACCATGCCACGCTCAAAATTGCTTAAATCACCTTTTTCTAATAATCCTTTAGGTGAGTGTGTGTAATATATATATGAATATATGTGTTTTGCTTCTTTTTGTTTTGTTATAAGATTTTTTTTTTAAATTAATTACAAAAAACAAGTTTCTTTACTGAAATGTGTCATCAAAATCTTTACTCTTTAATGTTACATTGCAGATCCTAACAGAGACACTACAAAAGATCAGTAGTACAGATAGTGTATTTATAAAACATGAATCATATTAGATAATCTTAGGAGCACAAGCTATAAATTAATACCCTATATTACACAGTGTACAAGATCTGCTATGGCATTCATTTGGTTTCACATTATGTATACATTCATTGAAGTAATATTTCAAAGGATTTTTATTTTTAGCACTTAATGTTATAGCAGACCAGCCCAATGTTACTCACAATAAATAATTATGTTAACCCTGTAAAACAATGCATGTTTCACTTATTTACACAGGAAGTATATGGGCTGTAAGATACAGCAGATCAATAATAATAATAAATATAGCTGCAAGCAGCAATGCGATTCCTCCTCAAAATGGCAAATCATTCATAATTGATCAGTAGAGGGTTGGGGTTAAACTCTCCCAATGGAGGAATCAAAAAAACATATCTTTCTGTCTTGATCCTAAACAAAAGATTTTCAGTGTACAGGAAAATCCATCATGGCGGCGGACCTTATGGATCCTTGAGGCTTTTTTGTTCCCAATGAGAAATGAGTTATGTACATTACGTTTCAGAAGATTTGAGTAAATGGGGTGGAAATGCCACCACTTTGAAAATACGACATTTGGGCATGGCTTGTAGTGCCCCCTAAAGGCGATTGTGGGCCATTCTTGGTGTGGGGTTTCCTGTTGGCCTGTAGTATCTATGTACAAAATTAGAACATTTTTGACCAGAAAATGGCTCTTTTCGGTATGGCCTCTAAGGGCAAATGCTGGCCATTCTTTGCATAGTACTTCAGAGTGGTGTCATCTTGAAGAATGTTAGGTTTGAAAAACCATCAGTTAAAATGACATTTGATTTATTGACATATTGATGCAATGTGAACATTTACATAAATATGCCCCTTTCAGCCGTTTTATTCATTTTTGCTAAGTAACATATTGAAAGACATCAGATATTCACATGGGTACCACATTCAAGTCAATTGGAGCTACGGTTTAGGATAAGAAAATCTTTGTAGGTTTTTTCAAAATTTTCACAGTACAGGAAAATTTATCATCGTGGAAACTATGGGTCATTGAGGCTTTTTGTTCCCCATGAGAAATGAGGCATGTACACCAAGTTTCAGAAGAATTTGACAAATTGGGTGAAAAATGCCATCACTTGGAAAATGGGATATTTGGGCATGGTCTGTAGTGCCAAGTGGCAAAAATGACGCAGTATTTTGTTTAAGTTTTTTCCGCTGTTTAGAGAAATAAATCTAAAAGTACATCACAGCTCCAGTGTTGAACCCCATAATATTGCCAGAATTCAATAATGATTCCCGATTTCTTCATCAACTGTTTATGTTCACTTGAGATAAAACAGACTCCCCAATACATCATGTATTTTGACATTTTGTTGTATGAAATTGTGCGTTCAAACGCAAGAAGAAGTGAAAGCAATCTCTCATCGGGGTGCGTGCATTAGACGCGACACGGCTCGCTGTTTCACACAAACTGCTCGCAAACATTTATTTGAGTTGTTTTGCCATTTGTTGAGATGAATAGTATAAAATCGCGTAAATGTTCCAAATGTCAAGAATTAAACACACAAAATTGACACACCTTCGTTCAGACGCAAGCAAAATTCTTCTGGCTTCTAAGTCTGGAGCTCCACCCACTAGTAGACAGAATTGCTTCATTAGAGAGATTTCTCCAGTAGAACTGCATTTGGTAGACAAAGTTATTCCAGCAGAGGGAGCCTCTTTACTCAACCAATGTAAGTGAATAGGATTTTACTTGTAGACCATAATAATCCAGTAGTAGAGGGGCATTGCTCAGCCATTGTAAATCAATGTGATTTTTTTACATTTTTGATCGTCATTTATATAAAAAGCTTAAGTCGCATCAGGTAAAAAAAGACATACCAGCAAACTTCAGAACAGTCCCCATGTCTGTGACAAGTTGGGTGCTTATAGCATTAAAGCTCTTGGAGGTAAGGTTGTTGAAATTTTAGTCTCAGAAAAATACAAAAATAGTATTATTAATAATAATAAATATATGTAACATAACAATATGTTGGCTTTCTCAAGCCAACATAGTTATGTCATCTTGAAGCATGTTAGGTTTGAAAAACCATCAGTCAAAATTACATTTGATTTATTGACACTAATATATTGAGGCAATGTGGTCATTTACATAAACACGCACCTTTCAGCCATTTTGTATTGTATTCATTTTTGCTAAGTAACAAATTGATAGATATAATTTCTACAAATGGGTACAAAATGTCAAGTCAATTGGATCTACGGTTCAAGAGAAGAAGAGTTTTGAATGTTTCCCCAAATTTTCACTGTACAGGACAATCCATCTGCAGAACCTTATGGGTCTTTGAGGCTTTTTTGTTCCCAATGAGAAATGAGGCAAATATACCAAGTTTTAGAATATTTGGAAAATTGGGGTGAAAATTTCATCATTTTGAAAATGTGACGTTCGCCTGTAGCGAACCGCTAAGGGCGAATGTGGGCAATTCTTTGCACAGTACTTCAAAGGGATGTTATCTTGAAGAATGCTAGGTTTGAAAACCCCTCAGTTAAAATTACATTTGATTTATTGACACATATAATGATTAAATGTGGAAATTTTTATAAACACGCCCCTTTCAGCCATTTTATATCGTATTCATTTTTGCTAAGTAAAGTTTTCAAAGACATCAATTCTACACATGTGTACCAAATTTCAAGTCAATTGGATCTACGGTTCAGGAGAAGATTTTTGTAGGTTTTCCCAATTTTTCAGTGTACTGGAAAATCTGTCATGGTGGAAACTATGGGTCCTTGAGGCTTTTTGTTCCCCATGAGAAATGAGTCATGTACACCAAGTTTCAAAAAATTGGACAAATGGGGAGGAAACCCCATCACTTTGAATATAGGACATTTGGGCATGGTCTGATGCGCCCCCTAAGGGTGAATGTGGGCCATTCTTTATTTGAGTGTTACTGTTGGCCTGTAGTATCAATGTACCAAATTAGTAAATTTTTGAACAGAAAATGAGAATTTTGGACATGGCCTATAGCGCCCCCTAAGGGTGAATGTGGACCATTCTTGGTTTGTGGGTTCCTGTTGGCCTGTAGTATCAATGTACCAAATTTGAAAATGTTTGACCAGAAAAGAGGACTTTAAGGCATAGGCTATAGCGCCCCCTAATGGCGAATATGGGTAATTCTTGGTTTGTAGGTTCCTGTTGGACTGTATTATCAATGTAGCAAATTAGAACATTTTTGACCAGAAAATGGGAATTTTGTGCGTGGAGTGTAGCGCCCCCTAAGGGCGAATGTGGGCCATTCTTGGTTTGTGGATTCCTGTTGGCCTGTAGTATCAATATACCAAATTAGAACATTTTTGACCATAAAATGGGAATTTTGCGCATGTCCTGTAGCGCCCACTAAGGGAGAATTTGGGATATTCTTTACGCTGTACTTCAGAGTGATGTCATCTTGACACAAGTTAGGTTTGAAAAACCATTAGTCAAAATTACATTTGATTTATTGACACATGCATATTGATAAAATGTGGTGTTATGTTTAGGGATGTATGCATTGTGTGTCATGTGTTATGTGCATATGTGTATTTATTATTTCTCTCTCTTTTGTTCTTCATGTGTGTCTTTGATTAATAGGATTAAGGGCTACCACCTGTGCACGTTAATCTGTTAGTGATGTCCACGCACTGATTGGTGCATCTCCTGAGGAGTCTAATATAAAGCAGCAGAGAGAGCACTGAGAAGGAGAGAGACATCGCGGCGTTTGAGGTTGTTTCCGCTCTCCAGGCCCAGACAAGGGAGCGCTGGTCGCGCTCTTTGGTGTGTGTGGTCACAATGTGTGTGTCCTACCGTGACTTTTGAAATGATCTTTTCTTGTCAGTTATGATCAGTTAAGAGTTTATGGGTAATGTAGGGTGGAGAATATCTTAACTTTTCTCCTGTTTAATGGTTAGTTAGGGAGGGAGGGAAGTTATACGTTTTTGTTTTGCTTTTTGTTTCGTATAGGTAAGTTAATGGTAATTTCCTTTTTTAGGTAGAGGTATTTTTGTTTTATTTTGAATTGGGCCCTCCTCCCGAGGTAAAACTTTGTTTTGGATTAATTTGAAATGGGTTCCTTAATTTGATATTACTATTTTCTTTTATAACCCCTTGAAAACCCCATGGACTTGAAAATAAAAGGCAGAGATGCCATTTTAGTCCAAAACTTGTTTGGTTATTGTGTGAAATTGGGACTGGAGAGAGTGGACATCTTCAAAGTCTCTCCACTGTTTGTCCGTTGTTTCCTAGTGTACCGCTAGAATGGGGGAAACGTAACAGTGGACATTTACATAAACACGCCCCTTTCAGCCATTTTGTATCGTATTCATTTTTCCTAAGTATCGTTTTCAAAGACATCAATTCTACACATGTGTACCAAATTTCAAGTCAATTAGAGCTAAGGTTCAGGAGAAGAAGAGTTTTGTAGGTTTTCGCAAATTTTCACTATACAGGAAAATCCATCATGGCGGAAGTTATGGGTCCTTGAGGCTTTTTTGTTCCCCATGAGAAATGAGGCATGTACACCAAGTTTCAGAATAATTGGACAAATGGCTTGGAAATGCCATCACTTTGAAAATATTTTATTTGGGCGTGGCCTGTAGCGCCACCTATGGGCGAATGTGGTCCATTCTTGGTTTGGGGGAAACCGTTGGCATGGAGTATCAATGTGCCAATTTAGAAAATTTTTGACCAGTGACTTTTTGAGATATTGGGGCTTAAGACACCTATAATATCACTTCAGAAGGAATGGATTAAACCACTGGAGTGGTATGGATTGCTTTTATGCTGCATTTATGTGATTTTTGTAGCTTCTAAGTTCTGATCACCATTCAAATGCATTGAAAGGTCCAACACGGTTGAGATATTCTTCTAAAAAGCTTAATTTGTGTTTAAGAGGGGGGTTATCCCATGACATTACATTCAAAGCACGATCTGTGCAGTTTGTTTCATTGAGTTTAATCTTTTGAGAACTGTGAAGTCTCATTATTTTCGTACTGTTACATCTGTATTCATTTCAGAGATTAATTGATTGAGATTGTGAGACTGCAGTCAGTATTAAACTTGTAATGATGTCGAGCTTGAAGCACATTCAGCTATTAGTATAGTTGATCTGTTCTCGATGGATCTTCCATGATCCTTCCAACGCTGTCAAGTGAAGCTGAGCAACATCAGTTTCGTCTCTCACACCCTCATTTGTTTGTGTGTGTGAGATGATAAAATACAGACTGCCTGAATGGTGTAAAATCGCGTGAATGTTCAAATACATTCAAGCAAACACATACAACCGACAAACCTCCGTGAAGATGCGAGTAAAAATGAGATCGCCTCGCGAATAGCGTTGTCAGAGGCAACGCTGATAATCATTCTCGGAAGTGTTGATACTAGATTTAGATTCCCGATTTCTTCATCAACTGTTTATGTTCACTTGAGACAAAACAGACTCACCAATATATCATGTAGTTTGACGTTTTGTTGTATGAAATTGTCCGTTCAAACGCAAAAAGAAGAGAAAGCAATCTCGCATCGGGGTGCGTGCGTTAGACGCGACTCGCTGTTTCAAACAAACTGCGCAAAAACATTTATTTGAGTTGTTTTGCCATTTGTTGAGTTGAATAGTGTAAAATCGCTTGAATATTCAAACTGGAAAGTGTTAAAAACACATACAACAGACAAACCTTCGTGTAGATGCGAGTAAAAAGGAGGTTGCGTCACTATCGCGTGCTGTCAGAGACAACGCAGATGAAACATCATTCTCGGAAGTATTGATACTTTAAGGATCGATACGTCCATCCCTTCTTTCTTTAGACATATGTTTCATGTTTGTGTGATAAGTGTTCGCGGAGTTTCACTTGATTTTTCTGACGTGTATCAGACAGATTATCGCTAAAACTGATTCGGCGCACCCGGTTTATTTTTGTTATTTTACAAAAGCTCAAGGTTTTGTTGTTATTGTAAGTGTACACAAATAAAAGTAGACCTTTTATAGGTTGTAATGATCTCTTCCATGTATCTGAATGGGCAAAAATGACGCAGTATTTTGTTTAAGTTTTTTCCGCTGTATAGAGAAATACATCTAAAAGGACATCACAGCGCCAGTGTTGACCCCCGTAATAATGCCAGAATTCAATAATGATTCTCGATTTCAAACTGCTCAAAGATTTATTTGAGTTGTTTTGCCATTTGTTGAGTTGAATAGTGTAAAATCGCTTGAATATTCAAACTGGGAAGCAGTAAAACACATCTCACTGACCTTTGTGCAGTAACTCTCATCGGGGCTCGTGCGTTAGATGCGACGCTTCTCGCTGTTTCACGTAAACTGCTTGAAAAGATTTATTTGAGTTGTTTTGCCATTTGTTGAGATGAATAGTATAAAATTGCATGAATGTTCCAAATGTCAAGCATTAAACACACAATTGACACCTTTGTGCAGACACAGGCTAAATCCATCTGGCTTGGAGCTCCACCCACTAGTAGACAGAATTGCTCCATTAGAGAGATTTCTCCAGTAAAAGTGCATTTGGTAGACAGAGTTACACCAGCAGAGGGAGCCTCTTTGCTCAGCCAATGTAAGTGAATGGGATTTTACTTGTAGACCGTATTAATCCAGTAGAGGGGGCATTTTTGCTCAGCCATTGTAAATCAATGGGATTTTTTACATTTTTGATCGTCATTTATATAAAAAGCTTAAGTCGCATCAGGTAAAAAAAGACATACCATCAAACTTCAGAACAGTCCCCAGGTCTGTGGCAAGTTGGGTACTTATAGCATTAAAGCTCTTGGAGGTAAGGTTGTTGAAATTTTAGTAAGTAAAATAGTATTAATAATAATAATAATAATAAATGTATGTAACATAACAATATGTTGGCTTTCTCAAGCCAACATAGTTATGTCATCTTGAAGCATGTTAGGTTTGAAAAAGGATCAGTCAAAATGACATTTAGTTTATTGACACTAATATATTGAGGCAATGTGGTCATTTACATAAACATGCACCTTTCAGCCATTTTGTATTGTATTCATTTTTGCTAAGTAACAAATTGAAAGACATCAATTCTACACATGGGTACCAAATGTCAAGTCAATTGGATCTACGGTTCAAGAGAAGAAGAGTTTTGAATGTTTCCCCAAATTTTCACTGTACAGGACAATCCATCACGCAGAACCTTATGGGTCCTTGAGGCTTTTTTGTTCCCAATGAGAAATGAGGCAAATATACCAAGTTTTAGAATATTTGGAAAATTGGGGTGAAAGTGCCATCATTTTGAAAATGTGACATTTGGGCGTGGCCTGTAGCGAACCGCTAAGGGCGAATGTCGGCAATTCTTTGCACAGTACTTCAAAGGGATGTTATCTTGAAGCATGTCAGGTTTTAAAATCCCTCAGTCAAAATTACATTTGATTTATTGACATATATATTGATTAAATGTGGACATTTATATAAACACGCCCCTTTCAGCCATTTTTAATCGTACCTTATGGGTCCTTGAGGCTTTTTTGTTCCCAATGAGAAATGAGGCAAGTATACCAAGTTTTAGAATATTTCGAAAATTGTGGTGAAAATGCCATCATTTTGAAAATGTGACATTTGGGCGTGGCCTGTAGCGAACCGCTAAGGGCGAATGTGGGCAATTCTTTGCACAGTACTTCAAAGGGATGTTATCTTGAAGAATGTTAGGTTTGAAAAACCCTGGGTCAAAATTACATTTGATATATTGACATATATATTGATTAAATGTGGACATTTACATAAACACGCCCCTTTCAGCCATTTTATATCGTATTCATTTTTGCTAAGTAACGTTTTCAAAGACATCAATTCTACACATGCGTACCAAATTTCAAGTATATTGGAGCTACGGTTCAGGAGAAGAAGAGTTTTGTAGGTTTTGGCAAATTTTCACTGTACAGGAAAATCCATTAGGGCAGAAGTTATGGGTCCTTGAGGCTTTTTTGTTCCCCATGAGAAATGAGGCATGTACACCAGGTTTGAGAATAATTGGACAAATGGCTTGGAAATGCCATGACTTTGAAAATATTTTTTTGGGGCGTGGCCTGTAGCGCCACCTATGGGCGAATGTGGGCCATTCTTGGTTTGGGGGTACCCGTTGGCATGGAGTATCAATGTGCCAATTTAGAAAATTTTTGACCAGTGACTTTTTGAGATATTGGGGCTCAAGCAGAAGAAGAATAATAATAATAAATATAGCTGCAAGCAGCAATGCGATTCCTCCTCAAAATGGCAAATCATTTAAAATTGTTCAGTAGAGGGTTGGGGTTAAACTCTCCCAATGAAGAAATTCAAAAAACGTGTCTTTCTGTCTGAATCCTAAATTAAACATTTTCAGTGTACAGGAAAATCCATGATGCTGGGATCTTATGGATCCTGGAGGCTTTTTTGTTTACAATGAGAAATGAGTTATGTACATTAAGTTTCAGAAGAACTGAAAAAATGGGGTGGAAATGCCATCACTTTGAATGTGGGACATTGGGGCATAGCCTGTAGCGCCCCCTAATGGTGAATACGGGCAATTCTTGGTTTGTGAGTTCCTGTTGGCCTGTAGTATCAATGTACCAAATTAGAACATTATTGACCAGAAAATGGGAATTTTGGACATGGCCTATATCGCCCCCTAAGGGTGAATGTCGGCCATTCTTGGTTTGTGGGTTCCCGTTGGCCTGTAGTATCAATGTACCAAATTTGAAAATGTTTGACCAAAAAATAGGACTTTAAGGCATAGCCTGTAGCGCCCCCTAATGACGAATATGGGCAATTCTTGGTTTGTGGGTTCCTGTTGGCCTGTAGTGTCAATATACCAAATTAGAACATTTTTGACCATAAAATGGGAATTTTGGGCATAGCCTGTAGCGCCCCCTAATGGCGAATATGGGCAATTCTTTGTTTGTGGGTTCCTGTTGGCCTGTAGTATCAATGTACCAAATTAGAACATTTTTGACCAGCAAATGGGAATTTAGGGCGTGGCCTGTAGCGCCCCCTAAGGGCGAATGTGGGCCATTCTTGGTTTGTGGATTCCTGTTGGTCTGTAGTATCAATATACAAAATTAGAACATTTTTGACCAGAAAATGGGAATTTTGGGCTTGGCCTGTAGCGCCCCCTAAGGGAGAATGTGGGATATTCTTTACGCAGTACTTCAGAGTGATGTCATCTTGAAGTATATATATATATATATATATATATATATATATATATATATATATATAGGTCTGTTTCTAACCCACACCTATAATATCACTTCTGAAGGCATGGATTAAACCACTGGAGTGGTATGGATTACTTTTATGCTGCATTTATGTGATTTTTGTAGCTTCTGAGTTCTGATCACCATTCAAGTCATTGAAAGGTCCAACAGGGTTGAGATAATCTTCTAAAAAGCTTAATTTGTGTTCACCAGAAGAAAGGAAATAATACACATCTGGGATGGAATGAGGGTGAGTATACGATGAGAGAAATTTATTTTTGGGGTAAAAACCATTTGTAGGCTACTTTTTATTTACTTGGAAAATTGTTACTGTCTCTTTAAGAGGATTTTAAACGCATTTCATTCAAGGCACAGTCTGTGCGGCTTGTTTCATTGAGTTTAATCTTTTGAGAACTGTGAAGTCTCATTATTTTCGTGCTGTTACATCTGTATTCATTTCAGAGATTAATTGATTGAGATTGTGAAACTACATACAACCGGCAAACCTCCATGAAGATGCGAGTAAAAATGAGATCGCCTCGCACTGTCAGACACAACGCTGATAATCATTCTCGGAAGTGTTGATACTAGATTTAGATTCGCGATTTCTTCATCAACTGTTTATGTTCACTTGAGACAAAACAGACAATATATCATGTATGGTTGTATGAAAGTGTCCGTTCAAACGCAAGAAGAAGCGAATGCGATCTCTCATCGGGGCTCGTGAGTTAGACGTGACGCTGCTCCCTGTTTCACACAAATATTTGTTTGAGTTGTTTTGCCATTTGTTGAGTTGAATGGTGTAAAATCGCATGAAAGTTCAAACAGGAAAGTGTTAAAAACACATACAACAGACAAACATTGCTCGCATTGAAGACGCGAGTAAAAATGAGATCGCCTCACTATCGCGTACGTGCTGTCAGAGAACACGCAGTGAAACATCATTCTCGGAAGTATTGATACTTTAGGATCGATCCGTCCATCCCTTCTTTCTTTAGACATATGTTTCATGCTTGTGTGATAAGTGTTCGCGGAGTTTCACTTGATTTTTCTGACGTGTATCAGACAGATTATCGCAAAGACAGATTCGATTTACCCTGTTTATTTTCGTTATTTTACAAAAGCTCAAGGTTTTGTTGTATTGTAAGTGTACACAAATAAAAGTAGACCTTTTATAGTTTGTAATGATCTCTTCCATGTATCTGAATGGGCAAAAATGACGCAGTATTTTGTTTAAGTTTTTTCCGCTGTTTAGAACAATGCATCTGAAAGGACATTACAGCGCCATTGTTGACCCCCGTAATAATGCCAGAATTCAATAATGATTCCCGATTTCAAACTCCTCGCAAAGATTTATTTGAGTTGTATGCCATTTGTTGAGTTGAATAGTGTAAAATCGCTTGAATATTCAAACTGGGAAGTAGTAAAACACATCTCACTGACCTTATTTGTGCAGTAACTCTCATCGGGGCTCGTGCGTTAGACGCGACGCATCTCGCGGTTTCACACAAAACTGCTCACAAACATTTATTTGAGTTGTTTTGCCATTTGTTGAGTTGAATAGTGTAAAATCGCTTGAATATTCAAACTGGGAAGCAGTAAAATACATCTCACTGACCTTGTGCAGTAACTCTCATCGGGGCTCGTGCGTTAGACGCGACGATTATCGCTGTTTCACACAAACTGCTCGAAAACATTTATATGAGTTGTTTTACCATTTGTTGAGATGAATAGTATAAAATCGCGTGAATGTTCCAAATGTCAAGCATTAAACACACACAATTGACATACCTTTGTGCAAACGCAGGCAAAATTCTTCTGGCTGAGAAAGTCGGGAGCTCCACCCACTAGTAGCCAGAATTGCTCCATTAGAGAGATTTCTCCAGTAAAAGTGCATTTGGTAGACAGAGTTACACCAGCAGAGGGAGCCTCTTTGCTCAGCCAATGTAAGTGAATGGGATTTTACTTGTAGACCGTATTGATCCAGTAGAGGGGGCATTTTTGCTCAGCCATTGTAAATCAATGGGATTTTTTACATTTTTGATCGTCATTTATATAAAAAGCTTAAGTCGCATCAGGTAAAAAAAGACATGGCAGCAAACTTCAGAACAGTCCCCAGGTCTGTGGCAAGTTGGGTACTTATAGCATTAAAGCTCTTAGAGTTGAGGTTGTTGAAATTTTAAAAGTAAAATAGTATTATTAATAATAATAATAATAAATGTATGTAACATAACAATATGTTGGCTTTCTCAAGCCAGCATAGTTATGTCATCTTGAAGCATGTTAGGTTTAAAAAACCATCAATCAAATTTACATTTGGTTTATTGACACTAATATATTGAGGCAATGTGGTCATTTACATAAACACGCACCTTTCAGCCATTTTGTATTGTATTCATTTTTGCTAAGTAACAAATTGAAAGACATCAATTCTACACATGGGTACCAAATGTCAAGTCAATTGGATCTACGGTTCAAGAGAAGAAGACTTTTGTAGGTTTTGGCAAATTTTCACTGTACAGGACAATCCATTAGGGCAGAAGTTATGGGTCCTTGAGGCTTTTTTGTTCCCAATGAGAAATGAGGCAAGTATACCAAGTTTTAGAATATTTGGAAAATTGGGGTGAAAGTGCCATCATTTTGAAAATGTGACATTTGGGCGTGGCCTGTAGCGAACCGCTAAGGGCGAATGTCGGCAATTCTTTGCACAGTACTTCAAAGGGATGTTATCTTGAAGCGTGTCAGGTTTAAAATCCCTCAGTCAAAATTACATTTGATTTATTGACTTACATATTGATTAAATGTGGACATTTACATAAACACGCCCCTTTCAGCCATTTTTAATCGTACCTTATGGGTCCTTGAGGCTTTTTTGTTCCCAATGAGAAATGAGGCAAGTATACCAAGTTTTAGAATATTTCGAAAATTGTGGTGAAAATGCCATCATTTTGAAAATGTGACATTTGGGCGTGGCCTGTAGCGAACCGCTAAGGGCGAATGTGGGCAATTCTTTGCACAGTACTTCAAAGGGATGTTATCTTGAAGAATGTTAGGTTTGAAAAACCCTGGGTCAAAATTACATTTGATATATTGACATATATATTGATTAAATGTGGACATTTACATAAACACGCTCCTTTCAGCCATTTTATATCGTATTCATTTTTGCTAAGTAACGTTTTCAAAGGCATCAATTCTACACATGCGTACCAAATTTCAAGTATATTGGAGCTACGGTTCAGGAGAAGAAGAGTTTTGTAGGTTTTGGCAAATTTTCACTGTACAGGAAAATCCATTAGGGCAGAAGTTATGGGTCCTTGAGGCTTTTTTGTTCCCCATGAGAAATGAGGCATGTACACCAGGTTTGAGAATAATTGGACAAATGGCTTGGAAATGCCATGACTTTGAAAATATTTTTTTGGGGCGTGGCCTGTAGCGCCACCTATGGGCGAATGTGGGCCATTCTTGGTTTGGGGGTACCCGTTGGCATGGAGTATCAATGTGCCAATTTAGAAAATTTTTGACCAGTGACTTTTTGAGATATTGGGGCTCAAGGAGAATAATAATAATAATAATAATAATAATAATAATAATAAAACTGTCAATAACAATAGATTCCCTCCTATCGGAGGAATCTAATAAAACTGTCAATAACAATAGATTCCCTCCTATCGGAGGAATCTAATAATAATAATAATAATAAAACTATCAATTACAATAGATTCCCTCCTATCGGAGGAATCTAATAATAATAATAATAAATATAGCTGCAAGCAGCAATGCGATTCCTCCTCAAAATGGCAAGTCATTTAAAATTGATCAGTAGAGGGTTGGGGTTAAACCCTCCCAATGAAGATATCCAAAAAACATGTCTTTCTGTCTGAATCCTAAACTAAACATTTTCAGTGTACAGCAAAATCCATGATGCCGGACCTTATGGATCCTGGAGACTTTTTTGTTTACAATGAGAAATGAGGTATGTACATTAAGTTTCAGAAGAACTGAATAAATGGGGATGGAAATAACATCACTTTGAAAATGTGACATTTGGGCATGGCCTGTAGCGCCCACTAAGGGCGAATGTGAGCCATTTTTTGTTTGTGGGTTTGTGTTGTCCAGTAGTATCTAGGAACCAAATTAGAAAGTTTTGGACAAGAAAATGGGACATTTGGGCATGTTCTGATGCGCCCCCTAAGGGTGAATGTGGGCCATTATTGATTTGAGGGTTACTGTTGGCCTGTAGTATCAATGTTCCAAAATAGGAAATTTTGGAACAGAAAATTACAATTTTGGGCATGGCCTATAGCGCCCCCTAAGGGTGAACGTGGGCCATTATTGGTTTGTGGGTTCCTTTTGGCCTACAGTATCAATGTACCAAATTAGGAAATTTTTGAACAGAAAATGAGAATTTTGGAGATGGCCTAAAGCGCCCCCTAAGGGCGAATGTGAGCCATTCTTGGTTTGTGGGTTCCTTTTGGCCTGTAGTACGAATGTACCAAATTAGAAAATGTTTGACCAGAAAATAGGACTTTAATGCATAGCCTGTTGCGCCCCCTAATGGCGATTATCAGCAATTCTTGATTTGAGGGTTCCTATTGGCCAGTAGTATCAATGTACCCAATTAGAAAATTTTGAACATAAAATGTGAATTTTGTGCATGGCCTTTAGCACCCCTAAGGGAGAATGTGGGATATTCTTTACGCAGTACTTCAGAGTGATGTCATCTTGAAGCATGTTAGGTTTGAAAAACCATTAGTCAAAATTACATTTGATTTTTTGACACATGTATATTGATAAAATGTGTACATTTACATAAACACGCCCCTTTCAGCCATTTTGTATCGTATTAATTTTTCCTATGTATCTTTTTCAAAGACATCAATTCTACACATGTGTACCAAATTTCAAATCAATTGGAGCTACGGTTCAGGAGAATAAGAGTTTTGTAGGTTTTCGCAAATTTTCACTGTGCAGGAAAATCGATCATGGCAGAAATTATGGCTCTTTGAGGCTTTTTTGTTCCCCATGAGAAATGAGGAATGTACACCAAGTTTCAGTATAATTGGACAAATGGCGTAGAAATACCATCACTTTGAAAATATTTTTTTTGGGCATTGCCTGTAGCTCCACCTATGGGCAAATGTGGTCCACTCTTGCTTTGGGGGTACCCTTTGGCATGGAGTATCAATGTGCCAATTTAGAAAATTTTTGACCAGTGACTTTTTGAGATATTGGGGCTCAAGGAGAATAATAATAATAATAATAATAATAATAAATATAGCTGAAAGCAGCAATGCGATTCCTCCTCAAAATGGCAAGTCATTAAAATTGATCAGTAGAGGGTTGGGGTTAAATCCTCCCAATGAAGATATCCAAAAAACATGTCTTTCTGTCTGAATCCTAAACTAAACATTTTTAGTGTACAGGAAAATCCATGATGCTGGACCTTATGGATCCTGGAGACTTTTTTGTTTACAATGAGAAATGAGGTATGTACATTAAGTTTCAGAAGAACTGAATAAATGGGGATGGAAATACCATCACTTTGAAAATGTGACATTTGGGCATGGCCTGTAGCGCCCCCTGAGGGCGAATGTGAGCCATTTTTTGTTTGTGGGTTCCTGTTGGCCTGTAGTATCAATGTACCAAATTAGAAAGTTTTGGACAAGAAAATGGGAAATTTGGGCATGTTCTGATGCGCCCCCTAAGGGTGAATGTGTGCCATTATTGATTTGTGGGTTCCTGTTGGCCTGTAGTATCAATGTACCAAATTAGAAAATTTTGACCATAAAATGGGAATTTTGTGCATGGCCGTTAGCACCCCCTAAGGGCGAATGTGAGCCATTCTTGGTTTGTGGGTTTGTGTTGGCCAGTAGTATCAATGTACCAAATTAGAAAGTTTTACACAAGAAAATGGGAAATTTGGGCGTGGCCTGTTGCGCCCCCTATGGGTGAATGTGTGCCAATCTTTGCTCAGTACTTCAGAGTTATGTCATCTTGAAGCATGTTAGGTATTAAAAACCATCAGTCAAAATTATATTTGATTTATTGACATATATATTGATAAATTTGTACATTTACATAAACATGCCCCTTTCAGCCATTTTGTATCGTATTAATTTTTCCTAAGTAACTTTATCAAAGTCATCAATTCTACACATGTGTACCAAAGTTCAAGTCAATTTGATCTACGGTTCAGGAGAAGAAGATTTTTGTATGTTTTCCCAAATTTTCGGTTTTCAGGAAAATCTGTCATTGTGGAAACTATGGGTCCTTGAGGCTTTTGTTCCCCATGAGAAATGAGTCATGTACACCAAGTTTCAGAAGAATTGGACAAATCGGGAGGAAATGCCATCACCTTGAATATGGGAAATTTGGGCATGGTCTGATGCGCCCCCTAAGGGTGAATGTGGGCCATTATTGATTTGAGGGTTCCTGTTGGCCTGTAGTATCAATGTACCAAATTAGGAAATTTTGGAACAGAAAATGACAATTTTGTGCATGGCCTATAGCGCCCCCTAAGGGTGAAAGTGGGCCATTCTTGATTTGAGGGTTCCTGTTGGCCTGTAGTATCAATGTACCAAATTTGAAAATGTTTGACCAGAAAATAGGACTTTAATGCATAGCCTGTAGCGCCCCCTAATGGTGATTATCGGCAGTTCTTGATTTGAGGGTTCCTGTTGGCCTGTAGTATCAATGTACCAAATTTGAAAATGTTTGACCAGAAAATAGGACTTTAAGGCATAATCTGTAGTGCCCCCTAATGGCGAATATGGGCAATTCTTGGTTTGTGGGTTCCTGTTGGCCTGTAGTATCAATGTACCAAATTAGAAAATTTTGACGATAAAATGGGAATTTTGTGCATGGCCGTTAGCACCCCCTAAGGGAGAATAAGGGATGTTCTTTACGCAGTACTTCAGAGAGATGTCATCTTGAAGCATGTTAGGTTTGAAAAACCATTAGTCAAAATTACATTTGATTTTTTGACACATGTATATTGATAAAATGTGGACATTTACATAAACACGGCCCTTTCAGCCATTTTGTATCATATTAATTTTTCCTAAGTATCTTTTTCAAAGACATCAATTCTACACATGTGTACCAAATTTCAAATCAATTGGAGCTACGGTTCAGGAGAATAAAAGTTTTGTAGGTTTTCGCAAATTTTCACTGTACAGGAAAATCGATCATGGCGGAAGTTATGGCTCTTTGAGGCTTTTTTGTTCCCCATGAGAAATGAGACATGTACACCAAGTTTCAGAAGAACTAAATAAATGTGGATGGAAATAACATCACTTTGAAAATGTCACATTTGGGCATGGCCTGTAGCGCCCCCTAAGGGCGAATGTGAGCCATTATTGATTTGAGGGTTCCTGTTAGCCTGTAGTATCAATGTACCAAATTTGAAAATGTTTGACCAGAAAATAGGACTTTAATGCATAGCCTGTTGCGCCCCCTAATGGCGATTATCAGTAATTCTTGATTTGAGGGTTCCTGTTGGCCAGTAGTATCAATGTACCCAATTAGAAAATTTTAAACATAAAATGTGAATTTTGTGCATGGCCTTTAGCACCCCCTAAGGGAGAATGTGGGATATTCTTTACGCAGTATTTCAGAGAGATGTCATCTTGAAGCATGTTAGGTTTGAAAAACCATTAGTCAAAATTACATTCGATTTTTTGACACATGTATATTGATAAAATGTGTACATTTACATAAACACGCCCCTTTCAGCCATTTTGTATCGTATTAATTTTTCCTATGTATCTTTTTCAAAGACATCAATTCTACACATGTGTACCAAATTTCAAATCAATTGGAGCTACGGTTCAGGAGAATAAGAGTTTTGTAAGTTTTCGCAAATTTTCACTGTACAGGAAAATCGATCATGGCAGAAGTTATGGCTCTTTGAGGCTTTTTTGTTCCCCATGAGAAATGAGGAATGTACACCAAGTTTCAGTATAATTGGACAAATGGCGTAGAAATACCATCACTTTGAAAATATTTTTTTTGGGCATTGCCTGTAGCACCACCTATGGGCAAATGTGGTCCACTCTTGCTTTGGGGGTACCCTTTGGCATGGAGTATCAATGTGCCAATTTAGAAAATTTTTGACCAGTGACTTTTTGAGATATTGGGGCTCAAGGAGAATAATAATAATAATTAAAGCTGCAAGCAGCGATGACGGGCCCAAGCCGGTGGCACTGCAACCCTGGTGCCTTTAGTTACCGGGCTCATTTCCACTTGGTGGCTTTCGGAAAACAAAGGATGATGGACACAGCAACAACTCAAAAATATAGCTGCAAGCAGCAATGCGATTCCTCCTCAAAATGGCAAATCATTTAAAATTGATCAATAGAGGGTTGGGGTTAAACCCTCCCAATGAAAAAATCCAAAAAACATGTCTTTCTGTCTGAATCCTAAACTAAACATTTTCAGTGTACAGGAAAATCCATCATGCCGGACCTTATGGATCCTGTAGGGTTTTTTGTTTACAATGAGAAATGAGGTATGTTCACCAGGTTTCAGAAAAACTAAATAAATGGGGTGGAAATACAATCACTTTGAAAAAATGACATTTGGGCATGGCCTGTAGCGCCCCTTAAGGGCGAATGTGAGCCATTCTTGGTTTGTAGGTTCCTGTTGGCCTGTAGAATTAATGTACCAAATTAGAAAGTATTTGACAAAAAAATTTGCAATTTGGGAATGGCCTTTAGCGCCCCCTAAGGGCGAATGTGAGACATTCTTGGTTTGTGGATTTCTGTTGGCCTGTAGTGGCAATATAACAAATTAGAAAATTTTTGAACATAAAATGGGTATTTTGGGCATAGCCTGTAGCGCCCCCTAATGGCGAATATGGGCAATTCTTTGTTTGTGGGTTCCTGTTGGCCTGTAGTATCAATGTACCAAATTAGAACATTTTTGACCAGCAAATGGGAATTTAGGGCGTGACCTGTAGCGCCCCCTAAGGGCGAATGTGGGCCATTCTTGGTTTGTGGATTCCTGTTGGCCTGTAGTATCAATGTACCAAATTAGAACATTTTTGACCAGAAAATGGGAATTTTGGGCATGGCCTGTAGCGCCCCCTAAGGGCGAATGTGGGATATTCTTTACGCAGTACTTCAGAGTGATGTCATCTTTAAGTATATATATATATATATATATATATATATATATATATATATATAGGTCTATTTCTAACCCACACCTATAATATCACTTCTGAAGGCATGGATTAAACCACTGGAGTGGTATGGATTACTTTTATGCTGCATTTATGTGATTTTTGTAGCTTCTGAGTTCTGATCACCATTCAAGTTATTGAAAGGTCCAATTGGGTTGAGATAATATTCTAAAAAGCTTAATTTGTGTTCACTAGAAGAAAGAAAATAATACACATCTGGGATGGAATGAGGGTGAGTATACGATGAGAGAAATTTATTTTGGGGGTGAAAACCATTTGTAGGCCTACTTTTTATTTACTTGGAAAATTGTTACTGTCTCTTTAAGAGGATTTTAAACGCATTTCATTCAAGGCACAGTCTGTGCGGCTTGTTTTATTGAGTTTAAACTTTGAGAACTGTGAAGTCTCATTATTTTCGTGCTGTTACATCTGTATTCATTTCAGAGATTAATTGATTGAGATTGTGAAACTACATACAACCGACAAACCTCCGTGAAGATGCGAGTAAAAATGAGATGCCTCGCGCTGTCAGACACAACGCTGATAATCATTCTCGGAAGTGTTGATACTAGATTTAGATTTGCGATTTCTTCATCAACTGTTTATGTTCGCTTGAGACAAAACAGACAATATATCATGTATTTTGACATTTTGTAGTATGAAATTGTCCGTTCAAACGCAAGAAGAAGCGAATGCGATCTCTCATCGGGGCTCGTGCGTTAGACGCGACGCATCTCGCGGTTTCACACAAAACTGCTCACAAACATTTATTTGAGTTGTTTCGTCATTTTTTTTCCAGAAATAACTAGCAATACTCCTACAAATAAATGCTTCGTAACTAAAACGTTTTGACTTTCTATAGAAAATATAGACAACACATGTTCTTACCTTGCAAAAATCGCCTCAGTATTTAATTTGAAGCAGTAAATCCAACACTGGAGTAAATCTCTCGTGATATCACCTTCCCATTGAAATGAAGGAAGACGGTGATGACGATACAGTTATTATTCTTGCCCAGTAACCCCTTAACCAATCACATGTGCCTTTAGCTTGTATTGTCATGAGTATCTGGGCAGATTTCAGAAATAAAATCGGTGATCGGACGACGATGACACTGAGACAGGAACCATGGGAATAATTGTTCCCAAATTTGAACGCTCTGGCTGTAAATGGTTAAAGGCTGTTAAAAATTGTATCCGCCACTCAGTTGATGTATATATATTGAGTGGGGACACATTGTTTGCCTTTTTTCTGGGATTCGACTGCAAAAGAGCTCAAGCAACTGTTGAACTCAGTCCCTGCCCATTCTGGACTCAGACCTGTTGTAAATCATTGAACAATGAGGCTTGGATGCCCTCTATTGGACATTTCTTGTAATTGCCACTCAGAGAATGAACAGACAGTGGATTAAACTTTAGTTTTTTAGGCTTTAGTTCTTTGTTGTATTCACCTGCTACGGCGTGTGTAACATTTTTCTGTCAACTCTGCATACAGGTGAAACTCGAAAAATTAGAATATCGTGCAAAAGTTAATGTAAACCATACTATGTTGAACACAAGAGGGCAGTATAGCCCTATGTATTACTTCACAAGACCCAACGTCCCCCCCTCCCCTCCTCACACACAGAGACTAGAGAGTGACTTGCAAAATTCTGACATTTTCTCCACATTCAACCCAAAATATCTGACTTTCTGTTGCTCGGAGCTAATGACTGTAAATTAGAAAGTTGTCCAGCTTGAGGAGAACTATATCAATACCAATTTTTGTACCTGTAGATGAAACTAACCCCCCACTTTTTTGTCAAAAGGTGGCGCTACTGAGCCCCTCACCACACCCATTTCTGAAACTTTGCACATGTCTACTGGCTAATAAATGTGACGTGTCTGTCGAGTTTCATGCAATTTCAATGATGTAAAGAGTCTCAAAAGCATCAATAAAGAAAAGTAAAGTTTGAAGCGTTGCCACGGCAACAGTATCTAAGATATCAATAATCCTTTCACAGGTCTAAATCTGCCATGTGTTTACATTATACATGTAAAGTTTGAAGCAAATCGGGTAAAAACAAGAGGGTGATTTCAAAGCATTTTGAAAGTCACACACTTCCTGCTGCCAGTTGGTGGCGCTATAACTTTGACTCACAATAGTCACATCCATGTGATCGGCCTCTTACAGCGAACACACTGCTGAAGTTTCATCAAGATCTGTTAATTTATGCAGAAGTTATAACACACTTCCTGTCTCACTTTTCTCGCCATAAATTTGTTTCCTCGCCACGGCCAAACCGTTCGAGATATCAAAAATCCGCTGGCAATTTTTCATCCTCAATGTCTTGACTTCATGCTGACTGAGATTCGTGGCGATTAAATGATTTCTCTAGGAGGAGTATTTCAAATTCCATTGTATACGTTTTCCAAACAACCCTAAATAGCCGACTTCCTGTTGGGCTGAGGTAAAAAGTAAGAGCATGAAGGATATATGAAATGATGAGATCTATATGTGTACCGACTTTCATATTATTACATGCAAGTGTGTTTGATTTATGGACCAAGGTTTCGGGCCCCGTTCCAGGGGGCGCTGTTAAGCCCCCCTGCCACGCCCGGGTACCATCTTCAGCCCAGCCCTGATGGCCGCGGGTTCTGACCCATGTGCATAGTTTCAAGAGTAAAAGAGCACGTTAAGGTCCCCAAAAGTGCCCGAATAGTCGATAAAATAATAATAATAATTAAAGCTGCAAGCAGCGATGACGGGCCCAAGCCGGTGGCACCGCAACCCTGGTGCCTTTAGTTACCGGGCTCATTTCCACTTGGTGGCTTTCGGAAAACAAAGGATGATGGACACAGCAACAACTCAAAAATATAGCTGCAAGCAGCAATGCGATTCCTCCTCAAAATGGCAAATCATTTAAAATTGATCAATAGAGGGTTGGGGTTAAACCCTCCCAATGAAAAAATCCAAAAAACATGTCTTTCTGTCTGAATCCTAAACTAAACATTTTCAGTGTACAGGAAAATCCATCATGCCGGACCTTATGGATCCTGTAGGGTTTTTTGTTTACAATGAGAAATGAGGTATGTTCACCAGGTTTCAGAAAAACTAAATAAATGGGGTGGAAATACAATCACTTTGAAAAATTGACATTTGGGCATGGCCTGTACCGCCCCCTAAGGGCGAATGTGAGCCATTCTTGGTTTGTAGGTTCCTGTTGGCCTGTAGTATTAATGTACCAAATTAGAAAGTATTTGACAAAAAAATGTGCAATTTGGGAATGTCCTTTAGCACCCCCTAAGGGCAAATGTGAGACATTCTTGGTTTGTGGATTTCTGTTGGCCTGTAGTGTCAATATACCAAATTAGAAAATTTTTGACCATAAAATGGGAATTTTGGGCATAGCCTGTAGCGCCCCCTAATGGCGAATATGGGCAATTCTTTGTTTGTGGGTTCCTGTTGGCCTGTAGTATCAATGTACCAAATTAGAACATTTTTGACCAGCAAATGGGAATTTAGGGCGTGGCCTGTAGCGCCCCATAAGGGCGAATGTGGGCCACTCTTGGTTTGTGAATTCCTGTTGGCCTGTAGTATCAATATACAACATTAGAACATTTTTGACCAGAAAATGGGAATTTTGGGCATGGCCTGTAGCGCCCCCTAAGGGCGAATGTGGGATATTCTTTACGCAGTACTTCAGAGTGATGTCATCTTGAAGTATATATATATAGGTCTATTTCTAACCCACACCTATAATATCACTTCTGAAGGCATGGATTTAACCACTGGAGTGGTATGGATTACTTTTATGCTGCATTTATTTGATTTTTGCAGCTTCTGAGTTCTGATCACCATTCAAGTCATTGAAAGGTCCAACAGGGTTGAGATAATCTTCTAAAAAGCTTAATTTGTGTTCACTAGAAGAAAGAAAACAATACACATCTGGGATGCAATGAGGGTGAGTATACGATGAGAGAAATTTATTTTTGGGGTGAAAACCATTTGTAGGCCTACTTTTTATTTACTTGGAAAATTGTTACTGTCTCTTTAAGAGGATTTTAAACGCATTTCATTCAAGGCACAGTCTGTGCGGCTTGTTTTAGTGAGTTTAATCTTTTGAGAACTGTGAAGTCTCATTATTTTCGTGCTGTTACATCTGTATTCATTTCAGAGATTACTTGATTGAGATTGTGAAACTACATACAACCGACAAACCTCCATGAAGATGCGAGTAAAAATGAGATGCCTCGCGCTGTCAGACACAACGCTGATAATCATTCTCGGAAGTGTTGATACTAGATTTCGATTCGCGATTTCTTCATCAACTGTTTATGTTCACTTGGGACAAAACAGACAATATATCATGTAATTTGACATTTTGTAGTATGAAATTGTCCGTTCAAACGCAAGAAGAAGCGAATGCGATCTCTCATCGGGGCTCGTGCGTTAGACGCGACGCATCTCGCGGTTTCACACAAAACTGCTCACAAACATTTATTTGAGTTGTTTTGTCATTTTTTTCCAGAAATAACTAGCAATACTCCTACAAATAAATGCTTCGTCACTAAAACGTTTTGACTTTCTATAGAAAATATAGACAACACACGTTCTTACCTTGCAAAAATCGCCTCAGTATTTAATTTGAAGCAGTAAATCCAACACTGGAGTAAATCTCTCGTGATATCACCTTCCCATTGAAATGAAGGAAGACGGTGATGACGATACAGTTATTATTCTTGCCCAGTAACCCCTTAACCAATCACATGTGCCTTTAGCTTGTATTGTCATGAGTATCTGGGCAGACTTCAGAAATAAAATCGGTGATCGGACGACGATGACACTGAGACAGGAACCATGGGAATAATTGTTCCCAAATTTGAACGCTCTGGCTGTAAATGGTTAAAGGTTGTTAAAAATTGTATCCTCCACTCAGTTGATGTATATATTGAGTGGGGACACATTGTTTGCCTTTTTTCTGGGATTCGACTGCAAAAGAGCTCAAGCAACTGTTGAACTCAGTCCCTGCCCATTCTGGACTCAGACCTGTTGTAAATCATTGAACAATGAGGCTTGGATGCCATCTATTGGACATTTCTTGTAATTGCCACTCAGAGAATGAACAGACAGTGGATTAAACTTTAGTTTTTTAGGCTTTAGTTCTTTGTTGTATTCACCTGCTACGGCGTGTGTAACATTTTTCTGTCAACTCTGCATACAGGTGAAACTCGAAAAATTAGAATATCGTGCAAAAGTTAATGTAACCCATACTATGTTGAACACAAGAGGGCAGTATAGCCCTATGTATTACTTCACAAGACCCCCTCCCTTCCTACTCCTCACACACAAAGTCTTAGAGAGTGACTTGCAAAATTCTGACATTTTCTCCACATTCAAACCAAAATATCTGACTTTCTGTTGGTCGGAGCTAATGACTGTAAATTAGAAAGTTGTCCGGCTTGAGGAGAACTATATCAATACCAATTTTTGTACCTGTAGATGAAACTAACCCCCCACTTTTTTGTCAAAAGGTGGCGCTACTGAGCCCCTCACCACACCCATTTCTGAAACTTTGCACATGTCTACTGGCTAATAAATGTGACGTCTCTGTCGAGTTTCATGCAATTTCAAGTATGTTAAGAGTCTCAAAAGCATCAATAAAGAAAAGTAAAGTTTGAAGTGTTGCCACGGCAACAGTATCTAAGATATCAATAATCCTTTCACAGGTCTAAATCTGCCGTGTGTTTACATTATACACGTAAAGTTTGAAGCAAATCGGGTAAAAACAAGAGGGTGATTTCAAAGCATTTTGAAAGTGACACACTTCCTGCTGCCAGTTGGTGGCGCTATAACTTTGACTCACAATAGTCACATCCATGTGATCGGCCTCTTACAACGAACACACTGCTGAAGTTTCATCAAGATCTGTTAATTTATGCAGAAGTTATAACACACTTCCTGTCTCACTTTTCTCGCCATAAATTTGTTTCCTCGCCACGGCCAAACCGTTCGAGATATCAAAAATCCGCTGGCAATTTTTCATCCTCAATGTCTTGACTTCATGCTGACTGAGATTCGTGGCGATTAAATGATTTCTCTAGGAGGAGTATTTCAAATTCCATTGTATACGTTTTCCAAACAACCCTAAATAGCCGACTTCCTGTTGGGCTGAGGTAAAAAGTAAGAGCATGAAGTATATATGAAACGATGAGATCTATATGTGTACCGACTTTCATATTATTACATGCAAGTGTGTTTGATTTATGGACCATGGTTTCGGACCCCGTTCCAGGGGGCGCTGCTGAAACCCCCTGCCACGCCCGGGTACCATCTTCAGCCCAGCCCTGATGGCCGCAGGTTCTGACCCGTGTGCAAAGTTTCAAGAGTTTTAGAGCATGTTAAGGCCCCCAAAAGTGCCCGAATAGTCGATAAAATAATAATAATAATAATAATTAAAGCTGCAAGCAGCGATGACGGGCCCAAGCCGGTGGCACCGCAACCCTGGTGCCTTTAGTTACCGGGCTCATTTCCACTTGGTGGCTTTCGGAAAACAAAGGATGATGGACACAGCAACAACTCAAAAATATAGCTGCAAGCAGCAATGCGATTCCTCCTCAAAATGGCAAATCATTTAAAATTGATCAATAGAGGGTTGGGGTTAAACCCTCCCAATGAAAAAATCCAAAAAACATGTCTTTCTGTCAGAATCCTAAACTAAACATTTTCAGTGTACAGGAAAATCCATCATGTCGGACCTTATGGATCCTGTAGGGTTTTTTGTTTACAATGAGAAATGAGGTTTGTTCACCAGGTTTCAGAAAAACTAAATAAATGTGTTGGAAATACAAACACTTTGAAAAAATGACATTTGGGCATGGCCTGTAGCTCCCCCTAAGGGTGAATGTGAGCCATTCTTGGTTTGTAGGTTCCTGTTGGCCTGTAGTATTAATGTACCAATTTAGAAAGTATTTGACAAAAAAATGTGCAATTTGGGAATGGCCTGTAGCGCCCCCTAAGGGCGAATGTGGGCCATTCTTGGTTTGTGGATTCCTGTTGGCCTGTAGTATCAATATACAAAATTAGAACATTTTTGACCAGAAAATGGGAATTTTGGGCATGGCCTGTAGCGCCCCCTTAGGGCGAATGTGGGATATTCTTTACGCAGTACTTCAGAGTGATGTCATCTTTAAGTATATATATATATAGGTCTGTATCTAACCCACACCTATAATATCACTTCTGAAGGCATGGATTAAACCACAGGAGTGGTATGGATTACTTTTATGCTGCATTTATGTGATTTTTGTAGCTTCTGAGTTCTGATCACCATTCAAGTCATTGAAAGGTCCAACAGGGTTGAGATAATCTTCTAAAAAGCTTAATTTGTGTTCACTAGAAGAAAGAAAATAATACACATCTGGGATGGAATGAGGGTGAGTATACGATGAGAGAAATTTATTTTGGGGGTGAAAACCATTTGTAGGCTAATTTTTATTTACTTGGAAAATTGTTACTGTCTCTTTAAGAGGATTTTAAACGCATTTCATTCAAGCCGTCAAGCCGTCTTTGCGGCTTGTTTTATTGAGATATAATCTTTTGAGAACTGTGAATCTCATTATTTTCGTGCTGTTACATCTGTATTCATTTCAGAGATTAATTGATTGAGATTGTGAAACTACATACAACCGACAAACCTCCATGAAGATGCGAGTAAAAATGAGATTCCTCGCGCTGTCAGACACAAAGCTGATAATCATTCTCGGAAGTGTTGATACTAGATTTAGATTCCCGATTTCTTCATCAACTGTTTATGGTCACTTGAGACAAAACAGACAATATATCATGTATTTTGACATTTTGTTGTTATGAAATTGTCCGTTCAAACGCAAGAAGAAGCGAATGCGATCTCTCATCGGGGCTCGTGAGTTAGACGTGACGCTGCTCGCGGTTTCACACAAAACTGCTCACAAACATTTATTTGAGTTGTTTCGTCATTTTTTTTCAGAAATAACTAGCAATACTCCTACAAATAAATGCTTCGTCACTAAAACGTTTTGACTTTCTATAGAAAATATAGACAACACACGTTCTTACCTTGCAAAAATCGCCTCAGTATTTAATTTGAAGCAGTAAATCCAACACTGGAGTAAATCTCTCGTGATATCACCTTTCCATTGAAATGAAGGAAGACGGTGATGACGATACAGTTATTATTCTTGCCCAGTAACCCCTTAACCAATCACATGTGCCTTTAGCTTGTATTGTCATGAGTATCTGGGCAGACTTCAGAAATAAAATCGGTGATCGGACGACGATGACACTGAGACAGGAACCATGGGAATAATTGTTCCCAAATTTGAACGCTCTGGCTGTAAATGGTTAAAGGTTGTTAAAAATTGTATCCGCCACTCAGTTGATGTATATATTGAGTGGGGACACAGTGTTTGCCTTTTTTCTGGGATTCGACGGCAAAAGAGCTCAAGCAACTGTTGAACTCAGTCCCTGCCCATTCTGGACTCAGCCTGTTGTAAATAATAGAACAATGAGGCTTGGATGCCATCTATTGGACATTTCTTGTAATTGCCACTCAGAGAATGAACAGACAGTGGATTAAATTTTAGTTTTTTAGGCTTTAGTTCTTTGTTGTATTCACCTGCTACGGCGTGTGTAACATTTTTCTGTCAACTCTGCATACAGGTGAAACTCGAAAAATTAGAATATCGTGCAAAAGTTAATGTAACCCATACTATGTTGAACACAAGAGGGCAGTATAGCCCTATGTATTACTTCACAAGCCCCCCTCCCTTCCTACTCCTCACACACAAAGTCTTAGAGAGTGACTTGCAAAATTCTGACATTTTCTCCACATTCAAACCAAAATATCTGACTTTCTGTTGGTCGGAGCTAATGACTGTAAATTAGAAAGTTGTCCGGCTTGAGGAGAACTATATCAATACCAATTTTTGTACCTGTAGATGAAACTAACCCCCCACTTTTTTGTCAAAAGGTGGCGCTACTGAGCCCCTCACCACACCCATTTCTGAAACTTTGCACATGTCTACTGGCTAATAAATGTGACGTCTCTGTCGAGTTTCATGCAATTTCAAGTATGTTAAGAGTCTCAAAAGCATCAATAAAGAAAAGTAAAGTTTGAAGCGTTGCCACGGCAACAGTATCTAAGATATCAATAATCCTTTCACAGGTCTAAATCTGCCGTGTGTTTACATTATACACGTAAAGTTTGAAGCAAATCGGGTAAAAACAAGAGGGTGATTTCAAAGCATTTTGAAAGTGACACACTTCCTGCTGCCAGTTGGTGGCGCTATAACTTTGACTCACAATAGTCACATCCATGTGATCGGCCTCTTACAACGAACACACTGCTGAAGTTTCATCAAGATCTGTTAATTTATGCAGAAGTTATAACACACTTCCTGTCTCACTTTTCTCGCCATAAATTTGTTTCCTCGCCACGGCCAAACCGTTCGAGATATCAAAAATCCGCTGGCAATTTTTCATCCTCAATGTCTTGACTTCATGCTGACTGAGATTCGTGGCGATTAAATGATTTCTCTAGGAGGAGTATTTCAAATTCCATTGTATACGTTTTCCAAACAACCCTAAATAGCCGACTTCCTGTTGGGCTGAGGTAAAAAGTAAGAGCATGAAGTATATATGAAACGATGAGATCTATATGTGTACCGACTTTCATATTATTACATGCAAGTGTGTTTGATTTATGGACCAAGGTTTCGGACCCCGTTCCAGGGGGCGCTGCTGAGCCCCCCTGCCACGCCCGGGTACCATCTTCAGCCCAGCCCTGATGGCCGCAGGTTCTGACCCGTGTGCAAAGTTTCAAGAGTTTTAGAGCATGTTAAGGCCCCCAAAAGTGCCCGAATAGTCGATAAAATAATAATAATAATAATAATAATAATAATAATAATCCTAAGGAAAACAATAGGGCCTTCGCCTTTTCAGGCTTGGGCCCTAATGATAATAATAATAATAATAATTCTAAGGAAAACAATAGGGCCTTCGCCTTTTCAGGCTTGGGCCCTAATTAAAGCTGCAAGCAGCGATGACGGGCCCAAGCCGGTGGCACCGCAACCCTGGTGCCTTTAGTTACCGGGCTCATTTCCACTTGGTGGCTTTCGGAAAACAAAGGATGATGGACACAGCAACAACTCAAAAATATAGCTGCAAGCAGCAATGCGATTCCTCCTCAAAATGGCAAATCATTTAAAATTGATCAATAGAGGGTTGGGGTTAAACCCTCCCAATGAAAAAATCCAAAAAACATGTCTTTCTGTCTGAATCCTAAACTAAACATTTTCAGTGTACAGGAAAATCCATCATGCCGGACCTTATGGATCCTGTAGGGTTTTTTGTTTACAATGAGAAATGAGGTATGTTCACCAGGTTTCAGAAAAACTAAATAAATGGGGTGGAAATACAATCACTTTGAAAAATTGACATTTGGTCATGGCCTGTACCGCCCCCTAAGGGCGAATGTGAGCCATTCTTGGTTTGTAGGTTCCTGTTGGCCTGTAGTATTAATGTACCAAATTAGAAAGTATTTGACAAAAAAATGTGCAATTTGGGAATGTCCTTTAGCACCCCCTAAGGGCAAATGTGAGACATTCTTGGTTTGTGGATTTCTGTTGGCCTGTAGTGTCAATATACCAAATTAGAAAATTTTTGACCATAAAATGGGAATTTTGGGCATAGCCTGTAGCGCCCCCTAATGGCGAATATGGGCAATTCTTTGTTTGTGGGTTCCTGTTGGCCTGTAGTATCAATGTACCAAATTAGAACATTTTTGACCAGCAAATGGGAATTTAGGGCGTGGCCTGTAGCGCCCCATAAGGGCGAATGTGGGCCACTCTTGGTTTGTGAATTCCTGTTGGCCTGTAGTATCAATATACAACATTAGAACATTTTTGACCAGAAAATGGGAATTTTGGGCATGGCCTGTAGCGCCCCCTAAGGGCGAATGTGGGATATTCTTTACGCAGTACTTCAGAGTGATGTCATCTTGAAGTATATATATATAGGTCTATTTCTAACCCACACCTATAATATCACTTCTGAAGGCATGGATTTAACCACTGGAGTGGTATGGATTACTTTTATGCTGCATTTATTTGATTTTTGTAGCTTCTGAGTTCTGATCACCATTCAAGTCATTGAAAGGTCCAACAGGGTTGAGATAATCTTCTAAAAAGCTTAATTTGTGTTCACTAGAAGAAAGAAAACAATACACATCTGGGATGCAATGAGGGTGAGTATACGATGAGAGAAATTTATTTTTGGGGTGAAAACCATTTGTAGGCCTACTTTTTATTTACTTGGAAAATTGTTACTGTCTCTTTAAGAGGATTTTAAACGCATTTCATTCAAGGCACAGTCTGTGCGGCTTGTTTTAGTGAGTTTAATCTTTTGAGAACTGTGAAGTCTCATTATTTTCGTGCTGTTACATCTGTATTCATTTCAGAGATTACTTGATTGAGATTGTGAAACTACATACAACCGACAAACCTCCATGAAGATGCGAGTAAAAATGAGATGCCTCGCGCTGTCAGACACAACGCTGATAATCATTCTCGGAAGTGTTGATACTAGATTTCGATTCGCGATTTCTTCATCAACTGTTTATGTTCACTTGGGACAAAACAGACAATATATCATGTAATTTGACATTTTGTAGTATGAAATTGTCCGTTCAAACGCAAGAAGAAGCGAATGCGATCTCTCATCGGGGCTCGTGCGTTAGACGCGACGCATCTCGCGGTTTCACACAAAACTGCTCACAAACATTTATTTGAGTTGTTTTGTCATTTTTTTCCAAAAATAACTAGCAATACTCCTACAAATAAATGCTTCGTAACTAAAACGTTTTGACTTTCTATAGAAAATATAGACAACACACGTTCTTACCTTGCAAAAATCGCCTCAGTATTTAATTTGAAGCAGTAAATCCAACACTGGAGTAAATCTCTCGTGATATCACCTTTCCATTGAAATGAAGGAAGACGGTGATGACGATACAGTTATTATTCTTGCCCAGTAACCCCTTAACCAATCACATGTGCCTTTAGCTTGTATTGTCATGAGTATCTGGGCAGACTTCAGAAATAAAATCGGTGATCGGACGACGATGACACTGAGACAGGAACCATGGGAATAATTGTTCCCAAATTTGAACGCTCTGGCTGTAAATGGTTAAAGGTTGTTAAAAATTGTATCCTCCACTCAGTTGATGTATATATTGAGTGGGGACACATTGTTTGCCTTTTTTTCTGGGATTCGACTGCAAAAGAGCTCAAGCAACTGTTGAACTCAGTCCCTGCCCATTCTGGACTCAGACCTGTTGTAAATCATTGAACAATGAGGCTTGGATGCCATCTATTGGACATTTCTTGTAATTGCCACTCAGAGAATGAACAGACAGTGGATTAAACTTTAGTTTTTTAGGCTTTAGTTCTTTGTTGTATTCACCTGCTACGGCGTGTGTAACATTTTTCTGTCAACTCTGCATACAGGTGAAACTCGAAAAATTAGAATATCGTGCAAAAGTTAATGTAACCCATACTATGTTGAACACAAGAGGGCAGTATAGCCCTATGTATTACTTCACAAGCCCCCCTCCCTTCCTACTCCTCACACACAAAGTCTTAGAGAGTGACTTGCAAAATTCTGACATTTTCTCCACATTCAAACCAAAATATCTGACTTTCTGTTGGTCGGAGCTAATGACTGTAAATTAGAAAGTTGTCCGGCTTGAGGAGAACTATATCAATACCAATTTTTGTACCTGTAGATGAAACTAACCCCCCACTTTTTTGTCAAAAGGTGGCGCTACTGAGCCCCTCACCACACCCATTTCTGAAACTTTGCACATGTCTACTGGCTAATAAATGTGACGTCTCTGTCGAGTTTCATGCAATTTCAAGTATGTTAAGAGTCTCAAAAGCATCAATAAAGAAAAGTAAAGTTTGAAGCGTTGCCACGGCAACAGTATCTAAGATATCAATAATCCTTTCACAGGTCTAAATCTGCCGTGTGTTTACATTATACACGTAAAGTTTGAAGCAAATCGGGTAAAAACAAGAGGGTGATTTCAAAGCATTTTGAAAGTGACACACTTCCTGCTGCCAGTTGGTGGCGCTATAACTTTGACTCACAATAGTCACATCCATGTGATCGGCCTCTTACAACGAACACACTGCTGAAGTTTCATCAAGATCTGTTAATTTATGCAGAAGTTATAACACACTTCCTGTCTCACTTTTCTCGCCATAAATTTGTTTCCTCGCCACGGCCAAACCGTTCGAGATATCAAAAATCCGCTGGCAATTTTTCATCCTCAATGTCTTGACTTCATGCTGACTGAGATTCGTGGCGATTAAATGATTTCTCTAGGAGGAGTATTTCAAATTCCATTGTATACGTTTTCCAAACAACCCTAAATAGCCGACTTCCTGTTGGGCTGAGGTAAAAAGTAAGAGCATGAAGTATATATGAAACGATGAGATCTATATGTGTACCGACTTTCATATTATTACATGCAAGTGTGTTTGATTTATGGACCAAGGTTTCGGACCCCGTTCCAGGGGGCGCTGCTGAGCCCCCCTGCCACGCCCGGGTACCATCTTCAGCCCAGCCCTGATGGCCGCAGGTTCTGACCCGTGTGCAAAGTTTCAAGAGTTTTAGAGCATGTTAAGGCCCCCAAAAGTGCCCGAATAGTCGATAAAATAATAATAATAATAATAATAATAATAATAATAATAATTAAAGCTGCAAGCAGCGATGACGGGCCCAAGCCGGTGGCACCGCAACCCTGGTGCCTTTAGTTACCGGGCTCATTTCCACTTGGTGGCTTTCGGAAAACAAAGGATGATGGACACAGCAACAACTCAAAAATATAGCTGCAAGCAGCAATGCGATTCCTCCTCAAAATGGCAAATCATTTAAAATTGATCAATAGAGGGTTGGGGTTAAACCCTCCCAATGAAAAAATCCAAAAAACATGTCTTTCTGTCTGAATCCTAAACTAAACATTTTCAGTGTACAGGAAAATCCATCATGCCGGACCTTATGGATCCTGTAGGGTTTTTTGTTTACAATGAGAAATGAGGTATGTTCACCAGGTTTCAGAAAACTAAATAAATGGGGTGGAAATACAATCACTTTAAAAAAATGACATTTGGGCATGGCATGTAGCGCCCCCTAAGGGCGAATGTGAGCCATTCTTGGTTTGTAGGTTCCTGTTGGCCTGTAGTATTAATGTACCAAATTAGAAAGTATTTGACAAAAAAATGTGCAATTTGGGAATGGCCTTTAGCGCCCCCTAAGGGCGAATGTGAGACATTCTTGGTTTGTGGATTTCTGTTGGCCTGTAGTGTCAATATACCAAATTAGAAAATTTTTGACCATAAAATGGGAATTTTGGGCATAGCCTGTAGCGCCCCCTAATGGCGAATATGGGCAATTCTTTGTTTGTGGGTTCCTGTTGGCCTGTAGTATCAATGTACCAAATTAGAACATTTTTGACCAGCAAATGGGAATTTAGGGCGTGGCCTGTAGCGCCCCATAAGGGCGAATGTGGGCCACTCTTGGTTTGTGAATTCCTGTTGGCCTGTAGTATCAATATACAACATTAGAACATTTTTGACCAGAAAATGGGAATTTTGGGCATGGCCTGTAGCGCCCCCTAAGGGCGAATGTGGGATATTCTTTACGCAGTACTTCAGAGTGATGTCATCTTTAAGTATATATATATAGGTCTATTTCTAACCCACACCTATAATATCACTTCTGAAGGCATGGATTTAACCACTGGAGTGGTATGGATTACTTTTATGCTGCATTTATTTGATTTTTGTAGCTTCTGAGTTCTGATCACCATTCAAGTCATTGAAAGGTCCAACAGGGTTGAGATAATCTTCTAAAAAGCTTAATTTGTGTTCACTAGAAGAAAGAAAACAATACACATCTGGGATGCAATGAGGGTGAGTATACGATGAGAGAAATTTATTTTTGGGGTGAAAACCATTTGTAGGCCTACTTTTTATTTACTTGGAAAATTGTTACTGTCTCTTTAAGAGGATTTTAAACGCATTTCATTCAAGGCACACTCTGTGCGGCTTGTTTTAGTGAGTTTAATCTTTTGAGAACTGTGAAGTCTCATTATTTTCGTGCTGTTACATCTGTATTCATTTCAGAGATTACTTGATTGAGATTGTGAAACTACATACAACCGACAAACCTCCATGAAGATGCGAGTAAAAATGAGATGCGCTGTCAGGCACAACGCTGATAATCATTCTCGGAAGTGTTGATACTAGATTTCGATTCGCGATTTCTTCATCAACTGTTTATGTTCACTTGGGAGAAAACAGACAATATATCATGTAATTTGACATTTTGTAGTATGAAATTGTCCGTTCAAACGCAAGAAGAAGCGAATGCGATCTCTCATCGGGGCTCGTGCGTTAGACGCGACGCATCTCGCGGTTTCACACAAAACTGCTCACAAACATTTATTTGAGTTATTTTGTCATTTTTTTCCAGAAATAACTAGCAATACTCCTACAAATAAATGCTTCGTCACTAAAACGTTTTGACTTTCTATAGAAAATATAGACAACACACGTTCTTACCTTGCAAAAATCGCCTCAGTATTTAATTTGAAGCAGTAAATCCAACACTGGAGTAAATCTCTCGTGATATCACCTTTCCATTGAAATGAAGGAAGACGGTGATGACGATACAGTTATTATTCTTGCCCAGTAACCCCTTAACCAATCACATGTGCCTTTAGCTTGTATTGTCATGAGTATCTGGGCAGACTTCAGAAATAAAATCGGTGATCGGACGACGATGACACTGAGACAGGAACCATGGGAATAATTGTTCCCAAATTTGAACGCTCTGGCTGTAAATGGTTAAAGGTTGTTAAAAATTGTATCCTCCACTCAGTTGATGTATATATTGAGTGGGGACACATTGTTTGCCTTTTTTCTGGGATTCGACTGCAAAAGAGCTCAAGCAACTGTTGAACTCAGTCCCTGCCCATTCTGGACTCAGACCTGTTGTAAATCATTGAACAATGAAGCTTGGATGCCATCTATTGGACATTTCTTGTAATTGCCACTCAGAGAATGAACAGACAGTGGATTAAACTTTAGTTTTTTAGGCTTTAGTTCTTTGTTGTATTCACCTGCTACGGCGTGTGTAACATTTTTCTGTCAACTCTGCATACAGGTGAAACTCGAAAAATTAGAATATCGTGCAAAAGTTAATGTAACCCATACTATGTTGAACACAAGAGGGCAGTATAGCCCTATGTATTACTTCACAAGCCCCCCTCCCTTCCTACTCCTCACACACAAAGTCTTAGAGAGTGACTTGCAAAATTCTGACATTTTCTCCACATTCAAACCAAAATATCTGACTTTCTGTTGGTCGGAGCTAATGACTGTAAATTAGAAAGTTGTCCGGCTTGAGGAGAACTATATCAATACCAATTTTTGTACCTGTAGATGAAACTAACCCCCCACTTTTTTGTCAAAAGGTGGCGCTACTGAGCCCCTCACCACACCCATTTCTGAAACTTTGCACATGTCTACTGGCTAATAAATGTGACGTCTCTGTCGAGTTTCATGCAATTTCAAGTATGTTAAGAGTCTCAAAAGCATCAATAAAGAAAAGTAAAGTTTGAAGTGTTGCCACGGCAACAGTATCTAAGATATCAATAATCCTTTCACAGGTCTAAATCTGCCGTGTGTTTACATTATACACGTAAAGTTTGAAGCAAATCGGGTAAAAACAAGAGGGTGATTTCAAAGCATTTTGAAAGTGACACACTTCCTGCTGCCAGTTGGTGGCGCTATAACTTTGACTCACAATAGTCACATCCATGTGATCGGCCTCTTACAACGAACACACTGCTGAAGTTTCATCAAGATCTGTTAATTTATGCAGAAGTTATAACACACTTCCTGTCTCACTTTTCTCGCCATAAATTTGTTTCCTCGCCACGGCCAAACCGTTCGAGATATCAAAAATCCGCTGGCAATTTTTCATCCTCAATGTCTTGACTTCATGCTGACTGAGATTCGTGGCGATTAAATGATTTCTCTAGGAGGAGTATTTCAAATTCCATTGTATACGTTTTCCAAACAACCCTAAATAGCCGACTTCCTGTTGGGCTGAGGTAAAAAGTAAGAGCATGAAGTATATATGAAACGATGAGATCTATATGTGTACCGACTTTCATATTATTACATGCAAGTGTGTTTGATTTATGGACCAAGGTTTCGGACCCCGTTCCAGGGGGCGCTGCTGAGCCCCCCTGCCACGCCCGGGTACCATCTTCAGCCCAGCCCTGATGGCCGCAGGTTCTGACCCGTGTGCAAAGTTTCAAGAGTTTTAGAGCATGTTAAGGCCCCCAAAAGTGCCCGAATAGTCGATAAAATAATAATAATAATAATAATTAAAGCTGCAAGCAGCGATGAAGGGCCCAAGCCGGTGGCACCGCAACCCTGGTGCCTTTAGTTACCGGGCTCATTTCCACTTGGTGGCTTTCGGAAAACAAAGGATGATGGACACAGCAACAACTCAAAAATATAGCTGCAAGCAGCAATGCGATTCCTCCTCAAAATGGCAAATCATTTAAAATTGATCAATAGAGGGTTGGGGTTAAACCCTCCCAATGAAAAAATCCAAAAAACATGTCTTTCTGTCAGAATCCTAAACTAAACATTTTCAGTGTACAGGAAAATCCATCATGTCGGACCTTATGGATCCTGTAGGGTTTTTTGTTTACAATGAGAAATGAGGTTTGTTCACCAGGTTTCAGAAAAACTAAATAAATGTGTTGGAAATACAAACACTTTGAAAAAATGACATTTGGGCATGGCCTGTAGCTCCCCCTAAGGGTGAATGTGAGCCATTCTTGGTTTGTAGGTTCCTGTTGGCCTGTAGTATTAATGTACCAATTTAGAAAGTATTTGACAAAAAAATGTGCAATTTGGGAATGGCCTTTAGCACCCCCTAAGGGCGAATGTGAGACATTCTTGGTTTGTGGATTTCTGTTGGCCTGTAGTGTCAATATACCAAATTAGAACATTTTTGACCAGCAAATGGGAATTTAGGGCATGGCCTGTAGCGCCCCCTAAGGGCGAATGTGGGCCATTCTTGGTTTGTGGATTCCTGTTGGCCTGTAGTATCAATCTACAAAATTAGAACATTTTTGACCAGAAAATGGGAATTTTGGGTATGGCCTGTAGCGCCCCCTAAGGGCGAATGTGGGCCATTCTTGGTTTGTGGATTCCTGTTGGCCTGTAGTATCAATATACAAAATTAGAACATTTTTGACCAGAAAATGGGAATTTTGGGCATGGCCTGTAGCGCCCCCTTAGGGCGAATGTGGGATATTCTTTACGCAGTACTTCAGAGTGATGTCATCTTTAAGTATATATATATATAGGTCTGTATCTAACCCACACCTATAATATCACTTCTGAAGGCATGGATTAAATCACAGGAGTGGTATGGATTACTTTTATGCTGCATTTATGTGATTTTTGTAGCTTCTGAGTTCTGATCACCATTCAAGTCATTGAAAGGTCCAACAGGGTTGAGATAATCTTCTAAAAAGCTTAATTTGTGTTCACTAGAAGAAAGAAAATAATACACATCTGGGATGGAATGAGGGTGAGTATACGATGAGAGAAATTTATTTTGGGGGTGAAAACCATTTGTAGGCTACTTTTTATTTACTTGGAAAATTGTTACTGTCTCTTTAAGAGGATTTTAAACGCATTTCATTCAAGCCGTCTTTGCGGCTTGTTTTATTGAGATATAATCTTTTGAGAACTGTGAATCTCATTATTTTCGTGCTGTTACATCTGTATTCATTTCAGAGATTAATTGATTGAGATTGTGAAACTACATACAACCGACAAACCTCCATGAAGATGCGAGTAAAAATGAGATTCCTCGCGCTGTCAGACACAAAGCTGATAATCATTCTCGGAAGTGTTGATACTAGATTTAGATTCGCGATTTCTTCATCAACTGTTTATGGTCACTTGAGACAAAACAGACAATATATCATGTATTTTGACATTTTGTTGTTATGAAATTGTCCGTTCAAACGCAAGAAGAAGCGAATGCGATCTCTCATCGGGGCTCGTGAGTTAGACGTGACGCTGCTCGCGGTTTCACACAAAACTGCTCACAAACATTTATTTGAGTTGTTTCGTCATTTTTTTTCCAGAAATAACTAGCAATACTCCTACAAATAAATGCTTCGTAACTAAAACGTTTTGACTTTCTATAGAAAATATAGACAACACGTTCTTACCTTGCAAAAATCGCCTCAGTATTTAATTTGAAGCAGTAAATCCAACACTGGAGTAAATCTCTCGTGATATCACCGTCCCATTGAAATGAAGGAAGACGGTGATGACGATACAGTTATTATTCTTGCCCAGTAACCCCTTAACCAATCACATGTGCCTTTAGCTTGTATTGTCATGAGTATCTGGGCAGATTTCAGAAATAAAATCGGTGATTGGACGACGATGACACTGAGACAGAAACTATGGGAATAATTGTTCCCAAATTTGAACGCTCTGGCTGTAAATGGTTAAAGGTTGTTAAAAATTGTATCCGCCACTCAGTTGATGTATATATTGAGTGGGGACACAGTGTTTGCCTTTTTTCTGGGATTCGACGGCAAAAGAGCTCAAGCAACTGTTGAACTCAGTCCCTGCCCATTCTGGACTCAGCCTGTTGTAAATAATAGAACAATGAGGCTTGGATGCCATCTATTGGACATTTCTTGTAATTGCCACTCAGAGAATGAACAGACAGTGGATTAAATTTTAGTTTTTTAGGCTTTAGTTCTTTGTTGTATTCACCTGCTACGGCGTGTGTAACATTTTTCTGTCAACTCTGCATACAGGTGAAACTCGAAAAATTAGAATATCGTGCAAAAGTTAATGTAACCCATACTATGTTGAACACAAGAGGGCAGTATAGCCCTATGTATTACTTCACAAGACCCAACGTCCCCCCTCCCCTACAAACTCACAGAGTCTCAGAGAGTGACTTGCAAAATTCTGACATTTTCTCCACATTCAAACCAAAATATCTGACTTTCTGTTGGTCGGAGCTAATGACTGTAAATTAGAAAGTTGTCCGGCTTGAGGAGAACTATATCAATACCAATTTTTGTACCTGTAGATGAAACTAACCCCCCACTTTTTTGTCAAAAGGTGGCGCTACTGAGCCCCTCACCACACCCATTTCTGAAACTTTGCACATGTCTACTGGCTAATAAATGTGACGTCTCTGTCGAGTTTCATGCAATTTCAAGTATGTTAAGAGTCTCAAAAGCATCAATAAAGAAAAGTAAAGTTTGAAGTGTTGCCACGGCAACAGTATCTAAGATATCAATAATCCTTTCACAGGTCTAAATCTGCCGTGTGTTTACATTATACACGTAAAGTTTGAAGCAAATCGGGTAAAAACAAGAGGGTGATTTCAAAGCATTTTGAAAGTGACACACTTCCTGCTGCCAGTTGGTGGCGCTATAACTTTGACTCACAATAGTCACATCCATGTGATCGGCCTCTTACAACGAACACACTGCTGAAGTTTCATCAAGATCTGTTAATTTATGCAGAAGTTATAACACATTTCCTGTCTCACTTTTCTCGCCATAAATTTGTTTCCTCGCCACGGCCAAACCGTTCGAGATATCAAAAATCCGCTGGCAATTTTTCATCCTCAATGTCTTGACTTCATGCTGACTGAGATTCGTGGCGATTAAATGATTTCTCTAGGAGGAGTATTTCAAATTCCATTGTATACGTTTTCCAAACAACCCTAAATAGCCGACTTCCTGTTGGGCTGAGGTAAAAAGTAAGAGCATGAAGTATATATGAAACGATGAGATCTATATGTGTACCGACTTTCATATTATTACATGCAAGTGTGTTTGATTTATGGACCATGGTTTCGGACCCCGTTCCAGGGGGCGCTGCTGAAACCCCCTGCCACGCCCGGGTACCATCTTCAGCCCAGCCCTGATGGCCGCAGGTTCTGACCCGTGTGCAAAGTTTCAAGAGTTTTAGAGCATGTTAAGGCCCCCAAAAGTGCCCGAATAGTCGATAAAATAATAATAATAATAATAATAATAATAATAATAATAATAATAATAATAATAATAATCCTAAGGAAAACAATAGGGCCTTCGCCTTTTCAGGCTTGGGCCCTAATAATAATAATAATAATAATAATAATAATAATAATAATAATCCTAAGGAAAACAATAGGGCCTTCGCCTTTTCAGGCTTGGGCCCTAATAATAATAATAATAATAATAATCCTAAGGAAAACAATAGGGCCTTCGCCTTTTCAGGCTTGGGCCCTAATAATAATAATAATAATAATAATAATCCTAAGGAAAACAATAGGGCCTTCGCCTTTTCAGGCTTGGGCCCTAATTAAAGCTGCAAGCAGCGATGACGGGCCCAAGCCGATGGCACCGCAACCCTGGTGCCTTTAGTTACCGGGCTCATTTCCACTTGGTGGCTTTCGGAAAACAAAGGATGATGGACACAGCAACAACTCAAAAATATAGCTGCAAGCAGCAATGCGATTCCTCCTCAAAATGGCAAATCATTTAAAATTGATCAATAGAGGGTTGGGGTTAAACCCTCCCAATGAAAAAATCCAAAAAACATGTCTTTCTGTCTGAATCCTAAACTAAACATTTTCAGTGTACAGGAAAATCCATCATGCCAGACCTTATGGATCCTGTAGGGTTTTTTGTTTACAATGAGAAATGAGGTATGTTCACCAGGTTTCAGAAAAACTAAATAAATGGGGTGGAAATACAATCACTTTGAAAAAATGACATTTGGGCATGGCCTGTAGCACCCCCTAAGGGCGAATGTGAGCCATTCTTGGTTTGTAGGTTCCTGTTGGCCTGTAGTATTAATGTACCAAATTAGAAAGTATTTGACAAAAAAATGTGCAATTTGGGAATGGCCTTTTGCGCCCCCTAAGGGCGAATGTGAAACATTCTTGGTTTGTGGATTTCTGTTGGCCTGTAGTGTCAATATACCAAATTAGAACATTTTTGACCATAAAATGGGAATTTTGGGCATAGCCTGTAGCGCCCCCTAATGGCGAATATGGGCAATTCTTTGTTTGTGGGTTCCTGTTGGCCTGTAGTATCAATGTACCAAATTAGAACATTTTTGACCAGCAATTGGGAATTTAGGGCGTGGCCTGTAGCACCACTAAGGGCAAATGTGAGACATTCTTGGTTTGTGGATTTCTGTTGGCCTGTAGTGTCAATATACCAAATTTGAAAATTTTTGCCCAGAAAATGGGAATTTTGGGCATGGCCTGTAGCGCCCCCTAAGGGTGAATGTGGGATATTCTTTACGCAGTACTTCAGAGTGATGTCATCTTTAAGTATATATATATAGGTCGGTTTCTAACCCACACCTATAATATCACTTCTAAAGGCATGGATTAAACCACTGGAGTGGTATGGATTACTTTTATGCTGCATTTATGTGATTTTTGTAGCTTCTGAGTTCTGATCACCATGCATTCAAGTCATTGAAAGGTCCAACAGGGTTGAGATAATCTTCTAAAAAGCTTAATTTGTGTTCACTAGAAGAAAGAAAATAATACACATCTGGGATGGAATGAGGGTGAGTATACGATGAGAGAAATTTATTTTTGGGGTGAAAACCATTTGTAGGCCTACTTTTTATTTACTTGGAAAATTGTTACTGTCTCTTTAAGAGGATTTTAAACGCATTTCATTCAAGGCACAGTCTGTGCGGCTTGTTTTATTGAGTTTAATCTTTTGAGAACTGTGAAGTCTCATTATTTTCGTGCTGTTACATCTGTATTCATTTCAGAGATTACTTGATTGAGATTGTGAAACTACATACAACCGACAAACCTCCATGAAGATGCGAGTAAAAATGAGATGCCTCGCGCTGTCAGACACAACGCTGATAATCATTCTCGGAAGTGTTGATACTAGATTTAGATTCGCGATTTCTTCATCAACTGTTTATGTTCACTTGGGACAAAACAGACAATATATCATGTATTTTGACATTTTGTAGTATGAAATTGTCCGTTCAAACGCAAGAAGAAGTGAATGCGATCTCTCATCGGGGCTCGTGAGTTAGACGTGACGCTGCTAGACGTGTGCAGGGAAGCGCATTTCACTGAATTTACGATGTTACACGTATAAACCTTCATCAACCCGTTAATCCAAAACGCAAATGCCGTTATTTTGCGTCTCTCGCTCCTGCTTGTGATTGACAAAGCTGTCAAACGGGACAATTTGCAAGCGTGCAAGTTTGGATCGGTCTTTTCACGTTTTAATAATTTGCAGTGTTCGACATCTACGTTCAAATCGAGCGGTGCAATATGCAATTCATCCAAAATAATTACAAAGTTATTTTCGCTCTTGTTTTACATATTTTTTTCAAGCGTCAGGTGATGTTTCTACAGTATTAATTTTCCTGCGCCACCACGAACAGAGTTGGAAATAAAACACGCATCCGGGCATTCAGATGGGTTAAAAAAAACTGCTTAAAAAAACATCTGAACAGCGTCTGCTCTCGGTCTCACATTAATTCAGGTGGATTTTTCAGAAGCGACAACATTGGCAAACAAAAGTGCTAGCTAATGTTTAATTAGCAAGTTTCACCGAAATGTATTAAAAATAGAGGCTAGCTGCCTGTCCGATGAACAAATAGAGTCACGTCATTTTTTTTCCAGAAATAACTAGCAATACTCCTGCAAATAAATGATTCGTAACTAAAACGTTTTGACTTTCAATAGAAAATATAGACAACACATGTTCTTACCTTGCAAAAATCGCCTCAGTATTTAATTTGAAGCAGTAAATCCAACACTGGAGTAAATCTCTCGTGATATCACCTTCCCATTGAAATGAAGGAAGACGGTGATGACGATACAGTTATTATTCTTGCCCAGGAACCCTTAACCAATCACATGTGCCTTTAGCTTTTATTGTCATGAGTATCTGGGCAGATTTCAGAAATAAAATCCCCTTAACCAATCACATGTGCCTTTAGCTTCTATTGTCATGAGTATCTGGGCAGATTTCAGAAATAAAATCCCCTTAACCAATCACATGTGCCTTTAGCTTCTATTGTCATGAGTATCTGGGCAGATTTCAGAAATAAAATCGGTGATTGGACGACGAAGACACTGAGACAGGAACCATGGGAATAATTGTTCCCAAATTTGAACGCTCTGGCTGTAAATGGTTAAAGGTTGTTAAAAATTGCATCCGCCACTCAGTTGATGTATATAGTGAGTGGGGACACATTTCTTTGTTGTATTCACCTGCTACGGCGTGTGTAACATTTTTCTGTCAACTCTGCATACAGGTGAAACTCGAAAAATTAGAATATCGTGTAAAAGTTAATGTAAACCATACTATGTTAAACACAAGAGGGCAGTATAGCCCTATGTATTACATCACAAGACCCAACGTCCCCCCCTCCCCTCCTCACACACAGAGGCTCACAGAGTGACTTGCAAAAGTCTGACATTTTCTCCACATTCAAACCAAAATATCTGACTTTCTGTTGGTCGGAGCTAATGACTGTACATTAGAAAGTTGTCCGGCTTGAGGAGAACTATATCAATACCAATTTTTGTACCTGTAGATGAAACTAACCCCCCACTTTTTTGTCAAAAGGTGGCGCTACTGAGCCCCTCACCACACCCATTTCTGAAACTTTGCACATGTCTACTGGCTAATAAATGTGACGTCTCTGTCGAGTTTCATGCAATTTCAAGTATGTTAAGAGTCTCAAAAGCATCAATAAAGAAAAGTAAAGTTTGAAGCGTTGCCACGGCAACAGTATCTAAGATATCAATAATCCTTTCACAGGTCTAAATCTGCCGTGTGTTTACATTATACACGTAAAGTTTGAAGCAAATCGGGTAAAAACAAGAGGGTGATTTCAAAGCATTTTGAAAGTGACACACTTCCTGCTGCCAGTTGGTGGCGCTATAACTTTGACTCACAATAGTCACATCCATGTGATCGGCCTCTTACAACGAACACACTGCTGAAGTTTCATCAAGATCTGTTAATTTATGCAGAAGTTATAACACACTTCCTGTCTCACTTTTCTCGCCATAAATTTGTTTCCTCGCCACGGCCAAACCGTTCGAGATATCAAAAATCCGCTGGCAATTTTTCATCCTCAATGTCTTGACTTCATGCTGACTGAGATTCGTGGCGATTAAATGATTTCTCTAGGAGGAGTATTTCAAATTCCATTGTATACGTTTTCCAAACAACCCTAAATAGCCGACTTCCTGTTGGGCTGAGGTAAAAAGTAAGAGCATGAAGTATATATGAAACGATGAGATCTATATGTGTACCGACTTTCATATTATTACATGCAAGTGTGTTTGATTTATGGACCAAGGTTTCGGACCCCGTTCCAGGGGGCGCTGTTAAGCCCCCCTGCCACGCCCGGGTACCATCTTCAGCCCGGCCCTGATGGCCGCGGGTTCTGACCCGTGTGCAAAGTTTCAAGAGTTTTAGAGCACGTTAAGGCCCCCAAAAGTGCCCGAATATTCGATAAAATAATAATAATAATAATAATTAAAGCTGCAAGCAGCGATGACGGGCCCAAGCCGGTGGCACCGCAACCCTGGTGCCTTTAGTTACCGGGCTCATTTCCACTTGGTGGCTTTCGGAAAACAAAGGATGATGGACACAGCAACAACTCAAAAATATAGCTGCAAGCAGCAATGCGATTCCTCCTCAAAATGGCAAATCATTTAAAATTGATCAATAGAGGGTTGGGGTTAAACCCTCCCAATGAAAAAATCCAAAAAACATGTCTTTCTGTCTGAATCCTAAACTAAACATTTTCAGTGTACAGGAAAATCCATCATGCCGGACCTTATGGATCCTGTAGGGTTTTTTGTTTACAATGAGAAATGAGGTATGTTCACCAGGTTTCAGAAAACTAAATAAATGGGGTGGAAATACAATCACTTTAAAAAAATGACATTTGGGCATGGCATGTAGCGCCCCCTAAGGGCGAATGTGAGCCATTCTTGGTTTGTAGGTTCCTGTTGGCCTGTAGTATTAATGTACCAAATTAGAAAGTATTTGACAAAAAAATGTGCAATTTGGGAATGTCCTTTAGCGCCCCCTAAGGGCGAATGTGAGACATTCTTGGTTTGTGGATTTCTGTTGGCCTGTAGTGTCAATATACCAAATTAGAAAATTTTTGACCATAAAATGGGAATTTTGGGCATAGCCTGTAGCGCCCCCTAATGGCGAATATGGGCAATTCTTTGTTTGTGGGTTCCTGTTGGCCTGTAGTATCAATGTACCAAATTAGAACATTTTTGACCAGCAAATGGGAATTTAGGGCGTGGCCTGTAGCGCCCCATAAGGGCGAATGTGGGCCACTCTTGGTTTGTGAATTCCTGTTGGCCTGTAGTATCAATATACAACATTAGAACATTTTTGACCAGAAAATGGGAATTTTGGGCATGGCCTGTAGCGCCCCCTAAGGGCGAATGTGGGATATTCTTTACGCAGTACTTCAGAGTGATGTCATCTTGAAGTATATATATATATAGGTCTATTTCTAACCCACACCTATAATATCACTTCTGAAGGCATGGATTTAACCACTGGAGTGGTATGGATTACTTTTATGCAGCATTTATTTGATTTTTGTAGCTTCTGAGTTCTGATCACCATTCAAGTCATTGAAAGGTCCAACAGGGTTGAGATAATCTTCTAAAAAGCTTAATTTGTGTTCACTAGAAGAAAGAAAACAATACACATCTGGGATGCAATGAGGGTGAGTATACGATGAGAGAAATTTATTTTTGGGGTGAAAACCATTTGTAGGCCTACTTTTTATTTACTTGGAAAATTGTTACTGTCTCTTTAAGAGGATTTTAAACGCATTTCATTCAAGGCACAGTCTGTGCGGCTTGTTTTAGTGAGTTTAATCTTTTGAGAACTGTGAAGTCTCATTATTTTCGTGCTGTTACATCTGTATTCATTTCAGAGATTACTTGATTGAGATTGTGAAACTACATACAACCGACAAACCTCCATGAAGATGCGAGTAAAAATGAGATGCCTCGCGCTGTCAGACACAACGCTGATAATCATTCTCGGAAGTGTTGATACTAGATTTCGATTCGCGATTTCTTCATCAACTGTTTATGTTCACTTGGGACAAAACAGACAATATATCATGTAATTTGACATTTTGTAGTATGAAATTGTCCGTTCAAACGCAAGAAGAAGCGAATGCGATCTCTCATCGGGGCTCGTGCGTTAGACGCGACGCATCTCGCGGTTTCACACAAAACTGCTCACAAACATTTATTTGAGTTGTTTTGTCATTTTTTTCCAGAAATAACTAGCAATACTCCTACAAATAAATGCTTCGTCACTAAAACGTTTTGACTTTCTATAGAAAATATAGACAACACACGTTCTTACCTTGCAAAAATCGCCTCAGTATTTAATTTGAAGCAGTAAATCCAACACTGGAGTAAATCTCTCGTGATATCACCTTTCCATTGAAATGAAGGAAGACGGTGATGACGATACAGTTATTATTCTTGCCCAGTAACCCCTTAACCAATCACATGTGCCTTTAGCTTGTATTGTCATGAGTATCTGGGCAGACTTCAGAAATAAAATCGGTGATCGGACGACGATGACACTGAGACAGGAACCATGGGAATAATTGTTCCCAAATTTGAACGCTCTGGCTGTAAATGGTTAAAGGTTGTTAAAAATTGTATCCTCCACTCAGTTGATGTATATATTGAGTGGGGACACATTGTTTGCCTTTTTTCTGGGATTCGACTGCAAAAGAGCTCAAGCAACTGTTGAACTCAGTCCCTGCCCATTCTGGACTCAGACCTGTTGTAAATCATTGAACAATGAGGCTTGGATGCCATCTATTGGACATTTCTTGTAATTGCCACTCAGAGAATGAACAGACAGTGGATTAAACTTTAGTTTTTTAGGCTTTAGTTCTTTGTTGTATTCACCTGCTACGGCGTGTGTAACATTTTTCTGTCAACTCTGCATACAGGTGAAACTCGAAAAATTAGAATATCGTGCAAAAGTTAATGTAACCCATACTATGTTGAACACAAGAGGGCAGTATAGCCCTATGTATTACTTCACAAGACCCCCTCCCTTCCTACTCCTCACACACAAAGTCTTAGAGAGTGACTTGCAAAATTCTGACATTTTCTCCACATTCAAACCAAAATATCTGACTTTCTGTTGGTCGGAGCTAATGACTGTAAATTAGAAAGTTGTCCGGCTTGAGGAGAACTATATCAATACCAATTTTTGTACCTGTAGATGAAACTAACCCCCCACTTTTTTGTCAAAAGGTGGCGCTACTGAGCCCCTCACCACACCCATTTCTGAAACTTTGCACATGTCTACTGGCTAATAAATGTGACGTCTCTGTCGAGTTTCATGCAATTTCAAGTATGTTAAGAGTCTCAAAAGCATCAATAAAGAAAAGTAAAGTTTGAAGTGTTGCCACGGCAACAGTATCTAAGATATCAATAATCCTTTCACAGGTCTAAATCTGCCGTGTGTTTACATTATACACGTAAAGTTTGAAGCAAATCGGGTAAAAACAAGAGGGTGATTTCAAAGCATTTTGAAAGTGACACACTTCCTGCTGCCAGTTGGTGGCGCTATAACTTTGACTCACAATAGTCACATCCATGTGATCGGCCTCTTACAACGAACACACTGCTGAAGTTTCATCAAGATCTGTTAATTTATGCAGAAGTTATAACACACTTCCTGTCTCACTTTTCTCGCCATAAATTTGTTTCCTCGCCACGGCCAAACCGTTCGAGATATCAAAAATCCGCTGGCAATTTTTCATCCTCAATGTCTTGACTTCATGCTGACTGAGATTCGTGGCGATTAAATGATTTCTCTAGGAGGAGTATTTCAAATTCCATTGTATACGTTTTCCAAACAACCCTAAATAGCCGACTTCCTGTTGGGCTGAGGTAAAAAGTAAGAGCATGAAGTATATATGAAACGATGAGATCTATATGTGTACCGACTTTCATATTATTACATGCAAGTGTGTTTGATTTATGGACCATGGTTTCGGACCCCGTTCCAGGGGGCGCTGCTGAAACCCCCTGCCACGCCCGGGTACCATCTTCAGCCCAGCCCTGATGGCCGCAGGTTCTGACCCGTGTGCAAAGTTTCAAGAGTTTTAGAGCATGTTAAGGCCCCCAAAAGTGCCCGAATAGTCGATAAAATAATAATAATAATAATAATAATAATAATAATAATAATCCTAAGGAAAACAATAGGGCCTTCGCCTTTTCAGGCTTGGGCCCTAATAATAATAATAATAATTAAAGCTGCAAGCAGCGATGACGGGCCCAAGCCGGTGGCACCGCAACCCCGGTGCCTTTAGTTACCGGGCTCATTTCCACTTGGTGGCTTTCGGAAAACAAAGGATGATGGACACAGCAACAACTCAAAAATATAGCTGCAAGCAGCAATGCGATTCCTCCTCAAAATGGCAAATCATTTAAAATTGATCAATAGAGGGTTGGGGTTAAACCCTCCCAATGAAAAAATCCAAAAAACATGTCTTTCTGTCTGAATCCTAAACTAAACATTTTCAGTGTACAGGAAAATCCATCATGCCGGACCTTATGGATCCTGTAGGGTTTTTTGTTTACAATGAGAAATGAGGTATGTTCACCAGGTTTCAGAAAAACTAAATAAATGTGTTGGAAATACAATCACTTTGAAAAAATGACATTTGGGCATGGCCTGTAGCGCCCCCTAAGGGTGAATGTGAGCCATTCTTGGTTTGTAGGTTCCTGTTGGCCTGTAGTATTAATGTACCAAATTGGAAAGTATTTGACAAAAAAATGTGCAATTTGGGAATGGCCTTTAGCGCCCCCTAAGGGCGAATGTGAGACATTCTTGGTTTGTGGATTTCTGTTGGCCTGTAGTGCCAATATACCAAATTAGAACATTTTTGACCATAAAATGGGAATTTTGGGCATAGCCTGTAGCGCCCCCTAATGCGAATATGGGCAATTCTTTGTTTGTGGGTTCCTGTTGGCCTGTAGTATCAATGTACCAAATTAGAACATTTTTGACCAGCAAATGGGAATTTAGGGCGTGGCCTGTAGCGCCCCCTGAGGGCGAATGTGGGCCATTCTTGGTTTGTGGATTCCTGTTGGCCTGTAGTATCAATCTACAAAATTAGAACATTTTTGACCAGAAAATGGGAATTTTGGGCATGGCCTTTAGCGCCCCCTAAGGGCGAATGTGGGCCATTCTTGGTTTGTGGATTCCTGTTGGCCTGTAGTATCAATATACAAAATTAGAACATTTTTGACCAGAAAATGGGAATTTTGGTCATGGCCTGTAGCGCCCCCTAAGGGTGAATGCGGGATATTCTTTACGCAGTACTTCAGAGTGATGTCATCTTTAAGTATATATAGGTCTGTTTCTAACCCACACCTATAATATCACTTCTGAAGGCATGGATTAAACCACAGGAGTGGTATGGATTACTTTTATGCTGCATTTATGTGATTTTTGTAGCTTCTGAGTTCTGATCACCATTCAAGTCATTGAAAGGTCCAACAGGGTTGAGATAATCTTCTAAAAAGCTTAATTTGTGTTCACTAGAAGAAAGAAAATAATACACATCTGGGATGGAATGAGGGTGAGTATACGATGAGAGAAATTTATTTTTGGGGTGAAAACCATTTGTAGGCTACTTTTTATTTACTTGGAAAATTGTTACTGTCTCTTTAAGATGATTTTAAACGCATTTCATTCAAGCCGTCAAGCCGTCTGTGCGGCTTGTTTTATTGAGATATAATCTTTTGAGAACTGTGAAGTCTCATTATTTTCGTGCTGTTACATCTGTATTCATTTCAGAGATTAATTGATTGAGATTGTGAAACTACATACAACCGACAAACCTCCATGAAGATGCGAGTAAAAATGAGATGCCTCGCGCTGTCAGGCACAACGCTGATAATCATTCTCGGAAGTGTTGATACTAGATTTAGATTCGCGATATCTTCATCAACTGTTTATGTTCGCTTGAGACAAAACAGACAATATATCATGTATTTTGACATTTTGTTGTTATGAAATTGTCCGTTCAAACGCAAGAAGAAGCGAATGCGATCTCTCATCGGGGCTCGTGAGTTAGAAGTGACGCTGCTAGACGTGAGCAGGGAAGCGCATTTCACTGAATTTACGATGTTACACTATAAACCTTCATCAACCCGTTAATCCAAAACGCAAATGCCGTTATTTTGCGTCTCTCGCTCCTGCTTGTGATTGACAAAGCTGTCAAACGGGACAATTTGCAAGCGTGCAAGTTTGGATCGGTCTTTTCACGTTTTAATAATTTGCAGTGTTCGACATCTACGTTCAAATCGAGCGGTGCAATATGCAATTCATCCAAAATAATTACATAGTTATTTTCGCTCTTGTTCTACATATTTTTTTCAAGCGTCAGCTGATGTTTCTACAGTATTAATTTTCCTGCGCCACCACGAACAGAGTTGGAAATAAAACAGGCATCCGGGCATTCAGATGGGTTAAAAAAAACTGCTTAAAAAACATCTGAACAGCGTCTGCTCTCGGTCTCACATTAATTCAGGTGGATTTTTCACAAGCGACAACATTGGCAAACAAAAGTGCTAGCTAATGTTTAATTAGCAAGTTTCACCGAAATGTATTAAAAATAGAGGCTAGCTGCCTGTCCGATGAACAAATAGAGTCACGTAATTTTTTTTCCAGAAATAACTAGCAATACTCCTGCAAATAAATGCTTCGTAACTAAAACGTTTTGACTTTCAATAGAAAATATAGACAACACATGTTCTTACCTTGCAAAAATCGCCTCAGTATTTAATTTGAAGCAGTAAATCCAACACTGGAGTAAATCTCTCGTGATATCACCTTCCCATTGAAATGAAGGAAGACGGTGATGACGAAACAGTTATTATTCTTGCCCAGGAACCCTTAACCAATCACATGTGCCATTAGCTTGTATTGTCATGAGTATCTGGGCAGATTTCAGAAATAAAATCCCCTTAACCAATCACATGTGTCTTTAGCTTGTATTGTCATGAGTATCTGGGCAGATTTCAGAAATGAAATCGGTGATTGGACGACGATGAAACTGAGACAGGAACCATGGGAATAATTGTTCCCAAATTTGAACGCTCTGGCTGTAAATGGTTAAAGGTTGTTAAAAATTGCATCCGCCACTCAGTTGATGTATATATTGAGTGGGGACACATTGTTTGCTTTTTTTCTGGGATTCGACTGCAAAAGAGCTCAAGCAACTGTTGAACTCAGTCCCTGCACATTCTGGACTCAGACCTGTTGTAAATCATTGAACAATGAGGCTTGGATGCCATCTATTGGACATTTCTTGTAATTGCCACTCAGAGAATGAACAGACAGTGGATTAAACTTTAGTTTTTTAGGCTTTAATTCTTTGTTGTATTCACCTGCTACGGCGTGTGTAACATTTTTCTGTCAACTCTGCATACAGGTGAAACTCGAAAAATTAGAATATCGTGCAAAAGTTAATGTAACCCATACTATGTTGAACACAAGAGGGCAGTATAGCCCTATGTATTACTTCACAAGACCCCCTCCCTTCCTACTCCTCACACAGAGTCTCAAGAGAGTGACTTGCAAATTCTGACATTTTCTCCACATTCAAACCAAAATATCTGACATTCTGTGTGTTGGAGCTAATGACTGTAAATTAGAAAGTTGTCAGGCTTGAGGAGAACTATATCAATACCAATTTTTGTACCTGCAGATGAAACTAACCCCCCCACTTTTTTGTCAAAAGGTGGCGCTACTGAGCCCCTCACCACACCCATTTCTGAAACTTTGCACATGTCTACTGGCTAATAAATGTGACGTCTCTGTCGAGTTTCATGCAATTTCAAGTATGTTAAGAGTCTCAAAAGCATCAATAAAGAAAAGTAAAGTTTGAAGCGTTGCCACGGCAACAGTATCTAAGATATCAATAATCCTTTCACAGGTCTAAATCTGCCGTGTGTTTACAATATACACGTAAAGTTTGAAGCAAATCGGGTAAAAACAAGAGGGTGATTTCAAAGCATTTTGAAAGTGACACACGTCCTGCTGCCAGTTGGTGGCGCTATAACTTTGACTCACAATAGTCACATCCATGTGATCGGCCTCTTACAACGAACACACTGCTGAAGTTTCATCAAGATCTGTTAATTTATGCAGAAGTTATAACACACTTCCTGTCTCACTTTTCTCGCCATAAATTTGTTTCCTCGCCACGGCCAAACCGTTCGAGATATCAAAAATCCGCTGGCAATTTTTCATCCTCAATGTCTTGACTTCATGCTGACTGAGATTCGTGGCGATTAAATGATTTCTCTAGGAGGAGTATTTCAAATTCCATTGTATACGTTTTCCAAACAACCCTAAATAGCCGACTTCCTGTTGGGCTGAGGTAAAAAGTAAGAGCATGAAGTATATATGAAACGATGAGATCTATATGTGTACCGACTTTCATATTATTACATGCAAGTGTGTTTGATTTATGGACCAAGGTTTCGGACCCCGTTCCAGGGGGCGCTGTTAAGCCCCCCTGCCACGCCCGGGTACCATCTTCAGCCCAGCCCTGATGGCCGCGGGTTCTGACCCGTGTGCAAAGTTTCAAGAGTTTTAGAGCACGTTAAGGCCCCCAAAAGTGCCCGAATAGTCGATAAAATAATAATAATAATAATAATTAAAGCTGCAAGCAGCGATGACGGGCCCAAGCCGGTGGCACCGCAACCCTGGTGCCTTTAGTTACCGGGCTCATTTCCACTTGGTGGCTTTCGGAAAACAAAGGATGATGGACACAGCAACAACTCAAAAATATAGCTGCAAGCAGCAATGCGATTCCTCCTCAAAATGGCAAATCATTTAAAATTGATCAATAGAGGGTTGGGGTTAAACCCTCCCAATGAAAAAATCCAAAAAACATGTCTTTCTGTCTGAATCCTAAACTAAACATTTTCAGTGTACAGGAAAATCCATCATGCCGGACCTTATGGATCCTGTAGGGTTTTTTGTTTACAATGAGAAATGAGGTATGTTCACCAGGTTTCAGAAAACTAAATAAATGGGGTGGAAATACAATCACTTTAAAAAAATGACATTTGGGCATGGCATGTAGCGCCCCCTAAGGGCGAATGTGAGCCATTCTTGGTTTGTAGGTTCCTGTTGGCCTGTAGTATTAATGTACCAAATTAGAAAGTATTTGACAAAAAAATGTGCAATTTGGGAATGGCCTTTAGCGCCCCCTAAGGGCGAATGTGAGATATTCTTGGTTTGTGGATTTCTGTTGGCCTGTAGTGTCAATATACCAAATTAGAAAATTTTTGACCATAAAATGGGAATTTTGGGCATAGCCTGTAGCGCCCCCTAATGGCGAATATGGGCAATTCTTTGTTTGTGGGTTCCTGTTGGCCTGTAGTATCAATGTACCAAATTAGAACATTTTTGACCAGCAAATGGGAATTTAGGGCGTGGCCTGTAGCGCCCCATAAGGGCGAATGTGGGCCACTCTTGGTTTGTGAATTCCTGTTGGCCTGTAGTATCAATATACAACATTAGAACATTTTTGACCAGAAAATGGGAATTTTGGGCATGGCCTGTAGCGCCCCCTAAGGGCGAATGTGGGATATTCTTTACGCAGTACTTCAGAGTGATGTCATCTTGAAGTATATATATATAGGTCTATTTCTAACCCACACCTATAATATCACTTCTGAAGGCATGGATTTAACCACTGGAGTGGTATGGATTACTTTTATGCTGCATTTATTTGATTTTTGTAGCTTCTGAGTTCTGATCACCATTCAAGTCATTGAAAGGTCCAACAGGGTTGAGATAATCTTCTAAAAAGCTTAATTTGTGTTCACTAATAGAAAGAAAACAATACACATCTGGGATGCGTATTTCAATACACATCTGGGATGCGTATTGAAATACGATGAGAGAAATTTATTTTTGGGGTGAAAACCATTTGTAGGCCTACTTTTTATTTACTTGGAAAATTGTTACTGTCTCTTTAAGAGGATTTTAAACGCATTTCATTCAAGGCACACTCTGTGCGGCTTGTTTTAGTGAGTTTAATCTTTTGAGAACTGTGAAGTCTCATTATTTTCGTGCTGTTACATCTGTATTCATTTCAGAGATTACTTGATTGAGATTGTGAAACTACATACAACCGACAAACCTCCATGAAGATGCGAGTAAAAATGAGATGCCTCGCGCTGTCAGACACAACGCTGATAATCATTCTCGGAAGTGTTGATACTAGATTTCGATTCGCGATTTCTTCATCAACTGTTTATGTTCACTTGGGACAAAACAGACAATATATCATGTAATTTGACATTTTGTAGTATGAAATTGTCCGTTCAAACGCAAGAAGAAGCGAATGCGATCTCTCATCGGGGCTCGTGCGTTAGACGCGACGCATCTCGCGGTTTCACACAAAACTGCTCACAAACATTTATTTGAGTTGTTTTGTCATTTTTTTCCAGAAATAACTAGCAATACTCCTACAAATAAATGCTTCGTCACTAAAACGTTTTGACTTTCTATAGAAAATATAGACAACACACGTTCTTACCTTGCAAAAATCGCCTCAGTATTTAATTTGAAGCAGTAAATCCAACACTGGAGTAAATCTCTCGTGATATCACCTTTCCATTGAAATGAAGGAAGACGGTGATGACGATACAGTTATTATTCTTGCCCAGTAACCCCTTAACCAATCACATGTGCCTTTAGCTTGTATTGTCATGAGTATCTGGGCAGACTTCAGAAATAAAATCGGTGATCGGACGACGATGACACTGAGACAGGAACCATGGGAATAATTGTTCCCAAATTTGAACGCTCTGGCTGTAAATGGTTAAAGGTTGTTAAAAATTGTATCCTCCACTCAGTTGATGTATATATTGAGTGGGGACACATTGTTTGCCTTTTTTTCTGGGATTCGACTGCAAAAGAGCTCAAGCAACTGTTGAACTCAGTCCCTGCCCATTCTGGACTCAGACCTGTTGTAAATCATTGAACAATGAGGCTTGGATGCCATCTATTGGACATTTCTTGTAATTGCCACTCAGAGAATGAACAGACAGTGGATTAAACTTTAGTTTTTTAGGCTTTAGTTCTTTGTTGTATTCACCTGCTACGGCGTGTGTAACATTTTTCTGTCAACTCTGCATACAGGTGAAACTCGAAAAATTAGAATATCGTGCAAAAGTTAATGTAACCCATACTATGTTGAACACAAGAGGGCAGTATAGCCCTATGTATTACTTCACAAGACCCCCTCCCTTCCTACTCCTCACACACAAAGTCTTAGAGAGTGACTTGCAAAATTCTGACATTTTCTCCACATTCAAACCAAAATATCTGACTTTCTGTTGGTCGGAGCTAATGACTGTAAATTAGAAAGTTGTCCGGCTTGAGGAGAACTATATCAATACCAATTTTTGTACCTGTAGATGAAACTAACCCCCCACTTTTTTGTCAAAAGGTGGCGCTACTGAGCCCCTCACCACACCCATTTCTGAAACTTTGCACATGTCTACTGGCTAATAAATGTGATGTCTCTGTCGAGTTTCATGCAATTTCAAGTATGTTAAGAGTCTCAAAAGCATCAATAAAGAAAAGTAAAGTTTGAAGTGTTGCCACGGCAACAGTATCTAAGATATCAATAATCCTTTCACAGGTCTAAATCTGCCGTGTGTTTACATTATACACGTAAAGTTTGAAGCAAATCGGGTAAAAACAAGAGGGTGATTTCAAAGCATTTTGAAAGTGACACACTTCCTGCTGCCAGTTGGTGGCGCTATAACTTTGACTCACAATAGTCACATCCATGTGATCGGCCTCTTACAACGAACACACTGCTGAAGTTTCATCAAGATCTGTTAATTTATGCAGAAGTTATAACACACTTCCTGTCTCACTTTTCTCGCCATAAATTTGTTTCCTCGCCACGGCCAAACCGTTCGAGATATCAAAAATCCGCTGGCAATTTTTCATCCTCAATGTCTTGACTTCATGCTGACTGAGATTCGTGGCGATTAAATGATTTCTCTAGGAGGAGTATTTCAAATTCCATTGTATACGTTTTCCAAACAACCCTAAATAGCCGACTTCCTGTTGGGCTGAGGTAAAAAGTAAGAGCATGAAGTATATATGAAACGATGAGATCTATATGTGTACCGACTTTCATATTATTACATGCAAGTGTGTTTGATTTATGGACCATGGTTTCGGACCCCGTTCCAGGGGGCGCTGCTGAAACCCCCTGCCACGCCCGGGTACCATCTTCAGCCCAGCCCTGATGGCCGCAGGTTCTGACCCGTGTGCAAAGTTTCAAGAGTTTTAGAGCATGTTAAGGCCCCCAAAAGTGCCCGAATAGTCGATAAAATAATAATAATAATAATAATAATAATAATAATAATAATCCTAAGGAAAACAATAGGGCCTTCGCCTTTTCAGGCTTGGGCCCTAATAATAATAATAATAATAATCCTAAGGAAAACAATAGGGCCTTCGCCTTTTCAGGCTTGGGCCCTAATAATAATAATAATAATAATAATAATAATCCTAAGGAAAACAATAGGGCCTTCGCCTTTTCAGGCTTGGGCCCTAATAATAATAATAATAATAATCCTAAGGAAAACAATAGGGCCTTCGCCTTTTCAAGGCTTGGGCCCTAATAATAATAATAATAATAATAATCCTAAGGAAAACAATAGGGCCTTCGCCTTTTCAAGGCTTGGGCCCTAATAATAATAATAATAATAATAATAATAATAATAATAATCCTAAGGAAAACAATAGGGCCTTCGCCTTTTCAGGCTTGGGCCCTAATAATAATAATAATAATAATCCTAAGGAAAACAATAGGGCCTTCGCCTTTTCAAGGCTTGGGCCCTAATAATAATAATAATAATTAAAGCTGCAAGCAGCGATGACGGGCCCAAGCCGGTGGCACCGCAACCCTGGTGCCTTTAGTTACCGGGCTCATTTCCACATGGTGGCTTTCGGAAAACAAAGGATGATGGACACAGCAACAACTCAAAAATATAGCTGCAAGCAGCAATGCGATTCCTCCTCAAAATGGCAAATCATTTAAAATTGATCAATAGAGGGTTGGGGTTAAACCCTCCCAATGAAAAAATCCAAAAAACATGTCTTTCTGTCTGAATCCTAAACTAAACATTTTCAGTGTACAGGAAAATCCATCATGCCGGACCTTATGGATCCTGTAGGGTTTTTTGTTTACAATAAGAAATGAGGTATGTTCACCAGGTTTCAGAAAAACTAAATAAATGGGGTGGAAATACAATCACTTTGAAAAAATGACATTTGGGCATGGCCTGTAGCGCCCCCTAAGGGCGAATGTGAGCCATTCTTGGTTTGTAGGTTCCTGTTGGCCTGTAGTATTAATGTACCAAATTAGAAAGTATTTGACAAAAAAATGTGCAATTTGGGAATGGCCTTTAGCGCCCCCTAAGGGCGAATGTGAGACATTCTTGGTTTGTGGATTTCTGTTGGCCTGTAGTGTCAATATACCAAATTAGAAAATTTTTGACCAGCAAATGGGAATTTTGGGCATAACCTGTAGTGCCCCCTAATGGCGAATATGGGCATTCTTTGTTTGTGGGTTCCTGTTGGCCTGTAGTATCAATGTACCAAATTAGAACATTTTTGACCGGCAAATGGGAATTTATGGCATGGCCTGTAGCGCCCCCTAAGTGCGAATGTCGGCCATTCTTGGTTTGTGGATTCCTGTTGGCCTGTAGTATCAATATACAAAATTAGAACATTTTTGACCAGAAAATGGGAATTTTGGGCAAGGCCTGTAGCGCCCCCTAAGGGCGAATGTGGGATATTCTTTACGCAGTACTTCAGAGTGATGTCATCTTGAAGTATATATATATAGGTCTGTTTCTAACCCACACCTATAATATCACTTCTGAAGGCATGGATTAAACCACTGGAGTGGTATGAATTACTTTTATGCTGCATTTATGTGATTTTTGTAGCTTCTGAGTTCTGATCACCATTCAAGTCATTGAAAGGACCAACAGGGTTGAGATAATCTTCTAAAAAGCTTAATTTGTGTTCACTAGAAGAAAGAAAATAATACACATCTGGGATGGAATGAGGGTGAGTATATGATGAGAGATATTTATTTTTGGGGTGAAAACCATTTGTAGGCCTACTTTTTATTTACTTGGAAAATTGTTACTGTCTCTTTAAGAGGATTTTAAACGCATTTCATTCAAGGCACAGTCTGTGCGGCTTGTTTTATTGAGTTTAATCTTTTGAGAACCGTGAAGTCTCATTATTTTCCTGCTGTTACATCTGTATTCATTTCAGAGATTAATTGATTGAGATTGTGAAACTACATACAACAGACAAACCTCCATGAAGATGCGAGTAAAAATGAGATGCCTCGCGCTGTCAGACACAACGCTGATAATCATTCTCGGAAGTGTTGATACTAGATTTAGATTCGCGATTTCTTCATCAACTGTTTATGTTCACTTGGGACAAAACAGACAATATATCATGTATTTTGACATTTTGTAGTATGAAATTGTCCGTTCAAACGCAAGAAGAAGCGAATGCGATCTCTCATCGGGGCTCGTGAGTTAGACGTGACGCTGCTCGCTGTTTAACACAAATATTTATTTGAGTTGTTTTGCCATTTGTTGAGTTGAATGGTGTAAAATCGCTTGAAAGTTCAAACAGGAAAGTGTTAAAAACACATACAACAGACAAACATTGCTCGCATTGAAGATGCGAGTAAAAATAAGATCGCGTCACTATCGCGTGCTGTCAGTGAACACGCAGATGAAACATCATTCTCGGAAGTATTGATACGTTAGGATCGATCCGTCCATCCCTTCTTTCTTTAGACATATGTTTCATGTTTGTGTGATAAGTGTTCGCGGAATTTCACTTGATTTTTCTGACGTGTATCAGACAGATGATCTAAGACAGATTCGGCGCACACTGTTTATTTTCGTTATTTTACAAAAGCTCAAGGTTTTGTTGTTATTGTAAGTGTACACAAATAAAAGTAGACCTTTTATAGTTTGTAATGATCTCTTCCATGTATCTGAATGGGCAAAAATGACGCAGTATTTTGTTTAAGTTTTTTCCGCTGTTTAGAACAATGCATCTGAAAGGACATTACAGCGCCATTGTTGACCCCCGTAATAATGCCAGAATTCAATAACTGGGTGAGGCGGGGCTTTAGTTCTTTGTTGTATTCACCTGCTACGGCGTGTGTAACATTTTTCTGTCAACTCTGCATACAGGTGAAACTCGAAAAATTAGAATATCGTGCAAAAGTTAATGTAACCCATACTATGTTGAACACAAGAGGGCAGTATAGCCCTATGTATTACATCACAAGACCCCCTCCCTTCCTACTCCTCACACACAGAGTCTGAGAGAGTGACTTTGCAAAATTCTGACATTTTCTCCACATTCAAACCAAAATATCTGACTTTCTGTTGGTCGGAGCTAATGACTGTAAATTAGAAAGTTGTCCGGCTTGAGGAGAACTATATCAATACCAATTTTTGTACCTGTAGATGAAACTAACCCCCCACTTTTTTGTCAAAGGTGGCGCTACTGAGCCCCTCACCACACCCATTTCTGAAACTTTGCACATGTCTACTGGCTAATAAATGTGACGTGTCTGTCGAGTTTCATGCAATTTTAAGTATGTTAAGAGTCTCAAAAGCATCAATAAATAAAAGTGAAGTTTGAAGCGTTGCCACGGCAACAGTATCTAAGATATCAATAAACCTTTCACAGGTCTAAATCTGCCGTGTGTTTACATTATACACGTAAAGTTTGAAGCAAATCGGGTAAAAACAAGAGGGTGATTTCAAAGCATTTTGAAAGTGACACACTTCCTGCTGCCAGTTGGTGGTGCTATAACTTTGACTCACAATAGTCACATCCATGTGATCGGCCTCTTACAATGAACACACTGCTGAAGTTTCATCAAGATCTGTTAATTTATGCAGAAGTTATAACACACTTCCTGTCTCACTTTTCTCGCCATAAATTTGTTTCCTCGCCACGGCCAAACCGTTCGAGATATCAAAAATCCGCTGGCAATTTTTCATCCTCAATGTCTTGACTTCATGCTGACTGAGATTCGTGGCGATTAAATGATTTCTCTAGGAGGAGTATTTCAAATTCCATTGCATACGTTTTCCAAACAACCCTAAATAGCCGACTTCCTGTTGGGCTGAGGTAAAAAGTAAGAGCATGAAGTATATATGAAACGATGAGATCTATATGTGTACCGACTTTCATATTATTACATGCAATTGTGTTTGATTTATGGACCAAGGTTTCGGACCCCGTTCCAGGGGGCGCAGCTGAGCCCCCCTGCCACGCCCGGGTACCATCTTCAGCCCAGCTCTGATGGCCGCGGGTTCTGACCGGTGTGCAAAGTTTCAAGAGTTTTAGAGCACGTTAAGGCCCCCAAAAGTGCCCGAATAGTCGATAAAATAATAATAATAATAATAATTAAAGCTGCAAGCAGCGATGACGGGCCCAAGCCGGTGGCACCGCAACCCTGGTGCCTTTAGTTACCGGGCTCATTTCCACTTGGTGGCTTTCGGAAAACAAAGGATGATGGACACAGCAACAACTCAAAAATATAGCTGCAAGCAGCAATGCGATTCCTCCTCAAAATGGCAAATCATTTAAAATTGATCAATAGAGGGTTGGGGTTAAACCCTCCCAATGAAAAAATCCAAAAAACATGTCTTTCTGTCTGAATCCTAAACTAAACATTTTCAGTGTACAGGAAAATCCATCATGCCGGACCTTATGGATCCTGTAGGGTTTTTTGTTTACAATGAGAAATGAGGTATGTTCACCAGGTTTCAGAAAAACTAAATAAATGGGGTGGAAATACAATCACTTTGAAAAATTGACATTTGGGCATGGCCTGTACCGCCCCCTAAGGGCGAATGTGAGCCATTCTTGGTTTGTAGGTTCCTGTTGGCCTGTAGTATTAATGTACCAAATTAGAAAGTATTTGACAAAAAAATGTGCAATTTGGGAATGTCCTTTAGCACCCCCTAAGGGCAAATGTGAGACATTCTTGGTTTGTGGATTTCTGTTGGCCTGTAGTGTCAATATACCAAATTAGAAAATTTTTGACCATAAAATGGGAATTTTGGGCATAGCCTGTAGCGCCCCCTAATGGCGAATATGGGCAATTCTTTGTTTGTGGGTTCCTGTTGGCCTGTAGTATCAATGTACCAAATTAGAACATTTTTGACCAGCAAATGGGAATTTAGGGCGTGGCCTGTAGCGCCCCATAAGGGCGAATGTGGGCCACTCTTGGTTTGTGAATTCCTGTTGGCCTGTAGTATCAATATACAACATTAGAACATTTTTGACCAGAAAATGGGAATTTTGGGCATGGCCTGTAGCGCCCCCTAAGGGCGAATGTGGGATATTCTTTACGCAGTACTTCAGAGTGATGTCATCTTGAAGTATATATATATACGTCTATTTCTAACCCACACCTATAATATCACTTCTGAAGGCATGGATTTAACCACTGGAGTGGTATGGATTACTTTTATGCTGCATTTATTTGATTTTTGTAGCTTCTGAGTTCTGATCACCATTCAAGTCATTGAAAGGTCCAACAGGGTTGAGATAATCTTCTAAAAAGCTTAATTTGTGTTCACTAGAAGAAAGAAAACAATACACATCTGGGATGCAATGAGAGTGAGTATACGATGAGAGAAATTTATTTTTGGGGTGAAAACCATTTGTAGGCCAACTTTTTATTTACTTGGAAAATTGTTACTGTCTCTTTAAGAGGATTTTAAACGCATTTCATTCAAGGCACAGTCTGTGCGGCTTGTTTTAGTGAGTTTAATCTTTTGAGAACTGTGAAGTCTCATTATTTTCGTGCTGTTACATCTGTATTCATTTCAGAGATTACTTGATTGAGATTGTGAAACTACATACAACCGACAAACCTCCATGAAGATGCGAGTAAAAATGAGATGCCTCGCGCTGTCAGACACAACGCTGATAATCATTCTCGGAAGTGTTGATACTAGATTTCGATTCGCGATTTCTTCATCAACTGTTTATGTTCACTTGGGACAAAACAGACAATATATCATGTAATTTGACATTTTGTAGTATGAAATTGTCCGTTCAAACGCAAGAAGAAGCGAATGCGATCTCTCATCGGGGCTCGTGCGTTAGACGCGACGCATCTCGCGGTTTCACACAAAACTGCTCACAAACATTTATTTGAGTTGTTTTGTCATTTTTTTCCAGAAATAACTAGCAATACTCCTACAAATAAATGCTTCGTAACTAAAACGTTTTGACTTTCTATAGAAAATATAGACAACACACGTTCTTACCTTGCAAAAATCGCCTCAGTATTTAATTTGAAGCAGTAAATCCAACACTGGAGTAAATCTCTCGTGATATCACCTTTCCATTGAAATGAAGGAAGACGGTGATGACGATACAGTTATTATTCTTGCCCAGTAACCCCTTAACCAATCACATGTGCCTTTAGCTTGTATTGTCATGAGTATCTGGGCAGACTTCAGAAATAAAATCGGTGATCGGACGACGATGACACTGAGACAGGAACCATGGGAATAATTGTTCCCAAATTTGAACGCTCTGGCTGTAAATGGTTAAAGGTTGTTAAAAATTGTATCCTCCACTCAGTTGATGTATATATTGAGTGGGGACACATTGTTTGCCTTTTTTCTGGGATTCGACTGCAAAAGAGCTCAAGCAACTGTTGAACTCAGTCCCTGCCCATTCTGGACTCAGACCTGTTGTAAATCATTGAACAATGAGGCTTGGATGCCATCTATTGGACATTTCTTGTAATTGCCACTCAGAGAATGAACAGACAGTGGATTAAACTTTAGTTTTTTAGGCTTTAGTTCTTTGTTGTATTCACCTGCTACGGCGTGTGTAACATTTTTCTGTCAACTCTGCATACTGGTGAAACTCGAAAAATTAGAATATCGTGCAAAAGTTAATGTAACCCATACTATGTTGAACACAAGAGGGCAGTATAGCCCTATGTATTACTTCACAAGCCCCCCTCCCTTCCTACTCCTCACACACAAAGTCTTAGAGAGTGACTTGCAAAATTCTGACATTTTCTCCACATTCAACCCAAAATATCTGACTTTCTGTTGGTCGGAGCTAATGACTGTAAATTAGAAAGTTGTCCGGCTTGAGGAGAACTATATCAATACCAATTTTTGTACCTGTAGATGAAACTAACCCCCCACTTTTTTGTCAAAAGGTGGCGCTACTGAGCCCCTCACCACACCCATTTCTGAAACTTTGCACATGTCTACTGGCTAATAAATGTGACGTCTCTGTCGAGTTTCATGCAATTTCAAGTATGTTAAGAGTCTCAAAAGCATCAATAAAGAAAAGTAAAGTTTGAAGTGTTGCCACGGCAACAGTATCTAAGATATCAATAATCCTTTCACAGGTCTAAATCTGCCGTGTGTTTACATTATACACGTAAAGTTTGAAGCAAATCTGGTAAAAACAAGAGGGTGATTTCAAAGCATTTTGAAAGTGACACACTTCCTGCTGCCAGTTGGTGGCGCTATAACTTTGACTCACAATAGTCACATCCATGTGATCGGCCTCTTACAACGAACACACTGCTGAAGTTTCATCAAGATCTGTTAATTTATGCAGAAGTTATAACACACTTCCTGTCTCACTTTTCTCGCCATAAATTTGTTTCCTCGCCACGGCCAAACCGTTCGAGATATCAAAAATCCGCTGGCAATTTTTCATCCTCAATGTCTTGACTTCATGCTGACTGAGATTCGTGGCGATTAAATGATTTCTCTAGGAGGAGTATTTCAAATTCCATTGTATACGTTTTCCAAACAACCCTAAATAGCCGACTTCCTGTTGGGCTGAGGTAAAAAGTAAGAGCATGAAGTATATATGAAACGATGAGATCTATATGTGTACCGACTTTCATATTATTACATGCAAGTGTGTTTGATTTATGGACCAAGGTTTCGGACCCCGTTCCAGGGGGCGCTGTTAAGCCCCCCTGCCACGCCCGGGTACCATCTTCAGCCCGGCCCTGATGGCCGCGGGTTCTGACCCGTGTGCAAAGTTTCAAGAGTTTTAGAGCACGTTAAGGCCCCCAAAAGTGCCCGAATATTCGATAAAATAATAATAATAATAATAATTAAAGCTGCAAGCAGCGATGACGGGCCCAAGCCGGTGGCACCGCAACCCTGGTGCCTTTAGTTACCGGGCTCATTTCCACTTGGTGGCTTTCGGAAAACAAAGGATGATGGACACAGCAACAACTCAAAAATATAGCTGCAAGCAGCAATGCGATTCCTCCTCAAAATGGCAAATCATTTAAAATTGATCAATAGAGGGTTGGGGTTAAACCCTCCCAATGAAAAAATCCAAAAAACATGTCTTTCTGTCTGAATCCTAAACTAAACATTTTCAGTGTACAGGAAAATCCATCATGCCGGACCTTATGGATCCTGTAGGGTTTTTTGTTTACAATGAGAAATGAGGTATGTTCACCAGGTTTCAGAAAACTAAATAAATGGGGTGGAAATACAATCACTTTAAAAAAATGACATTTGGGCATGGCATGTAGCGCCCCCTAAGGGCGAATGTGAGCCATTCTTGGTTTGTAGGTTCCTGTTGGCCTGTAGTATTAATGTACCAAATTAGAAAGTATTTGACAAAAAAATGTGCAATTTGGGAATGGCCTTTAGCGCCCCCTAAGGGCGAATGTGAGACATTCTTGGTTTGTGGATTTCTGTTGGCCTGTAGTGTCAATATACCAAATTAGAAAATTTTTGACCATAAAATGGGAATTTTGGGCATAGCCTGTAGCGCCCCCTAATGGCGAATATGGGCAATTCTTTGTTTGTGGGTTCCTGTTGGCCTGTAGTATCAATGTACCAAATTAGAACATTTTTGACCAGCAAATGGGAATTTAGGGCGTGGCCTGTAGCGCCCCATAAGGGCGAATGTGGGCCACTCTTGGTTTGTGAATTCCTGTTGGCCTGTAGTATCAATATACAACATTAGAACATTTTTGACCAGAAAATGGGAATTTTGGGCATGGCCTGTAGCGCCCCCTAAGGGCGAATGTGGGATATTCTTTACGCAGTACTTCAGAGTGATGTCATCTTTAAGTATATATATATAGGTCTATTTCTAACCCACACCTATAATATCACTTCTGAAGGCATGGATTTAACCACTGGAGTGGTATGGATTACTTTTATGCTGCATTTATTTGATTTTTGTAGCTTCTGAGTTCTGATCACCATTCAAGTCATTGAAAGGTCCAACAGGGTTGAGATAATCTTCTAAAAAGCTTAATTTGTGTTCACTAGAAGAAAGAAAACAATACACATCTGGGATGCAATGAGGGTGAGTATACGATGAGAGAAATTTATTTTTGGGGTGAAAACCATTTGTAGGCCTACTTTTTATTTACTTGGAAAATTGTTACTGTCTCTTTAAGAGGATTTTAAACGCATTTCATTCAAGGCACACTCTGTGCGGCTTGTTTTAGTGAGTTTAATCTTTTGAGAACTGTGAAGTCTCATTATTTTCGTGCTGTTACATCTGTATTCATTTCAGAGATTACTTGATTGAGATTGTGAAACTACATACAACCGACAAACCTCCATGAAGATGTGAGTAAAAATGAGATGCGCTGTCAGGCACAACGCTGATAATCATTCTCGGAAGTGTTGATACTAGATTTCGATTCGCGATTTCTTCATCAACTGTTTATGTTCACTTGGGACAAAACAGACAATATATCATGTAATTTGACATTTTGTAGTATGAAATTGTCCGTTCAAACGCAAGAAGAAGCGAATGCGATCTCTCATCGGGGCTCGTGCGTTAGACGCGACGCATCTCGCGGTTTCACACAAAACTGCTCACAAACATTTATTTGAGTTATTTTGTCATTTTTTTCCAGAAATAACTAGCAATACTCCTACAAATAAATGCTTCGTAACTAAAACGTTTTGACTTTCTATAGAAAATATAGACAACACACGTTCTTACCTTGCAAAAATCGCCTCAGTATTTAATTTGAAGCAGTAAATCCAACACTGGAGTAAATCTCTCGTGATATCACCTTTCCATTGAAATGAAGGAAGACGGTGATGACGATACAGTTATTATTCTTGCCCAGTAACCCCTTAACCAATCACATGTGTCTTTAGCTTGTATTGTCATGAGTATCTGGGCAGACTTCAGAAATAAAATCGGTGATCGGACGACGATGACACTGAGACAGGAACCATGGGAATAATTGTTCCCAAATTTGAACGCTCTGGCTGTAAATGGTTAAAGGTTGTTAAAAATTGTATCCTCCACTCAGTTGATGTATATATTGAGTGGGGACACATTGTTTGCCTTTTTTCTGGGATTCGACTGCAAAAGAGCTCAAGCAACTGTTGAACTCAGTCCCTGCCCATTCTGGACTCAGACCTGTTGTAAATCATTGAACAATGAGGCTTGGATGCCATCTATTGGACATTTCTTGTAATTGCCACTCAGAGAATGAACAGACAGTGGATTAAACTTTAGTTTTTTAGGCTTTAGTTCTTTGTTGTATTCACCTGCTACGGCGTGTGTAACATTTTTCTGTCAACTCTGCATACAGGTGAAACTCGAAAAATTAGAATATCGTGCAAAAGTTAATGTAACCCATACTATGTTGAACACAAGAGGGCAGTATAGCCCTATGTATTACTTCACAAGCCCCCCTCCCTTCCTACTCCTCACACACAAAGTCTTAGAGAGTGACTTGCAAAATTCTGACATTTTCTCCACATTCAAACCAAAATATCTGACTTTCTGTTGGTCGGAGCTAATGACTGTAAATTAGAAAGTTGTCCGGCTTGAGGAGAACTATATCAATACCAATTTTTGTACCTGTAGATGAAACTAACCCCCCACTTTTTTGTCAAAAGGTGGCGCTACTGAGCCCCTCACCACACCCATTTCTGAAACTTTGCACATGTCTACTGGCTAATAAATGTGACGTCTCTGTCGAGTTTCATGCAATTTCAAGTATGTTAAGAGTCTCAAAAGCATCAATAAAGAAAAGTAAAGTTTGAAGTGTTGCCACGGCAACAGTATCTAAGATATCAATAATCCTTTCACAGGTCTAAATCTGCCGTGTGTTTACATTATACACGTAAAGTTTGAAGCAAATCGGGTAAAAACAAGAGGGTGATTTCAAAGCATTTTGAAAGTGACACACTTCCTGCTGCCAGTTGGTGGCGCTATAACTTTGACTCACAATAGTCACATCCATGTGATCGGCCTCTTACAACGAACACACTGCTGAAGTTTCATCAAGATCTGTTAATTTATGCAGAAGTTATAACACACTTCCTGTCTCACTTTTCTCGCCATAAATTTGTTTCCTCGCCACGGCCAAACCGTTCGAGATATCAAAAATCCGCTGGCAATTTTTCATCCTCAATGTCTTGACTTCATGCTGACTGAGATTCGTGGCGATTAAATGATTTCTCTAGGAGGAGTATTTCAAATTCCATTGTATACGTTTTCCAAACAACCCTAAATAGCCGACTTCCTGTTGGGCTGAGGTAAAAAGTAAGAGCATGAAGTATATATGAAACGATGAGATCTATATGTGTACCGACTTTCATATTATTACATGCAAGTGTGTTTGATTTATGGACCAAGGTTTCGGACCCCGTTCCAGGGGGCGCTGCTGAGCCCCCCTGCCACGCCCGGGTACCATCTTCAGCCCAGCCCTGATGGCCGCAGGTTCTGACCCGTGTGCAAAGTTTCAAGAGTTTTAGAGCATGTTAAGGCCCCCAAAAGTGCCCGAATAGTCGATAAAATAATAATAATAATAATAATAATAATAATAATCCTAAGGAAAACAATAGGGCCTTCGCCTTTTCAGGCTTGGGCCCTAATTAAAGCTGCAAGCAGCGATGACGGGCCCAAGCCGGTGGCACCGCAACCCTGGTGCCTTTAGTTACCGGGCTCATTTCCACTTGGTGGCTTTCGGAAAACAAAGGATGATGGACACAGCAACAACTCAAAAATATAGCTGCAAGCAGCAATGCGATTCCTCCTCAAAATGGCAAATCATTTAAAATTGATCAATAGAGGGTTGGGGTTAAACCCTCCCAATGAAAAAATCCAAAAAACATGTCTTTCTGTCTGAATCCTAAACTAAACATTTTCAGTGTACAGGAAAATCCATCATGCCGGACCTTATGGATGCTGTAGGGTTTTTTGTTTACAATGAGAAATGAGGTATGTTCACCAGGTTTCAGAAAAACTAAATAAATGGGGTGGAAATACAATCACTTTGAAAAATTGACATTTGGGCATGGCCTGTACCGCCCCCTAAGGGCGAATGTGAGCCATTCTTGGTTTGTAGGTTCCTGTTGGCCTGTAGTATTAATGTACCAAATTAGAAAGTATTTGACAAAAAAATGTGCAATTTGGGAATGTCCTTTAGCACCCCCTAAGGGCAAATGTGAGACATTCTTGGTTTGTGGATTTCTGTTGGCCTGTAGTGTCAATATACCAAATTAGAAAATTTTTGACCATAAAATGGGAATTTTGGGCATAGCCTGTAGCGCCCCCTAATGGCGAATATGGGCAATTCTTTGTTTGTGGGTTCCTGTTGGCCTGTAGTATCAATGTACCAAATTAGAACATTTTTGACCAGCAAATGGGAATTTAGGGCGTGGCCTGTAGCGCGCCATAAGGGCGAATGTGGGCCACTCTTGGTTTGTGAATTCCTGTTGGCCTGTAGTATCAATATACAACATTAGAACATTTTTGACCAGAAAATGGGAATTTTGGGCATGGCCTGTAGCGCCCCCTAAGGGCGAATGTGGGATATTCTTTACGCAGTACTTCAGAGTGATGTCATCTTGAAGTATATATATATACGTCTATTTCTAACCCACACCTATAATATCACTTCTGAAGGCATGGATTTAACCACTGGAGTGGTATGGATTACTTTTATGCTGCATTTATTTGATTTTTGTAGCTTCTGAGTTCTGATCACCATTCAAGTCATTGAAAGGTCCAACAGGGTTGAGATAATCTTCTAAAAAGCTTAATTTGTGTTCACTAGAAGAAAGAAAACAATACACATCTGGGATGCAATGAGAGTGAGTATACGATGAGAGAAATTTATTTTTGGGGTGAAAACCATTTGTAGGCCAACTTTTTATTTACTTGGAAAATTGTTACTGTCTCTTTAAGAGGATTTTAAACGCATTTCATTCAAGGCACAGTCTGTGCGGCTTGTTTTAGTGAGTTTAATCTTTTGAGAACTGTGAAGTCTCATTATTTTCGTGCTGTTACATCTGTATTCATTTCAGAGATTACTTGATTGAGATTGTGAAACTACATACAACCGACAAACCTCCATGAAGATGCGAGTAAAAATGAGATTCCTCGCGCTGTCAGACACAACGCTGATAATCATTCTCGGAAGTGTTGATACTAGATTTCGATTCGCGATTTCTTCATCAACTGTTTATGTTCACTTGGGACAAAACAGACAATATATCATGTAATTTGACATTTTGTAGTATGAAATTGTCCGTTCAAACGCAAGAAGAAGCGAATGCGATCTCTCATCGGGGCTCGTGCGTTAGACGCGACGCATCTCGCGGTTTCACACAAAACTGCTCACAAACATTTATTTGAGTTGTTTTGTCATTTTTTTCCAGAAATAACTAGCAATACTCCTACAAATAAATGCTTCGTAACTAAAACGTTTTGACTTTCTATAGAAAATATAGACAACACACGTTCTTACCTTGCAAAAATCGCCTCAGTATTTAATTTGAAGCAGTAAATCCAACACTGGAGTAAATCTCTCGTGATATCACCTTTCCATTGAAATGAAGGAAGACGGTGATGACGATACAGTTATTATTCTTGCCCAGTAACCCCTTAACCAATCACATGTGCCTTTAGCTTGTATTGTCATGAGTATCTGGGCAGACTTCAGAAATAAAATCGGTGATCGGACGACGATGACACTGAGACAGGAACCATGGGAATAATTGTTCCCAAATTTGAACGCTCTGGCTGTAAATGGTTAAAGGTTGTTAAAAATTGTATCCTCCACTCAGTTGATGTATATATTGAGTGGGGACACATTGTTTGCCTTTTTTCTGGGATTCGACTGCAAAAGAGCTCAAGCAACTGTTGAACTCAGTCCCTGCCCATTCTGGACTCAGACCTGTTGTAAATCATTGAACAATGAGGCTTGGATGCCATCTATTGGACATTTCTTGTAATTGCCACTCAGAGAATGAACAGACAGTGGATTAAACTTTAGTTTTTTAGGCTTTAGTTCTTTGTTGTATTCACCTGCTACGGCGTGTGTAACATTTTTCTGTCAACTCTGCATACTGGTGAAACTCGAAAAATTAGAATATCGTGCAAAAGTTAATGTAACCCATACTATGTTGAACACAAGAGGGCAGTATAGCCCTATGTATTACTTCACAAGCCCCCCTCCCTTCCTACTCCTCACACACAAAGTCTTAGAGAGTGACTTGCAAAATTCTGACATTTTCTCCACATTCAACCCAAAATATCTGACTTTCTGTTGGTCGGAGCTAATGACTGTAAATTAGAAAGTTGTCCGGCTTGAGGAGAACTATATCAATACCAATTTTTGTACCTGTAGATGAAACTAACCCCCCACTTTTTTGTCAAAAGGTGGCGCTACTGAGCCCCTCACCACACCCATTTCTGAAACTTTGCACATGTCTACTGGCTAATAAATGTGACGTCTCTGTCGAGTTTCATGCAATTTCAAGTATGTTAAGAGTCTCAAAAGCATCAATAAAGAAAAGTAAAGTTTGAAGTGTTGCCACGGCAACAGTATCTAAGATATCAATAATCCTTTCACAGGTCTAAATCTGCCGTGTGTTTACATTATACACGTAAAGTTTGAAGCAAATCGGGTAAAAACAAGAGGGTGATTTCAAAGCATTTTGAAAGTGACACACTTCCTGCTGCCAGTTGGTGGCGCTATAACTTTGACTCACAATAGTCACATCCATGTGATCGGCCTCTTACAACGAACACACTGCTGAAGTTTCATCAAGATCTGTTAATTTATGCAGAAGTTATAACACACTTCCTGTCTCACTTTTCTCGCCATAAATTTGTTTCCTCGCCACGGCCAAACCGTTCGAGATATCAAAAATCCGCTGGCAATTTTTCATCCTCAATGTCTTGACTTCATGCTGACTGAGATTCGTGGCGATTAAATGATTTCTCTAGGAGGAGTATTTCAAATTCCATTGTATACGTTTTCCAAACAACCCTAAATAGCCGACTTCCTGTTGGGCTGAGGTAAAAAGTAAGAGCATGAAGTATATATGAAACGATGAGATCTATATGTGTACCGACTTTCATATTATTACATGCAAGTGTGTTTGATTTATGGACCAAGGTTTCGGACCCCGTTCCAGGGGGCGCTGTTAAGCCCCCCTGCCACGCCCGGGTACCATCTTCAGCCCGGCCCTGATGGCCGCGGGTTCTGACCCGTGTGCAAAGTTTCAAGAGTTTTAGAGCACGTTAAGGCCCCCAAAAGTGCCCGAATATTCGATAAAATAATAATAATAATAATAATTAAAGCTGCAAGCAGCGATGACGGGCCCAAGCCGGTGGCACCGCAACCCTGGTGCCTTTAGTTACCGGGCTCATTTCCACTTGGTGGCTTTCGGAAAACAAAGGATGATGGACACAGCAACAACTCAAAAATATAGCTGCAAGCAGCAATGCGATTCCTCCTCAAAATGGCAAATCATTTAAAATTGATCAATAGAGGGTTGGGGTTAAACCCTCCCAATGAAAAAATCCAAAAAACATGTCTTTCTGTCTGAATCCTAAACTAAACATTTTCAGTGTACAGGAAAATCCATCATGCCGGACCTTATGGATCTTGTAGGGTTTTTTGTTTACAATGAGAAATGAGGTATGTTCACCAGGTTTCAGAAAACTAAATAAATGGGGTGGAAATACAATCACTTTAAAAAAATGACATTTGGGCATGGCATGTAGCGCCCCCTAAGGGCGAATGTGAGCCATTCTTGGTTTGTAGGTTCCTGTTGGCCTGTAGTATTAATGTACCAAATTAGAAAGTATTTGACAAAAAAATGTGCAATTTGGGAATGGCCTTTAGCGCCCCCTAAGGGCGAATGTGAGACATTCTTGGTTTGTGGATTTCTGTTGGCCTGTAGTGTCAATATACCAAATTAGAAAATTTTTGACCATAAAATGGGAATTTTGGGCATAGCCTGTAGCGCCCCCTAATGGCGAATATGGGCAATTCTTTGTTTGTGGGTTCCTGTTGGCCTGTAGTATCAATGTACCAAATTAGAACATTTTTGACCAGCAAATGGGAATTTAGGGCGTGGCCTGTAGCGCCCCATAAGGGCGAATGTGGGCCACTCTTGGTTTGTGAATTCCTGTTGGCCTGTAGTATCAATATACAACATTAGAACATTTTTGACCAGAAAATGGGAATTTTGGGCATGGCCTGTAGCGCCCCCTAAGGGCGAATGTGGGATATTCTTTACGCAGTACTTCAGAGTGATGTCATCTTTAAGTATATATATATAGGTCTATTTCTAACCCACACCTATAATATCACTTCTGAAGGCATGGATTTAACCACTGGAGTGGTATGGATTACTTTTATGCTGCATTTATTTGATTTTTGTAGCTTCTGAGTTCTGATCACCATTCAAGTCATTGAAAGGTCCAACAGGGTTGAGATAATCTTCTAAAAAGCTTAATTTGTGTTCACTAGAAGAAAGAAAACAATACACATCTGGGATGCAATGAGGGTGAGTATACGATGAGAGAAATTTATTTTTGGGGTGAAAACCATTTGTAGGCCTACTTTTTATTTACTTGGAAAATTGTTACTGTCTCTTTAAGAGGATTTTAAACGCATTTCATTCAAGGCACACTCTGTGCGGCTTGTTTTAGTGAGTTTAATCTTTTGAGAACTGTGAAGTCTCATTATTTTCGTGCTGTTACATCTGTATTCATTTCAGAGATTACTTGATTGAGATTGTGAAACTACATACAACCGACAAACCTCCATGAAGATGTGAGTAAAAATGAGATGCGCTGTCAGGCACAACGCTGATAATCATTCTCGGAAGTGTTGATACTAGATTTCGATTCGCGATTTCTTCATCAACTGTTTATGTTCACTTGGGACAAAACAGACAATATATCATGTAATTTGACATTTTGTAGTATGAAATTGTCCGTTCAAACGCAAGAAGAAGCGAATGCGATCTCTCATCGGGGCTCGTGCGTTAGACGCGACGCATCTCGCGGTTTCACACAAAACTGCTCACAAACATTTATTTGAGTTATTTTGTCATTTTTTTCCAGAAATAACTAGCAATACTCCTACAAATAAATGCTTCGTAACTAAAACGTTTTGACTTTCTATAGAAAATATAGACAACACACGTTCTTACCTTGCAAAAATCGCCTCAGTATTTAATTTGAAGCAGTAAATCCAACACTGGAGTAAATCTCTCGTGATATCACCTTTCCATTGAAATGAAGGAAGACGGTGATGACGATACAGTTATTATTCTTGCCCAGTAACCCCTTAACCAATCACATGTGTCTTTAGCTTGTATTGTCATGAGTATCTGGGCAGACTTCAGAAATAAAATCGGTGATCGGACGACGATGACACTGAGACAGGAACCATGGGAATAATTGTTCCCAAATTTGAACGCTCTGGCTGTAAATGGTTAAAGGTTGTTAAAAATTGTATCCTCCACTCAGTTGATGTATATATTGAGTGGGGACACATTGTTTGCCTTTTTTCTGGGATTCGACTGCAAAAGAGCTCAAGCAACTGTTGAACTCAGTCCCTGCCCATTCTGGACTCAGACCTGTTGTAAATCATTGAACAATGAGGCTTGGATGCCATCTATTGGACATTTCTTGTAATTGCCACTCAGAGAATGAACAGACAGTGGATTAAACTTTAGTTTTTTAGGCTTTAGTTCTTTGTTGTATTCACCTGCTACGGCGTGTGTAACATTTTTCTGTCAACTCTGCATACAGGTGAAACTCGAAAAATTAGAATATCGTGCAAAAGTTAATGTAACCCATACTATGTTGAACACAAGAGGGCAGTATAGCCCTATGTATTACTTCACAAGCCCCCCTCCCTTCCTACTCCTCACACACAAAGTCTTAGAGAGTGACTTGCAAAATTCTGACATTTTCTCCACATTCAAACCAAAATATCTGACTTTCTGTTGGTCGGAGCTAATGACTGTAAATTAGAAAGTTGTCCGGCTTGAGGAGAACTATATCAATACCAATTTTTGTACCTGTAGATGAAACTAACCCCCCACTTTTTTGTCAAAAGGTGGCGCTACTGAGCCCCTCACCACACCCATTTCTGAAACTTTGCACATGTCTACTGGCTAATAAATGTGACGTCTCTGTCGAGTTTCATGCAATTTCAAGTATGTTAAGAGTCTCAAAAGCATCAATAAAGAAAAGTAAAGTTTGAAGTGTTGCCACGGCAACAGTATCTAAGATATCAATAATCCTTTCACAGGTCTAAATCTGCCGTGTGTTTACATTATACACGTAAAGTTTGAAGCAAATCGGGTAAAAACAAGAGGGTGATTTCAAAGCATTTTGAAAGTGACACACTTCCTGCTGCCAGTTGGTGGCGCTATAACTTTGACTCACAATAGTCACATCCATGTGATCGGCCTCTTACAACGAACACACTGCTGAAGTTTCATCAAGATCTGTTAATTTATGCAGAAGTTATAACACACTTCCTGTCTCACTTTTCTCGCCATAAATTTGTTTCCTCGCCACGGCCAAACCGTTCGAGATATCAAAAATCCGCTGGCAATTTTTCATCCTCAATGTCTTGACTTCATGCTGACTGAGATTCGTGGCGATTAAATGATTTCTCTAGGAGGAGTATTTCAAATTCCATTGTATACGTTTTCCAAACAACCCTAAATAGCCGACTTCCTGTTGGGCTGAGGTAAAAAGTAAGAGCATGAAGTATATATGAAACGATGAGATCTATATGTGTACCGACTTTCATATTATTACATGCAAGTGTGTTTGATTTATGGACCAAGGTTTCGGACCCCGTTCCAGGGGGCGCTGCTGAGCCCCCCTGCCACGCCCGGGTACCATCTTCAGCCCAGCCCTGATGGCCGCAGGTTCTGACCCGTGTGCAAAGTTTCAAGAGTTTTAGAGCATGTTAAGGCCCCCAAAAGTGCCCGAATAGTCGATAAAATAATAATAATAATAATAATAATAATAATAATAATAATCCTAAGGAAAACAATAGAGCCTTCGCCTTTTCAGGCTTGGGCCCTAATTAAAGCTGCAAGCAGCGATGACGGGCCCAAGCCGGTGGCACCGCAACCCTGGTGCCTTTAGTTACCGGGCTCATTTCCACTTGGTGGCTTTCGGAAAACAAAGGATGATGGACACAGCAACAACTCAAAAATATAGCTGCAAGCAGCAATGCGATTCCTCCTCAAAATGGCAAATCATTTAAAATTGATCAATAGAGGGTTGGGGTTAAACCCTCCCAATGAAAAAATCCAAAAAACATGTCTTTCTGTCTGAATCCTAAACTAAACATTTTCAGTGTACAGGAAAATCCATCATGCCGGACCTTATGGATGCTGTAGGGTTTTTTGTTTACAATGAGAAATGAGGTATGTTCACCAGGTTTCAGAAAAACTAAATAAATGGGGTGGAAATACAATCACTTTGAAAAATTGACATTTGGGCATGGCCTGTACCGCCCCCTAAGGGCGAATGTGAGCCATTCTTGGTTTGTAGGTTCCTGTTGGCCTGTAGTGTCAATATACCAAATTAGAACATTTTTGACCAGCAAATGGGAATTTAGGGCGTGGCCTGTAGCGCCCCATAAGGGCGAATGTGGGCCACTCTTGGTTTGTGAATTCCTGTTGGCCTGTAGTATCAATATACAACATTAGAACATTTTTGACCAGAAAATGGGAATTTTGGGCATGGCCTGTAGCGCCCCCTAAGGGCGAATGTGGGATATTCTTTACGCAGTACTTCAGAGTGATGTCATCTTGAAGTATATATATATAGGTCTATTTCTAACCCACACCTATAATATCACTTCTGAAGGCATGGATTTAACCACTGGAGTGGTATGGATTACTTTTATGCTGCATTTATTTGATTTTTGCAGCTTCTGAGTTCTGATCACCATTCAAGTCATTGAAAGGTCCAACAGGGTTGAGATAATCTTCTAAAAAGCTTAATTTGTGTTCACTAGAAGAAAGAAAACAATACACATCTGGGATGCAATGAGGGTGAGTATACGATGAGAGAAATTTATTTTTGGGGTGAAAACCATTTGTAGGCCTACTTTTTATTTACTTGGAAAATTGTTACTGTCTCTTTAAGAGGATTTTAAACGCATTTCATTCAAGGCACAGTCTGTGCGGCTTGTTTTAGTGAGTTTAATCTTTTGAGAACTGTGAAGTCTCATTATTTTCGTGCTGTTACATCTGTATTCATTTCAGAGATTACTTGATTGAGATTGTGAAACTACATACAACCGACAAACCTCCATGAAGATGCGAGTAAAAATGAGATGCCTCGCGCTGTCAGACACAACGCTGATAATCATTCTCGGAAGTGTTGATACTAGATTTCGATTCGCGATTTCTTCATCAACTGTTTATGTTCACTTGGGACAAAACAGACAATATATCATGTAATTTGACATTTTGTAGTATGAAATTGTCCGTTCAAACGCAAGAAGAAGCGAATGCGATCTCTCATCGAGGCTCGTGCGTTAGACGCGACGCATCTCGCGGTTTCACACAAAACTGCTCACAAACATTTATTTGAGTTGTTTTGTCATTTTTTTCCAGAAATAACTAGCAATACTCCTACAAATAAATGCTTCGTCACTAAAACGTTTTGACTTTCTATAGAAAATATAGACAACACACGTTCTTACCTTGCAAAAATCGCCTCAGTATTTAATTTGAAGCAGTAAATCCAACACTGGAGTAAATCTCTCGTGATATCACCTTTCCATTGAAATGAAGGAAGACGGTGATGACGATACAGTTATTATTCTTGCCCAGTAACCCCTTAACTTGTATTGTCATGAGTATCTGGGCAGACTTCAGAAATAAAATCGGTGATCGGACGACGATGACACTGAGACAGGAACCATGGGAATAATTGTTCCCAAATTTGAACGCTCTGGCTGTAAATGGTTAAAGGTTGTTAAAAATTGTATCCTCCACTCAGTTGATGTATATATTGAGTGGGGACACATTGTTTGCCTTTTTTCTGGGATTCGACTGCAAAAGAGCTCAAGCAACTGTTGAACTCAGTCCCTGCCCATTCTGGACTCAGACCTGTTGTAAATCATTGAACAATGAGGCTTGGATGCCATCTATTGGACATTTCTTGTAATTGCCACTCAGAGAATGAACAGACAGTGGATTAAACTTTAGTTTTTTAGGCTTTAGTTCTTTGTTGTATTCACCTGCTACGGCGTGTGTAACATTTTTCTGTCAACTCTGCATACAGGTGAAACTCGAAAAATTAGAATATCGTGCAAAAGTTAATGTAACCCATACTATGTTGAACACAAGAGGGCAGTATAGCCCTATGTATTACTTCACAAGCCCCCCTCCCTTCCTACTCCTCACACACAAAGTCTTAGAGAGTGACTTGCAAAATTCTGACATTTTCTCCACATTCAAACCAAAATATCTGACTTTCTGTTGGTCGGAGCTAATGACTGTAAATTAGAAAGTTGTCCGGCTTGAGGAGAACTATATCAATACCAATTTTTGTACCTGTAGATGAAACTAACCCCCCACTTTTTTGTCAAAAGGTGGCGCTACTGAGCCCCTCACCACACCCATTTCTGAAACTTTGCACATGTCTACTGGCTAATAAATGTGACGTCTCTGTCGAGTTTCATGCAATTTCAAGTATGTTAAGAGTCTCAAAAGCATCAATAAAGAAAAGTAAAGTTTGAAGTGTTGCCACGGCAACAGTATCTAAGATATCAATAATCCTTTCACAGGTCTAAATCTGCCGTGTGTTTACATTATACACGTAAAGTTTGAAGCAAATCGGGTAAAAACAAGAGGGTGATTTCAAAGCATTTTGAAAGTGACACACTTCCTGCTGCCAGTTGGTGGCGCTATAACTTTGACTCACAATAGTCACATCCATGTGATCGGCCTCTTACAACGAACACACTGCTGAAGTTTCATCAAGATCTGTTAATTTATGCAGAAGTTATAACACACTTCCTGTCTCACTTTTCTCGCCATAAATTTGTTTCCTCGCCACGGCCAAACCGTTCGAGATATCAAAAATCCGCTGGCAATTTTTCATCCTCAATGTCTTGACTTCATGCTGACTGAGATTCGTGGCGATTAAATGATTTCTCTAGGAGGAGTATTTCAAATTCCATTGTATACGTTTTCCAAACAACCCTAAATAGCCGACTTCCTGTTGGGCTGAGGTAAAAAGTAAGAGCATGAAGTATATATGAAACGATGAGATCTATATGTGTACCGACTTTCATATTATTACATGCAAGTGTGTTTGATTTATGGACCAAGGTTTCGGACCCCGTTCCAGGGGGCGCTGCTGAGCCCCCCTGCCACGCCCGGGTACCATCTTCAGCCCAGCCCTGATGGCCGCAGGTTCTGACCCGTGTGCAAAGTTTCAAGAGTTTTAGAGCATGTTAAGGCCCCCAAAAGTGCCCGAATAGTCGATAAAATAATAATAATAATAATAATAATAATAATAATAATAATAATAATCCTAAGGAAAACAATAGGGCCTTCGCCTTTTCAGGCTTGGGCCCTAATTAAAGCTGCAAGCAGCGATGACGGGCCCAAGCCGGTGGCACCGCAACCCTGGTGCCTTTAGTTACCGGGCTCATTTCCACTTGGTGGCTTTCGGAAAACAAAGGATGATGGACACAGCAACAACTCAAAAATATAGCTGCAAGCAGCAATGCGATTCCTCCTCAAAATGGCAAATCATTTAAAATTGATCAATAGAGGGTTGGGGTTAAACCCTCCCAATGAAAAAATCCAAAAAACATGTCTTTCTGTCTGAATCCTAAACTAAACATTTTCAGTGTACAGGAAAATCCATCATGCCGGACCTTATGGATGCTGTAGGGTTTTTTGTTTACAATGAGAAATGAGGTATGTTCACCAGGTTTCAGAAAAACTAAATAAATGGGGTGGAAATACAATCACTTTGAAAAATTGACATTTGGGCATGGCCTGTACCGCCCCCTAAGGGCGAATGTGAGCCATTCTTGGTTTGTAGGTTCCTGTTGGCCTGTAGTATTAATGTACCAAATTAGAAAGTATTTGACAAAAAAATGTGCAATTTGGGAATGTCCTTTAGCACCCCCTAAGGGCAAATGTGAGACATTCTTGGTTTGTGGATTTCTGTTGGCCTGTAGTGTCAATATACCAAATTAGAACATTTTTGACCAGCAAATGGGAATTTAGGGCGTGGCCTGTAGCGCCCCATAAGGGCGAATGTGGGCCACTCTTGGTTTGTGAATTCCTGTTGGCCTGTAGTATCAATATACAACATTAGAACATTTTTGACCAGAAAATGGGAATTTTGGGCATGGCCTGTAGCGCCCCCTAAGGGCGAATGTGGGATATTCTTTACGCAGTACTTCAGAGTGATGTCATCTTGAAGTATATATATATAGGTCTATTTCTAACCCACACCTATAATATCACTTCTGAAGGCATGGATTTAACCACTGGAGTGGTATGGATTACTTTTATGCTGCATTTATTTGATTTTTGCAGCTTCTGAGTTCTGATCACCATTCAAGTCATTGAAAGGTCCAACAGGGTTGAGATAATCTTCTAAAAAGCTTAATTTGTGTTCACTAGAAGAAAGAAAACAATACACATCTGGGATGCAATGAGGGTGAGTATACGATGAGAGAAATTTATTTTTGGGGTGAAAACCATTTGTAGGCCTACTTTTTATTTACTTGGAAAATTGTTACTGTCTCTTTAAGAGGATTTTAAACGCATTTCATTCAAGGCACAGTCTGTGCGGCTTGTTTTAGTGAGTTTAATCTTTTGAGAACTGTGAAGTCTCATTATTTTCGTGCTGTTACATCTGTATTCATTTCAGAGATTACTTGATTGAGATTGTGAAACTACATACAACCGACAAACCTCCATGAAGATGCGAGTAAAAATGAGATGCCTCGCGCTGTCAGACACAACGCTGATAATCATTCTCGGAAGTGTTGATACTAGATTTCGATTCGCGATTTCTTCATCAACTGTTTATGTTCACTTGGGACAAAACAGACAATATATCATGTAATTTGACATTTTGTAGTATGAAATTGTCCGTTCAAACGCAAGAAGAAGCGAATGCGATCTCTCATCGAGGCTCGTGCGTTAGACGCGACGCATCTCGCGGTTTCACACAAAACTGCTCACAAACATTTATTTGAGTTGTTTTGTCATTTTTTTCCAGAAATAACTAGCAATACTCCTACAAATAAATGCTTCGTCACTAAAACGTTTTGACTTTCTATAGAAAATATAGACAACACACGTTCTTACCTTGCAAAAATCGCCTCAGTATTTAATTTGAAGCAGTAAATCCAACACTGGAGTAAATCTCTCGTGATATCACCTTTCCATTGAAATGAAGGAAGACGGTGATGACGATACAGTTATTATTCTTGCCCAGTAACCCCTTAACCAATCACATGTGCCTTTAGCTTGTATTGTCATGAGTATCTGGGCAGACTTCAGAAATAAAATCGGTGATCGGACGACGATGACACTGAGACAGGAACCATGGGAATAATTGTTCCCAAATTTGAACGCTCTGGCTGTAAATGGTTAAAGGTTGTTAAAAATTGTATCCTCCACTCAGTTGATGTATATATTGAGTGGGGACACATTGTTTGCCTTTTTTCTGGGATTCGACTGCAAAAGAGCTCAAGCAACTGTTGAACTCAGTCCCTGCCCATTCTGGACTCAGACCTGTTGTAAATCATTGAACAATGAGGCTTGGATGCCATCTATTGGACATTTCTTGTAATTGCCACTCAGAGAATGAACAGACAGTGGATTAAACTTTAGTTTTTTAGGCTTTAGTTCTTTGTTGTATTCACCTGCTACGGCGTGTGTAACATTTTTCTGTCAACTCTGCATACAGGTGAAACTCGAAAAATTAGAATATCGTGCAAAAGTTAATGTAACCCATACTATGTTGAACACAAGAGGGCAGTATAGCCCTATGTATTACTTCACAAGACCCCCTCCCTTCCTACTCCTCACACACAAAGTCTTAGAGAGTGACTTGCAAAATTCTGACATTTTCTCCACATTCAAACCAAAATATCTGACTTTCTGTTGGTCGGAGCTAATGACTGTAAATTAGAAAATTGTCCGGCTTGAGGAGAACTATATCAATACCAATTTTTGTACCTGTAGATGAAACTAACCCCCCACTTTTTTGTCAAAAGGTGGCGCTACTGAGCCCCTCACCACACCCATTTCTGAAACTTTGCACATGTCTACTGGCTAATAAATGTGACGTCTCTGTCGAGTTTCATGCAATTTCAAGTATGTTAAGAGTCTCAAAAGCATCAATAAAGAAAAGTAAAGTTTGAAGTGTTGCCACGGCAACAGTATCTAAGATATCAATAATCCTTTCACAGGTCTAAATCTGCCGTGTGTTTACATTATACACGTAAAGTTTGAAGCAAATCGGGTAAAAACAAGAGGGTGATTTCAAAGCATTTTGAAAGTGACACACTTCCTGCTGCCAGTTGGTGGCGCTATAACTTTGACTCACAATAGTCACATCCATGTGATCGGCCTCTTACAACGAACACACTGCTGAAGTTTCATCAAGATCTGTTAATTTATGCAGAAGTTATAACACACTTCCTGTCTCACTTTTCTCGCCATAAATTTGTTTCCTCGCCACGGCCAAACCGTTCGAGATATCAAAAATCCGCTGGCAATTTTTCATCCTCAATGTCTTGACTTCATGCTGACTGAGATTCGTGGCGATTAAATGATTTCTCTAGGAGGAGTATTTCAAATTCCATTGTATACGTTTTCCAAACAACCCTAAATAGCCGACTTCCTGTTGGGCTGAGGTAAAAAGTAAGAGCATGAAGTATATATGAAACGATGAGATCTATATGTGTACCGACTTTCATATTATTACATGCAAGTGTGTTTGATTTATGGACCATGGTTTCGGACCCCGTTCCAGGGGGCGCTGCTGAAACCCCCTGCCACGCCCGGGTACCATCTTCAGCCCAGCCCTGATGGCCGCAGGTTCTGACCCGTGTGCAAAGTTTCAAGAGTTTTAGAGCATGTTAAGGCCCCCAAAAGTGCCCGAATAGTCGATAAAATAATAATAATAATAATAATAATAATAATAATAATTAAAGCTGCAAGCAGCGATGAAGGGCCCAAGCCGGTGGCACCGCAACCCTGGTGCCTTTAGTTACCGGGCTCATTTCCACTTGGTGGCTTTCGGAAAACAAAGGATGATGGACACAGCAACAACTCAAAAATATAGCTGCAAGCAGCAATGCGATTCCTCCTCAAAATGGCAAATCATTTAAAATTGATCAATAGAGGGTTGGGGTTAAACCCTCCCAATGAAAAAATCCAAAAAACATGTCTTTCTGTCAGAATCCTAAACTAAACATTTTCAGTGTACAGGAAAATCCATCATGTCGGACCTTATGGATCCTGTAGGGTTTTTTGTTTACAATGAGAAATGAGGTTTGTTCACCAGGTTTCAGAAAAACTAAATAAATGTGTTGGAAATACAAACACTTTGAAAAAATGACATTTGGGCATGGCCTGTAGCTCCCCCTAAGGGTGAATGTGAGCCATTCTTGGTTTGTAGGTTCCTGTTGGCCTGTAGTATTAATTTACCAATTTAGAAAGTATTTGACAAAAAAATGTGCAATTTGGGAATGGCCTTTAGCGCCCCCTAAGGGCGAATGTGAGACATTCTTGGTTTGTGGATTTCTGTTGGCCTGTAGTGTCAATATACCAAATTAGAACATTTTTGACCAGCAAATGGGAATTTAGGGCATGGCCTGTAGCGCCCCCTAAGGGCGAATGTGGGCCATTCTTGGTTTGTGGATTCCTGTTGGCCTGTAGTATCAATCTACAAAATTAGAACATTTTTGACCAGAAAATGGGAATTTTGGGTATGGCCTGTAGCGCCCCCTAAGGGCGAATGTGGGCCATTCTTGGTTTGTGGATTCCTGTTGGCCTGTAGTATCAATATACAAAATTAGAACATTTTTGACCAGAAAATGGGAATTTTGGGCATGGCCTGTAGCGCCCCCTTAGGGCGAATGTGGGATATTCTTTACGCAGTACTTCAGAGTGATGTCATCTTTAAGTATATATATATATAGGTCTGTATCTAACCCACACCTATAATATCACTTCTGAAGGCATGGATTAAACCACAGGAGTGGTATGGATTACTTTTATGCTGCATTTATGTGATTTTTGTAGCTTCTGAGTTCTGATCACCATTCAAGTCATTGAAAGGTCCAACAGGGTTGAGATAATCTTCTAAAAAGCTTAATTTGTGTTCACTAGAAGAAAGAAAATAATACACATCTGGGATGGAATGAGGGTGAGTATACGATGAGAGAAATTTATTTTGGGGGTGAAAACCATTTGTAGGCTACTTTTTATTTACTTGGAAAATTGTTACTGTCTCTTTAAGAGGATTTTAAACGCATTTCATTCAAGCCGTCAAGCCGTCTTTGCGGCTTGTTTTATTGAGATATAATCTTTTGAGAACTGTGAATCTCATTATTTTCGTGCTGTTACATCTGTATTCATTTCAGAGATTAATTGATTGAGATTGTGAAACTACATACAACCGACAAACCTCCATGAAGATGCGAGTAAAAATGAGATTCCTCGCGCTGTCAGACACAAAGCTGATAATCATTCTCGGAAGTGTTGATACTAGATTTAGATTCGCGATTTCTTCATCAACTGTTTATGGTCACTTGAGACAAAACAGACAATATATCATGTATTTTGACATTTTGTTGTTATGAAATTGTCCGTTCAAACGCAAGAAGAAGCGAATGCGATCTCTCATCGGGGCTCGTGAGTTAGACGTGACGCTGCTCGCGGTTTCACACAAAACTGCTCACAAACATTTATTTGAGTTGTTTCGTCATTTTTTTTTCCAGAAATAACTAGCAATACTCCTACAAATAAATGCTTCGTAACTAAAACGTTTTGACTTTCTATAGAAAATATAGACAACACGTTCTTACCTTGCAAAAATCGCCTCAGTATTTAATTTGAAGCAGTAAATCCAACACTGGAGTAAATCTCTCGTGATATCACCGTCCCATTGAAATGAAGGAAGACGGTGATGACGATACAGTTATTATTCTTGCCCAGTAACCCCTTAACCAATCACATGTGCCTTTAGCTTGTATTGTCATGAGTATCTGGGCAGATTTCAGAAATAAAATCGGTGATTGGACGACGATGACACTGAGACAGAAACTATGGGAATAATTGTTCCCAAATTTGAACGCTCTGGCTGTAAATGGTTAAAGGTTGTTAAAAATTGTATCCGCCACTCAGTTGATGTATATAGTGAGTGGGGACACAGTGTTTGCCTTTTTTCTGGGATTCGACGGCAAAAGAGCTCAAGCAACTGTTGAACTCAGTCCCTGCCCATTCTGGACTCAGCCTGTTGTAAATAATAGAACAATGAGGCTTGGATGCCATCTATTGGACATTTCTTGTAATTGCCACTCAGAGAATGAACAGACAGTGGATTAAATTTTAGTTTTTTAGGCTTTAGTTCTTTGTTGTATTCACCTGCTACGGCGTGTGTAACATTTTTCTGTCAACTCTGCATACAGGTGAAACTCGAAAAATTAGAATATCGTGCAAAAGTTAATGTAACCCATACTATGTTGAACACAAGAGGGCAGTATAGCCCTATGTATTACTTCACAAGACCCAACGTCCCCCCTCCCCTACAAACTCACAGAGTCTCAGAGAGTGACTTGCAAAATTCTGACATTTTCTCCACATTCAAACCAAAATATCTGACTTTCTGTTGGTCGGAGCTAATGACTGTAAATTAGAAAGTTGTCCGGCTTGAGGAGAACTATATCAATACCAATTTTTGTACCTGTAGATGAAACTAACCCCCCACTTTTTTGTCAAAAGGTGGCGCTACTGAGCCCCTCACCACACCCATTTCTGAAACTTTGCACATGTCTACTGGCTAATAAATGTGACGTCTCTGTCGAGTTTCATGCAATTTCAAGTATGTTAAGAGTCTCAAAAGCATCAATAAAGAAAAGTAAAGTTTGAAGCGTTGCCACGGCAACAGTATCTAAGATATCAATAATCCTTTCACAGGTCTAAATCTGCCGTGTGTTTACATTATACACGTAAAGTTTGAAGCAAATCGGGTAAAAACAAGAGGGTGATTTCAAAGCATTTTGAAAGTGACACACTTCCTGCTGCCAGTTGGTGGCGCTATAACTTTGACTCACAATAGTCACATCCATGTGATCGGCCTCTTACAACGAACACACTGCTGAAGTTTCATCAAGATCTGTTAATTTATGCAGAAGTTATAACACACTTCCTGTCTCACTTTTCTCGCCATAAATTTGTTTCCTCGCCACGGCCAAACCGTTCGAGATATCAAAAATCCGCTGGCAATTTTTCATCCTCAATGTCTTGACTTCATGCTGACTGAGATTCGTGGCGATTAAATGATTTCTCTAGGAGGAGTATTTCAAATTCCATTGTATACGTTTTCCAAACAACCCTAAATAGCCGACTTCCTGTTGGGCTGAGGTAAAAAGTAAGAGCATGAAGTATATATGAAACGATGAGATCTATATGTGTACCGACTTTCATATTATTACATGCAAGTGTGTTTGATTTATGGACCAAGGTTTCGGACCCCGTTCCAGGGGGCGCTGCTGAGCCCCCCTGCCACGCCCGGGTACCATCTTCAGCCCAGCCCTGATGGCCGCAGGTTCTGACCCGTGTGCAAAGTTTCAAGAGTTTTAGAGCATGTTAAGGCCCCCAAAAGTGCCCGAATAGTCGATAAAATAATAATAATAATAATAATAATAATAATAATAATAATCCTAAGGAAAACAATAGGGCCTTCGCCTTTTCAGGCTTGGGCCCTAATAATTAAAGCTGCAAGCAGCGATGACGGGCCCAAGCCGGTGGCACCGCAACCCTGGTGCCTTTAGTTACCGGGCTCATTTCCACTTGGTGGCTTTCGGAAAACAAAGGATGATGGACACAGCAACAACTCAAAAATATAGCTGCAAGCAGCAATGCGATTCCTCCTCAAAATGGCAAATCATTTAAAATTGATCAATAGAGGGTTGGGGTTAAACCCTCCCAATGAAAAAATCCAAAAAACATGTCTTTCTGTCTGAATCCTAAACTAAACATTTTCAGTGTACAGGAAAATCCATCATGCCGGACCTTATGGATCCTGTAGGGTTTTTTGTTTACAATGAGAAATGAGGTATGTTCACCAGGTTTCAGAAAAACTAAATAAATGGGGTGGAAATACAATCACTTTGAAAAATTGACATTTGGGCATGGCCTGTACCGCCCCCTAAGGGCGAATGTGAGCCATTCTTGGTTTGTAGGTTCCTGTTGGCCTGTAGTATTAATGTACCAAATTAGAAAGTATTTGACAAAAAAATGTGCAATTTGGGAATGTCCTTTAGCACCCCCTAAGGGCAAATGTGAGACATTCTTGGTTTGTGGATTTCTGTTGGCCTGTAGTGTCAATATACCAAATTAGAAAATTTTTGACCATAAAATGGGAATTTTGGGCATAGCCTGTAGCGCCCCCTAATGGCGAATATGGGCAATTCTTTGTTTGTGGGTTCCTGTTGGCCTGTAGTATCAATGTACCAAATTAGAACATTTTTGACCAGCAAATGGGAATTTAGGGCGTGGCCTGTAGCGCCCCATAAGGGCGAATGTGGGCCACTCTTGGTTTGTGAATTCCTGTTGGCCTGTAGTATCAATATACAACATTAGAACATTTTTGACCAGAAAATGGGAATTTTGGGCATGGCCTGTAGCGCCCCCTAAGGGCGAATGTGGGATATTCTTTACGCAGTACTTCAGAGTGATGTCATCTTGAAGTATATATATATAGGTCTATTTCTAACCCACACCTATAATATCACTTCTGAAGGCATGGATTTAACCACTGGAGTGGTATGGATTACTTTTATGCTGCATTTATTTGATTTTTGCAGCTTCTGAGTTCTGATCACCATTCAAGTCATTGAAAGGTCCAACAGGGTTGAGATAATCTTCTAAAAAGCTTAATTTGTGTTCACTAGAAGAAAGAAAACAATACACATCTGGGATGCAATGAGGGTGAGTATACGATGAGAGAAATTTATTTTTGGGGTGAAAACCATTTGTAGGCCTACTTTTTATTTACTTGGAAAATTGTTACTGTCTCTTTAAGAGGATTTTAAACGCATTTCATTCAAGGCACAGTCTGTGCGGCTTGTTTTAGTGAGTTTAATCTTTTGAGAACTGTGAAGTCTCATTATTTTCGTGCTGTTACATCTGTATTCATTTCAGAGATTACTTGATTGAGATTGTGAAACTACATACAACCGACAAACCTCCATGAAGATGCGAGTAAAAATGAGATGCCTCGCGCTGTCAGACACAACGCTGATAATCATTCTCGGAAGTGTTGATACTAGATTTCGATTCGCGATTTCTTCATCAACTGTTTATGTTCACTTGGGACAAAACAGACAATATATCATGTAATTTGACATTTTGTAGTATGAAATTGTCCGTTCAAACGCAAGAAGAAGCGAATGCGATCTCTCATCGGGGCTCGTGCGTTAGACGCGACGCATCTCGCGGTTTCACACAAAACTGCTCACAAACATTTATTTGAGTTGTTTTGTCATTTTTTTCCAGAAATAACTAGCAATACTCCTACAAATAAATGCTTCGTCACTAAAACGTTTTGACTTTCTATAGAAAATATAGACAACACACGTTCTTACCTTGCAAAAATCGCCTCAGTATTTAATTTGAAGCAGTAAATCCAACACTGGAGTAAATCTCTCGTGATATCACCTTTCCATTGAAATGAAGGAAGACGGTGATGACGATACAGTTATTATTCTTGCCCAGTAACCCCTTAACCAATCACATGTGCCTTTAGCTTGTATTGTCATGAGTATCTGGGCAGACTTCAGAAATAAAATCGGTGATCGGACGACGATGACACTGAGACAGGAACCATGGGAATAATTGTTCCCAAATTTGAACGCTCTGGCTGTAAATGGTTAAAGGTTGTTAAAAATTGTATCCTCCACTCAGTTGATGTATATATTGAGTGGGGACACATTGTTTGCCTTTTTTCTGGGATTCGACTGCAAAAGAGCTCAAGCAACTGTTGAACTCAGTCCCTGCCCATTCTGGACTCAGACCTGTTGTAAATCATTGAACAATGAGGCTTGGATGCCATCTATTGGACATTTCTTGTAATTGCCACTCAGAGAATGAACAGACAGTGGATTAAACTTTAGTTTTTTAGGCTTTAGTTCTTTGTTGTATTCACCTGCTACGGCGTGTGTAACATTTTTCTGTCAACTCTGCATACAGGTGAAACTCGAAAAATTAGAATATCGTGCAAAAGTTAATGTAACCCATACTATGTTGAACACAAGAGGGCAGTATAGCCCTATGTATTACTTCACAAGACCCCCTCCCTTCCTACTCCTCACACACAAAGTCTTAGAGAGTGACTTGCAAAATTCTGACATTTTCTCCACATTCAAACCAAAATATCTGACTTTCTGTTGGTCGGAGCTAATGACTGTAAATTAGAAAGTTGTCCGGCTTGAGGAGAACTATATCAATACCAATTTTTGTACCTGTAGATGAAACTAACCCCCCACTTTTTTGTCAAAAGGTGGCGCTACTGAGCCCCTCACCACACCCATTTCTGAAACTTTGCACATGTCTACTGGCTAATAAATGTGACGTCTCTGTCGAGTTTCATGCAATTTCAAGTATGTTAAGAGTCTCAAAAGCATCAATAAAGAAAAGTAAAGTTTGAAGTGTTGCCACGGCAACAGTATCTAAGATATCAATAATCCTTTCACAGGTCTAAATCTGCCGTGTGTTTACATTATACACGTAAAGTTTGAAGCAAATCGGGTAAAAACAAGAGGGTGATTTCAAAGCATTTTGAAAGTGACACACTTCCTGCTGCCAGTTGGTGGCGCTATAACTTTGACTCACAATAGTCACATCCATGTGATCGGCCTCTTACAACGAACACACTGCTGAAGTTTCATCAAGATCTGTTAATTTATGCAGAAGTTATAACACACTTCCTGTCTCACTTTTCTCGCCATAAATTTGTTTCCTCGCCACGGCCAAACCGTTCGAGATATCAAAAATCCGCTGGCAATTTTTCATCCTCAATGTCTTGACTTCATGCTGACTGAGATTCGTGGCGATTAAATGATTTCTCTAGGAGGAGTATTTCAAATTCCATTGTATACGTTTTCCAAACAACCCTAAATAGCCGACTTCCTGTTGGGCTGAGGTAAAAAGTAAGAGCATGAAGTATATATGAAACGATGAGATCTATATGTGTACCGACTTTCATATTATTACATGCAAGTGTGTTTGATTTATGGACCATGGTTTCGGACCCCGTTCCAGGGGGCGCTGCTGAAACCCCCTGCCACGCCCGGGTACCATCTTCAGCCCAGCCCTGATGGCCGCAGGTTCTGACCCGTGTGCAAAGTTTCAAGAGTTTTAGAGCATGTTAAGGCCCCCAAAAGTGCCCGAATAGTCGATAAAATAATAATAATAATAATAATAATAATAATAATAATAATAATAATAATAATAATCCTAAGGAAAACAATAGGGCCTTCGCCTTTTCAGGCTTGGGCCCTAATAATAATCCTAAGGAAAACAATAGGGCCTTCGCCTTTTCAGGCTTGAGCCCTAATTAAAGCTGCAAGCAGCGATGACGGGCCCAAGCCGGTGGCACCGCAACCCTGGTGCCTTTAGTTACCGGGCTCATTTCCACTTGGTGGCTTTCGGAAAACAAAGGATGATGGACACAGCAACAACTCAAAAATATAGCTGCAAGCAGCAATGCGATTCCTCCTCAAAATGGCAAATCATTTAAAATTGATCAATAGAGGGTTGGGGTTAAACCCTCCCAATGAAAAAATCCAAAAAACATGTCTTTCTGTCTGAATCCTAAACTAAACATTTTCAGTGTACAGGAAAATCCATCATGCCGGACCTTATGGATCCTGTAGGGTTTTTTGTTTACAATGAGAAATGAGGTATGTTCACCAGGTTTCAGAAAACTAAATAAATGGGGTGGAAATACAATCACTTTAAAAAAATGACATTTGGGCATGGCATGTAGCGCCCCCTAAGGGCGAATGTGAGCCATTCTTGGTTTGTAGGTTCCTGTTGGCCTGTAGTATTAATGTACCAAATTAGAAAGTATTTGACAAAAAAATGTGCAATTTGGGAATGGCCTTTAGCGCCCCCTAAGGGCGAATGTGAGACATTCTTGGTTTGTGGATTTCTGTTGGCCTGTAGTGTCAATATACCAAATTAGAAAATTTTTGACCATAAAATGGGAATTTTGGGCATAGCCTGTAGCGCCCCCTAATGGCGAATATGGGCAATTCTTTGTTTGTGGGTTCCTGTTGGCCTGTAGTATCAATGTACCAAATTAGAACATTTTTGACCAGCAAATGGGAATTTAGGGCGTGGCCTGTAGCGCCCCATAAGGGCGAATGTGGGCCACTCTTGGTTTGTGAATTCCTGTTGGCCTGTAGTATCAATATACAACATTAGAACATTTTTGACCAGAAAATGGGATTTTGGGCATGGCCTGTAGCGCCCCCTAAGGGCGAATGTGGGATATTCTTTACGCAGTACTTCAGAGTGATGTCATCTTTAAGTATATATATATAGGTCTATTTCTAACCCACACCTATAATATCACTTCTGAAGGCATGGATTTAACCACTGGAGTGGTATGGATTACTTTTATGCTGCATTTATTTGATTTTTGTAGCTTCTGAGTTCTGATCACCATTCAAGTCATTGAAAGGTCCAACAGGGTTGAGATAATCTTCTAAAAAGCTTAATTTGTGTTCACTAGAAGAAAGAAAACAATACACATCTGGGATGCAATGAGGGTGAGTATACGATGAGAGAAATTTATTTTTGGGGTGAAAACCATTTGTAGGCCTACTTTTTATTTACTTGGAAAATTGTTACTGTCTCTTTAAGAGGATTTTAAACGCATTTCATTCAAGGCACACTCTGTGCGGCTTGTTTTAGTGAGTTTAATCTTTTGAGAACTGTGAAGTCTCATTATTTTCGTGCTGTTACATCTGTATTCATTTCAGAGATTACTTGATTGAGATTGTGAAACTACATACAACCGACAAACCTCCATGAAGATGCGAGTAAAAATGAGATGCGCTGTCAGGCACAACGCTGATAATCATTCTCGGAAGTGTTGATACTAGATTTCGATTCGCGATTTCTTCATCAACTGTTTATGTTCACTTGGGACAAAACAGACAATATATCATGTAATTTGACATTTTGTAGTATGAAATTGTCCGTTCAAACGCAAGAAGAAGCGAATGCGATCTCTCATCGGGGCTCGTGCGTTAGACGCGACGCATCTCGCGGTTTCACACAAAACTGCTCACAAACATTTATTTGAGTTATTTTGTCATTTTTTTCCAGAAATAACTAGCAATACTCCTACAAATAAATGCTTCGTAACTAAAACGTTTTGACTTTCTATAGAAAATATAGACAACACACGTTCTTACCTTGCAAAAATCGCCTCAGTATTTAATTTGAAGCAGTAAATCCAACACTGGAGTAAATCTCTCGTGATATCACCTTTCCATTGAAATGAAGGAAGACGGTGATGACGATACAGTTATTATTCTTGCCCAGTAACCCCTTAACCAATCACATGTGCCTTTAGCTTGTATTGTCATGAGTATCTGGGCAGACTTCAGAAATAAAATCGGTGATCGGACGACGATGACACTGAGACAGGAACCATGGGAATAATTGTTCCCAAATTTGAACGCTCTGGCTGTAAATGGTTAAAGGTTGTTAAAAATTGTATCCTCCACTCAGTTGATGTATATATTGAGTGGGGACACATTGTTTGCCTTTTTTCTGGGATTCGACTGCAAAAGAGCTCAAGCAACTGTTGAACTCAGTCCCTGCCCATTCTGGACTCAGACCTGTTGTAAATCATTGAACAATGAGGCTTGGATGCCATCTATTGGACATTTCTTGTAATTGCCACTCAGAGAATGAACAGACAGTGGATTAAACTTTAGTTTTTTAGGCTTTAGTTCTTTGTTGTATTCACCTGCTACGGCGTGTGTAACATTTTTCTGTCAACTCTGCATACAGGTGAAACTCGAAAAATTAGAATATCGTGCAAAAGTTAATGTAACCCATACTATGTTGAACACAAGAGGGCAGTATAGCCCTATGTATTACTTCACAAGCCCCCCTCCCTTCCTACTCCTCACACACAAAGTCTTAGAGAGTGACTTGCAAAATTCTGACATTTTCTCCACATTCAAACCAAAATATCTGACTTTCTGTTGGTCGGAGCTAATGACTGTAAATTAGAAAGTTGTCCGGCTTGAGGAGAACTATATCAATACCAATTTTTGTACCTGTAGATGAAACTAACCCCCCACTTTTTTGTCAAAAGGTGGCGCTACTGAGCCCCTCACCACACCCATTTCTGAAACTTTGCACATGTCTACTGGCTAATAAATGTGACGTCTCTGTCGAGTTTCATGCAATTTCAAGTATGTTAAGAGTCTCAAAAGCATCAATAAAGAAAAGTAAAGTTTGAAGTGTTGCCACGGCAACAGTATCTAAGATATCAATAATCCTTTCACAGGTCTAAATCTGCCGTGTGTTTACATTATACACGTAAAGTTTGAAGCAAATCGGGTAAAAACAAGAGGGTGATTTCAAAGCATTTTGAAAGTGACACACTTCCTGCTGCCAGTTGGTGGCGCTATAACTTTGACTCACAATAGTCACATCCATGTGATCGGCCTCTTACAACGAACACACTGCTGAAGTTTCATCAAGATCTGTTAATTTATGCAGAAGTTATAACACACTTCCTGTCTCACTTTTCTCGCCATAAATTTGTTTCCTCGCCACGGCCAAACCGTTCGAGATATCAAAAATCCGCTGGCAATTTTTCATCCTCAATGTCTTGACTTCATGCTGACTGAGATTCGTGGCGATTAAATGATTTCTCTAGGAGGAGTATTTCAAATTCCATTGTATACGTTTTCCAAACAACCCTAAATAGCCGACTTCCTGTTGGGCTGAGGTAAAAAGTAAGAGCATGAAGTATATATGAAACGATGAGATCTATATGTGTACCGACTTTCATATTATTACATGCAAGTGTGTTTGATTTATGGACCAAGGTTTCGGACCCCGTTCCAGGGGGCGCTGCTGAGCCCCCCTGCCACGCCCGGGTACCATCTTCAGCCCAGCCCTGATGGCCGCAGGTTCTGACCCGTGTGCAAAGTTTCAAGAGTTTTAGAGCATGTTAAGGCCCCCAAAAGTGCCCGAATAGTCGATAAAATAATAATAATAATAATAATAATAATAATAATAATAATAATTAAAGCTGCAAGCAGCGATGAAGGGCCCAAGCCGGTGGCACCGCAACCCTGGTGCCTTTAGTTACCGGGCTCATTTCCACTTGGTGGCTTTCGGAAAACAAAGGATGATGGACACAGCAACAACTCAAAAATATAGCTGCAAGCAGCAATGCGATTCCTCCTCAAAATGGCAAATCATTTAAAATTGATCAATAGAGGGTTGGGGTTAAACCCTCCCAATGAAAAAATCCAAAAAACATGTCTTTCTGTCAGAATCCTAAACTAAACATTTTCAGTGTACAGGAAAATCCATCATGTCGGACCTTATGGATCCTGTAGGGTTTTTTGTTTACAATGAGAAATGAGGTTTGTTCACCAGGTTTCAGAAAAACTAAATAAATGTGTTGGAAATACAAACACTTTGAAAAAATGACATTTGGGCATGGCATGTAGCTCCCCCTAAGGGTGAATGTGAGCCATTCTTGGTTTGTAGGTTCCTGTTGGCCTGTAGTATTAATGTACCAATTTAGAAAGTATTTGACAAAAAAATGTGCAATTTGGGAATGGCCTTTAGCGCCCCCTAAGGGCGAATGTGAGACATTCTTGGTTTGTGGATTTCTGTTGGCCTGTAGTGTCAATATACCAAATTAGAACATTTTTGACCAGCAAATGGGAATTTAGGGCATGGCCTGTAGCGCCCCCTAAGGGCGAATGTGGGCCATTCTTGGTTTGTGGATTCCTGTTGGCCTGTAGTATCAATCTACAAAATTAGAACATTTTTGACCAGAAAATGGGAATTTTGGGTATGGCCTGTAGCGCCCCCTAAGGGCGAATGTGGGCCATTCTTGGTTTGTGGATTCCTGTTGGCCTGTAGTATCAATATACAAAATTAGAACATTTTTGACCAGAAAATGGGAATTTTGGGCATGGCCTGTAGCGCCCCCTTAGGGCGAATGTGGGATATTCTTTACGCAGTACTTCAGAGTGATGTCATCTTTAAGTATATATATATATAGGTCTGTATCTAACCCACACCTATAATATCACTTCTGAAGGCATGGATTAAACCACAGGAGTGGTATGGATTACTTTTATGCTGCATTTATGTGATTTTTGTAGCTTCTGAGTTCTGATCACCATTCAAGTCATTGAAAGGTCCAACAGGGTTGAGATAATCTTCTAAAAAGCTTAATTTGTGTTCACTAGAAGAAAGAAAATAATACACATCTGGGATGGAATGAGGGTGAGTATACGATGAGAGAAATTTATTTTGGGGGTGAAAACCATTTGTAGGCCTACTTTTTATTTACTTGGAAAATTGTTACTGTCTCTTTAAGAGGATTTTAAACGCATTTCATTCAAGCCGTCAAGCCGTCTTTGCGGCTTGTTTTATTGAGATATAATCTTTTGAGAACTGTGAATCTCATTATTTTCGTGCTGTTACATCTGTATTCATTTCAGAGATTACTTGATTGAGATTGTGAAACTACATACAACCGACAAACCTCCATGAAGATGCGAGTAAAAATGAGATTCCTCGCGCTGTCAGACACAAAGCTGATAATCATTCTCGGAAGTGTTGATACTAGATTTAGATTCGCGATTTCTTCATCAACTGTTTATGGTCACTTGAGACAAAACAGACAATATATCATGTAATTTGACATTTTGTAGTATGAAATTGTCCGTTCAAACGCAAGAAGAAGCGAATGCGATCTCTCATCGGGGCTCGTGCGTTAGACGTGACGCTGCTCGCGGTTTCACACAAAACTGCTCACAAACATTTATTTGAGTTGTTTCGTCATTTTTTTTCCAGAAATAACTAGCAATACTCCTACAAATAAATGCTTCGTAACTAAAACGTTTTGACTTTCTATAGAAAATATAGACAACACGTTCTTACCTTGCAAAAATCGCCTCAGTATTTAATTTGAAGCAGTAAATCCAACACTGGAGTAAATCTCTCATGATATCACCTTTCCATTGAAATGAAGGAAGACGGTGATGACGATACAGTTATTATTCTTGCCCAGTAACCCCTTAACCAATCACATGTGCCTTTAGCTTGTATTGTCATGAGTATCTGGGCAGATTTCAGAAATAAAATCGGTGATCGGACGACGATGACACTGAGACAGGAACCATGGGAATAATTGTTCCCAAATTTGAACGCTCTGGCTGTAAATGGTTAAAGGTTGTTAAAAATTGTATCCGCCACTCAGTTGATGTATATAGTGAGTGGGGACACAGTGTTTGCCTTTTTTCTGGGATTCGACGGCAAAAGAGCTCAAGCAACTGTTGAACTCAGTCCCTGCCCATTCTGGACTCAGCCTGTTGTAAATCATTGAACAATGAGGCTTGGATGCCATCTATTGGACATTTCTTGTAATTGCCACTCAGAGAATGAACAGACAGTGGATTAAACTTTAGTTTTTTAGGCTTTAGTTCTTTGTTGTATTCACCTGCTACGGCGTGTGTAACATTTTTCTGTCAACTCTGCATACAGGTGAAACTCGAAAAATTAGAATATCGTGCAAAAGTTAATGTAACCCATACTATGTTGAACACAAGAGGGCAGTATAGCCCTATGTATTACTTCACAAGACCCAACGTCCCCCCTCCCCTACAAACTCACAGAGTCTCAGAGAGTGACTTGCAAAATTCTGACATTTTCTCCACATTCAAACCAAAATATCTGACTTTCTGTTGGTCGGAGCTAATGACTGTAAATTAGAAAGTTGTCCGGCTTGAGGAGAACTATATCAATACCAATTTTTGTACCTGTAGATGAAACTAACCCCCCACTTTTTTGTCAAAAGGTGGCGCTACTGAGCCCCTCACCACACCCATTTCTGAAACTTTGCACATGTCTACTGGCTAATAAATGTGACGTCTCTGTCGAGTTTCATGCAATTTCAAGTATGTTAAGAGTCTCAAAAGCATCAATAAAGAAAAGTAAAGTTTGAAGCGTTGCCACGGCAACAGTATCTAAGATATCAATAATCCTTTCACAGGTCTAAATCTGCCGTGTGTTTACATTATACACGTAAAGTTTGAAGCAAATCGGGTAAAAACAAGAGGGTGATTTCAAAGCATTTTGAAAGTGACACACTTCCTGCTGCCAGTTGGTGGCGCTATAACTTTGACTCACAATAGTCACATCCATGTGATCGGCCTCTTACAACGAACACACTGCTGAAGTTTCATCAAGATCTGTTAATTTATGCAGAAGTTATAACACACTTCCTGTCTCACTTTTCTCGCCATAAATTTGTTTCCTCGCCACGGCCAAACCGTTCGAGATATCAAAAATCCGCTGGCAATTTTTCATCCTCAATGTCTTGACTTCATGCTGACTGAGATTCGTGGCGATTAAATGATTTCTCTAGGAGGAGTATTTCAAATTCCATTGTATACGTTTTCCAAACAACCCTAAATAGCCGACTTCCTGTTGGGCTGAGGTAAAAAGTAAGAGCATGAAGTATATATGAAACGATGAGATCTATATGTGTACCGACTTTCATATTATTACATGCAAGTGTGTTTGATTTATGGACCAAGGTTTCGGACCCCGTTCCAGGGGGCGCTGCTGAGCCCCCCTGCCACGCCCGGGTACCATCTTCAGCCCAGCCCTGATGGCCGCAGGTTCTGACCCGTGTGCAAAGTTTCAAGAGTTTTAGAGCATGTTAAGGCCCCCAAAAGTGCCCGAATAGTCGATAAAATAATAATAATAATAATAAGAATAATAATAATAATAATCCTAAGGAAAACAATAGGGCCTTCGCCTTTTCAGGCTTGGGCCCTAATAATAATCCTAAGGAAAACAATAGGGCCTTCGCCTTTTCAGGCTTGGGCCCTAATTAAAGCTGCAAGCAGCGATGACGGGCCCAAGCCGGTGGCACCGCAACCCTGGTGCCTTTAGTTACCGGGCTCATTTCCACTTGGTGGCTTTCGGAAAACAAAGGATGATGGACACAGCAACAACTCAAAAATATAGCTGCAAGCAGCAATGCGATTCCTCCTCAAAATGGCAAATCATTTAAAATTGATCAATAGAGGGTTGGGGTTAAACCCTCCCAATGAAAAAATCCAAAAAACATGTCTTTCTGTCTGAATCCTAAACTAAACATTTTCAGTGTACAGGAAAATCCATCATGCCGGACCTTATGGATCCTGTAGGGTTTTTTGTTTACAATGAGAAATGAGGTATGTTCACCAGGTTTCAGAAAAACTAAATAAATGGGGTGGAAATACAATCACTTTGAAAAATTGACATTTGGGCATGGCCTGTACCGCCCCCTAAGGGCGAATGTGAGCCATTCTTGGTTTGTAGGTTCCTGTTGGCCTGTAGTATTAATGTACCAAATTAGAAAGTATTTGACAAAAAAATGTGCAATTTGGGAATGTCCTTTAGCACCCCCTAAGGGCAAATGTGAGACATTCTTGGTTTGTGGATTTCTGTTGGCCTGTAGTGTCAATATACCAAATTAGAAAATTTTTGACCATAAAATGGGAATTTTGGGCATAGCCTGTAGCGCCCCCTAATGGCGAATATGGGCAATTCTTTGTTTGTGGGTTCCTGTTGGCCTGTAGTATCAATGTACCAAATTAGAACATTTTTGACCAGCAAATGGGAATTTAGGGCGTGGCCTGTAGCGCCCCATAAGGGCGAATGTGGGCCACTCTTGGTTTGTGAATTCCTGTTGGCCTGTAGTATCAATATACAACATTAGAACATTTTTGACCAGAAAATGGGAATTTTGGGCATGGCCTGTAGCGCCCCCTAAGGGCGAATGTGGGATATTCTTTACGCAGTACTTCAGAGTGATGTCATCTTGAAGTATATATATATATAGGTCTATTTCTAACCCACACCTATAATATCACTTCTGAAGGCATGGATTTAACCACTGGAGTGGTATGGATTACTTTTATGCTGCATTTATTTGATTTTTGCAGCTTCTGAGTTCTGATCACCATTCAAGTCATTGAAAGGTCCAACAGGGTTGAGATAATCTTCTAAAAAGCTTAATTTGTGTTCACTAGAAGAAAGAAAACAATACACATCTGGGATGCAATGAGGGTGAGTATACGATGAGAGAAATTTATTTTTGGGGTGAAAACCATTTGTAGGCCTACTTTTTATTTACTTGGAAAATTGTTACTGTCTCTTTAAGAGGATTTTAAACGCATTTCATTCAAGGCACAGTCTGTGCGGCTTGTTTTAGTGAGTTTAATCTTTTGAGAACTGTGAAGTCTCATTATTTTCGTGCTGTTACATCTGTATTCATTTCAGAGATTACTTGATTGAGATTGTGAAACTACATACAACCGACAAACCTCCATGAAGATGCGAGTAAAAATGAGATGCCTCGCGCTGTCAGACACAACGCTGATAATCATTCTCGGAAGTGTTGATACTAGATTTCGATTCGCGATTTCTTCATCAACTGTTTATGTTCACTTGGGACAAAACAGACAATATATCATGTAATTTGACATTTTGTAGTATGAAATTGTCCGTTCAAACGCAAGAAGAAGCGAATGCGATCTCTCATCGAGGCTCGTGCGTTAGACGCGACGCATCTCGCGGTTTCACACAAAACTGCTCACAAACATTTATTTGAGTTGTTTTGTCATTTTTTTCCAGAAATAACTAGCAATACTCCTACAAATAAATGCTTCGTCACTAAAACGTTTTGACTTTCTATAGAAAATATAGACAACACACGTTCTTACCTTGCAAAAATCGCCTCAGTATTTAATTTGAAGCAGTAAATCCAACACTGGAGTAAATCTCTCGTGATATCACCTTTCCATTGAAATGAAGGAAGACGGTGATGACGATACAGTTATTATTCTTGCCCAGTAACCCCTTAACCAATCACATGTGCCTTTAGCTTGTATTGTCATGAGTATCTGGGCAGACTTCAGAAATAAAATCGGTGATCGGACGACGATGACACTGAGACAGGAACCATGGGAATAATTGTTCCCAAATTTGAACGCTCTGGCTGTAAATGGTTAAAGGTTGTTAAAAATTGTATCCTCCACTCAGTTGATGTATATATTGAGTGGGGACACATTGTTTGCCTTTTTTCTGGGATTCGACTGCAAAAGAGCTCAAGCAACTGTTGAACTCAGTCCCTGCCCATTCTGGACTCAGACCTGTTGTAAATCATTGAACAATGAGGCTTGGATGCCATCTATTGGACATTTCTTGTAATTGCCACTCAGAGAATGAACAGACAGTGGATTAAACTTTAGTTTTTTAGGCTTTAGTTCTTTGTTGTATTCACCTGCTACGGCGTGTGTAACATTTTTCTGTCAACTCTGCATACAGGTGAAACTCGAAAAATTAGAATATCGTGCAAAAGTTAATGTAACCCATACTATGTTGAACACAAGAGGGCAGTATAGCCCTATGTATTACTTCACAAGACCCCCTCCCTTCCTACTCCTCACACACAAAGTCTTAGAGAGTGACTTGCAAAATTCTGACATTTTCTCCACATTCAAACCAAAATATCTGACTTTCTGTTGGTCGGAGCTAATGACTGTAAATTAGAAAGTTGTCCGGCTTGAGGAGAACTATGTCAATACCAATTTTTGTACCTGTAGATGAAACTAACCCCCCACTTTTTTGTCAAAAGGTGGCGCTACTGAGCCCCTCACCACACCCATTTCTGAAACTTTGCACATGTCTACTGGCTAATAAATGTGACGTCTCTGTCGAGTTTCATGCAATTTCAAGTATGTTAAGAGTCTCAAAAGCATCAATAAAGAAAAGTAAAGTTTGAAGTGTTGCCACGGCAACAGTATCTAAGATATCAATAATCCTTTCACAGGTCTAAATCTGCCGTGTGTTTACATTATACACGTAAAGTTTGAAGCAAATCGGGTAAAAACAAGAGGGTGATTTCAAAGCATTTTGAAAGTGACACACTTCCTGCTGCCAGTTGGTGGCGCTATAACTTTGACTCACAATAGTCACATCCATGTGATCGGCCTCTTACAACGAACACACTGCTGAAGTTTCATCAAGATCTGTTAATTTATGCAGAAGTTATAACACACTTCCTGTCTCACTTTTCTCGCCATAAATTTGTTTCCTCGCCACGGCCAAACCGTTCGAGATATCAAAAATCCGCTGGCAATTTTTCATCCTCAATGTCTTGACTTCATGCTGACTGAGATTCGTGGCGATTAAATGATTTCTCTAGGAGGAGTATTTCAAATTCCATTGTATACGTTTTCCAAACAACCCTAAATAGCCGACTTCCTGTTGGGCTGAGGTAAAAAGTAAGAGCATGAAGTATATATGAAACGATGAGATCTATATGTGTACCGACTTTCATATTATTACATGCAAGTGTGTTTGATTTATGGACCATGGTTTCGGACCCCGTTCCAGGGGGCGCTGCTGAAACCCCCTGCCACGCCCGGGTACCATCTTCAGCCCAGCCCTGATGGCCGCAGGTTCTGACCCGTGTGCAAAGTTTCAAGAGTTTTAGAGCATGTTAAGGCCCCCAAAAGTGCCCGAATAGTCGATAAAATAATAATAATAATAATAATAATAATAATAATAATAATAATAATCCTAAGGAAAACAATAGGGCCTTCGCCTTTTCAGGCTTGGGCCCTAATTAAAGCTGCAAGCAGCGATGACGGGCCCAAGCCGGTGGCACCGCAACCCTGGTGCCTTTAGTTACCGGGCTCATTTCCACTTGGTGGCTTTCGGAAAACAAAGGATGATGGACACAGCAACAACTCAAAAATATAGCTGCAAGCAGCAATGCGATTCCTCCTCAAAATGGCAAATCATTTAAAATTGATCAATAGAGGGTTGGGGTTAAACCCTCCCAATGAAAAAATCCAAAAAACATGTCTTTCTGTCTGAATCCTAAACTAAACATTTTCAGTGTACAGGAAAATCCATCATGCCGGACCTTATGGATCCTGTAGGGTTTTTTGTTTACAATGAGAAATGAGGTATGTTCACCAGGTTTCAGAAAACTAAATAAATGGGGTGGAAATACAATCACTTTAAAAAAATGACATTTGGGCATGGCATGTAGCGCCCCCTAAGGGCGAATGTGAGCCATTCTTGGTTTGTAGGTTCCTGTTGGCCTGTAGTATTAATGTACCAAATTAGAAAGTATTTGACAAAAAAATGTGCAATTTGGGAATGGCCTTTAGCGCCCCCTAAGGGCGAATGTGAGACATTCTTGGTTTGTGGATTTCTGTTGGCCTGTAGTGTCAATATACCAAATTAGCAAATTTTTGACCATAAAATGGGAATTTTGGGCATAGCCTGTAGCGCCCCCTAATGGCGAATATGGGCAATTCTTTGTTTGTGGGTTCCTGTTGGCCTGTAGTATCAATGTACCAAATTAGAACATTTTTGACCAGCAAATGGGAATTTAGGGCGTGGCCTGTAGCGCCCTATAAGGGCGAATGTGGGCCACTCTTGGTTTGTGAATTCCTGTTGGCCTGTAGTATCAATATACAACATTAGAACATTTTTGACCAGAAAATGGGAATTTTGGGCATGGCCTGTAGCGCCCCCTAAGGGCGAATGTGGGATATTCTTTACGCAGTACTTCAGAGTGATGTCATCTTTAAGTATATATATATAGGTCTATTTCTAACCCACACCTATAATATCACTTCTGAAGGCATGGATTTAACCACTGGAGTGGTATGGATTACTTTTATGCTGCATTTATTTGATTTTTGTAGCTTCTGAGTTCTGATCACCATTCAAGTCATTGAAAGGTCCAACAGGGTTGAGATAATCTTCTAAAAAGCTTAATTTGTGTTCACTAGAAGAAAGAAAACAATACACATCTGGGATGCAATGAGGGTGAGTATACGATGAGAGAAATTTATTTTTGGGGTGAAAACCATTTGTAGGCCTACTTTTTATTTACTTGGAAAATTGTTACTGTCTCTTTAAGAGGATTTTAAACGCATTTCATTCAAGGCACACTCTGTGCGGCTTGTTTTAGTGAGTTTAATCTTTTGAGAACTGTGAAGTCTCATTATTTTCGTGCTGTTACATCTGTATTCATTTCAGAGATTACTTGATTGAGATTGTGAAACTACATACAACCGACAAACCTCCATGAAGATGCGAGTAAAAATGAGATGCGCTGTCAGGCACAACGCTGATAATCATTCTCGGAAGTGTTGATACTAGATTTCGATTCGCGATTTCTTCATCAACTGTTTATGTTCACTTGGGACAAAACAGACAATATATCATGTAATTTGACATTTTGTAGTATGAAATTGTCCGTTCAAACGCAAGAAGAAGCGAATGCGATCTCTCATCGGGGCTCGTGCGTTAGACGCGACGCATCTCGCGGTTTCACACAAAACTGCTCACAAACATTTATTTGAGTTATTTTGTCATTTTTTTCCAGAAATAACTAGCAATACTCCTACAAATAAATGCTTCGTAACTAAAACGTTTTGACTTTCTATAGAAAATATAGACAACACACGTTCTTACCTTGCAAAAATCGCCTCAGTATTTAATTTGAAGCAGTAAATCCAACACTGGAGTAAATCTCTCGTGATATCACCTTTCCATTGAAATGAAGGAAGACGGTGATGACGATACAGTTATTATTCTTGCCCAGTAACCCCTTAACCAATCACATGTGCCTTTAGCTTGTATTGTCATGAGTATCTGGGCAGACTTCAGAAATAAAATCGGTGATCGGACGACGATGACACTGAGACAGGAACCATGGGAATAATTGTTCCCAAATTTGAACGCTCTGGCTGTAAATGGTTAAAGGTTGTTAAAAATTGTATCCTCCACTCAGTTGATGTATATATTGAGTGGGGACACATTGTTTGCCTTTTTTCTGGGATTCGACTGCAAAAGAGCTCAAGCAACTGTTGAACTCAGTCCCTGCCCATTCTGGACTCAGACCTGTTGTAAATCATTGAACAATGAGGCTTGGATGCCATCTATTGGACATTTCTTGTAATTGCCACTCAGAGAATGAACAGACAGTGGATTAAACTTTAGTTTTTTAGGCTTTAGTTCTTTGTTGTATTCACCTGCTACGGCGTGTGTAACATTTTTCTGTCAACTCTGCATACAGGTGAAACTCGAAAAATTAGAATATCGTGCAAAAGTTAATGTAACCCATACTATGTTGAACACAAGAGGGCAGTATAGCCCTATGTATTACTTCACAAGCCCCCCTCCCTTCCTACTCCTCACACACAAAGTCTTAGAGAGTGACTTGCAAAATTCTGACATTTTCTCCACATTCAAACCAAAATATCTGACTTTCTGTTGGTCGGAGCTAATGACTGTAAATTAGAAAGTTGTCCGGCTTGAGGAGAACTATATCAATACCAATTTTTGTACCTGTAGATGAAACTAACCCCCCACTTTTTTGTCAAAAGGTGGCGCTACTGAGCCCCTCACCACACCCATTTCTGAAACTTTGCACATGTCTACTGGCTAATAAATGTGACGTCTCTGTCGAGTTTCATGCAATTTCAAGTATGTTAAGAGTCTCAAAAGCATCAATAAAGAAAAGTAAAGTTTGAAGTGTTGCCACGGCAACAGTATCTAAGATATCAATAATCCTTTCACAGGTCTAAATCTGCCGTGTGTTTACATTATACACGTAAAGTTTGAAGCAAATCGGGTAAAAACAAGAGGGTGATTTCAAAGCATTTTGAAAGTGACACACTTCCTGCTGCCAGTTGGTGGCGCTATAACTTTGACTCACAATAGTCACATCCATGTGATCGGCCTCTTACAACGAACACACTGCTGAAGTTTCATCAAGATCTGTTAATTTATGCAGAAGTTATAACACACTTCCTGTCTCACTTTTCTCGCCATAAATTTGTTTCCTCGCCACGGCCAAACCGTTCGAGATATCAAAAATCCGCTGGCAATTTTTCATCCTCAATGTCTTGACTTCATGCTGACTGAGATTCGTGGCGATTAAATGATTTCTCTAGGAGGAGTATTTCAAATTCCATTGTATACGTTTTCCAAACAACCCTAAATAGCCGACTTCCTGTTGGGCTGAGGTAAAAAGTAAGAGCATGAAGTATATATGAAACGATGAGATCTATATGTGTACCGACTTTCATATTATTACATGCAAGTGTGTTTGATTTATGGACCAAGGTTTCGGACCCCGTTCCAGGGGGCGCTGCTGAGCCCCCCTGCCACGCCCGGGTACCATCTTCAGCCCAGCCCTGATGGCCGCAGGTTCTGACCCGTGTGCAAAGTTTCAAGAGTTTTAGAGCATGTTAAGGCCCCCAAAAGTGCCCGAATAGTCGATAAAATAATAATAATAATAATAATAATAATAATAATAATAATCCTAAGGAAAACTATAGGGCCTTCGCCTTTTCAGGCTTGGTCCCTAATAATAATAATCCTAAGGAAAACAATAGGGCCTTCGCCTTTTTAGGCTTGGGCCCTAATTAAAGCTGCAAGCAGCGATGACGGGCCCAAGCCGGTGGCACCGCAACCCTGGTGCCTTTAGTTACCGGGCTCATTTCCACTTGGTGGCTTTCGGAAAACAAAGGATGATGGACACAGCAACAACTCAAAAATATAGCTGCAAGCAGCAATGCGATTCCTCCTCAAAATGGCAAATCATTTAAAATTGATCAATAGAGGGTTGGGGTTAAACCCTCCCAATGAAAAAATCCCAAAAACATGTCTTTCTGTCTTAATCCTAAACTAAACATTTTCAGTGTACAGGAAAATCCATCATGTCGGACCTTATGGATCCTGTAGGGTTTTTTGTTTACAATGAGAAATGAGGTATGTTCACCAGGTTTCAGAAAAACTAAATAAATGTGTTGGAAATACAATCACTTTGAAAAAATGACATTTGGGCATGGCCTGTAGCGCCCCCTAAGGGTGAATGTGAGCCATTCTTGGTTTGTAGGTTCCTGTTGGCCTGTAGTATTAATGTACCAAATTGGAAAGTATTTGACAAAAAAATGTGCAATTTGGGAATGGCCTTTAGCGCCCCCTAAGGGCGAATGTGAGACATTCTTGGTTTGTGGATTTCTGTTGGCCTGTAGTGCCAATATACCAAATTAGAACATTTTTGACCATAAAATGGGAATTTTGGGCATAGCCTGTAGCGCCCCCTAATGCGAATATGGGCAATTCTTTGTTTGTGGGTTCCTGTTGGCCTGTAGTATCAATGTACCAAATTAGAATATTTTTGACCAGCAAATGGGAATTTAGGGCGTGGCCTGTAGCGCCCCCTAAGGGCGAATGTGGGCCATTCTTGGTTTGTGGATTCCTGTTGGCCTGTAGTATCAATCTACAAAATTAGAACATTTTTGACCAGAAAATGGGAATTTTGGGCATGGCCTTTAGCGCCCCCTAAGGGCGAATGTGGGCCATTCTTGGTTTGTGGATTCCTGTTGGCCTGTAGTATCAATATACAAAATTAGAACATTTTTGACCAGAAAATGGGAATTTTGGTCATGGCCTGTAGCGCCCCCTAAGGGCGAATGCGGGATATTCTTTACGCAGTACTTCAGAGTGATGTCATCTTTAAGTATATATAGGTCTGTTTCTAACCCACACCTATAATATCACTTCTGAAGGCATGGATTAAACCACAGGAGTGGTATGGATTACTTTTATGCTGCATTTATGTGATTTTTGTAGCTTCTGAGTTCTGATCACCATTCAAGTCATTGAAAGGTCCAACAGGGTTGAGATAATCTTCTAAAAAGCTTAATTTGTGTTCACTAGAAGAAAGAAAATAATACACATCTGGGATGGAATGAGGGTGAGTATACGATGAGAGAAATTTATTTTTGGGGTGAAAACCATTTGTAGGCTACTTTTTATTTACTTGGAAAATTGTTACTGTCTCTTTAAGATGATTTTAAACGCATTTCATTCAAGTCGTCAAGCCGTCTGTGCGGCTTGTTTTATTGAGATATAATCTTTTGAGAACTGTGAAGTCTCATTATTTTCGTGCTGTTACATCTGTATTCATTTCAGAGATTAATTGATTGAGATTGTGAAACTACATACAACCGACAAACCTCCATGAAGATGCGAGTAAAAATGAGATGCCTCGCGCTGTCAGGCACAACGCTGATAATCGTTCTCGGAAGTGTTGATACTAGATTTAGATTCGCGATATCTTCATCAACTGTTTATGTTCGCTTGAGACAAAACAGACAATATATCATGTATTTTGACATTTTGTTGTTATGAAATTGTCCGTTCAAACGCAAGAAGAAGCGAATGCGATCTCTCATCGGGGCTCGTGAGTTAGAAGTGACGCTGCTAGACGTGAGCAGGGAAGCGCATTTCACTGAATTTACGATGTTACACGTATAAACCTTCATCAACCCCTTTTAAACGCCCGACGGGTCGTCGTCGCCCCGTAACATACTATTGCGCAATAACTTCGCGATATACAAAAACTAAAAAATTTAAAGATATACATATCTTACATCGTTGGAAAGCTGAGACTCTTGTGATTCAAGCGATGTAAACCATTTTAATATACACTTAACACAGCGGGTACAATCTGTGTATTTCTCAGACAACTTACAGAAAAATAAACAAATACAAAATGGCAGAAACTCACCTATAAAGCTCATCTTACTCTACTGATCCACTTCATTCCATCAAAAATGGTTTAGTTACACTGTAAATGGTCCATACAATCCAATTCAACAAAGTATTTGGTCCATAACACATTTATATATCAATAAACACCCACATAGTATGGATGTAGCATTTCGAGCTAACCGACAGAGCTGACACAACTTCGATGCATTCTTTAATGTTTACATGTTCAAAATAGCTTCATCGCAGATATTTTTACGTCAAAATATCCGCTGTTCCCTGAACTTTAGATGGACAGGTCATTTGAGCCAATCGGTGCATGATATAGATGTGACCAGGCATCAATAGCCAAGGAGTGCCAACGATGAAGAATGGTCCCTCCCTCTCTTTGATTGACAGAAAATATACACAGTTACGTGGATCCATGCAAATGACGGTATTTTCTGATAGCCAATGAATTTCTGTAAAGATTGATATGCCGTTTTAGTGGGAGGATTCAACCTGGCACGCGTAAAGTTATTGCGCAATCAACACAGTGACTCATGCGCCCCCGTGCGCAAAAGACCATTGAAAGCGCGTTTGGAGTGAGCGAAGTTTGCCGAAGAAAAATAGCCAAGAAAACCAGCAAAACACACTTCTTATTAGAAGAAGTCATTGAGCAGTTTACTCTGCGTGAAAGTGATGAGTGGGAGGATGATATTTCGGAAGAAGAGAGTGAGGTTTCAACCATTGACTCGGAGGATATGTTTTTGGGTGGTGGAGATGCCACTCTCCACAAGTAAGTGTATGTTGTTATTATATGATACAACATATTTTACTGCATATACGGAGGTAACGTTATGTGTTTGTTTTGATGTGTACTTGCCAGCTTATGTCGTGTGTTATGTCGCGCGCGTGTGTATGTGTGTGTGTGCTCATGTGCGCTCATGCACCTCATCCGCGCTCATGCACCGTGTATCTGTGTGTTCATGTACAGGTTTATATATATATATATATATATATATATATTATATATACTTATATATATATATATATAAACCTGTACATGAACACACAGATACTCAGTGCATGAGCGCGCATGAGGTGCATGAGCGCGCATGAGCACACACACACACTCACATGTAAACATTAAAGAATGCGTCGAAGTTGTGTTAGCTCTGTCGGTTAGCTCGAAATGCTACGTCCATACTACGTTGGTGTTTATCGATATATAAATGTGTTGTGGACCAAACATATATATATATGAGTGTTTTACACATGTTTATCTAAGTGTATGTATAGGCGCTTTCCAAAAAAGGCCACTTGGAGACTCCAAATGACCCTTTGTAACCACAGACACATAAAATGATGCTATTCTTGAACGCTTTACTGTACAGTCATAATTTTGGGCTCTAATGAAAGGTTACACTTAGAGCTAATATATTCCTTATTCAGATTCACTGCCAATTATTGCTGACACATAGTAACTGAAGCATAAACACAGTGGGTTTTTTTCAATTCTTGAAAACAAACTTTCTCCGTTTTTTTTTTTGTATATATATTTTTTTTATATATATTTATAGTGAGTTCTAATATTAAAGTGTTTTAATTCAATAGAACTTGTTTTGTCTCTTTATTTGTAGAAAGTTTGTTTTCAAGAATTGAAAAAAAAAACACTAATGTGTTTATGCCAATAAAAATTATGACTGTACAGTAAAGCATCATTTTATGTGTCTGTGGTTACAAAGGGTCATTTGGAGTCTCCAGGTGGCCTTTTTTGGAAAGCGCCTAAACATACACTTGGATAAACATGTGTAAAAACACTCATTTTCTAATGTATTGTTATCACATTTTATATTGGGTTTGGTAAGGCTTCATGCTGTGATCTAATTGTGTTTTCCAGCTAACTCCCCCCAGCTGTAGTTATCTGCAGGCATATTTTTACAAAAAAAAATGTAGGCGGAATTTTATTTCCCCTTTTTGAGTGTGTTCAAAGTTCTATTACTCAATACAAGTAAGACTTACAGTGATTCTGACTATTCAGGAACAAACCTCAAAGCCTCCCCTTTCAAAAGAGACCAAAAGCATGCATATACTCCAAAGGGTTCAAGAACAGCATGCATTTTAATTTGGGTAGGCTTTTTTAGGCATTTTTGGCAAATATTGCAGGATGCTTAAAAGGTTAATCCAAAACGCAAATGCCGTTATTTTGCGTCTCTCGCTCCTGCTTGTGATTGACAAAGCTGTCAAACGGGACAATTTGCAAGCGTGCAAGTTTGGATCGGTCTTTTCACGTTTTAATAATTTGCAGTGTTCGACATCTACGTTCAAATCGAGCGGTGCAATATGCAATTCATCCAAAATAATTACAAAGTTATTTTCGCTCTTGTTCTACATATTTTTTTCAAGCGTCAGCTGATGTTTCTACAGTATTAATTTTCCTGCGCCACCACGAACAGAGTTGGAAATAAAACACGCATCCGGGCATTCAGATGGGTTAAAAAAAACTGCTTAAAAAACATCTGAACAGCGTCTGCTCTCGGTCTCACATTAATTCAGGTGGATTTTTCACAAGCGACAACATTGGCAAACAAAAGTGCTAGCTAATGTTTAATTAGCAAGTTTCACCGAAATGTATTAAAAATAGAGGCTAGCTGCCTGTCCGATGAACAAATAGAGTCACGTCATTTTTTTTCCAGAAATAACTAGCAATACTCCTGCAAATAAATGCTAACTAAAACGTTTTGACTTTCAATAGAAAATATAGACAACACATGTTCTTACCTTGCAAAAATCGCCTCAGTATTTAATTTGAAGCAGTAAATCCAACACTGGAGTAAATCTCTCGTGATATCACCTTCCCATTGAAATGAAGGAAGACGGTGATGACGAAACAGTTATTATTCTTGCCCAGGAACCCTTAACCAATCACATGTGCCATTAGCTTGTATTGTCATGAGTATCTGGGCAGATTTCAGAAATAAAATCCCCTTAACCAATCACATGTGTCTTTAGCTTGTATTGTCATGAGTATCTGGGCAGATTTCAGAAATGAAATCGGTGATCGGACGACGATGAAACTGAGACAGGAACCATGGGAATAATTGTTCCCAAATTTGAACGCTCTGGCTGTAAATGGTTAAAGGTTGTTAAAAATTGCATCCGCCACTCAGTTGATGTATATATTGAGTGGGGACACATTGTTTGCTTTTTTTCTGGGATTCGACTGCAAAAGAGCTCAAGCAACTGTTGAACTCAGTCCCTGCACATTCTGGACTCAGACCTGTTGTAAATCATTGAACAATGAGGCTTGGATGCCATCTATTGGACATTTCTTGTAATTGCCACTCAGAGAATGAACAGACAGTGGATTAAACTTTAGTTTTTTAGGCTTTAATTCTTTGTTGTATTCACCTGCTACGGCGTGTGTAACATTTTTCTGTCAACTCTGCATACAGGTGAAACTCGAAAAATTAGAATATCGTGCAAAAGTTAATGTAACCCATACTATGTTGAACACAAGAGGGCAGTATAGCCCTATTTATTACATCACAAGACCCCCTCCCTTCCTACTCCTCACACAGAGTCTCAAGAGAGTGACTTGCAAATTCTGACATTTTCTCCACATTCAAACCAAAATATCTGACATTCTGTGTGTTGGAGCTAATGACTGTAAATTAGAAAGTTGTCAGGCTTGAGGAGAACTATATCAATACCAATTTTTGTACCTGCAGATGAAACTAACCCCCCACTTTTTTGTCAAAAGGTGGCGCTACTGAGCCCCTCACCACACCCATTTCTGAAACTTTGCACATGTCTACTGGCTAATAAATGTGACGTCTCTGTCGAGTTTCATGCAATTTCAAGTATGTTAAGAGTCTCAAAAGCATCAATAAAGAAAAGTAAAGTTTGAAGCGTTGCCACGGCAACAGTATCTAAGATATCAATAATCCTTTCACAGGTCTAAATCTGCCGTGTGTTTACATTATACACGTAAAGTTTGAAGCAAATCGGGTAAAAACAAGAGGGTGATTTCAAAGCATTTTGAAAGTGACACACTTCCTGCTGCCAGTTGGTGGCGCTATAACGTTGACTCACAATAGTCACATCCATGTGATCGGCCTCTTACAACGAACACACTGCTGAAGTTTCATCAAGATCTGTTAATTTATGCAGAAGTTATAACACACTTCCTGTCTCACTTTTCTCGCCATAAATTTGTTTCCTCGCCACGGCCAAACCGTTCGAGATATCAAAAATCCGCTGGCAATTTTTCATCCTCAATGTCTTGACTTCATGCTGACTGAGATTCGTGGCGATTAAATGATTTCTCTAGGAGGAGTATTTCAAATTCCATTGTATACGTTTTCCAAACAACCCTAAATAGCCGACTTCCTGTTGGGCTGAGGTAAAAAGTAAGAGCATGAAGTATATATGAAACGATGAGATCTATATGTGTACCGACTTTCATATTATTACATGCAAGTGTGTTTGATTTATGGACCAAGGTTTCGGACCCCGTTCCAGGGGGCGCTGTTAAGCCCCCCTGCCATGCCCGGGTACCATCTTCAGCCCAGCCCTGATGGCCGCGGGTTCTGACCCGTGTGCAAAGTTTCAAGAGTTTTAGAGCACGTTAAGGCCCCCAAAAGTGCCCGAATAGTCGATAAAATAATAATAATAATAATAATAATAATAATAATAATAATAATAATTAAAGCTGCAAGCAGCGATGACGGGCCCAAGCCGGTGGCACCGCAACCCTGGTGCCTTTAGTTACCGGGCTCATTTCCACTTGGTGGCTTTCGGAAAACAAAGGATGATGGACACAGCAACAACTCAAAAATATAGCTGCAAGCAGCAATGCGATTCCTCCTCAAAATGGCAAATCATTTAAAATTGATCAATAGAGGGTTGGGGTTAAACCCTCCCAATGAAAAAATCCAAAAAACATGTCTTTCTGTCTGAATCCTAAACTAAACATTTTCAGTGTACAGGAAAATCCATCATGCCGGACCTTATGGATCCTGTAGGGTTTTTTGTTTACAATGAGAAATGAGGTATGTTCACCAGGTTTCAGAAAAACTAAATAAATGGGGTGGAAATACAATCACTTTGAAAAATTGACATTTGGGCATGGCCTGTACCGCCCCCTAAGGGCGAATGTGAGCCATTCTTGGTTTGTAGGTTCCTGTTGGCCTGTAGTATTAATGTACCAAATTAGAAAGTATGACAAAAAAATGTGCAATTTGGGAATGTCCTTTAGCACCCCCTAAGGGCAAATGTGAGACATTCTTGGTTTGTGGATTTCTGTTGGCCTGTAGTGTCAATATACCAAATTAGAAAATTTTTGACCATAAAATGGGAATTTTGGGCATAGCCTGTAGCGCCCCCTAATGGCGAATATGGGCAATTCTTTGTTTGTGGGTTCCTGTTGGCCTGTAGTATCAATGTACCAAATTAGAACATTTTTGACCAGCAAATGGGAATTTAGGGCGTGGCCTGTAGCGCCCCATAAGGGCGAATGTGGGCCACTCTTGGTTTGTGAATTCCTGTTGGCCTGTAGTATCAATATACAACATTAGAACATTTTTGACCAGAAAATGGGAATTTTGGGCATGGCCTGTAGCGCCCCCTAAGGGCGAATGTGGGATATTCTTTACGCAGTACTTCAGAGTGATGTCATCTTGAAGTATATATATATAGGTCTATTTCTAACCCACACCTATAATATCACTTCTGAAGGCATGGATTTAACCACTGGAGTGGTATGGATTACTTTTATGCTGCATTTATTTGATTTTTGCAGCTTCTGAGTTCTGATCACCATTCAAGTCATTGAAAGGTCCAACAGGGTTGAGATAATCTTCTAAAAAGCTTAATTTGTGTTCACTAGAAGAAAGAAAACAATACACATCTGGGATGCAATGAGGGTGAGTATACGATGAGAGAAATTTATTTTTGGGGTGAAAACCATTTGTAGGCCTACTTTTTATTTACTTGGAAAATTGTTACTGTCTCTTTAAGAGGATTTTAAACGCATTTCATTCAAGGCACAGTCTGTGCGGCTTGTTTTAGTGAGTTTAATCTTTTGAGAACTGTGAAGTCTCATTATTTTCGTGCTGTTACATCTGTATTCATTTCAGAGATTACTTGATTGAGATTGTGAAACTACATACAACCGACAAACCTCCATGAAGATGCGAGTAAAAATGAGATGCCTCGCGCTGTCAGACACAACGCTGATAATCATTCTCGGAAGTGTTGATACTAGATTTCGATTCGCGATTTCTTCATCAACTGTTTATGTTCACTTGGGACAAAACAGACAATATATCATGTAATTTGACATTTTGTAGTATGAAATTGTCCGTTCAAACGCAAGAAGAAGCGAATGCGATCTCTCATCGGGGCTCGTGCGTTAGACGCGACGCATCTCGCGGTTTCACACAAAACTGCTCACAAACATTTATTTGAGTTGTTTTGTCATTTTTTTCCAGAAATAACTAGCAATACTCCTACAAATAAATGCTTCGTCACTAAAACGTTTTGACTTTCTATAGAAAATATAGACAACACACGTTCTTACCTTGCAAAAATCGCCTCAGTATTTAATTTGAAGCAGTAAATCCAACACTGGAGTAAATCTCTCGTGATATCACCTTTCCATTGAAATGAAGGAAGACGGTGATGACGATACAGTTATTATTCTTGCCCAGTAACCCCTTAACCAATCACATGTGCCTTTAGCTTGTATTGTCATGAGTATCTGGGCAGACTTCAGAAATAAAATCGGTGATCGGACGACGATGACACTGAGACAGGAACCATGGGAATAATTGTTCCCAAATTTGAACGCTCTGGCTGTAAATGGTTAAAGGTTGTTAAAAATTGTATCCTCCACTCAGTTGATGTATATATTAAGTGGGGACACATTGTTTGCCTTTTTTCTGGGATTCGACTGCAAAAGAGCTCAAGCAACTGTTGAACTCAGTCCCTGCCCATTCTGGACTCAGACCTGTTGTAAATCATTGAACAATGAGGCTTGGATGCCATCTATTGGACATTTCTTGTAATTGCCACTCAGAGAATGAACAGACAGTGGATTAAACTTTAGTTTTTTAGGCTTTAGTTCTTTGTTGTATTCACCTGCTACGGCGTGTGTAACATTTTTCTGTCAACTCTGCATACAGGTGAAACTCGAAAAATTAGAATATCGTGCAAAAGTTAATGTAACCCATACTATGTTGAACACAAGAGGGCAGTATAGCCCTATGTATTACTTCACAAGACCCCCTCCCTTCCTACTCCTCACACACAAAGTCTTAGAGAGTGACTTGCAAAATTCTGACATTTTCTCCACATTCAAACCAAAATATCTGACTTTCTGTTGGTCGGAGCTAATGACTGTAAATTAGAAAGTTGTCCGGCTTGAGGAGAACTATATCAATACCAATTTTTGTACCTGTAGATGAAACTAACCCCCCACTTTTTTGTCAAAAGGTGGCGCTACTGAGCCCCTCACCACACCCATTTCTGAAACTTTGCACATGTCTACTGGCTAATAAATGTGACGTCTCTGTCGAGTTTCATGCAATTTCAAGTATGTTAAGAGTCTCAAAAGCATCAATAAAGAAAAGTAAAGTTTGAAGTGTTGCCACGGCAACAGTATCTAAGATATCAATAATCCTTTCACAGGTCTAAATCTGCCGTGTGTTTACATTATACACGTAAAGTTTGAAGCAAATCGGGTAAAAACAAGAGGGTGATTTCAAAGCATTTTGAAAGTGACACACTTCCTGCTGCCAGTTGGTGGCGCTATAACTTTGACTCACAATAGTCACATCCATGTGATCGGCCTCTTACAACGAACACACTGCTGAAGTTTCATCAAGATCTGTTAATTTATGCAGAAGTTATAACACACTTCCTGTCTCACTTTTCTCGCCATAAATTTGTTTCCTCGCCACGGCCAAACCGTTCGAGATATCAAAAATCCGCTGGCAATTTTTCATCCTCAATGTCTTGACTTCATGCTGACTGAGATTCGTGGCGATTAAATGATTTCTCTAGGAGGAGTATTTCAAATTCCATTGTATACGTTTTCCAAACAACCCTAAATAGCCGACTTCCTGTTGGGCTGAGGTAAAAAGTAAGAGCATGAAGTATATATGAAACGATGAGATCTATATGTGTACCGACTTTCATATTATTACATGCAAGTGTGTTTGATTTATGGACCAAGGTTTCGGACCCCGTTCCAGGGGGCGCTGCTGAGCCCCCCTGCCACGCCCGGGTACCATCTTCAGCCCAGCCCTGATGGCCGCAGGTTCTGACCCGTGTGCAAAGTTTCAAGAGTTTTAGAGCATGTTAAGGCCCCCAAAAGTGCCCGAATAGTCGATAAAATAATAATAATAATAATAATAATAATAATAATAATTAAAGCTGCAAGCAGCGATGACGGGCCCAAGCCGGTGGCACCGCAACCCTGGTGCCTTTAGTTACCGGGCTCATTTCCACTTGGTGGCTTTCGGAAAACAAAGGATGATGGACACAGCAACAACTCAAAAATATAGCTGCAAGCAGCAATGCGATTCCTCCTCAAAATGGCAAATCATTTAAAATTGATCAATAGAGGGTTGGGGTTAAACCCTCCCAATGAAAAAATCCAAAAAACATGTCTTTCTGTCTGAATCCTAAACTAAACATTTTCAGTGTACAGGAAAATCCATCATGCCGGACCTTATGGATCCTGTAGGGTTTTTTGTTTACAATGAGAAATGAGGTATGTTCACCAGGTTTCAGAAAACTAAATAAATGGGGTGGAAATACAATCACTTTAAAAAAATGACATTTGGGCATGGCATGTAGCGCCCCCTAAGGGCGAATGTGAGCCATTCTTGGTTTGTAGGTTCCTGTTGGCCTGTAGTATTAATGTACCAAATTAGAAAGTATTTGACAAAAAAATGTGCAATTTGGGAATGGCCTTTAGCGCCCCCTAAGGGCGAATGTGAGACATTCTTGGTTTGTGGATTTCTGTTGGCCTGTAGTGTCAATATACCAAATTAGAAAATTTTTGACCATAAAATGGGAATTTTGGGCATAGCCTGTAGCGCCCCCTAATGGCGAATATGGGCAATTCTTTGTTTGTGGGTTCCTGTTGGCCTGTAGTATCAATGTACCAAATTAGAACATTTTTGACCAGCAAATGGGAATTTAGGGCGTGGCCTGTAGCGCCCCATAAGGGCGAATGTGGGCCACTCTTGGTTTGTGAATTCCTGTTGGCCTGTAGTATCAATATACAACATTAGAACATTTTTGACCAGAAAATGGGAATTTTGGGCATGGCCTGTAGCGCCCCCTAAGGGCGAATGTGGGATATTCTTTACGCAGTACTTCAGAGTGATGTCATCTTTAAGTATATATATATAGGTCTATTTCTAACCCACACCTATAATATCACTTCTGAAGGCATGGATTTAACCACTGGAGTGGTATGGATTACTTTTATGCTGCATTTATTTGATTTTTGTAGCTTCTGAGTTCTGATCACCATTCAAGTCATTGAAAGGTCCAACAGGGTTGAGATAATCTTCTAAAAAGCTTAATTTGTGTTCACTAGAAGAAAGAAAACAATACACATCTGGGATGCAATGAGGGTGAGTATACGATGAGAGAAATTTATTTTTGGGGTGAAAACCATTTGTAGGCCTACTTTTTATTTACTTGGAAAATTGTTACTGTCTCTTTAAGAGGATTTTAAACGCATTTCATTCAAGGCACACTCTGTGCGGCTTGTTTTAGTGAGTTTAATCTTTTGAGAACTGTGAAGTCTCATTATTTTCGTGCTGTTACATCTGTATTCATTTCAGAGATTACTTGATTGAGATTGTGAAACTACATACAACCGACAAACCTCCATGAAGATGCGAGTAAAAATGAGATGCGCTGTCAGGCACAACGCTGATAATCATTCTCGGAAGTGTTGATACTAGATTTCGATTCGCGATTTCTTCATCAACTGTTTATGTTCACTTGGGACAAAACAGACAATATATCATGTAATTTGACATTTTGTAGTATGAAATTGTCCGTTCAAACGCAAGAAGAAGCGAATGCGATCTCTCATCGGGGCTCGTGCGTTAGACGCGACGCATCTCGCGGTTTCACACAAAACTGCTCACAAACATTTATTTGAGTTATTTTGTCATTTTTTTCCAGAAATAACTAGCAATACTCCTACAAATAAATGCTTCGTAACTAAAACGTTTTGACTTTCTATAGAAAATATAGACAACACACGTTCTTACCTTGCAAAAATCGCCTCAGTATTTAATTTGAAGCAGTAAATCCAACACTGGAGTAAATCTCTCGTGATATCACCTTTCCATTGAAATGAAGGAAGACGGTGATGACGATACAGTTATTATTCTTGCCCAGTAACCCCTTAACCAATCACATGTGCCTTTAGCTTGTATTGTCATGAGTATCTGGGCAGACTTCAGAAATAAAATCGGTGATCGGACGACGATGACACTGAGACAGGAACCATGGGAATAATTGTTCCCAAATTTGAACGCTCTGGCTGTAAATGGTTAAAGGTTGTTAAAAATTGTATCCTCCACTCAGTTGATGTATATATTGAGTGGGGACACATTGTTTGCCTTTTTTCTGGGATTCGACTGCAAAAGAGCTCAAGCAACTGTTGAACTCAGTCCCTGCCCATTCTGGACTCAGACCTGTTGTAAATCATTGAACAATGAGGCTTGGATGCCATCTATTGGACATTTCTTGTAATTGCCACTCAGAGAATGAACAGACAGTGGATTAAACTTTAGTTTTTTAGGCTTTAGTTCTTTGTTGTATTCACCTGCTACGGCGTGTGTAACATTTTTCTGTCAACTCTGCATACAGGTGAAACTCGAAAAATTAGAATATCGTGCAAAAGTTAATGTAACCCATACTATGTTGAACACAAGAGGGCAGTATAGCCCTATGTATTACTTCACAAGCCCCCCTCCCTTCCTACTCCTCACACACAAAGTCTTAGAGAGTGACTTGCAAAATTCTGACATTTTCTCCACATTCAAACCAAAATATCTGACTTTCTGTTGGTCGGAGCTAATGACTGTAAATTAGAAAGTTGTCCGGCTTGAGGAGAACTATATCAATACCAATTTTTGTACCTGTAGATGAAACTAACCCCCCACTTTTTTGTCAAAAGGTGGCGCTACTGAGCCCCTCACCACACCCATTTCTGAAACTTTGCACATGTCTACTGGCTAATAAATGTGACGTCTCTGTCGAGTTTCATGCAATTTCAAGTATGTTAAGAGTCTCAAAAGCATCAATAAAGAAAAGTAAAGTTTGAAGTGTTGCCACGGCAACAGTATCTAAGATATCAATAATCCTTTCACAGGTCTAAATCTGCCGTGTGTTTACATTATACACGTAAAGTTTGAAGCAAATCGGGTAAAAACAAGAGGGTGATTTCAAAGCATTTTGAAAGTGACACACTTCCTGCTGCCAGTTGGTGGCGCTATAACTTTGACTCACAATAGTCACATCCATGTGATCGGCCTCTTACAACGAACACACTGCTGAAGTTTCATCAAGATCTGTTAATTTATGCAGAAGTTATAACACACTTCCTGTCTCACTTTTCTCGCCATAAATTTGTTTCCTCGCCACGGCCAAACCGTTCGAGATATCAAAAATCCGCTGGCAATTTTTCATCCTCAATGTCTTGACTTCATGCTGACTGAGATTCGTGGCGATTAAATGATTTCTCTAGGAGGAGTATTTCAAATTCCATTGTATACGTTTTCCAAACAACCCTAAATAGCCGACTTCCTGTTGGGCTGAGGTAAAAAGAGCATGAAGTATATATGAAACGATGAGATCTATATGTGTACCGACTTTCATATTATTACATGCAAGTGTGTTTGATTTATGGACCAAGGTTTCGGACCCCGTTCCAGGGGGCGCTGCTGAGCCCCCCTGCCACGCCCGGGTACCATCTTCAGCCCAGCCCTGATGGCCGCAGGTTCTGACCCGTGTGCAAAGTTTCAAGAGTTTTAGAGCATGTTAAGGCCCCCAAAAGTGCCCGAATAGTCGATAAAATAATAATAATAATAATAATAATAATAATAATAATAATAATAATAATTAAAGCTGCAAGCAGCGATGACGGGCCCAAGCCGGTGGCACCGCAACCCTGGTGCCTTTAGTTACCGGGCTCATTTCCACTTGGTGGCTTTCGGAAAACAAAGGATGATGGACACAGCAACAACTCAAAAATATAGCTGCAAGCAGCAATGCGATTCCTCCTCAAAATGGCAAATCATTTAAAATTGATCAATAGAGGGTTGGGGTTAAACCCTCCCAATGAAAAAATCCAAAAAACATGTCTTTCTGTCTGAATCCTAAACTAAACATTTTCAGTGTACAGGAAAATCCATCATGCCGGACCTTATGGATCCTGTAGGGTTTTTTGTTTACAATGAGAAATGAGGTATGTTCACCAGGTTTCAGAAAACTAAATAAATGGGGTGGAAATACAATCACTTTAAAAAAATGACATTTGGGCATGGCATGTAGCGCCCCCTAAGGGCGAATGTGAGCCATTCTTGGTTTGTAGGTTGCTGTTGGCCTGTAGTATTAATGTACCAAATTAGAAAGTATTTGACAAAAAAATGTGCAATTTGGGAATGGCCTTTAGCGCCCCCAAGGGCGAATGTGAGACATTCTTGGTTTGTGGATTTCTGTTGGCCTGTAGTGTCAATATACCAAATTAGAAAATTTTTGACCATAAAATGGGAATTTTGGGCATAGCCTGTAGCGCCCCCTAATGGCGAATATGGGCAATTCTTTGTTTGTGGGTTCCTGTTGGCCTGTAGTATCAATGTACCAAATTAGAACATTTTTGACCAGCAAATGGGAATTTAGGGCGTGGCCTGTAGCGCCCCATAAGGGCGAATGTGGGCCACTCTTGGTTTGTGAATTCCTGTTGGCCTGTAGTATCAATATACAACATTAGAACATTTTTGACCAGAAAATGGGAATTTTGGGCATGGCCTGTAGCGCCCCCTAAGGGCGAATGTGGGATATTCTTTACGCAGTACTTCAGAGTGATGTCATCTTTAAGTATATATATATAGGTCTATTTCTAACCCACACCTATAATATCACTTCTGAAGGCATGGATTTAACCACTGGAGTGGTATGGATTACTTTTATGCTGCATTTATTTGATTTTTGTAGCTTCTGAGTTCTGATCACCATTCAAGTCATTGAAAGGTCCAACAGGGTTCAGATAATCTTCTAAAAAGCTTAATTTGTGTTCACTAGAAGAAAGAAAACAATACACATCTGGGATGCAATGAGGGTGAGTATACGATGAGAGAAATTTATTTTTGGGGTGAAAACCATTTGTAGGCCTACTTTTTATTTACTTGGAAAATTGTTACTGTCTCTTTAAGAGGATTTTAAACGCATTTCATTCAAGGCACACTCTGTGCGGCTTGTTTTAGTGAGTTTAATCTTTTGAGAACTGTGAAGTCTCATTATTTTCGTGCTGTTACATCTGTATTCATTTCAGAGATTACTTGATTGAGATTGTGAAACTACATACAACCGACAAACCTCCATGAAGATGCGAGTAAAAATGAGATGCGCTGTCAGGCACAACGCTGATAATCATTCTCGGAAGTGTTGATACTAGATTTCGATTCGCGATTTCTTCATCAACTGTTTATGTTCACTTGGGACAAAACAGACAATATATCATGTAATTTGACATTTTGTAGTATGAAATTGTCCGTTCAAACGCAAGAAGAAGCGAATGCGATCTCTCATCGGGGCTCGTGCGTTAGACGCGACGCATCTCGCGGTTTCACACAAAACTGCTCACAAACATTTATTTGAGTTATTTTGTCATTTTTTTCCAGAAATAACTAGCAATACTCCTACAAATAAATGCTTCGTAACTAAAACGTTTTGACTTTCTATAGAAAATATAGACAACACACGTTCTTACCTTGCAAAAATCGCCTCAGTATTTAATTTGAAGCAGTAAATCCAACACTGGAGTAAATCTCTCGTGATATCACCTTTCCATTGAAATGAAGGAAGACGGTGATGAAGATACAGTTATTATTCTTGCCCAGTAACCCCTTAACCAATCACATGTGCCTTTAGCTTGTATTGTCATGAGTATCTGGGCAGACTTCAGAAATAAAATCGGTGATCGGACGACGATGACACTGAGACAGGAACCATGGGAATAATGTTCCCAAATTTGAACGCTCTGGCTGTAAATGGTTAAAGGTTGTTAAAAATTGTATCCTCCACTCAGTTGATGTATATATTGAGTGGGGACACATTGTTTGCCTTTTTTCTGGGATTCGACTGCAAAAGAGCTCAAGCAACTGTTGAACTCAGTCCCTGCCCATTCTGGACTCAGACCTGTTGTAAATCATTGAACAATGAGGCTTGGATGCCATCTATTGGACATTTCTTGTAATTGCCACTCAGAGAATGAACAGACAGTGGATTAAACTTTAGTTTTTTAGGCTTTAGTTCTTTGTTGTATTCACCTGCTACGGCGTGTGTAACATTTTTCTGTCAACTCTGCATACAGGTGAAACTCGAAAAATTAGAATATCGTGCAAAAGTTAATGTAACCCATACTATGTTGAACACAAGAGGGCAGTATAGCCCTATGTATTACTTCACAAGCCCCCCTCCCTTCCTACTCCTCACACACAAAGTCTTAGAGAGTGACTTGCAAAATTCTGACATTTTCTCCACATTCAAACCAAAATATCTGACTTTCTGTTGGTCGGAGCTAATGACTGTAAATTAGAAAGTTGTCCGGCTTGAGGAGAACTATATCAATACCAATTTTTGTACCTGTAGATGAAACTAACCCCCCACTTTTTTGTCAAAAGGTGGCGCTACTGAGCCCCTCACCACACCCATTTCTGAAACTTTGCACATGTCTACTGGCTAATAAATGTGACGTCTCTGTCGAGTTTCATGCAATTTCAAGTATGTTAAGAGTCTCAAAAGCATCAATAAAGAAAAGTAAAGTTTGAAGTGTTGCCACGGCAACAGTATCTAAGATATCAATAATCCTTTCACAGGTCTAAATCTGCCGTGTGTTTACATTATACACGTAAAGTTTGAAGCAAATCGGGTAAAAACAAGAGGGTGATTTCAAAGCATTTTGAAAGTGACACACTTCCTGCTGCCAGTTGGTGGCGCTATAACTTTGACTCACAATAGTCACATCCATGTGATCGGCCTCTTACAACGAACACACTGCTGAAGTTTCATCAAGATCTGTTAATTTATGCAGAAGTTATAACACACTTCCTGTCTCACTTTTCTCGCCATAAATTTGTTTCCTCGCCACGGCCAAACCGTTCGAGATATCAAAAATCCGCTGGCAATTTTTCATCCTCAATGTCTTGACTTCATGCTGACTGAGATTCGTGGCGATTAAATGATTTCTCTAGGAGGAGTATTTCAAATTCCATTGTATACGTTTTCCAAACAACCCTAAATAGCCGACTTCCTGTTGGGCTGAGGTAAAAAGTAAGAGCATGAAGTATATATGAAACGATGAGATCTATATGTGTACCGACTTTCATATTATTACATGCAAGTGTGTTTGATTTATGGACCAAGGTTTCGGACCCCGTTCCAGGGGGCGCTGCTGAGCCCCCCTGCCACGCCCGGGTACCATCTTCAGCCCAGCCCTGATGGCCGCAGGTTCTGACCCATGTGCAAAGTTTCAAGAGTTTTAGAGCATGTTAAGGCCCCCAAAAGTGCCCGAATAGTCGATAAAATAATAATAATAATAATAATAATAATAATAATAATAATAATCCTAAGGAAAACAATAGGGCCTTCGCCTTTTCAGGCTTGGGCCCTAATAATAATAATAATAATTAAAGCTGCAAGCAGCGATGACGGGCCCAAGCCGGTGGCACCGCAACCCTGGTGCCTTTAGTTACCGGGCTCATTTCCACTTGGTGGCTTTCGGAAAACAAAGGATGATGGACACAGCAACAACTCAAAAATATAGCTGCAAGCAGCAATGCGATTCCTCCTCAAAATGGCAAATCATTTAAAATTGATCAATAGAGGGTTGGGGTTAAACCCTCCCAATGAAAAAATCCAAAAAACATGTCTTTCTGTCTGAATCCTAAACTAAACATTTTCAGTGTACAGGAAAATCCATCATGCCGGACCTTATGGATCCTGTAGGGTTTTTTGTTTACAATGAGAAATGAGGTATGTTCACCAGGTTTCAGAAAAACTAAATAAATGGGGTGGAAATACAATCACTTTGAAAAATTGACATTTGGGCATGGCCTGTACCGCCCCCTAAGGGCGAATGTGAGCCATTCTTGGTTTGTAGGTTCCTGTTGGCCTGTAGTATTAATGTACCAAATTAGAAAGTATTTGACAAAAAAATGTGCAATTTGGGAATGTCCTTTAGCACCCCCTAAGGGCAAATGTGAGACATTCTTGGTTTGTGGATTTCTGTTGGCCTGTAGTGTCAATATACCAAATTAGAAAATTTTTGACCATAAAATGGGAATTTTGGGCATAGCCTGTAGTGCCCCCTAATGGCGAATATGGGCAATTCTTTGTTTGTGGGTTCCTGTTGGCCTGTAGTATCAATGTACCAAATTAGAACATTTTTGACCAGCAAATGGGAATTTAGGGCGTGGCCTGTAGCGCCCCATAAGGGCGAATGTGGGCCACTCTTGGTTTGTGAATTCCTGTTGGCCTGTAGTATCAATATACAACATTAGAACATTTTTGACCAGAAAATGGGAATTTTGGGCATGGCCTGTAGCGCCCCCTAAGGGCGAATGTGGGATATTCTTTACGCAGTACTTCAGAGTGATGTCATCTTGAAGTATATATATATAGGTCTATTTCTAACCCACACCTATAATATCACTTCTGAAGGCATGGATTTAACCACTGGAGTGGTATGGATTACTTTTATGCTGCATTTATTTGATTTTTGTAGCTTCTGAGTTCTGATCACCATTCAAGTCATTGAAAGGTCCAACAGGGTTGAGAATCTTCTAAAAAGCTTAATTTGTGTTCACTAGAAGAAAGAAAACAATACACATCTGGGATGCAATGAGGGTGAGTATACGATGAGAGAAATTTATTTTTGGGGTGAAAACCATTTGTAGGCTACTTTTTATTTACTTGGAAAATTGTTACTGTCTCTTTAAGAGGATTTTAAACGCATTTCACTCAAGGCACAGTCTGTGCGGCTTGTTTTAGTGAGTTTAATCTTTTGAGAACTGTGAAGTCTCATTATTTTCGTGCTGTTACATCTGTATTCATTTCAGAGATTACTTGATTGAGATTGTGAAACTACATACAACCGACAAACCTCCATGAAGATGCGAGTAAAAATGAGATGCCTCGCGCTGTCAGACACAACGCTGATAATCATTCTCGGAAGTGTTGATACTAGATTTCGATTCGCGATTTCTTCATCAACTGTTTATGGTCACTTGAGACAAAACAGACAATATATCATGTATTTTGACATTTTGTTGTTATGAAATTGTCCGTTCAAACGCAAGAAGAAGCGAATGCGATCTCTCATCGGGGCTCGTGAGTTAGACGTGACGCTGCTCGCGGTTTCACACAAAACTGCTCACAAACATTTATTTGAGTTGTTTCGTCATTTTTTTTCCAGAAATAACTAGCAATACTCCTACAAATAAATGCTTCGTCACTAAAACGTTTTGACTTTCTATAGAAAATATAGACAACACACGTTCTTACCTTGCAAAAATCGCCTCAGTATTTAATTTGAAGCAGTAAATCCAACACTGGAGTAAATCTCTCGTGATATCACCTTTCCATTGAAATGAAGGAAGACGGTGATGACGATACAGTTATTATTCTTGCCCAGTAACCCCTTAACCAATCACATGTGCCTTTAGCTTGTATTGTCATGAGTATCTGGGCAGACTTCAGAAATAAAATCGGTGATCGGACGACGATGACACTGAGACAGGAACCATGGGAATAATTGTTCCCAAATTTGAACGCTCTGGCTGTAAATGGTTAAAGGTTGTTAAAAATTGTATCCTCCACTCAGTTGATGTATATATTGAGTGGGGACACAGTGTTTGCCTTTTTTCTGGGATTCGACGGCAAAAGAGCTCAAGCAACTGTTGAACTCAGTCCCTGCCCATTCTGGACTCAGCCTGTTGTAAATAATAGAACAATGAGGCTTGGATGCCATCTATTGGACATTTCTTGTAATTGCCACTCAGAGAATGAACAGACAGTGGATTAAATTTTAGTTTTTTAGGCTTTAGTTCTTTGTTGTATTCACCTGCTACGGCGTGTGTAACATTTTTCTGTCAACTCTGCATACAGGTGAAACTCGAAAAATTAGAATATCGTGCAAAAGTTAATGTAACCCATACTATGTTGAACACAAGAGGGCAGTATAGCCCTATGTATTACTTCACAAGCCCCCCTCCCTTCCTACTCCTCACACACAAAGTCTTAGAGAGTGACTTGCAAAATTCTGACATTTTCTCCACATTCAAACCAAAATATCTGACTTTCTGTTGGTCGGAGCTAATGACTGTAAATTAGAAAGTTGTCCGGCTTGAGGAGAACTATATCAATACCAATTTTTGTACCTGTAGATGAAACTAACCCCCCACTTTTTTGTCAAAAGGTGGCGCTACTGAGCCCCTCACCACACCCATTTCTGAAACTTTGCACATGTCTACTGGCTAATAAATGTGACGTCTCTGTCGAGTTTCATGCAATTTCAAGTATGTTAAGAGTCTCAAAAGCATCAATAAAGAAAAGTAAAGTTTGAAGCGTTGCCACGGCAACAGTATCTAAGATATCAATAATCCTTTCACAGGTCTAAATCTGCCGTGTGTTTACATTATACACGTAAAGTTTGAAGCAAATCGGGTAAAAACAAGAGGGTGATTTCAAAGCATTTTGAAAGTGACACACTTCCTGCTGCCAGTTGGTGGCGCTATAACTTTGACTCACAATAGTCACATCCATGTGATCGGCCTCTTACAACGAACACACTGCTGAAGTTTCATCAAGATCTGTTAATTTATGCAGAAGTTATAACACACTTCCTGTCTCACTTTTCTCGCCATAAATTTGTTTCCTCGCCACGGCCAAACCGTTCGAGATATCAAAAATCCGCTGGCAATTTTTCATCCTCAATGTCTTGACTTCATGCTGACTGAGATTCGTGGCGATTAAATGATTTCTCTAGGAGGAGTATTTCAAATTCCATTGTATACGTTTTCCAAACAACCCTAAATAGCCGACTTCCTGTTGGGCTGAGGTAAAAAGTAAGAGCATGAAGTATATATGAAACGATGAGATCTATATGTGTACCGACTTTCATATTATTACATGCAAGTGTGTTTGATTTATGGACCAAGGTTTCGGACCCCGTTCCAGGGGGCGCTGCTGAGCCCCCCTGCCACGCCCGGGTACCATCTTCAGCCCAGCCCTGATGGCCGCAGGTTCTGACCCATGTGCAAAGTTTCAAGAGTTTTAGAGCATGTTAAGGCCCCCAAAAGTGCCCGAATAGTCGATAAAATAATAATAATAATAATAATAATAATAATAATAATAATAATCCTAAGGAAAACAATAGGGCCTTCGCCTTTTCAGGCTTGGGCCCTAATAATAATAATAATAATTAAAGCTGCAAGCAGCGATGACGGGCCCAAGCCGGTGGCACCGCAACCCTGGTGCCTTTAGTTACCGGGCTCATTTCCACTTGGTGGCTTTCGGAAAACAAAGGATGATGGACACAGCAACAACTCAAAAATATAGCTGCAAGCAGCAATGCGATTCCTCCTCAAAATGGCAAATCATTTAAAATTGATCAATAGAGGGTTGGGGTTAAACCCTCCCAATGAAAAAATCCAAAAAACATGTCTTTCTGTCTGAATCCTAAACTAAACATTTTCAGTGTACAGGAAAATCCATCATGCCGGACCTTATGGATCCTGTAGGGTTTTTTGTTTACAATGAGAAATGAGGTATGTTCACCAGGTTTCAGAAAAACTAAATAAATGGGGTGGAAATACAATCACTTTGAAAAATTGACATTTGGGCATGGCCTGTACCGCCCCCTAAGGGCGAATGTGAGCCATTCTTGGTTTGTAGGTTCCTGTTGGCCTGTAGTATTAATGTACCAAATTAGAAAGTATTTGACAAAAAAATGTGCAATTTGGGAATGTCCTTTAGCACCCCCTAAGGGCAAATGTGAGACATTCTTGGTTTGTGGATTTCTGTTGGCCTGTAGTGTCAATATACCAAATTAGAAAATTTTTGACCATAAAATGGGAATTTTGGGCATAGCCTGTAGTGCCCCCTAATGGCGAATATGGGCAATTCTTTGTTTGTGGGTTCCTGTTGGCCTGTAGTATCAATGTACCAAATTAGAACATTTTTGACCAGCAAATGGGAATTTAGGGCGTGGCCTGTAGCGCCCCATAAGGGCGAATGTGGGCCACTCTTGGTTTGTGAATTCCTGTTGGCCTGTAGTATCAATATACAACATTAGAACATTTTTGACCAGAAAATGGGAATTTTGGGCATGGCCTGTAGCGCCCCCTAAGGGCGAATGTGGGATATTCTTTACGCAGTACTTCAGAGTGATGTCATCTTGAAGTATATATATATAGGTCTATTTCTAACCCACACCTATAATATCACTTCTGAAGGCATGGATTTAACCACTGGAGTGGTATGGATTACTTTTATGCTGCATTTATTTGATTTTTGTAGCTTCTGAGTTCTGATCACCATTCAAGTCATTGAAAGGTCCAACAGGGTTGAGAATCTTCTAAAAAGCTTAATTTGTGTTCACTAGAAGAAAGAAAACAATACACATCTGGGATGCAATGAGGGTGAGTATACGATGAGAGAAATTTATTTTTGGGGTGAAAACCATTTGTAGGCTACTTTTTATTTACTTGGAAAATTGTTACTGTCTCTTTAAGAGGATTTTAAACGCATTTCACTCAAGGCACAGTCTGTGCGGCTTGTTTTAGTGAGTTTAATCTTTTGAGAACTGTGAAGTCTCATTATTTTCGTGCTGTTACATCTGTATTCATTTCAGAGATTACTTGATTGAGATTGTGAAACTACATACAACCGACAAACCTCCATGAAGATGCGAGTAAAAATGAGATGCCTCGCGCTGTCAGACACAACGCTGATAATCATTCTCGGAAGTGTTGATACTAGATTTCGATTCGCGATTTCTTCATCAACTGTTTATGTTCACTTGGGACAAAACAGACAATATATCATGTAATTTGACATTTTGTAGTATGAAATTGTCCGTTCAAACGCAAGAAGAAGCGAATGCGATCTCTCATCGGGGCTCGTGCGTTAGACGCGACGCATCTCGCGGTTTCACACAAAACTGCTCACAAACATTTATTTGAGTTATTTTGTCATTTTTTTCCAGAAATAACTAGCAATACTCCTACAAATAAATGCTTCGTAACTAAAACGTTTTGACTTTCTATAGAAAATATAGACAACACACGTTCTTACCTTGCAAAAATCGCCTCAGTATTTAATTTGAAGCAGTAAATCCAACACTGGAGTAAATCTCTCGTGATATCACCTTTCCATTGAAATGAAGGAAGACGGTGATGACGATACAGTTATTATTCTTGCCCAGTAACCCCTTAACCAATCACATGTGCCTTTAGCTTGTATTGTCATGAGTATCTGGGCAGACTTCAGAAATAAAATCGGTGATCGGACGACGATGACACTGAGACAGGAACCATGGGAATAATTGTTCCCAAATTTGAACGCTCTGGCTGTAAATGGTTAAAGGTTGTTAAAAATTGTATCCTCCACTCAGTTGATGTATATATTGAGTGGGGACACATTGTTTGCCTTTTTTCTGGGATTCGACTGCAAAAGAGCTCAAGCAACTGTTGAACTCAGTCCCTGCCCATTCTGGACTCAGACCTGTTGTAAATCATTGAACAATGAGGCTTGGATGCCATCTATTGGACATTTCTTGTAATTGCCACTCAGAGAATGAACAGACAGTGGATTAAACTTTAGTTTTTTAGGCTTTAGTTCTTTGTTGTATTCACCTGCTACGGCGTGTGTAACATTTTTCTGTCAACTCTGCATACAGGTGAAACTCGAAAAATTAGAATATCGTGCAAAAGTTAATGTAACCCATACTATGTTGAACACAAGAGGGCAGTATAGCCCTATGTATTACTTCACAAGACCCCCTCCCTTCCTACTCCTCACACACAAAGTCTTAGAGAGTGACTTGCAAAATTCTGACATTTTCTCCACATTCAAACCAAAATATCTGACTTTCTGTTGGTCGGAGCTAATGACTGTAAATTAGAAAGTTGTCCGGCTTGAGGAGAACTATATCAATACCAATTTTTGTACCTGTAGATGAAACTAACCCCCCACTTTTTTGTCAAAAGGTGGCGCTACTGAGCCCCTCACCACACCCATTTCTGAAACTTTGCACATGTCTACTGGCTAATAAATGTGACGTCTCTGTCGAGTTTCATGCAATTTCAAGTATGTTAAGAGTCTCAAAAGCATCAATAAAGAAAAGTAAAGTTTGAAGTGTTGCCACGGCAACAGTATCTAAGATATCAATAATCCTTTCACAGGTCTAAATCTGCCGTGTGTTTACATTATACACGTAAAGTTTGAAGCAAATCGGGTAAAAACAAGAGGGTGATTTCAAAGCATTTTGAAAGTGACACACTTCCTGCTGCCAGTTGGTGGCGCTATAACTTTGACTCACAATAGTCACATCCATGTGATCGGCCTCTTACAACGAACACACTGCTGAAGTTTCATCAAGATCTGTTAATTTATGCAGAAGTTATAACACACTTCCTGTCTCACTTTTCTCGCCATAAATTTGTTTCCTCGCCACGGCCAAACCGTTCGAGATATCAAAAATCCGCTGGCAATTTTTCATCCTCAATGTCTTGACTTCATGCTGACTGAGATTCGTGGCGATTAAATGATTTCTCTAGGAGGAGTATTTCAAATTCCATTGTATACGTTTTCCAAACAACCCTAAATAGCCGACTTCCTGTTGGGCTGAGGTAAAAAGTAAGAGCATGAAGTATATATGAAACGATGAGATCTATATGTGTACCGACTTTCATATTATTACATGCAAGTGTGTTTGATTTATGGACCAATGTTTCGGACCCCGTTCCAGGGGGCGCTGCTGAGCCCCCCTGCCACGCCCGGGTACCATCTTCAGCCCAGCCCTGATGGCCGCAGGTTCTGACCCGTGTGCAAAGTTTCAAGAGTTTTAGAGCATGTTAAGGCCCCCAAAAGTGCCCGAATAGTCGATAAAATAATAATAATAATAATAATTAAAGCTGCAAGCAGCGATGACGGGCCCAAGCCGGTGGCACCGCAACCCTGGTGCCTTTAGTTACCGGGCTCATTTCCACTTGGTGGCTTTCGGAAAACAAAGGATGATGGACACAGCAACAACTCAAAAATATAGCTGCAAGCAGCAATGCGATTCCTCCTCAAAATGGCAAATCATTTAAAATTGATCAATAGAGGGTTGGGGTTAAACCCTCCCAATGAAAAAATCCAAAAAACATGTCTTTCTGTCTGAATCCTAAACTAAACATTTTCAGTGTACAGGAAAATCCATCATGCCGGACCTTATGGATCCTGTAGGGTTTTTTGTTTACAATGAGAAATGAGGTATGTTCACCAGGTTTCAGAAAAACTAAATAAATGGGGTGGAAATACAATCACTTTGAAAAATTGACATTTGGGCATGGCCTGTACCGCCCCCTAAGGGCAAATGTGAGCCATTCTTGGTTTGTAGGTTCCTGTTGGCCTGTAGTATTAATGTACCAAATTAGAAAGTATTTGACAAAAAAATGTGCAATTTGGGAATGTCCTTTAGCACCCCCTAAGGGCAAATGTGAGACATTCTTGGTTTGTGGATTTCTGTTGGCCTGTAGTGTCAATATACCAAATTAGAAAATTTTTGACCATAAAATGGGAATTTTGGGCATAGCCTGTAGCGCCCCCTAATGGCGAATATGGGCAATTCTTTGTTTGTGGGTTCCTGTTGGCCTGTAGTATCAATGTACCAAATTAGAACATTTTTGACCAGCAAATGGGAATTTAGGGCGTGGCCTGTAGCGCCCCATAAGGGCGAATGTGGGCCACTCTTGGTTTGTGAATTCCTGTTGGCCTGTAGTATCAATATACAACATTAGAACATTTTTGACCAGAAAATGGGAATTTTGGGCATGGCCTGTAGCGCCCCCTAAGGGCGAATGTGGGATATTCTTTACGCAGTACTTCAGAGTGATATCATCTTGAAGTATATATATATAGGTCTATTTCTAACCCACACCTATAATATCACTTCTGAAGGCATGGATTTAACCACTGGAGTGGTATGGATTACTTTTATGCTGCATTTATTTGATTTTTGCAGCTTCTGAGTTCTGATCACCATTCAAGTCATTGAAAGGTCCAACAGGGTTGAGATAATCTTCTAAAAAGCTTAATTTGTGTTCACTAGAAGAAAGAAAACAATACACATCTGGGATGCAATGAGGGTGAGTATACGATGAGAGAAATTTATTTTTGGGGTGAAAACCATTTGTAGGCCTACTTTTTATTTACTTGGAAAATTGTTACTGTCTCTTTAAGAGGATTTTAAACGCATTTCATTCAAGGCACAGTCTGTGCGGCTTGTTTTAGTGAGTTTAATCTTTTGAGAACTGTGAAGTCTCATTATTTTCGTGCTGTTACATCTGTATTCATTTCAGAGATTACTTGATTGAGATTGTGAAACTACATACAACCGACAAACCTCCATGAAGATGCGAGTAAAAATGAGATGCCTCGCGCTGTCAGACACAACGCTGATAATCATTCTCGGAAGTGTTGATACTAGATTTCGATTCGCGATTTCTTCATCAACTGTTTATGTTCACTTGGGACAAAACAGACAATATATCATGTAATTTGACATTTTGTAGTATGAAATTGTCCGTTCAAACGCAAGAAGAAGCGAATGCGATCTCTCATCGGGGCTCGTGCGTTAGACGCGACGCATCTCGCGGTTTCACACAAAACTGCTCACAAACATTTATTTGAGTTATTTTGTCATTTTTTTCCAGAAATAACTAGCAATACTCCTACAAATAAATGCTTCGTAACTAAAACGTTTTGACTTTCTATAGAAAATATAGACAACACACGTTCTTACCTTGCAAAAATCGCCTCAGTATTTAATTTGAAGCAGTAAATCCAACACTGGAGTAAATCTCTCGTGATATCACCTTTCCATTGAAATGAAGGAAGACGGTGATGACGATACAGTTATTATTCTTGCCCAGTAACCCCTTAACCAATCACATGTGCCTTTAGCTTGTATTGTCATGAGTATCTGGGCAGACTTCAGAAATAAAATCGGTGATCGGACGACGATGACACTGAGACAGGAACCATGGGAATAATTGTTCCCAAATTTGAACGCTCTGGCTGTAAATGGTTAAAGGTTGTTAAAAATTGTATCCTCCACTCAGTTGATGTATATATTGAGTGGGGACACATTGTTTGCCTTTTTTCTGGGATTCGACTGCAAAAGACCTCAAGCAACTGTTGAACTCAGTCCCTGCCCATTCTGGACTCAGACCTGTTGTAAATCATTGAACAATGAGGCTTGGATGCCATCTATTGGACATTTCTTGTAATTGCCACTCAGAGAATGAACAGACAGTGGATTAAACTTTAGTTTTTTAGGCTTTAGTTCTTTGTTGTATTCACCTGCTACGGCGTGTGTAACATTTTTCTGTCAACTCTGCATACAGGTGAAACTCGAAAAATTAGAATATCGTGCAAAAGTTAATGTAACCCATACTATGTTGAACACAAGAGGGCAGTATAGCCCTATGTATTACTTCACAAGACCCAACGTCCCCCCTCCCCTACAAACACACAGAGACTCAGAGAGTGACTTGCAAATTCTGACATTTTCTCCACATTCAAACCAAAATATCTGACTTTCTGTTGGTCGGAGCTAATGACTGTAAATTAGAAAGTTGTCCGGCTTGAGGAGAACTATATCAATACCAATTTTTGTACCTGTAGATGAAACTAACCCCCCACTTTTTTGTCAAAAGGTGGCGCTACTGAGCCCCTCACCACACCCATTTCTGAAACTTTGCACATGTCTACTGGCTAATAAATGTGACGTGTCTGTCGAGTTTCATGCAATTTCAAGTATGTTAAGAGTCTCAAAAGCATCAATAAAGAAAAGTAAAGTTTGAAGCGTTGCCACGGCAACAGTATCTAAGATATCAATAATCCTTTCACAGGTCTAAATCTGCCGTGTGTTTACTTTATACATGTAAAGTTTGAAGCAAATCGGGTAAAAGCAAGAGGGTGATTTCAAAGCATTTTGAAAGTGACACACTTCCTGCTGCCAGTTGGTGGCGCTATAACTTTGACTCACAATAGTCACATCCATGTGATCGGCCTCTTACAACGAACACACTGCTGAAGTTTCATCAAGATCTGTTAATTTATGCAGAAGTTATAACACACATCCTGTCTCACTTTTCTTGCCATAAATTTGTTTCCTCGCCACGGCCAAACCGTTCGAGATATCAAAAATCCGCTGGCAATTTTTCATCCTCAATGTCTTGACTTCATGCTGACTGAGATTCGTGGCGATTAAATGATTTCTCTAGGAGGAGTATTTCAAATTCCTTTGTATACGTTTTCCAAACAACCCTAAATAGCCGACTTCCTGTTGGGCTGAGGTAAAATGTAAGAGCATGAAGTATATATGAAACGATGAGATCTATATGTGTACCAACTTTCATATTATTACATGCAAGTGTGTTTGATTTATGGGCCAAGGTTTCGGACCCCGTTCCAGGGGGCGCTGTTAAGCCCCCCTGCCACGCCCGGGTACCATCTTCAGCCCAGCCCTGATGGCCGCGGGTTCTGACCCGTGTGCAAAGTTTCAAGAGTTTTAGAGCACGTTAAGGCCCCCAAAAGTGCCCGAATAGTCGATAAAATAATAATAATAATAATAATTAAAGCTGCAAGCAGCGATGACGGGCCCAAGCCGGTGGCACCGCAACCCTGGTGCCTTTAGTTACCGGGCTCATTTCCACTTGGTGGCTTTCGGAAAAAAAAGGATGATGGACACAGCAACAACTCAAAAATATAGCTGCAAGCAGCAATGCGATTCATCCTCAAAACGGCAAATCATTTAAAATTGATCAATAGAGGGTTGGGGTTAAACCCTCCCAATGAAAAAATCCAAAAAACATGTCTTTCTGTCTGAATCCTAAACTAAACATTTTCAGTGTACAGGAAAATCCATCATGCCGGACCTTATGGATCCTGGAGGGTTTTTTGTTTACAATGAGAAATGAGGTATGTTCACCAGGTTTCAGAAAAACTAAATAAATGGGGTGGAAATACAATCACTTTGAAAAAATGACATTTGGGCATGGCCTGTAGCGCCCCTAAGGGCGAATGTGAGCCATTCTTGGTTTGTAGGTTCCTGTTGGCCTGTAGTATTAATGTACCAAATTAGAAAGTATTTGACAAAAAAATGTGCAATTTGGGAATGGCCTTTAGCGCCCCCTAAGGGCGAATGTGAGACATTCTTGGTTTGTGGATTTCTGTTGGCCTGTAGTGTCAATATACCAAATTAGAACATTTTTGACCATAAAATGGGAATTTTGGGCATGGCCTGTAGCGCCCCCTAAGGGCGAATGTGGGCCATTCTTGGTTTGTGGATTCCTGTTGGCCTGTAGTATCAATATACAAAATTAGAACATTTTTGACCAGAAAATGGGAATTTTGGGCATGGCCTGTAGCGCCCCCTAAGGGCGAATGTGGGATATTCTTTACGCAGTACTTCAGAGTGATGTCATCTTTAAGTATATATATATATATAGGTCTATTTCTAACCCACACCTATAATATAACTTCTGAAGGCATGGATTTAACCACTGGAGTGGTATGGATTACTTTTATGCTGCATTTATGTGATTTTTGTAGCTACTAAGTTCTGATCACCATTCAAGTCATTGAAAGGTCCAACAGGGTTGAGATAATCTTCTAAAAAGCTTAATTTGTGTTCACTAGAAGAAAGAAAACAATACACATCTGGGATGGAATGAGGGTGAGTATACGATGAGAGAAATTTATTTTTGGGGTGAAAACCATTTGTAGGCCTACTTTTTATTTACTTGGAAAATTGTTACTGTCTCTTTAAGAGGATTTTAAACGCATTTCACTCAAGGCACAGTCTGTGCGGCTTGTTTTATTGAGTTTAATCTTTTGAGAACTGTGAAGTCTCATTATTTTCGTGCTGGTACATCTGTATTCATTTCAGAGATTACTTGATTGAGATTGTGAAACTACATACAACCGACAAACCTCCATGAAGATGCGAGTAAAAATGAGATGCCTCGCGCTGTCAGACACAACGCTGATAATCATTCTCGGAAGTGTTGATACTAGATTTAGATTCGCGATTTCTTCATCAACTGTTTATGTTCACTTGGGACAAAACAGACAATATATCATGCATTTTGACATTTTGTAGTATGAAATTGTCCGTTCAAACGCAAGAAGAAGCGAATGAGATCTCTCATCGGGGCTCGTGAGTTAGACGTGACGCTGCTAGACGTGTGCAGGGAAGCGCATTTCACTGAATTTACGATGTTACACGTATAAACCTTAATCAACCCGTTAATCCAAAACGCAAATGCCGTTATTTTGCGTCTCTCGCTCCTGCTTGTGATTGACAAAGTTTTCAAACGGGACAATTTGCAAGCGTGCAAGTTTGGATCGGTCTTTTCACGTTTTAATAATTTGCAGTGTTCGACAACTACGTTCAAATCGAGCGGTGCAATATGCAATTCATCCAAAATAATTACAAAGTTATTTTCGCTCTTGTTCTACATATTTTTTTCAAGCGTCAGGTGATGTTTCTACAGTATTAATTTTCCTGCGCCACCACGAACAGAGTTGGAAATAAAACACGCATCCGGGCATTCAGATGGGTTAAAAAAAACTGCTTAAAAAAACATCTGAACAGCGTCTGCTCTCGGTCTCACATTAATTCAGGTGGATTTTTCACAAGCGACAACATTGGCAAACAAAAGTGCTAGCTAATGTTTAATTAGCAAGTTTCACCGAAATGTATTAAAAATAGAGGCTAGCTGCCTGTCCGATGAACAAATAGAGTCACGTCATTTTTTTTTTCCAGAAATAACTAGCAATACTCCTGCAAATAAATGCTTCGTAACTAAAACGTTTTGACTTTCAATAGAAAATATAGACAACACATGTTCTTACCTTGCAAAAATCGCCTCAGTATTTAATTTGAAGGAGTAAATCCAACACTGGAGTAAATCTCTCGTGATATCACCTTCCCATTGAAATGAAGGAAGACGGTGATGACGATACAGTTATTATTCTTGCCCAGGAACCCTTAACCAATCACATGTGCCTTTAGCTTTTATTGTCATGAGTATCTGGGCAGATTTCAGAAAAAAAATCCCCTTAACCAATCACATGAACCTTTAGCTTGTATTGTCATGAGTATCTGGGCAGATTTCAGAAGTGAAATCGGTGATTGGACGACGATGAAACTGAGACAGGAACCATGGGAATAATTGTTCCCAAATTTGAACGCTCTGGCTGTAAATGGTTAAAGGTTGTTAAAAATTGCATCCGCCACTCAGTTGATGTATATATTGAGTGGGGACACATTGTTTAGAATATCACAACATTAGAATATCGTGCAAAAGTTAATGTAAACCATACTATGTTGAACACAAGAGGGCAGTATAGCCCTATGTATTACATCACAAGACCCAACGTCCCCCCCTCCCCTCCTCACACACAGAGGCTCACAGAGTGACTTGCAAAAGTCTGACATTTTCTCCACATTCAAACCAAAATATCTGACTTTCTGTTGGTCGGAGCTAATGACTGTAAATTAGAAAGTTGTCCGGCTTGAGGAGAACTATAGCAATACCAATTTTTGTACCTGTAGATGAAACTAACCCCCCACTTTTTTGTCAAAAGGTGGCGCTACTGAGCCCCTCACCACACCCATTTCTGAAACTTTGCACATGTCTACTGGCTAATAAATGTGACGTGTCTGTCGAGTTTCATGCAATTTCTATGATGTAAAGAGTCTCAAAAGCATCAATAAAGAAAAGTAAAGTTTGAAGCGTTGCCACGGCAACAGTATCTAAGATATCAATAATCCTTTCACAGGTCTAAATCTGCCGTGTGTTTACATTATACATGTAAAGATTGAAGCAAATCGGGTAAAAACAAGAGGGTGATTTCAAAGCATTTTGAAAGTGACACACTTCCTGCTGCCAGTTGGTGGCGCTATAACTTTGACTCACAATAGTCACATCCATGTGATCGGCGTCTTACAAAGAACACACTGCTGAAGTTTCATCAAGATTTGTTAATTTATGCAGAAGTTATAACACACTTCCTGTCTCACTTTTCTCGCCATAAATTTGTTTCCACGCCACGGCCAAACCGTTCGAGATATCAAAAATCCGCTGGCAATTTTTCATCCTCAATGTCTTGACTTCATGCTGACTGAGATTCGTGGCGATTAAATGATTTCTCTAGGAGGAGTATTTCAAATTCCATTGTATACGTTTTCCAAACAACCCTAAATAGCCGACTTCCTGTTGGGCTGAGGTAAAAAGTAAGAGCATGAAGTATATATGAAACGATGAGATCTATATGTGTACCGACTTTCATATTATTACATGCAAGTGTGTTTGATTTATGGACCAAGGTTTCGGACCCCGTTCCAGGGGGCGCTGTGAAGCCCCCCTGCCACGCCCGGGTACCATCTTCAGCCCAGCCCTGATGGCCGCAGGTTCTGACCCATGTGCAAAGTTTCAAGAGTTTTAGAGCACGTTAAGGCCCCCAAAAGTGCCCGAATAGTCGATAAAATAATAATAATAATAATAATAATTAAAGCTGCAAGCAGCGATGACGGGCCCAAGCCGGTGGCACCGCAACCCTGGTGCCTTTAGTTACCGGGCTCATTTCCACTTGGTGGCTTTCGGAAAACAAAGGATGATGGACACAGCAACAACTCAAAAATATAGCTGCAAGCAGCAATGCGATTCCTCCTCAAAATGGCAAATCATTTAAAATTGATCAATAGAGGGTTGGGGTTAAACCCTCCCAATGAAAAAAATCCAAAAAACATGTCTTTCTGTCTGAATCCTAAACTAAACATTTTCAGTGTACAGGAAAATCCATCATGCCGGACCTTATGGATCCTGTAGGGTTTTTTGTTTACAATGAGAAATGAGGTATGTTCACCAGGTTTCAGAAAACTAAATAAATGGGGTGGAAATACAATCACTTTAAAAAAATGACATTTGGGCATGGCATGTAGCGCCCCCTAAGGGCGAATGTGAGCCATTCTTGGTTTGTAGGTTCCTGTTGGCCTGTAGTATTAATGTACCAAATTAGAAAGTATTTGACAAAAAAATGTGCAATTTGGGAATGGCCTTTAGCGCCCCCTAAGGGCGAATGTGAGACATTCTTGGTTTGTGGATTTCTGTTGGCCTGTAGTGTCAATATACCAAATTAGAAAATTTTTGACCATAAAATGGGAATTTTGGGCATAGCCTGTAGCGCCCCCTAATGGCGAATATGGGCAATTCTTTGTTTGTGGGTTCCTGTTGGCCTGTAGTATCAATGTACCAAATTAGAACATTTTTGACCAGCAAATGGGAATTTAGGGCGTGGCCTGTAGCGCCCCATAAGGGCGAATGTGGGCCACTCTTGGTTTGTGAATTCCTGTTGGCCTGTAGTATCAATATACAACATTAGAACATTTTTGACCAGAAAATGGGAATTTTGGGCATGGCCTGTAGCGCCCCCTAAGGGCGAATGTGGGATATTCTTTACGCAGTACTTCAGAGTGATGTCATCTTGAAGTATATATATATAGGTCTATTTCTAACCCACACCTATAATATCACTTCTGAAGGCATGGATTTAACCACTGGAGTGGTATGGATTACTTTTATGCTGCATTTATTTGATTTTTGTAGCTTCTGAGTTCTGATCACCATTCAAGTCATTGAAAGGTCCAACAGGGTTGAGAATCTTCTAAAAAGCTTAATTTGTGTTCACTAGAAGAAAGAAAACAATACACATCTGGGATGCAATGAGGGTGAGTATACGATGAGAGAAATTTATTTTTGGGGTGAAAACCATTTGTAGGCTACTTTTTATTTACTTGGAAAATTGTTACTGTCTCTTTAAGAGGATTTTAAACGCATTTCATTCAAGGCACAGTCTGTGCGGCTTGTTTTAGTGAGTTTAATCTTTTGAGAACTGTGAAGTCTCATTATTTTCGTGCTGTTACATCTGTATTCATTTCAGAGATTACTTGATTGAGATTGTGAAACTACATACAACCGACAAACCTCCATGAAGATGCGAGTAAAAATGAGATGCCTCGCGCTGTCAGACACAACGCTGATAATCATTCTCGGAAGTGTTGATACTAGATTTCGATTCGCGATTTCTTCATCAACTGTTTATGTTCACTTGGGACAAAACAGACAATATATCATGTAATTTGACATTTTGTAGTATGAAATTGTCCGTTCAAACGCAAGAAGAAGCGAATGCGATCTCTCATCGGGGCTCGTGCGTTAGACGCGACGCATCTCGCGGTTTCACACAAAACTGCTCACAAACATTTATTTGAGTTATTTTGTCATTTTTTTTCCAGAAATAACTAGCAATACTCCTACAAATAAATGCTTCGTAACTAAAACGTTTTGACTTTCTATAGAAAATATAGACAACACACGTTCTTACCTTGCAAAAATCGCCTCAGTATTTAATTTGAAGCAGTAAATCCAACACTGGAGTAAATCTCTCGTGATATCACCTTTCCATTGAAATGAAGGAAGACGGTGATGACGATACAGTTATTATTCTTGCCCAGTAACCCCTTAACCAATCACATGTGCCTTTAGCTTGTATTGTCATGAGTATCTGGGCAGACTTCAGAAATAAAATCGGTGATCGGACGACGATGACACTGAGACAGGAACCATGGGAATAATTGTTCCCAAATTTGAACGCTCTGGCTGTAAATGGTTAAAGGTTGTTAAAAATTGTATCCTCCACTCAGTTGATGTATATATTGAGTGGGGACACATTGTTTGCCTTTTTTCTGGGATTCGACTGCAAAAGAGCTCAAGCAACTGTTGAACTCAGTCCCTGCCCATTCTGGACTCAGACCTGTTGTAAATCATTGAACAATGAGGCTTGGATGCCATCTATTGGACATTTCTTGTAATTGCCACTCAGAGAATGAACAGACAGTGGATTAAACTTTAGTTTTTTAGGCTTTAGTTCTTTGTTGTATTCACCTGCTACGGCGTGTGTAACATTTTTCTGTCAACTCTGCATACAGGTGAAACTCGAAAAATTAGAATATCGTGCAAAAGTTAATGTAACCCATACTATGTTGAACACAAGAGGGCAGTATAGCCCTATGTATTACTTCACAAGACCCCCTCCCTTCCTACTCCTCACACACAAAGTCTTAGAGAGTGACTTGCAAAATTCTGACATTTTCTCCACATTCAAACCAAAATATCTGACTTTCTGTTGGTCGGAGCTAATGACTGTAAATTAGAAAGTTGTCCGGCTTGAGGAGAACTATATCAATACCAATTTTTGTACCTGTAGATGAAACTAACCCCCCACTTTTTTGTCAAAAGGTGGCGCTACTGAGCCCCTCACCACACCCATTTCTGAAACTTTGCACATGTCTACTGGCTAATAAATGTGACGTCTCTGTCGAGTTTCATGCAATTTCAAGTATGTTAAGAGTCTCAAAAGCATCAATAAAGAAAAGTAAAGTTTGAAGTGTTGCCACGGCAACAGTATCTAAGATATCAATAATCCTTTCACAGGTCTAAATCTGCCGTGTGTTTACATTATACACGTAAAGTTTGAAGCAAATCGGGTAAAAACAAGAGGGTGATTTCAAAGCATTTTGAAAGTGACACACTTCCTGCTGCCAGTTGGTGGCGCTATAACTTTGACTCACAATAGTCACATCCATGTGATCGGCCTCTTACAACGAACACACTGCTGAAGTTTCATCAAGATCTGTTAATTTATGCAGAAGTTATAACACACTTCCTGTCTCACTTTTCTCGCCATAAATTTGTTTCCTCGCCACGGCCAAACCGTTCGAGATATCAAAAATCCGCTGGCAATTTTTCATCCTCAATGTCTTGACTTCATGCTGACTGAGATTCGTGGCGATTAAATGATTTCTCTAGGAGGAGTATTTCAAATTCCATTGTATACGTTTTCCAAACAACCCTAAATAGCCGACTTCCTGTTGGGCTGAGGTAAAAAGTAAGAGCATGAAGTATATATGAAACGATGAGATCTATATGTGTACCGACTTTCATATTATTACATGCAAGTGTGTTTGATTTATGGACCAATGTTTCGGACCCCGTTCCAGGGGGCGCTGCTGAGCCCCCCTGCCACGCCCGGGTACCATCTTCAGCCCAGCCCTGATGGCCGCAGGTTCTGACCCGTGTGCAAAGTTTCAAGAGTTTTAGAGCATGTTAAGGCCCCCAAAAGTGCCCGAATAGTCGATAAAATAATAATAATAATAATAATTAAAGCTGCAAGCAGCGATGACGGGCCCAAGCCGGTGGCACCGCAACCCTGGTGCCTTTAGTTACCGGGCTCATTTCCACTTGGTGGCTTTCGGAAAACAAAGGATGATGGACACAGCAACAACTCAAAAATATAGCTGCAAGCAGCAATGCGATTCCTCCTCAAAATGGCAAATCATTTAAAATTGATCAATAGAGGGTTGGGGTTAAACCCTCCCAATGAAAAAATCCAAAAAACATGTCTTTCTGTCTGAATCCTAAACTAAACATTTTCAGTGTACAGGAAAATCCATCATGCCGGACCTTATGGATCCTGTAGGGTTTTTTGTTTACAATGAGAAATGAGGTATGTTCACCAGGTTTCAGAAAAACTAAATAAATGGGGTGGAAATACAATCACTTTGAAAAATTGACATTTGGGCATGGCCTGTACCGCCCCCTAAGGGCGAATGTGAGCCATTCTTGGTTTGTAGGTTCCTGTTGGCCTGTAGTATTAATGTACCAAATTAGAAAGTATTTGACAAAAAAATGTGCAATTTGGGAATGTCCTTTAGCACCCCCTAAGGGCAAATGTGAGACATTCTTGGTTTGTGGATTTCTGTTGGCCTGTAGTGTCAATATACCAAATTAGAAAATTTTTGACCATAAAATGGGAATTTTGGGCATAGCCTGTAGCGCCCCCTAATGGCGAATATGGGCAATTCTTTGTTTGTGGGTTCCTGTTGGCCTGTAGTATCAATGTACCAAATTAGAACATTTTTGACCAGCAAATGGGAATTTAGGGCGTGGCCTGTAGCGCCCCATAAGGGCGAATGTGGGCCACTCTTGGTTTGTGAATTCCTGTTGGCCTGTAGTATCAATATACAACATTAGAACATTTTTGACCAGAAAATGGGAATTTTGGGCATGGCCTGTAGCGCCCCCTAAGGGCGAATGTGGGATATTCTTTACGCAGTACTTCAGAGTGATATCATCTTGAAGTATATATATATAGGTCTATTTCTAACCCACACCTATAATATCACTTCTGAAGGCATGGATTTAACCACTGGAGTGGTATGGATTACTTTTATGCTGCATTTATTTGATTTTTGCAGCTTCTGAGTTCTGATCACCATTCAAGTCATTGAAAGGTCCAACAGGGTTGAGATAATCTTCTAAAAAGCTTAATTTGTGTTCACTAGAAGAAAGAAAACAATACACATCTGGGATGCAATGAGGGTGAGTATACGATGAGAGAAATTTATTTTTGGGGTGAAAACCATTTGTAGGCCTACTTTTTATTTACTTGGAAAATTGTTACTGTCTCTTTAAGAGGATTTTAAACGCATTTCATTCAAGGCACAGTCTGTGCGGCTTGTTTTAGTGAGTTTAATCTTTTGAGAACTGTGAAGTCTCATTATTTTCGTGCTGTTACATCTGTATTCATTTCAGAGATTACTTGATTGAGATTGTGAAACTACATACAACCGACAAACCTCCATGAAGATGCGAGTAAAAATGAGATGCCTCGCGCTGTCAGACACAACGCTGATAATCATTCTCGGAAGTGTTGATACTAGATTTCGATTCGCGATTTCTTCATCAACTGTTTATGTTCACTTGGGACAAAACAGACAATATATCATGTAATTTGACATTTTGTAGTATGAAATTGTCCGTTCAAATGCAAGAAGAAGCGAATGCGATCTCTCATCGGGGCTCGTGCGTTAGACGCGACGCATCTCGCGGTTTCACACAAAACTGCTCACAAACATTTATTTGAGTTATTTTGTCATTTTTTTCCAGAAATAACTAGCAATACTCCTACAAATAAATGCTTCGTCACTAAAACGTTTTGACTTTCTATAGAAAATATAGACAACACACGTTCTTACCTTGCAAAAATCGCCTCAGTATTTAATTTGAAGCAGTAAATCCAACACTGGAGTAAATCTCTCGTGATATCACCTTTCCATTGAAATGAAGGAAGACGGTGATGACGATACAGTTATTATTCTTGCCCAGTAACCCCTTAACCAATCACATGTGCCTTTAGCTTGTATTGTCATGAGTATCTGGGCAGACTTCAGAAATAAAATCGGTGATCGGACGACGATGACACTGAGACAGGAACCATGGTCATAATTGTTCCCAAATTTGAACGCTCTGGCTGTAAATGGTTAAAGGTTGTTAAAAATTGTATCCTCCACTCAGTTGATGTATATATTGAGTGGGGACACATTGTTTGCCTTTTTTCTGGGATTCGACTGCAAAAGACCTCAAGCAACTGTTGAACTCAGTCCCTGCCCATTCTGGACTCAGACCTGTTGTAAATCATTGAACAATGAGGCTTGGATGCCATCTATTGGACATTTCTTGTAATTGCCACTCAGAGAATGAACAGACAGTGGATTAAACTTTAGTTTTTTAGGCTTTAGTTCTTTGTTGTATTCACCTGCTACGGCGTGTGTAACATTTTTCTGTCAACTCTGCATACAGGTGAAACTCGAAAAATTAGAATATCGTGCAAAAGTTAATGTAACCCATACTATGTTGAACACAAGAGGGCAGTATAGCCCTATGTATTACTTCACAAGACCCAACGTCCCCCCTCCCCTACAAACACACAGAGACTCAGAGAGTGACTTGCAAATTCTGACATTTTCTCCACATTCAAACCAAAATATCTGACTTTCTGTTGGTCGGAGCTAATGACTGTAAATTAGAAAGTTGTCCGGCTTGAGGAGAACTATATCAATACCAATTTTTGTACCTGTAGATGAAACTAACCCCCCACTTTTTTGTCAAAAGGTGGCGCTACTGAGCCCCTCACCACACCCATTTCTGAAACTTTGCACATGTCTACTGGCTAATAAATGTGACGTGTCTGTCGAGTTTCATGCAATTTCAAGTATGTTAAGAGTCTCAAAAGCATCAATAAAGAAAAGTAAAGTTTGAAGCGTTGCCACGGCAACAGTATCTAAGATATCAATAATCCTTTCACAGGTCTAAATCTGCCGTGTGTTTACTTTATACATGTAAAGTTTGAAGCAAATCGGGTAAAAGCAAGAGGGTGATTTCAAAGCATTTTGAAAGTGACACACTTCCTGCTGCCAGTTGGTGGCGCTATAACTTTGACTCACAATAGTCACATCCATGTGATCGGCCTCTTACAACGAACACACTGCTGAAGTTTCATCAAGATCTGTTAATTTATGCAGAAGTTATAACACACATCCTGTCTCACTTTTCTTGCCATAAATTTGTTTCCTCGCCACGGCCAAACCGTTCGAGATATCAAAAATCCGCTGGCAATTTTTCATCCTCAATGTCTTGACTTCATGCTGACTGAGATTCGTGGCGATTAAATGATTTCTCTAGGAGGAGTATTTCAAATTCCTTTGTATACGTTTTCCAAACAACCCTAAATAGCCGACTTCCTGTTGGGCTGAGGTAAAATGTAAGAGCATGAAGTATATATGAAACGATGAGATCTATATGTGTACCAACTTTCATATTATTACATGCAAGTGTGTTTGATTTATGGGCCAAGGTTTCGGACCCCGTTCCAGGGGGCGCTGTTAAGCCCCCCTGCCACGCCCGGGTACCATCTTCAGCCCAGCCCTGATGGCCGCGGGTTCTGACCCGTGTGCAAAGTTTCAAGAGTTTTAGAGCACGTTAAGGCCCCCAAAAGTGCCCGAATAGTCGATAAAATAATAATAATAATAATAATTAAAGCTGCAAGCAGCGATGACGGGCCCAAGCCGGTGGCACCGCAACCCTGGTGCCTTTAGTTACCGGGCTCATTTCCACTTGGTGGCTTTCGGAAAAAAAAGGATGATGGACACAGCAACAACTCAAAAATATAGCTGCAAGCAGCAATGCGATTCATCCTCAAAACGGCAAATCATTTAAAATTGATCAATAGAGGGTTGGGGTTAAACCCTCCCAATGAAAAAATCCAAAAAACATGTCTTTCTGTCTGAATCCTAAACTAAACATTTTCAGTGTACAGGAAAATCCATCATGCCGGACCTTATGGATCCTGGAGGGTTTTTTGTTTACAATGAGAAATGAGGTATGTTCACCAGGTTTCAGAAAAACTAAATAAATGGGGTGGAAATACAATCACTTTGAAAAAATGACATTTGGGCATGGCCTGTAGCGCCCCTAAGGGCGAATGTGAGCCATTCTTGGTTTGTAGGTTCCTGTTGGCCTGTAGTATTAATGTACCAAATTAGAAAGTATTTGACAAAAAAATGTGCAATTTGGGAATGGCCTTTAGCGCCCCCTAAGGGCGAATGTGAGACATTCTTGGTTTGTGGATTTCTGTTGGCCTGTAGTGTCAATATACCAAATTAGAACATTTTTGACCATAAAATGGGAATTTTGGGCATGGCCTGTAGCGCCCCCTAAGGGCGAATGTGAGCCATTCTTGGTTTGTGGATTCCTGTTGGCCTGTAGTATCAATATACAAAATTAGAACATTTTTGACCAGAAAATGGGAATTTTGGGCATGGCCTGTAGCGCCCCCTAAGGGCGAATGTGGGATATTCTTTACGCAGTACTTCAGAGTGATGTCATCTTTAAGTATATATATATATATAGGTCTATTTCTAACCCACACCTATAATATAACTTCTGAAGGCATGGATTTAACCACTGGAGTGGTATGGATTACTTTTATGCTGCATTTATGTGATTTTTGTAGCTACTAAGTTCTGATCACCATTCAAGTCATTGAAAGGTCCAACAGGGTTGAGATAATCTTCTAAAAAGCTTAATTTGTGTTCACTAGAAGAAAGAAAACAATACACATCTGGGATGGAATGAGGGTGAGTATACGATGAGAGAAATTTATTTTTGGGGTGAAAACCATTTGTAGGCCTACTTTTTATTTACTTGGAAAATTGTTACTGTCTCTTTAAGAGGATTTTAAACGCATTTCACTCAAGGCACAGTCTGTGCGGCTTGTTTTATTGAGTTTAATCTTTTGAGAACTGTGAAGTCTCATTATTTTCGTGCTGGTACATCTGTATTCATTTCAGAGATTACTTGATTGAGATTGTGAAACTACATACAACCGACAAACCTCCATGAAGATGCGAGTAAAAATGAGATGCCTCGCGCTGTCAGACACAACGCTGATAATCATTCTCGGAAGTGTTGATACTAGATTTAGATTCGCGATTTCTTCATCAACTGTTTATGTTCACTTGGGACAAAACAGACAATATATCATGCATTTTGACATTTTGTAGTATGAAATTGTCCGTTCAAACGCAAGAAGAAGCGAATGAGATCTCTCATCGGGGCTCGTGAGTTAGACGTGACGCTGCTAGACGTGTGCAGGGAAGCGCATTTCACTGAATTTACGATGTTACACGTATAAACCTTAATCAACCCGTTAATCCAAAACGCAAATGCCGTTATTTTGCGTCTCTCGCTCCTGCTTGTGATTGACAAAGTTGTCAAACGGGACAATTTGCAAGCGTGCAAGTTTGGATCGGTCTTTTCACGTTTTAATAATTTGCAGTGTTCGACAACTACGTTCAAATCGAGCGGTGCAATATGCAATTCATCCAAAATAATTACAAAGTTATTTTCGCTCTTGTTCTACATATTTTTTTCAAGCGTCAGGTGATGTTTCTACAGTATTAATTTTCCTGCGCCACCACGAACAGAGTTGGAAATAAAACACGCATCCGGGCATTCAGATGGGTTAAAAAAAACTGCTTAAAAAAACATCTGAACAGCGTCTGCTCTCGGTCTCACATTAATTCAGGTGGATTTTTCACAAGCGACAACATTGGCAAACAAAAGTGCTAGCTAATGTTTAATTAGCAAGTTTCACCGAAATGTATTAAAAATAGAGGCTAGCTGCCTGTCCGATGAACAAATAGAGTCACGTCATTTTTTTTTTCCAGAAATAACTAGCAATACTCCTGCAAATAAATGCTTCGTAACTAAAACGTTTTGACTTTCAATAGAAAATATAGACAACACATGTTCTTACCTTGCAAAAATCGCCTCAGTATTTAATTTGAAGGAGTAAATCCAACACTGGAGTAAATCTCTCGTGATATCACCTTCCCATTGAAATGAAGGAAGACGGTGATGACGATACAGTTATTATTCTTGCCCAGGAACCCTTAACCAATCACATGTGCCTTTAGCTTTTATTGTCATGAGTATCTGGGCAGATTTCAGAAAAAAAATCCCCTTAACCAATCACATGAACCTTTAGCTTGTATTGTCATGAGTATCTGGGCAGATTTCAGAAGTGAAATCGGTGATTGGACGACGATGAAACTGAGACAGGAACCATGGGAATAATTGTTCCCAAATTTGAACGCTCTGGCTGTAAATGGTTAAAGGTTGTTAAAAATTGCATCCGCCACTCAGTTGATGTATATATTGAGTGGGGACACATTGTTTAGAATATCACAACATTAGAATATCGTGCAAAAGTTAATGTAAACCATACTATGTTGAACACAAGAGGGCAGTATAGCCCTATGTATTACATCACAAGACCCAACGTCCCCCCCTCCCCTCCTCACACACAGAGGCTCACAGAGTGACTTGCAAAAGTCTGACATTTTCTCCACATTCAAACCAAAATATCTGACTTTCTGTTGGTCGGAGCTAATGACTGTAAATTAGAAAGTTGTCCGGCTTGAGGAGAACTATAGCAATACCAATTTTTGTACCTGTAGATGAAACTAACCCCCCACTTTTTTGTCAAAAGGTGGCGCTACTGAGCCCCTCACCACACCCATTTCTGAAACTTTGCACATGTCTACTGGCTAATAAATGTGACGTGTCTGTCGAGTTTCATGCAATTTCTATGATGTAAAGAGTCTCAAAAGCATCAATAAAGAAAAGTAAAGTTTGAAGCGTTGCCACGGCAACAGTATCTAAGATATCAATAATCCTTTCACAGGTCTAAATCTGCCGTGTGTTTACATTATACATGTAAAGATTGAAGCAAATCGGGTAAAAACAAGAGGGTGATTTCAAAGCATTTTGAAAGTGACACACTTCCTGCTGCCAGTTGGTGGCGCTATAACTTTGACTCACAATAGTCACATCCATGTGATCGGCGTCTTACAAAGAACACACTGCTGAAGTTTCATCAAGATTTGTTAATTTATGCAGAAGTTATAACACACTTCCTGTCTCACTTTTCTCGCCATAAATTTGTTTCCACGCCACGGCCAAACCGTTCGAGATATCAAAAATCCGCTGGCAATTTTTCATCCTCAATGTCTTGACTTCATGCTGACTGAGATTCGTGGCGATTAAATGATTTCTCTAGGAGGAGTATTTCAAATTCCATTGTATACGTTTTCCAAACAACCCTAAATAGCCGACTTCCTGTTGGGCTGAGGTAAAAAGTAAGAGCATGAAGTATATATGAAACGATGAGATCTATATGTGTACCGACTTTCATATTATTACATGCAAGTGTGTTTGATTTATGGACCAAGGTTTCGGACCCCGTTCCAGGGGGCGCTGTGAAGCCCCCCTGCCACGCCCGGGTACCATCTTCAGCCCAGCCCTGATGGCCGCAGGTTCTGACCCATGTGCAAAGTTTCAAGAGTTTTAGAGCACGTTAAGGCCCCCAAAAGTGCCCGAATAGTCGATAAAATAATAATAATAATAATAATAATTAAAGCTGCAAGCAGCGATGACGGGCCCAAGCCGGTGGCACCGCAACCCTGGTGCCTTTAGTTACCGGGCTCATTTCCACTTGGTGGCTTTCGGAAAACAAAGGATGATGGACACAGCAACAACTCAAAAATATAGCTGCAAGCAGCAATGCGATTCCTCCTCAAAATGGCAAATCATTTAAAATTGATCAATAGAGGGTTGGGGTTAAACCCTCCCAATGAAAAAAATCCAAAAAACATGTCTTTCTGTCTGAATCCTAAACTAAACATTTTCAGTGTACAGGAAAATCCATCATGCCGGACCTTATGGATCCTGTAGGGTTTTTTGTTTACAATGAGAAATGAGGTATGTTCACCAGGTTTCAGAAAACTAAATAAATGGGGTGGAAATACAATCACTTTAAAAAAATGACATTTGGGCATGGCATGTAGCGCCCCCTAAGGGCGAATGTGAGCCATTCTTGGTTTGTAGGTTCCTGTTGGCCTGTAGTATTAATGTACCAAATTAGAAAGTATTTGACAAAAAAATGTGCAATTTGGGAATGGCCTTTAGCGCCCCCTAAGGGCGAATGTGAGACATTCTTGGTTTGTGGATTTCTGTTGGCCTGTAGTGTCAATATACCAAATTAGAAAATTTTTGACCATAAAATGGGAATTTTGGGCATAGCCTGTAGCGCCCCCTAATGGCGAATATGGGCAATTCTTTGTTTGTGGGTTCCTGTTGGCCTGTAGTATCAATGTACCAAATTAGAACATTTTTGACCAGCAAATGGGAATTTAGGGCGTGGCCTGTAGCGCCCCATAAGGGCGAATGTGGGCCACTCTTGGTTTGTGAATTCCTGTTGGCCTGTAGTATCAATATACAACATTAGAACATTTTTGACCAGAAAATGGGAATTTTGGGCATGGCCTGTAGCGCCCCCTAAGGGCGAATGTGGGATATTCTTTACGCAGTACTTCAGAGTGATGTCATCTTTAAGTATATATATATAGGTCTATTTCTAACCCACACCTATAATATCACTTCTGAAGGCATGGATTTAACCACTGGAGTGGTATGGATTACTTTTATGCTGCATTTATTTGATTTTTGTAGCTTCTGAGTTCTGATCACCATTCAAGTCATTGAAAGGTCCAACAGGGTTGAGATAATCTTCTAAAAAGCTTAATTTGTGTTCACTAGAAGAAAGAAAACAATACACATCTGGGATGCAATGAGGGTGAGTATACGATGAGAGAAATTTATTTTTGGGGTGAAAACCATTTGTAGGCCTACTTTTTATTTACTTGGAAAATTGTTACTGTCTCTTTAAGAGGATTTTAAACGCATTTCATTCAAGGCACACTCTGTGCGGCTTGTTTTAGTGAGTTTAATCTTTTGAGAACTGTGAAGTCTCATTATTTTCGTGCTGTTACATCTGTATTCATTTCAGAGATTACTTGATTGAGATTGTGAAACTACATACAACCGACAAACCTCCATGAAGATGCGAGTAAAAATGAGATGCGCTGTCAGGCACAACGCTGATAATCATTCTCGGAAGTGTTGATACTAGATTTCGATTCGCGATTTCTTCATCAACTGTTTATGTTCACTTGGGACAAAACAGACAATATATCATGTAATTTGACATTTTGTAGTATGAAATTGTCCGTTCAAACGCAAGAAGAAGCGAATGCGATCTCTCATCGGGGCTCGTGCGTTAGACGCGACGCATCTCGCGGTTTCACACAAAACTGCTCACAAACATTTATTTGAGTTATTTTGTCATTTTTTTCCAGAAATAACTAGCAATACTCCTACAAATAAATGCTTCGTAACTAAAACGTTTTGACTTTCTATAGAAAATATAGACAACACACGTTCTTACCTTGCAAAAATCGCCTCAGTATTTAATTTGAAGCAGTAAATCCAACACTGGAGTAAATCTCTCGTGATATCACCTTTCCATTGAAATGAAGGAAGACGGTGATGACGATACAGTTATTATTCTTGCCCAGTAACCCCTTAACCAATCACATGTGCCTTTAGCTTGTATTGTCATGAGTATCTGGGCAGACTTCAGAAATAAAATCGGTGATCGGACGACGATGACACTGAGACAGGAACCATGGGAATAATTGTTCCCAAATTTGAACGCTCTGGCTGTAAATGGTTAAAGGTTGTTAAAAATTGTATCCTCCACTCAGTTGATGTATATATTGAGTGGGGACACATTGTTTGCCTTTTTTCTGGGATTCGACTGCAAAAGAGCTCAAGCAACTGTTGAACTCAGTCCCTGCCCATTCTGGACTCAGACCTGTTGTAAATCATTGAACAATGAGGCTTGGATGCCATCTATTGGACATTTCTTGTAATTGCCACTCAGAGAATGAACAGACAGTGGATTAAACTTTAGTTTTTTAGGCTTTAGTTCTTTGTTGTATTCACCTGCTACGGCGTGTGTAACATTTTTCTGTCAACTCTGCATACAGGTGAAACTCGAAAAATTAGAATATCGTGCAAAAGTTAATGTAACCCATACTATGTTGAACACAAGAGGGCAGTATAGCCCTATGTATTACTTCACAAGCCCCCCTCCCTTCCTACTCCTCACACACAAAGTCTTAGAGAGTGACTTGCAAAATTCTGACATTTTCTCCACATTCAAACCAAAATATCTGACTTTCTGTTGGTCGGAGCTAATGACTGTAAATTAGAAAGTTGTCCGGCTTGAGGAGAACTATATCAATACCAATTTTTGTACCTGTAGATGAAACTAACCCCCCACTTTTTTGTCAAAAGGTGGCGCTACTGAGCCCCTCACCACACCCATTTCTGAAACTTTGCACATGTCTACTGGCTAATAAATGTGACGTCTCTGTCGAGTTTCATGCAATTTCAAGTATGTTAAGAGTCTCAAAAGCATCAATAAAGAAAAGTAAAGTTTGAAGTGTTGCCACGGCAACAGTATCTAAGATATCAATAATCCTTTCACAGGTCTAAATCTGCCGTGTGTTTACATTATACACGTAAAGTTTGAAGCAAATCGGGTAAAAACAAGAGGGTGATTTCAAAGCATTTTGAAAGTGACACACTTCCTGCTGCCAGTTGGTGGCGCTATAACTTTGACTCACAATAGTCACATCCATGTGATCGGCCTCTTACAACGAACACACTGCTGAAGTTTCATCAAGATCTGTTAATTTATGCAGAAGTTATAACACACTTCCTGTCTCACTTTTCTCGCCATAAATTTGTTTCCTCGCCACGGCCAAACCGTTCGAGATATCAAAAATCCGCTGGCAATTTTTCATCCTCAATGTCTTGACTTCATGCTGACTGAGATTCGTGGCGATTAAATGATTTCTCTAGGAGGAGTATTTCAAATTCCATTGTATACGTTTTCCAAACAACCCTAAATAGCCGACTTCCTGTTGGGCTGAGGTAAAAAGTAAGAGCATGAAGTATATATGAAACGATGAGATCTATATGTGTACCGACTTTCATATTATTACATGCAAGTGTGTTTGATTTATGGACCAAGGTTTCGGACCCCGTTCCAGGGGGCGCTGCTGAGCCCCCCTGCCACGCCCGGGTACCATCTTCAGCCCAGCCCTGATGGCCGCAGGTTCTGACCCGTGTGCAAAGTTTCAAGAGTTTTAGAGCATGTTAAGGCCCCCAAAAGTGCCCGAATAGTCGATAAAATAATAATAATAATAATAATAATAATAATAATAATAATAATAATAATAATAATAATCCTAAGGAAAACAATAGGGCCTTCGCCTTTTCAGGCTTGGGCCCTAATAATAATCCTAAGGAAAACAATAGGGCCTTCGCCTTTTCAAGGCTTGGGCCCTAATAATAATAATCCTAAGGAAAACAATAGGGCCTTCGCCTTTTCAAGGCTTGGGCCCTAATAATAATAATAATAATAATAATTAAAGCTGCAAGCAGCGATGACGGGCCCAAGCCGGTGGCACCGCAACCCTGGTGCCTTTAGTTACCGGGCTCATTTCCACTTGGTGGCTTTCGGAAAACAAAGGATGATGGACACAGCAACAACTCAAAAATATAGCTGCAAGCAGCAATGCGATTCCTCCTCAAAATGGCAAATCATTTAAAATTGATCAATAGAGGGTTGGGGTTAAACCCTCCCAATGAAAAAATCCAAAAAACATGTCTTTCTGTCTGAATCCTAAACTAAACATTTTCAGTGTACAGGAAAATCCATCATGCCGGACCTTATGGATCCTGTAGGGTTTTTTGTTTACAATGAGAAATGAGGTATGTTCACCAGGTTTCAGAAAACTAAATAAATGGGGTGGAAATACAATCACTTTAAAAAAATGACATTTGGGCATGGCATGTAGCGCCCCCTAAGGGCGAATGTGAGCCATTCTTGGTTTGTAGGTTCCTGTTGGCCTGTAGTATTAATGTACCAAATTAGAAAGTATTTGACAAAAAAATGTGCAATTTGGGAATGGCCTTTAGCGCCCCCTAAGGGCGAATGTGAGACATTCTTGGTTTGTGGATTTCTGTTGGCCTGTAGTGTCAATATACCAAATTAGAAAATTTTTGACCATAAAATGGGAATTTTGGGCATAGCCTGTAGCGCCCCCTAATGGCGAATATGGGCAATTCTTTGTTTCCTGTTGGCCTGTAGTATCAATGTACCAAATTAGAACATTTTTGACCAGCAAATGGGAATTTAGGGCGTGGCCTGTAGCGCCCCATAAGGGCGAATGTGGGCCACTCTTGGTTTGTGAATTCCTGTTGGCCTGTAGTATCAATATACAACATTAGAACATTTTTGACCAGAAAATGGGAATTTTGGGCATGGCCTGTAGCGCCCCCTAAGGGCGAATGTGGGATATTCTTTACGCAGTACTTCAGAGTGATGTCATCTTTAAGTATATATATATAGGTCTATTTCTAACCCTCACCTATAATATCACTTCTGAAGGCATGGATTTAACCACTGGAGTGGTATGGATTACTTTTATGCTGCATTTATTTGATTTTTGTAGCTTCTGAGTTCTGATCACCATTCAAGTCATTGAAAGGTCCAACAGGGTTGAGATAATCTTCTAAAAAGCTTAATTTGTGTTCACTAGAAGAAAGAAAACAATACACATCTGGGATGCAATGAGGGTGAGTATACGATGAGAGAAATTTATTTTTGGGGTGAAAACCATTTGTAGGCCTACTTTTTATTTACTTGGAAAATTGTTACTGTCTCTTTAAGAGGATTTTAAACGCATTTCATTCAAGGCACACTCTGTGCGGCTTGTTTTAGTGAGTTTAATCTTTTGAGAACTGTGAAGTCTCATTATTTTCGTGCTGTTACATCTGTATTCATTTCAGAGATTACTTGATTGAGATTGTGAAACTACATACAACCGACAAACCTCCATGAAGATGCGAGTAAAAATGAGATGCGCTGTCAGGCACAACGCTGATAATCATTCTCGGAAGTGTTGATACTAGATTTCGATTCGCGATTTCTTCATCAACTGTTTATGTTCACTTGGGACAAAACAGACAATATATCATGTAATTTGACATTTTGTAGTATGAAATTGTCCGTTCAAACGCAAGAAGAAGCGAATGCGATCTCTCATCGGGGCTCGTGCGTTAGACGCGACGCATCTCGCGGTTTCACACAAAACTGCTCACAAACATTTATTTGAGTTGTTTTGTCATTTTTTTCCAGAAATAACTAGCAATACTCCTACAAATAAATGCTTCGTAACTAAAACGTTTTGACTTTCTATAGAAAATATAGACAACACACGTTCTTACCTTGCAAAAATCGCCTCAGTATTTAATTTGAAGCAGTAAATCCAACACTGGAGTAAATCTCTCGTGATATCACCTTTCCATTGAAATGAAGGAAGACGGTGATGACGATACAGTTATTATTCTTGCCCAGTAACCCCTTAACCAATCACATGTGCCTTTAGCTTGTATTGTCATGAGTATCTGGGCAGACTTCAGAAATAAAATCGGTGATCGGACGACGATGACACTGAGACAGGAACCATGGGAATAATTGTTCCCAAATTTGAACGCTCTGGCTGTAAATGGTTAAAGGTTGTTAAAAATTGTATCCTCCACTCAGTTGATGTATATATTGAGTGGGGACACATTGTTTGCCTTTTTTCTGGGATTCGACTGCAAAAGAGCTCAAGCAACTGTTGAACTCAGTCCCTGCCCATTCTGGACTCAGACCTGTTGTAAATCATTGAACAATGAGGCTTGGATGCCATCTATTGGACATTTCTTGTAATTGCCACTCAGAGAATGAACAGACAGTGGATTAAACTTTAGTTTTTTAGGCTTTAGTTCTTTGTTGTATTCACCTGCTACGGCGTGTGTAACATTTTTCTGTCAACTCTGCATACAGGTGAAACTCGAAAAATTAGAATATCGTGCAAAAGTTAATGTAACCCATACTATGTTGAACACAAGAGGGCAGTATAGCCCTATGTATTACTTCACAAGCCCCCCTCCCTTCCTACTCCTCACACACAAAGTCTTAGAGAGTGACTTGCAAAATTCTGACATTTTCTCCACATTCAAACCAAAATATCTGACTTTCTGTTGGTCGGAGCTAATGACTGTAAATTAGAAAGTTGTCCGGCTTGAGGAGAACTATATCAAAACCAATTTTTGTACCTGTAGATGAAACTAACCCCCCACTTTTTTGTCAAAAGGTGGCGCTACTGAGCCCCTCACCACACCCATTTCTGAAACTTTGCACATGTCTACTGGCTAATAAATGTGACGTCTCTGTCGAGTTTCATGCAATTTTAAGTATGTTAAGAGTCTCAAAAGCATCAATAAAGAAAAGTAAAGTTTGAAGTGTTGCCACGGCAACAGTATCTAAGATATCAATAATCCTTTCACAGGTCTAAATCTGCCGTGTGTTTACATTATACACGTAAAGTTTGAAGCAAATCGGGTAAAAACAAGAGGGTGATTTCAAAGCATTTTGAAAGTGACACACTTCCTGCTGCCAGTTGGTGGCGCTATAACTTTGACTCACAATAGTCACATCCATGTGATCGGCCTCTTACAACGAACACACTGCTGAAGTTTCATCAAGATCTGTTAATTTATGCAGAAGTTATAACACACTTCCTGTCTCACTTTTCTCGCCATAAATTTGTTTCCTCGCCACGGCCAAACCGTTCGAGATATCAAAAATCCGCTGGCAATTTTTCATCCTCAATGTCTTGACTTCATGCTGACTGAGATTCGTGGCGATTAAATGATTTCTCTAGGAGGAGTATTTCAAATTCCATTGTATACGTTTTCCAAACAACCCTAAATAGCCGACTTCCTGTTGGGCTGAGGTAAAAAGTAAGAGCATGAAGTATATATGAAACGATGAGATCTATATGTGTACCGACTTTCATATTATTACATGCAAGTGTGTTTGATTTATGGACCAAGGTTTCGGACCCCGTTCCAGGGGGCGCTGCTGAGCCCCCCTGCCACGCCCGGGTACCATCTTCAGCCCAGCCCTGAGGGCCGCAGGTTCTGACCCGTGTGCAAAGTTTCAAGAGTTTTAGAGCATGTTAAGGCCCCCAAAAGTGCCCGAATAGTCGATAAAATAATAATAATAATAATAATAATAATAATAATAATTAAAGCTGCAAGCAGCGATGACGGGCCCAAGCCGGTGGCACCGCAACCCTGGTGCCTTTAGTTACCGGGCTCATTTCCACTTGGTGGCTTTCGGAAAACAAAGGATGATGGACACAGCAACAACTCAAAAATATAGCTGCAAGCAGCAATGCGATTCCTCCTCAAAATGGCAAATCATTTAAAATTGATCAATAGAGGGTTGGGGTTAAACCCTCCCAATGAAAAAATCCAAAAAACATGTCTTTCTGTCTGAATCCTAAACTAAACATTTTCAGTGTACAGGAAAATCCATCATGCCGGACCTTATGGATCCTGTAGGGTTTTTTGTTTACAATGAGAAATGAGGTATGTTCACCAGGTTTCAGAAAACTAAATAAATGGGGTGGAAATACAATCACTTTAAAAAAATGACATTTGGGCATGGCATGTAGCGCCCCCTAAGGGCGAATGTGAGCCATTCTTGGTTTGTAGGTTCCTGTTGGCCTGTAGTATTAATGTACCAAATTAGAAAGTATTTGACAAAAAAATGTGCAATTTGGGAATGGCCTTTAGCGCCCCCTAAGGGCGAATGTGAGACATTCTTGGTTTGTGGATTTCTGTTGGCCTGTAGTGTCAATATACCAAATTAGAAAATTTTTGACCATAAAATGGGAATTTTGGGCATAGCCTGTAGCGCCCCCTAATGGTGAATATGGGCAATTCTTTGTTTGTGGGTTCCTGTTGGCCTGTAGTATCAATGTACCAAATTAGAACATTTTTGACCAGCAAATGGGAATTTAGGGCGTGGCCTGTAGCGCCCCATAAGGGCGAATGTGGGCCACTCTTGGTTTGTGAATTCCTGTTGGCCTGTAGTATCAATATACAACATTAGAACATTTTTGACCAGAAAATGGGAATTTTGGGCATGGCCTGTAGCGCCCCCTAAGGGCGAATGTGGGATATTCTTTACGCAGTACTTCAGAGTGATGTCATCTTTAAGTATATATATATAGGTCTATTTCTAACCCACACCTATAATATCACTTCTGAAGGCATGGATTTAACCACTGGAGTGGTATGGATTACTTTTATGCTGCATTTATTTGATTTTTGTAGCTTCTGAGTTCTGATCACCATTCAAGTCATTGAAAGGTCCAACAGGGTTGAGATAATCTTCTAAAAAGCTTAATTTGTGTTCACTAGAAGAAAGAAAACAATACACATCTGGGATGCAATGAGGGTGAGTATACGATGAGAGAAATTTATTTTTGGGGTGAAAACCATTTGTAGGCCTACTTTTTATTTACTTGGAAAATTGTTACTGTCTCTTTAAGAGGATTTTAAACGCATCTCATTCAAGGCACAGTCTGTGCGGCTTGTTTTAGTGAGTTTAATCTTTTGAGAACTGTGAAGTCTCATTATTTTCGTGCTGTTACATCTGTATTCATTTCAGAGATTACTTGATTGAGATTGTGAAACTACATACAACCGACAAACCTCCATGAAGATGCGAGTAAAAATGAGATGCGCTGTCAGGCACAACGCTGATAATCATTCTCGGAAGTGTTGATACTAGATTTCGATTCGCGATTTCTTCATCAACTGTTTATGTTCACTTGGGACAAAACAGACAATATATCATGTAATTTGACATTTTGTAGTATGAAATTGTCCGTTCAAACGCAAGAAGAAGCGAATGCGATCTCTCATCGGGGCTCGTGCGTTAGACGCGACGCATCTCGCGGTTTCACACAAAACTGCTCACAAACATTTATTTGAGTTATTTTGTCATTTTTTTCCAGAAATAACTAGCAATACTCCTACAAATAAATGCTTCGTAACTAAAACGTTTTGACTTTCTATAGAAAATATAGACAACACACGTTCTTACCTTGCAAAAATCGCCTCAGTATTTAATTTGAAGCAGTAAATCCAACACTGGAGTAAATCTCTCGTGATATCACCTTTCCATTGAAATGAAGGAAGACGGTGATGACGATACAGTTATTATTCTTGCCCAGTAACCCCTTAACCAATCACATGTGCCTTTAGCTTGTATTGTCATGAGTATCTGGGCAGACTTCAGAAATAAAATCGGTGATCGGACGACGATGACACTGAGACAGGAACCATGGGAATAATTGTTCCCAAATTTGAACGCTCTGGCTGTAAATGGTTAAAGGTTGTTAAAAATTGTATCCTCCACTCAGTTGATGTATATATTGAGTGGGGACACATTGTTTGCCTTTTTTCTGGGATTCGACTGCAAAAGAGCTCAAGCAACTGTTGAACTCAGTCCCTGCCCATTCTGGACTCAGACCTGTTGTAAATCATTGAACAATGAGGCTTGGATGCCATCTATTGGACATTTCTTGTAATTGCCACTCAGAGAATGAACAGACAGTGGATTAAACTTTAGTTTTTTAGGCTTTAGTTCTTTGTTGTATTCACCTGCTACGGCGTGTGTAACATTTTTCTGTCAACTCTGCATAAAGGTGAAACTCGAAAAATTAGAATATCGTGCAAAAGTTAATGTAACCCATACTATGTTGAACACAAGAGGGCAGTATAGCCCTATGTATTACTTCACAAGCCCCCCTCCCTTCCTACTCCTCACACACAAAGTCTTAGAGAGTGACTTGCAAAATTCTGACATTTTCTCCACATTCAAACCAAAATATCTGACTTTCTGTTGGTCGGAGCTAATGACTGTAAATTAGAAAGTTGTCCGGCTTGAGGAGAACTATATCAATACCAATTTTTGTACCTGTAGATGAAACTAACCCCCCACTTTTTTGTCAAAAGGTGGCGCTACTGAGCCCCTCACCACACCCATTTCTGAAACTTTGCACATGTCTACTGGCTAATAAATGTGACGTCTCTGTCGAGTTTCATGCAATTTCAAGTATGTTAAGAGTCTCAAAAGCATCAATAAAGAAAAGTAAAGTTTGAAGTGTTGCCACGGCAACAGTATCTAAGATATCAATAATCCTTTCACAGGTCTAAATCTGCCGTGTGTTTACATTATACACGTAAAGTTTGAAGCAAATCGGGTAAAAACAAGAGGGTGATTTCAAAGCATTTTGAAAGTGACACACTTCCTGCTGCCAGTTGGTGGCGCTATAACTTTGACTCACAATAGTCACATCCATGTGATCGGCCTCTTACAACGAACACACTGCTGAAGTTTCATCAAGATCTGTTAATTTATGCAGAAGTTATAACACACTTCCTGTCTCACTTTTCTCGCCATAAATTTGTTTCCTCGCCACGGCCAAACCGTTCGAGATATCAAAAATCCGCTGGCAATTTTTCATCCTCAATGTCTTGACTTCATGCTGACTGAGATTCGTGGCGATTAAATGATTTCTCTAGGAGGAGTATTTCAAATTCCATTGTATACGTTTTCCAAACAACCCTAAATAGCCGACTTCCTGTTGGGCTGAGGTAAAAAGTAAGAGCATGAAGTATATATGAAACGATGAGATCTATATGTGTACCGACTTTCATATTATTACATGCAAGTGTGTTTGATTTATGGACCAAGGTTTCGGACCCCGTTCCAGGGGGCGCTGCTGAGCCCCCCTGCCACGCCCGGGTACCATCTTCAGCCCAGCCCTGATGGCCGCAGGTTCTGACCCGTGTGCAAAGTTTCAAGAGTTTTAGAGCATGTTAAGGCCCCCAAAAGTGCCCGAATAGTCGATAAAATAATAATAATAATAATAATAATAATAATAATTAAAGCTGCAAGCAGCGATGACGGGCCCAAGCCGGTGGCACCGCAACCCTGGTGCCTTTAGTTACCGGGCTCATTTCCACTTGGTGGCTTTCGGAAAACAAAGGATGATGGACACAGCAACAACTCAAAAATATAGCTGCAAGCAGCAATGCGATTCCTCCTCAAAATGGCAAATCATTTAAAATTGATCAATAGAGGGTTGGGGTTAAACCCTCCCAATGAAAAAATCCAAAAAACATGTCTTTCTGTCTGAATCCTAAACTAAACATTTTCAGTGTACAGGAAAATCCATCATGCCGGACCTTATGGATCCTGTAGGGTTTTTTGTTTACAATGAGAAATGAGGTATGTTCACCAGGTTTCAGAAAACTAAATAAATGGGGTGGAAATACAATCACTTTAAAAAAATGACATTTGGGCATGGCATGTAGCGCCCCCTAAGGGCGAATGTGAGCCATTCTTGGTTTGTAGGTTCCTGTTGGCCTGTAGTATTAATGTACCAAATTAGAAAGTATTTGACAAAAAAATGTGCAATTTGGGAATGGCCTTTAGCGCCCCCTAAGGGCGAATGTGAGACATTCTTGGTTTGTGGATTTCTGTTGGCCTGTAGTGTCAATATACCAAATTAGAAAATTTTTGACCATAAAATGGGAATTTTGGGCATAGCCTGTAGCGCCCCCTAATGGCGAATATGGGCAATTCTTTGTTTGTGGGTTCCTGTTGGCCTGTAGTATCAATGTACCAAATTAGAACATTTTTGACCAGCAAATGGGAATTTAGGGCGTGGCCTGTAGCGCCCCATAAGGGCGAATGTGGGCCACTCTTGGTTTGTGAATTCCTGTTGGCCTGTAGTATCAATATACAACATTAGAACATTTTTGACCAGAAAATGGGAATTTTGGGCATGGCCTGTAGCGCCCCCTAAGGGCGAATGTGGGATATTCTTTACGCAGTACTTCAGAGTGATGTCATCTTTAAGTATATATATATATAGGTCTATTTCTAACCCACACCTATAATATCACTTCTGAAGGCATGGATTTAACCACTGGAGTGGTATGGATTACTTTTATGCTGCATTTATTTGATTTTTGTAGCTTCTGAGTTCTGATCACCATTCAAGTCATTGAAAGGTCCAACAGGGTTGAGATAATCTTCTAAAAAGCTTAATTTGTGTTCACTAGAAGAAAGAAAACAATACACATCTGGGATGCAATGAGGGTGAGTATACGATGAGAGAAATTTATTTTTGGGGTGAAAACCATTTGTAGGCCTACTTTTTATTTACTTGGAAAATTGTTACTGTCTCTTTAAGAGGATTTTAAACGCATTTCATTCAAGGCACACTCTGTGCGGCTTGTTTTAGTGAGTTTAATCTTTTGAGAACTGTGAAGTCTCATTATTTTCGTGCTGTTACATCTGTATTCATTTCAGAGATTACTTGATTGAGATTGTGAAACTACATACAACCGACAAACCTCCATGAAGATGCGAGTAAAAATGAGATGCGCTGTCAGGCACAACGCTGATAATCATTCTCGGAAGTGTTGATACTAGATTTCGATTCGCGATTTCTTCATCAACTGTTTATGTTCACTTGGGACAAAACAGACAATATATCATGTAATTTGACATTTTGTAGTATGAAATTGTCCGTTCAAACGCAAGAAGAAGCGAATGCGATCTCTCATCGGGGCTCGTGCGTTAGACGCGACGCATCTCGCGGTTTCACACAAAACTGCTCACAAACATTTATTTGAGTTATTTTGTCATTTTTTTCCAGAAATAACTAGCAATACTCCTACAAATAAATGCTTCGTAACTAAAACGTTTTGACTTTCTATAGAAAATATAGACAACACACGTTCTTACCTTGCAAAAATCGCCTCAGTATTTAATTTGAAGCAGTAAATCCAACACTGGAGTAAATCTCTCGTGATATCACCTTTCCATTGAAATGAAGGAAGACGGTGATGACGATACAGTTATTATTCTTGCCCAGTAACCCCTTAACCAATCACATGTGCCTTTAGCTTGTATTGTCATGAGTATCTGGGCAGACTTCAGAAATAAAATCGGTGATCGGACGACGATGACACTGAGACAGGAACCATGGGAATAATTGTTCCCAAATTTGAACGCTCTGGCTGTAAATGGTTAAAGGTTGTTAAAAATTGTATCCTCCACTCAGTTGATGTATATATTGAGTGGGGACACATTGTTTGCCTTTTTTCTGGGATTCGACTGCAAAAGAGCTCAAGCAACTGTTGAACTCAGTCCCTGCCCATTCTGGACTCAGACCTGTTGTAAATCATTGAACAATGAGGCTTGGATGCCATCTATTGGACATTTCTTGTAATTGCCACTCAGAGAATGAACAGACAGTGGATTAAACTTTAGTTTTTTAGGCTTTAGTTCTTTGTTGTATTCACCTGCTACGGCGTGTGTAACATTTTTCTGTCAACTCTGCATACAGGTGAAACTCGAAAAATTAGAATATCGTGCAAAAGTTAATGTAACCCATACTATGTTGAACACAAGAGGGCAGTATAGCCCTATGTATTACTTCACAAGCCCCCCTCCCTTCCTACTCCTCACACACAAAGTCTTAGAGAGTGACTTGCAAAATTCTGACATTTTCTCCACATTCAAACCAAAATATCTGACTTTCTGTTGGTCGGAGCTAATGACTGTAAATTAGAAAGTTGTCCGGCTTGAGGAGAACTATATCAATACCAATTTTTGTACCTGTAGATGAAACTAACCCCCCACTTTTTTTCAAAAGGTGGCGCTACTGAGCCCCTCACCACACCCATTTCTGAAACTTTGCACATGTCTACTGGCTAATAAATGTGACGTCTCTGTCGAGTTTCATGCAATTTCAAGTATGTTAAGAGTCTCAAAAGCATCAATAAAGAAAAGTAAAGTTTGAAGTGTTGCCACGGCAACAGTATCTAAGATATCAATAATCCTTTCACAGGTCTAAATCTGCCGTGTGTTTACATTATACACGTAAAGTTTGAAGCAAATCGGGTAAAAACAAGAGGGTGATTTCAAAGCATTTTGAAAGTGACACACTTCCTGCTGCCAGTTGGTGGCGCTATAACTTTGACTCACAATAGTCACATCCATGTGATCGGCCTCTTACAACGAACACACTGCTGAAGTTTCATCAAGATCTGTTAATTTATGCAGAAGTTATAACACACTTCCTGTCTCACTTTTCTCGCCATAAATTTGTTTCCTCGCCACGGCCAAACCGTTCGAGATATCAAAAATCCGCTGGCAATTTTTCATCCTCAATGTCTTGACTTCATGCTGACTGAGATTTGTGGCGATTAAATGATTTCTCTAGGAGGAGTATTTCAAATTCCATTGTATACGTTTTCCAAACAACCCTAAATAGCCGACTTCCTGTTGGGCTGAGGTAAAAAGTAAGAGCATGAAGTATATATGAAACGATGAGATCTATATGTGTACCGACTTTCATATTATTACATGCAAGTGTGTTTGATTTATGGACCAAGGTTTCGGACCCCGTTCCAGGGGGCGCTGCTGAGCCCCCCTGCCACGCCCGGGTACCATCTTCAGCCCAGCCCTGATGGCCGCAGGTTCTGACCCGTGTGCAAAGTTTCAAGAGTTTTAGAGCATGTTAAGGCCCCCAAAAGTGCCCGAATAGTCGATAAAATAATAATAATAATAATAATAATAATAATTAAAGCTGCAAGCAGCGATGAAGGGCCCAAGCCGGTGGCACCGCAACCCTGGTGCCTTTAGTTACCGGGCTCATTTCCACTTGGTGGCTTTCGGAAAACAAAGGATGATGGACACAGCAACAACTCAAAAATATAGCTGCAAGCAGCAATGCGATTCCTCCTCAAAATGGCAAATCATTTAAAATTGATCAATAGAGGGTTGGGGTTAAACCCTCCCAATGAAAAAATCCAAAAAACATGTCTTTCTGTCAGAATCCTAAACTAAACATTTTCAGTGTACAGGAAAATCCATCATGTCGGACCTTATGGATCCTGTAGGGTTTTTTGTTTACAATGAGAAATGAGGTTTGTTCACCAGGTTTCAGAAAAACTAAATAAATGTGTTGGAAATACAAACACTTTGAAAAAATGACATTTGGGCATGGCCTGTAGCTCCCCCTAAGGGTGAATGTGAGCCATTCTTGGTTTGTAGGTTCCTGTTGGCCTGTAGTATTAATGTACCAATTTAGAAAGTATTTGACAAAAAAATGTGCAATTTGGGAATGGCCTTTAGCGCCCCCTAAGGGCGAATGTGAGACATTCTTGGTTTGTGGATTTCTGTTGGCCTGTAGTGTCAATCTACAAAATTAGAACATTTTTGACCAGCAAATGGGAATTTAGGGCATGGCCTGTAGCGCCCCCTAAGGGCGAATGTGAGACATTCTTGGTTTGTGGATTTCTGTTGGCCTGTAGTGTCAATATACCAAATTAGAACATTTTTGACCAGCAAATGGGAATTTAGGGCATGGCCTGTAGCGCCCCCTAAGGGCGAATGTGGGCCATTCTTGGTTTGTGGATTCCTGTTGGCCTGTAGTATCAATATACAAAATTAGAACATTTTTGACCAGAAAATGGGAATTTTGGGCATGGCCTGTAGCGCCCCCTTAGGGCGAATGTGGGATATTCTTTACGCAGTACTTCAGAGTGATGTCATCTTTAAGTATATATATATATAGGTCTGTATCTAACCCACACCTATAATATCACTTCTGAAGGCATGGATTAAACCACAGGAGTGGTATGGATTACTTTTATGCTGCATTTATGTGATTTTTGTAGCTTCTGAGTTCTGATCACCATTCAAGTCATTGAAAGGTCCAACAGGGTTGAGATAATCTTCTAAAAAGCTTAATTTGTGTTCACTAGAAGAAAGAAAATAATACACATCTGGGATGGAATGAGGGTGAGTATACGATGAGAGAAATTTATTTTGGGGGTGAAAACCATTTGTAGGCTACTTTTTATTTACTTGGAAAATTGTTACTGTCTCTTTAAGAGGATTTTAAACGCATTTCATTCAAGCCGTCAAGCCGTCTTTGCGGCTTGTTTTATTGAGATATAATCTTTTGAGAACTGTGAATCTCATTATTTTCGTGCTGTTACATCTGTATTCATTTCAGAGATTAATTGATTGAGATTGTGAAACTACATACAACCGACAAACCTCCATGAAGATGCGAGTAAAAATGAGATTCCTCGCGCTGTCAGACACAAAGCTGATAATCATTCTCGGAAGTGTTGATACTAGATTTAGATTCGCGATTTCTTCATCAACTGTTTATGGTCACTTGAGACAAAACAGACAATATATCATGTATTTTGACATTTTGTTGTTATGAAATTGTCCGTTCAAACGCAAGAAGAAGCGAATGCGATCTCTCATCGGGGCTCGTGCGTTAGACGCGACGCATCTCGCGGTTTCACACAAAACTGCTCACAAACATTTATTTGAGTTGTTTATCATTTTTTTTCCAGAAATAACTAGCAATACTCCTACAAATAAATGCTTCGTAACTAAAACGTTTTGACTTTCTATAGAAAATATAGACAACACGTTCTTACCTTGCAAAAATCGCCTCAGTATTTAATTTGAAGCAGTAAATCCAACACTGGAGTAAATCTCTCGTGATATCACCTTTCCATTGAAATGAAGGAAGACGGTGATGACGATACAGTTATTATTCTTGCCCAGTAACCCCTTAACCAATCACATGTGCCTTTAGCTTGTATTGTCATGAGTATCTGGGCAGACTTCAGAAATAAAATCGGTGATCGGACGACGATGACACTGAGACAGGAACCATGGGAATAATTGTTCCCAAATTTGAACGCTCTGGCTGTAAATGGTTAAAGGTTGTTAAAAATTGTATCCGCCACTCAGTTGATGTATATATTGAGTGGGGACACATTGTTTGCCTTTTTTCTGGGATTCGACGGCAAAAGAGCTCAAGCAACTGTTGAACTCAGTCCCTGCCCATTCTGGACTCAGCCTGTTGTAAATAATAGAACAATGAGGCTTGGATGCCATCTATTGGACATTTCTTGTAATTGCCACTCAGAGAATGAACAGACAGTGGATTAAATTTTAGTTTTTTAGGCTTTAGTTCTTTGTTGTATTCACCTGCTACGGCGTGTGTAACATTTTTCTGTCAACTCTGCATACAGGTGAAACTCGAAAAATTAGAATATCGTGCAAAAGTTAATGTAACCCATACTATGTTGAACACAAGAGGGCAGTATAGCCCTATGTATTACTTCACAAGACCCAACGTCCCCCCTCCCCTACAAACTCACAGAGTCTCAGAGAGTGACTTGCAAAATTCTGACATTTTCTCCACATTCAAACCAAAATATCTGACTTTCTGTTGGTCGGAGCTAATGACTGTAAATTAGAAAGTTGTCCGGCTTGAGGAGAACTATATCAATACCAATTTTTGTACCTGTAGATGAAACTAACCCCCCACTTTTTTGTCAAAAGGTGGCGCTACTGAGCCCCTCACCACACCCATTTCTGAAACTTTGCACATGTCTACTGGCTAATAAATGTGACGTCTCTGTCGAGTTTCATGCAATTTCAAGTATGTTAAGAGTCTCAAAAGCATCAATAAAGAAAAGTAAAGTTTGAAGCGTTGCCACGGCAACAGTATCTAAGATATCAATAATCCTTTCACAGGTCTAAATCTGCCGTGTGTTTACATTATACACGTAAAGTTTGAAGCAAATCGGGTAAAAACAAGAGGGTGATTTCAAAGCATTTTGAAAGTGACACACTTCCTGCTGCCAGTTGGTGGCGCTATAACTTTGACTCACAATAGTCACATCCATGTGATCGGCCTCTTACAACGAACACACTGCTGAAGTTTCATCAAGATCTGTTAATTTATGCAGAAGTTATAACACACTTCCTGTCTCACTTTTCTCGCCATAAATTTGTTTCCTCGCCACGGCCAAACCGTTCGAGATATCAAAAATCCGCTGGCAATTTTTCATCCTCAATGTCTTGACTTCATGCTGACTGAGATTCGTGGCGATTAAATGATTTCTCTAGGAGGAGTATTTCAAATTCCATTGTATACGTTTTCCAAACAACCCTAAATAGCCGACTTCCTGTTGGGCTGAGGTAAAAAGTAAGAGCATGAAGTATATATGAAACGATGAGATCTATATGTGTACCGACTTTCATATTATTACATGCAAGTGTGTTTGATTTATGGACCAAGGTTTCGGACCCCGTTCCAGGGGGCGCTGCTGAGCCCCCCTGCCACGCCCGGGTACCATCTTCAGCCCAGCCCTGATGGCCGCAGGTTCTGACCCGTGTGCAAAGTTTCAAGAGTTTTAGAGCATGTTAAGGCCCCCAAAAGTGCCCGAATAGTCGATAAAATAATAATAATAATAATAATAATAATAATAATTAAAGCTGCAAGCAGCGATGACGGGCCCAAGCCGGTGGCACCGCAACCCTGGTGCCTTTAGTTACCGGGCTCATTTCCACTTGGTGGCTTTCGGAAAACAAAGGATGATGGACACAGCAACAACTCAAAAATATAGCTGCAAGCAGCAATGCGATTCCTCCTCAAAATGGCAAATCATTTAAAATTGATCAATAGAGGGTTGGGGTTAAACCCTCCCAATGAAAAAATCCAAAAAACATGTCTTTCTGTCTGAATCCTAAACTAAACATTTTCAGTGTACAGGAAAATCCATCATGCCGGACCTTATGGATCCTGTAGGGTTTTTTGTTTACAATGAGAAATGAGGTATGTTCACCAGGTTTCAGAAAACTAAATAAATGGGGTGGAAATACAATCACTTTAAAAAAATGACATTTGGGCATGGCATGTAGCGCCCCCTAAGGGCGAATGTGAGCCATTCTTGGTTTGTAGGTTCCTGTTGGCCTGTAGTATTAATGTACCAAATTAGAAAGTTTTTGACAAAAAAATGTGCAATTTGGGAATGGCCTTTAGCGCCCCCTAAGGGCGAATGTGAGACATTCTTGGTTTGTGGATTTCTGTTGGCCTGTAGTGTCAATATACCAAATTAGAAAATTTTTGACCATAAAATGGGAATTTTGGGCATAGCCTGTAGCGCCCCCTAATGGCGAATATGGGCAATTCTTTGTTTGTGGGTTCCTGTTGGCCTGTAGTATCAATGTACCAAATTAGAACATTTTTGACCAGAAAATGGGAATTTTGGGCATGGCCTGTAGCGCCCCCTAAGGGCGAATGTGGGATATTCTTTACGCAGTACTTCAGAGTGATGTCATCTTTAAGTATATATATATAGGTCTATTTCTAACCCACACCTATAATATCACTTCTGAAGGCATGGATTTAACCACTGGAGTGGTATGGATTACTTTTATGCTGCATTTATTTGATTTTTGTAGCTTCTGAGTTCTGATCACCATTCAAGTCATTGAAAGGTCCAACAGGGTTGAGATAATCTTCTAAAAAGCTTAATTTGTGTTCACTAGAAGAAAGAAAACAATACACATCTGGGATGCAATGAGGGTGAGTATACGATGAGAGAAATTTATTTTTGGGGTGAAAACCATTTGTAGGCCTACTTTTTATTTACTTGGAAAATTGTTACTGTCTCTTTAAGAGGATTTTAAACGCATTTCATTCAAGGCACACTCTGTGCGGCTTGTTTTAGTGAGTTTAATCTTTTGAGAACTGTGAAGTCTCATTATTTTCGTGCTGTTACATCTGTATTCATTTCAGAGATTACTTGATTGAGATTGTGAAACTACATACAACCGACAAACCTCCATGAAGATGCGAGTAAAAATGAGATGCGCTGTCAGGCACAACGCTGATAATCATTCTCGGAAGTGTTGATACTAGATTTCGATTCGCGATTTCTTCATCAACTGTTTATGTTCACTTGGGACAAAACAGACAATATATCATGTAATTTGACATTTTGTAGTATGAAATTGTCCGTTCAAACGCAAGAAGAAGCGAATGCGATCTCTCATCGGGGCTCGTGCGTTAGACGCGACGCATCTCGCGGTTTCACACAAAACTGCTCACAAACATTTATTTGAGTTATTTTGTCATTTTTTTCCAGAAATAACTAGCAATACTCCTACAAATAAATGCTTCGTAACTAAAACGTTTTGACTTTCTATAGAAAATATAGACAACACACGTTCTTACCTTGCAAAAATCGCCTCAGTATTTAATTTGAAGCAGTAAATCCAACACTGGAGTAAATCTCTCGTGATATCACCTTTCCATTGAAATGAAGGAAGACGGTGATGACGATACAGTTATTATTCTTGCCCAGTAACCCCTTAACCAATCACATGTGCCTTTAGCTTGTATTGTCATGAGTATCTGGGCAGACTTCAGAAATAAAATCGGTGATCGGACGACGATGACACTGAGACAGGAACCATGGGAATAATTGTTCCCAAATTTGAACGCTCTGGCTGTAAATGGTTAAAGGTTGTTAAAAATTGTATCCTCCACTCAGTTGATGTATATATTGAGTGGGGACACATTGTTTGCCTTTTTTCTGGGATTCGACTGCAAAAGAGCTCAAGCAACTGTTGAACTCAGTCCCTGCCCATTCTGGACTCAGACCTGTTGTAAATCATTGAACAATGAGGCTTGGATGCCATCTATTGGACATTTCTTGTAATTGCCACTCAGAGAATGAACAGACAGTGGATTAAACTTTAGTTTTTTAGGCTTTAGTTCTTTGTTGTATTCACCTGCTACGGCGTGTGTAACATTTTTCTGTCAACTCTGCATACAGGTGAAACTCGAAAAATTAGAATATCGTGCAAAAGTTAATGTAACCCATACTATGTTGAACACAAGAGGGCAGTATAGCCCTATGTATTACTTCACAAGCCCCCCTCCCTTCCTACTCCTCACACACAAAGTCTTAGAGAGTGACTTGCAAAATTCTGACATTTTCTCCACATTCAAACCAAAATATCTGACTTTCTGTTGGTCGGAGCTAATGACTGTAAATTAGAAAGTTGTCCGGCTTGAGGAGAACTATATCAATACCAATTTTTGTACCTGTAGATGAAACTAACCCCCCACTTTTTTGTCAAAAGGTGGCGCTACTGAGCCCCTCACCACACCCATTTCTGAAACTTTGCACATGTCTACTGGCTAATAAATGTGACGTCTCTGTCGAGTTTCATGCAATTTCAAGTATGTTAAGAGTCTCAAAAGCATCAATAAAGAAAAGTAAAGTTTGAAGCGTTGCCACGGCAACAGTATCTAAGATATCAATAATCCTTTCACAGGTCTAAATCTGCCGTGTGTTTACATTATACACGTAAAGTTTGAAGCAAATCGGGTAAAAACAAGAGGGTGATTTCAAAGCATTTTGAAAGTGACACACTTCCTGCTGCCAGTTGGTGGCGCTATAACTTTGACTCACAATAGTCACATCCATGTGATCGGCCTCTTACAACGAACACACTGCTGAAGTTTCATCAAGATCTGTTAATTTATGCAGAAGTTATAACACACTTCCTGTCTCACTTTTCTCGCCATAAATTTGTTTCCTCGCCACGGCCAAACCGTTCGAGATATCAAAAATCCGCTGGCAATTTTTCATCCTCAATGTCTTGACTTCATGCTGACTGAGATTCGTGGCGATTAAATGATTTCTCTAGGAGGAGTATTTCAAATTCCATTGTATACGTTTTCCAAACAACCCTAAATAGCCGACTTCCTGTTGGGCTGAGGTAAAAAGTAAGAGCATGAAGTATATATGAAACGATGAGATCTATATGTGTACCGACTTTCATATTATTACATGCAAGTGTGTTTGATTTATGGACCAAGGTTTCGGACCCCGTTCCAGGGGGCGCTGCTGAGCCCCCCTGCCACGCCCGGGTACCATCTTCAGCCCAGCCCTGATGGCCGCAGGTTCTGACCCGTGTGCAAAGTTTCAAGAGTTTTAGAGCATGTTAAGGCCCCCAAAAGTGCCCGAATAGTCGATAAAATAATAATAATAATAATAATAATAATAATAATTAAAGCTGCAAGCAGCGATGACGGGCCCAAGCCGGTGGCACCGCAACCCTGGTGCCTTTAGTTACCGGGCTCATTTCCACTTGGTGGCTTTCGGAAAACAAAGGATGATGGACACAGCAACAACTCAAAAATATAGCTGCAAGCAGCAATGCGATTCCTCCTCAAAATGGCAAATCATTTAAAATTGATCAATAGAGGGTTGGGGTTAAACCCTCCCAATGAAAAAATCCAAAAAACATGTCTTTCTGTCTGAATCCTAAACTAAACATTTTCAGTGTACAGGAAAATCCATCATGCCGGACCTTATGGATCCTGTAGGGTTTTTTGTTTACAATGAGAAATGAGGTATGTTCACCAGGTTTCAGAAAACTAAATAAATGGGGTGGAAATACAATCACTTTAAAAAAATGACATTTGGGCATGGCATGTAGCGCCCCCTAAGGGCGAATGTGAGCCATTCTTGGTTTGTAGGTTCCTGTTGGCCTGTAGTATTAATGTACCAAATTAGAAAGTTTTTGACAAAAAAATGTGCAATTTGGGAATGGCCTTTAGCGCCCCCTAAGGGCGAATGTGAGACATTCTTGGTTTGTGGATTTCTGTTGGCCTGTAGTGTCAATATACCAAATTAGAAAATTTTTGACCATAAAATGGGAATTTTGGGCATAGCCTGTAGCGCCCCCTAATGGCGAATATGGGCAATTCTTTGTTTGTGGGTTCCTGTTGGCCTGTAGTATCAATGTACCAAATTAGAACATTTTTGACCAGAAAATGGGAATTTTGGGCATGGCCTGTAGCGCCCCCTAAGGGCGAATGTGGGATATTCTTTACGCAGTACTTCAGAGTGATGTCATCTTTAAGTATATATATATAGGTCTATTTCTAACCCACACCTATAATATCACTTCTGAAGGCATGGATTTAACCACTGGAGTGGTATGGATTACTTTTATGCTGCATTTATTTGATTTTTGTAGCTTCTGAGTTCTGATCACCATTCAAGTCATTGAAAGGTCCAACAGGGTTGAGATAATCTTCTAAAAAGCTTAATTTGTGTTCACTAGAAGAAAGAAAACAATACACATCTGGGATGCAATGAGGGTGAGTATACGATGAGAGAAATTTATTTTTGGGGTGAAAACCATTTGTAGGCCTACTTTTTATTTACTTGGAAAATTGTTACTGTCTCTTTAAGAGGATTTTAAACGCATTTCATTCAAGGCACACTCTGTGCGGCTTGTTTTAGTGAGTTTAATCTTTTGAGAACTGTGAAGTCTCATTATTTTCGTGCTGTTACATCTGTATTCATTTCAGAGATTACTTGATTGAGATTGTGAAACTACATACAACCGACAAACCTCCATGAAGATGCGAGTAAAAATGAGATGCGCTGTCAGGCACAACGCTGATAATCATTCTCGGAAGTGTTGATACTAGATTTCGATTCGCGATTTCTTCATCAACTGTTTATGTTCACTTGGGACAAAACAGACAATATATCATGTAATTTGACATTTTGTAGTATGAAATTGTCCGTTCAAACGCAAGAAGAAGCGAATGCGATCTCTCATCGGGGCTCGTGCGTTAGACGCGACGCATCTCGCGGTTTCACACAAAACTGCTCACAAACATTTATTTGAGTTATTTTGTCATTTTTTTCCAGAAATAACTAGCAATACTCCTACAAATAAATGCTTCGTAACTAAAACGTTTTGACTTTCTATAGAAAATATAGACAACACACGTTCTTACCTTGCAAAAATCGCCTCAGTATTTAATTTGAAGCAGTAAATCCAACACTGGAGTAAATCTCTCGTGATATCACCTTTCCATTGAAATGAAGGAAGACGGTGATGACGATACAGTTATTATTCTTGCCCAGTAACCCCTTAACCAATCACATGTGCCTTTAGCTTGTATTGTCATGAGTATCTGGGCAGACTTCAGAAATAAAATCGGTGATCGGACGACGATGACACTGAGACAGGAACCATGGGAATAATTGTTCCCAAATTTGAACGCTCTGGCTGTAAATGGTTAAAGGTTGTTAAAAATTGTATCCTCCACTCAGTTGATGTATATATTGAGTGGGGACACATTGTTTGCCTTTTTTCTGGGATTCGACTGCAAAAGAGCTCAAGCAACTGTTGAACTCAGTCCCTGCCCATTCTGGACTCAGACCTGTTGTTAATCATTGAACAATGAGGCTTGGATGCCATCTATTGGACATTTCTTGTAATTGCCACTCAGAGAATGAACAGACAGTGGATTAAACTTTAGTTTTTTAGGCTTTAGTTCTTTGTTGTATTCACCTGCTACGGCGTGTGTAACATTTTTCTGTCAACTCTGCATACAGGTGAAACTCGAAAAATTAGAATATCGTGCAAAAGTTAATGTAACCCATACTATGTTGAACACAAGAGGGCAGTATAGCCCTATGTATTACTTCACAAGCCCCCCTCCCTTCCTACTCCTCACACACAAAGTCTTAGAGAGTGACTTGCAAAATTCTGACATTTTCTCCACATTCAAACCAAAATATCTGACTTTCTGTTGGTCGGAGCTAATGACTGTAAATTAGAAAGTTGTCCGGCTTGAGGAGAACTATATCAATACCAATTTTTGTACCTGTAGATGAAACTAACCCCCCACTTTTTTGTCAAAAGGTGGCGCTACTGAGCCCCTCACCACACCCATTTCTGAAACTTTGCACATGTCTACTGGCTAATAAATGTGACGTCTCTGTCGAGTTTCATGCAATTTCAAGTATGTTAAGAGTCTCAAAAGCATCAATAAAGAAAAGTAAAGTTTGAAGTGTTGCCACGGCAACAGTATCTAAGATATCAATAATCCTTTCACAGGTCTAAATCTGCCGTGTGTTTACATTATACACATAAAGTTTGAAGCAAATCGGGTAAAAACAAGAGGGTGATTTCAAAGCATTTTGAAAGTGACACACTTCCTGCTGCCAGTTGGTGGCGCTATAACTTTGACTCACAATAGTCACATCCATGTGATCGGCCTCTTACAACGAACACACTGCTGAAGTTTCATCAAGATCTGTTAATTTATGCAGAAGTTATAACACACTTCCTGTCTCACTTTTCTCGCCATAAATTTGTTTCCTCGCCACGGCCAAACCGTTCGAGATATCAAAAATCCGCTGGCAATTTTTCATCCTCAATGTCTTGACTTCATGCTGACTGAGATTCGTGGCGATTAAATGATTTCTCTAGGAGGAGTATTTCAAATTCCATTGTATACGTTTTCCAAACAACCCTAAATAGCCGACTTCCTGTTGGGCTGAGGTAAAAAGTAAGAGCATGAAGTATATATGAAACGATGAGATCTATATGTGTACCGACTTTCATATTATTACATGCAAGTGTGTTTGATTTATGGACCAAGGTTTCGGACCCCGTTCCAGGGGGCGCTGCTGAGCCCCCCTGCCACGCCCGGGTACCATCTTCAGCCCAGCCCTGATGGCCGCAGGTTCTGACCCGTGTGCAAAGTTTCAAGAGTTTTAGAGCATGTTAAGGCCCCCAAAAGTGCCCGAATAGTCGATAAAATAATAATAATAATAATAATTAAAGCTGCAAGCAGCGATGACGGGCCCAAGCCGGTGGCACCGCAACCCTGGTGCCTTTAGTTACCGGGCTCATTTCCACTTGGTGGCTTTCGGAAAACAAAGGATGATGGACACAGCAACAACTCAAAAATATAGCTGCAAGCAGCAATGCGATTCCTCCTCAAAATGGCAAATCATTTAAAATTGATCAATAGAGGGTTGGGGTTAAACCCTCCCAATGAAAAAATCCAAAAAACATGTCTTTCTGTCTGAATCCTAAACTAAACATTTTCAGTGTACAGGAAAATCCATCATGCCGGACCTTATGGATCCTGTAGGGTTTTTTGTTTACAATGAGAAATTAGGTATGTTCACCAGGTTTCAGAAAAACTAAATAAATGGGGTGGAAATACAATCACTTTGAAAAATTGACATTTGGGCATGGCCTGTACCGCCCCCTAAGGGCGAATGTGAGCCATTCTTGGTTTGTAGGTTCCTGTTGGCCTGTAGTATTAATGTACCAAATTAGAAAGTATTTGACAAAAAAATGTGCAATTTGGGAATGTCCTTTAGCACCCCCTAAGGGCAAATGTGAGACATTCTTGGTTTGTGGATTTCTGTTGGCCTGTAGTGTCAATATACCAAATTAGAAAATTTTTGACCATAAAATGGGAATTTTGGGCATAGCCTGTAGCGCCCCCTAATGGCGAATATGGGCAATTCTTTGTTTGTGGGTTCCTGTTGGCCTGTAGTATCAATGTACCAAATTAGAACATTTTTGACCAGCAAATGGGAATTTAGGGCGTGGCCTGTAGCGCCCCATAAGGGCGAATGTGGGCCACTCTTGGTTTGTGAATTCCTGTTGGCCTGTAGTATCAATATACAACATTAGAACATTTTTGACCAGAAAATGGGAATTTTGGGCATGGCCTGTAGCGCCCCCTAAGGGCGAATGTGGGATATTCTTTACGCAGTACTTCAGAGTGATGTCATCTTGAAGTATATATATATAGGTCTATTTCTAACCCACACCTATAATATCACTTCTGAAGGCATGGATTTAACCACTGGAGTGGTATGGATTACTTTTATGCTGCATTTATTTGATTTTTGCAGCTTCTGAGTTCTGATCACCATTCAAGTCATTGAAAGGTCCAACAGGGTTGAGATAATCTTCTAAAAAGCTTAATTTGTGTTCACTAGAAGAAAGAAAACAATACACATCTGGGATGCAATGAGGGTGAGTATACGATGAGAGAAATTTATTTTTGGGGTGAAAACCATTTGTAGGCCTACTTTTTATTTACTTGGAAAATTGTTACTGTCTCTTTAAGAGGATTTTAAACGCATTTCATTCAAGGCACAGTCTGTGCGGCTTGTTTTAGTGAGTTTAATCTTTTGAGAACTGTGAAGTCTCATTATTTTCGTGCTGTTACATCTGTATTCATTTCAGAGATTACTTGATTGAGATTGTGAAACTACATACAACCGACAAACCTCCATGAAGATGCGAGTAAAAATGAGATGCCTCGCGCTGTCAGACACAACGCTGATAATCATTCTCGGAAGTGTTGATACTAGATTTCGATTCGCGATTTCTTCATCAACTGTTTATGTTCACTTGGGACAAAACAGACAATATATCATGTAATTTGACATTTTGTAGTATGAAATTGTCCGTTCAAACGCAAGAAGAAGCGAATGCGATCTCTCATCGGGGCTCGTGCGTTAGACGCGACGCATCTCGCGGTTTCACACAAAACTGCTCACAAACATTTATTTGAGTTGTTTTGTCATTTTTTTCCAGAAATAACTAGCAATACTCCTACAAATAAATGCTTCGTCACTAAAACGTTTTGACTTTCTATAGAAAATATAGACAACACACGTTCTTACCTTGCAAAAATCGCCTCAGTATTTAATTTGAAGCAGTAAATCCAACACTGGAGTAAATCTCTCGTGATATCACCTTTCCATTGAAATGAAGGAAGACGGTGATGACGATACAGTTATTATTCTTGCCCAGTAACCCCTTAACCAATCACATGTGCCTTTAGCTTATATTGTCATGAGTATCTGGGCAGACTTCAGAAATAAAATCGGTGATCGGACGACGATGACACTGAGACAGGAACCATGGGAATAATTGTTCCCAAATTTGAACGCTCTGGCTGTATATGGTTAAAGGTTGTTAAAAATTGTATCCTCCACTCAGTTGATGTATATATTGAGTGGGGACACATTGTTTGCCTTTTTTCTGGGATTCGACTGCAAAAGAGCTCAAGCAACTGTTGAACTCAGTCCTTGCCCATTCTGGACTCAGACCTGTTGTAAATCATTGAACAATGAGGCTTGGATGCCATCTATTGGACATTTCTTGTAATTGCCACTCAGAGAATGAACAGACAGTGGATTAAACTTTAGTTTTTTAGGCTTTAGTTCTTTGTTGTATTCACCTGCTACGGCGTGTGTAACATTTTTCTGTCAACTCTGCATACAGGTGAAACTCGAAAAATTAGAATATCGTGCAAAAGTTAATGTAACCCATACTATGTTGAACACAAGAGGGCAGTATAGCCCTATGTATTACTTCACAAGCCCCCCTCCCTTCCTACTCCTCACACACAAAGTCTTAGAGAGTGACTTGCAAAATTCTGACATTTTCTCCACATTCAAACCAAAATATCTGACTTTCTGTTGGTCGGAGCTAATGACTGTAAATTAGAAAGTTGTCCGGCTTGAGGAGAACTATATCAATACCAATTTTTGTACCTGTAGATGAAACTAACCCCCCACTTTTTTGTCAAAAGGTGGCGCTACTGAGCCCCTCACCACACCCATTTCTGAAACTTTGCACATGTCTACTGGCTAATAAATGTGACGTCTCTGTCGAGTTTCATGCAATTTCAAGTATGTTAAGAGTCTCAAAAGCATCAATAAAGAAAAGTAAAGTTTGAAGTGTTGCCACGGCAACAGTATCTAAGATATCAATAATCCTTTCACAGGTCTAAATCTGCCGTGTGTTTACATTATACACGTAAAGTTTGAAGCAAATCGGGTAAAAACAAGAGGGTGATTTCAAAGCATTTTGAAAGTGACACACTTCCTGCTGCCAGTTGGTGGCGCTATAACTTTGACTCACAATAGTCACATCCATGTGATCGGCCTCTTACAACGAACACACTGCTGAAGTTTCATCAAGATCTGTTAATTTATGCAGACGTTATAACACACTTCCTGTCTCACTTTTCTCGCCATAAATTTGTTTCCTCGCCACGGCCAAACCGTTCGAGATATCAAAAATCCGCTGGCAATTTTTCATCCTCAATGTCTTGACTTCATGCTGACTGAGATTCGTGGCGATTAAATGATTTCTCTAGGAGGAGTATTTCAAATTCCATTGTATACGTTTTCCAAACAACCCTAAATAGCCGACTTCCTGTTGGGCTGAGGTAAAAAGTAAGAGCATGAAGTATATATGAAACGATGAGATCTATATGTGTACCGACTTTCATATTATTACATGCAAGTGTGTTTGATTTATGGACCATGGTTTCGGACCCCGTTCCAGGGGGCGCTGCTGAAACCCCCTGCCACGCCCGGGTACCATCTTCAGCCCAGCCCTGATGGCCGCAGGTTCTGACCCGTGTGCAAAGTTTCAAGAGTTTTAGAGCATGTTAAGGCCCCCAAAAGTGCCCGAATAGTCGATAAAATAATAATAATAATAATAATAATAATAATAATAATAATAATAATCCTAAGGAAAACAATAGGGCCTTCGCCTTTTCAGGCTTGGGCCCTAATAATAATAATAATAATAATCCTAAGGAAAACAATAGGGCCTTCGCCTTTTCAGGCTTGGGCCCTAATAATAATCCTAAGGAAAACAATAGGGCCTTCGCCTTTTCAGGCTTGGGCCCTAATAATTAAAGCTGCAAGCAGCGATGACGGGCCCAAGCCGGTGGCACCGCAACCCTGGTGCCTTTAGTTACCGGGCTCATTTCCACTTGGTGGCTTTCGGAAAACAAAGGATGATGGACACAGCAACAACTCAAAAATATAGCTGCAAGCAGCAATGCGATTCCTCCTCAAAATGGCAAATCATTTAAAATTGATCAATAGAGGGTTGGGGTTAAACCCTCCCAATGAAAAAATCCAAAAAACATGTCTTTCTGTCTGAATCCTAAACTAAACATTTTCAGTGTACAGGAAAATCCATCATGCCGGACCTTATGGATCCTGTAGGGTTTTTTGTTTACAATGAGAAATGAGGTATGTTCACCAGGTTTCAGAAAACTAAATAAATGGGGTGGAAATACAATCACTTTAAAAAAATGACATTTGGGCATGGCATGTAGCGCCCCCTAAGGGCGAATGTGAGCCATTCTTGGTTTGTAGGTTCCTGTTGGCCTGTAGTATTAATGTACCAAATTAGAAAGTATTTGACAAAAAAATGTGCAATTTGGGAATGGCCTTTAGCGCCCCCTAAGGGCGAATGTGAGACATTCTTGGTTTGTGGATTTCTGTTGGCCTGTAGTGTCAATATACCAAATTAGAAAATTTTTGACCATAAAATGGGAATTTTGGGCATAGCCTGTAGCGCCCCCTAATGGTGAATATGGGCAATTCTTTGTTTGTGGGTTCCTGTTGGCCTGTAGTATCAATGTACCAAATTAGAACATTTTTGACCAGCAAATGGGAATTTAGGGCGTGGCCTGTAGCGCCCCATAAGGGCGAATGTGGGCCACTCTTGGTTTGTGAATTCCTGTTGGCCTGTAGTATCAATATACAACATTAGAACATTTTTGACCAGAAAATGGGAATTTTGGGCATGGCCTGTAGCGCCCCCTAAGGGCGAATGTGGGATATTCTTTACGCAGTACTTCAGAGTGATGTCATCTTTAAGTATATATATATATAGGTCTGTTTCTAACCCACACCTATAATATCACTTCTGAAGGCATGGATTTAACCACTGGAGTGGTATGGATTACTTTTATGCTGCATTTATTTGATTTTTGTAGCTTCTGAGTTCTGATCACCTTTCAAGTCATTGAAAGGTCCAACAGGGTTGAGATAATCTTCTAAAAAGCTTAATTTGTGTTCACTAGAAGAAAGAAAACAATACACATCTGGGATGCAATGAGGGTGAGTATACGATGAGAGAAATTTATTTTTGGGGTGAAAACCATTTGTAGGCCTACTTTTTATTTACTTGGAAAATTGTTACTGTCTCTTTAAGAGGATTTTAAACGCATCTCATTCAAGGCACAGTCTGTGCGGCTTGTTTTAGTGAGTTTAATCTTTTGAGAACTGTGAAGTCTCATTATTTTCGTGCTGTTACATCTGTATTCATTTCAGAGATTACTTGATTGAGATTGTGAAACTACATACAACCGACAAACCTCCATGAAGATGCGAGTAAAAATGAGATGCGCTGTCAGGCACAACGCTGATAATCATTCTCGGAAGTGTTGATACTAGATTTCGATTCGCGATTTCTTCATCAACTGTTTATGTTCACTTGGGACAAAACAGACAATATATCATGTAATTTGACATTTTGTAGTATGAAATTGTCCGTTCAAACGCAAGAAGAAGCGAATGCGATCTCTCATCGGGGCTCGTGCGTTAGACGCGACGCATCTCGCGGTTTCACACAAAACTGCTCACAAACATTTATTTGAGTTATTTTGTCATTTTTTTCCAGAAATAACTAGCAATACTCCTACAAATAAATGCTTCGTAACTAAAACGTTTTGACTTTCTATAGAAAATATAGACAACACACGTTCTTACCTTGCAAAAATCGCCTCAGTATTTAATTTGAAGCAGTAAATCCAACACTGGAGTAAATCTCTCGTGATATCACCTTTCCATTGAAATGAAGGAAGACGGTGATGACGATACAGTTATTATTCTTGCCCAGTAACCCCTTAACCAATCACATGTGCCTTTAGCTTGTATTGTCATGAGTATCTGGGCAGACTTCAGAAATAAAATCGGTGATCGGACGACGATGACACTGAGACAGGAACCATGGGAATAATTGTTCCCAAATTTGAACGCTCTGGCTGTAAATCGTTAAAGGTTGTTAAAAATTGTATCCTCCACTCAGTTGATGTATATATTGAGTGGGGACACATTGTTTGCCTTTTTTCTGGGATTCGACTGCAAAAGAGCTCAAGCAACTGTTGAACTCAGTCCCTGCCCATTCTGGACTCAGACCTGTTGTAAATCATTGAACAATGAGGCTTGGATGCCATCTATTGGACATTTCTTGTAATTGCCACTCAGAGAATGAACAGACAGTGGATTAAACTTTAGTTTTTTAGGCTTTAGTTCTTTGTTGTATTCACCTGCTACGGCGTGTGTAACATTTTTCTGTCAACTCTGCATACAGGTGAAACTCGAAAAATTAGAATATCGTGCAAAAGTTAATGTAACCCATACTATGTTGAACACAAGAGGGCAGTATAGCCCTATGTATTACTTCACAAGCCCCCCTCCCTTCCTACTCCTCACACACAAATTCTTAGAGAGTGACTTGCAAAATTCTGACATTTTCTCCACATTCAAACCAAAATATCTGACTTTCTGTTGGTCGGAGCTAATGACTGTAAATTAGAAAGTTGTCCGGCTTGAGGAGAAGTATATCAATACCAATTTTTGTACCTGTAGATGAAACTAACCCCCCACTTTTTTGTCAAAAGGTGGCGCTACTGAGCCCCTCACCACACCCATTTCTGAAACTTTGCACATGTCTACTGGCTAATAAATGTGACGTCTCTGTCGAGTTTCATGCAATTTCAAGTATGTTAAGAGTCTCAAAAGCATCAATAAAGAAAAGTAAAGTTTGAAGTGTTGCCACGGCAACAGTATCTAAGATATCAATAATCCTTTCACAGGTCTAAATCTGCCGTGTGTTTACATTATACACGTAAAGTTTGAAGCAAATCGGGTAAAAACAAGAGGGTGATTTCAAAGCATTTTGAAAGTGACACACTTCCTGCTGCCAGTTGGTGGCGCTATAACTTTGACTCACAATAGTCACATCCATGTGATCGGCCTCTTACAACGAACACACTGCTGAAGTTTCATCAAGATCTGTTAATTTATGCAGAAGTTATAACACACTTCCTGTCTCACTTTTCTCGCCATAAATTTGTTTCCTCGCCACGGCCAAACCGTTCGAGATATCAAAAATCCGCTGGCAATTTTTCATCCTCAATGTCTTGACTTCATGCTGACTGAGATTCGTGGCGATTAAATGATTTCTCTAGGAGGAGTATTTCAAATTCCATTGTATACGTTTTCCAAACAACCCTAAATAGCCGACTTCCTGTTGGGCTGAGGTAAAAAGTAAGAGCATGAAGTATATATGAAACGATGAGATCTATATGTGTACCGACTTTCATATTATTACATGCAAGTGTGTTTGATTTATGGACCAAGGTTTCGGACCCCGTTCCAGGGGGCGCTGCTGAGCCCCCCTGCCACGCCCGGGTACCATCTTCAGCCCAGCCCTGATGGCCGCAGGTTCTGACCCGTGTGCAAAGTTTCAAGAGTTTTAGAGCATGTTAAGGCCCCCAAAAGTGCCCGAATAGTCGATAAAATAATAATAATAATAATAATAATAATAATAATAATAATAATAATAATAATAATCCTAAGGAAAACAATAGGGCCTTCGCCTTTTCAGGCTTGGGCCCTAATAATAATAATAATAATAATTAAAGCTGCAAGCAGCGATGACGGGCCCAAGCCGGTGGCACCGCAACCCTGGTGCCTTTAGTTACCGGGCTCATTTCCACTTGGTGGCTTTCGGAAAACAAAGGATGATGGACACAGCAACAACTCAAAAATATAGCTGCAAGCAGCAATGCGATTCCTCCTCAAAATGGCAAAACATTTAAAATTGATCAATAGAGTGTCGGGGTTAAACCCTCCCAATGAAAAAATCCAAAAAACATGCCTTTCTGTCTGAATCCTAAACTAAACATTTTCAGTGTACAGGAAAATCCATCATGTCGGACCTTATGGATCCTGTAGGGTTTTTTGTTTACAATGAGAAATGAGGTATGTTCACCATGTTTCAGAAAAACTAAATAAATGGGGTGGAAATACAATCACTTTGAAAAAATGACATTTGGGCATGGCCTGTAGCGCCCCCTAAGGGTGAATGTGAGCCATTCTTGGTTTGTAGGTTCCTGTTGGCCTGTAGTATTAATGTACCAAATTAGAAAGTATTTGACAAAAAAATTTGCAATTTGGGAATGGCCTTTAGCGCCCCCTAAGGGCGAATGTGAGACATTCTTGGTTTGTGGATTTCTGTTGGCCTGTAGTGTCAATATACCAAATTAGAACATTTTTGACCATAAAATGGGAATTTTGGGCATAGCCTGTAGCGCCCCCTAATGCGAATATGGGCAATTCTTTGTTTGTGGGTTCCTGTTGGCCTGTAGTATCAATGTACCAAATTAGAACATTTTTGACCAGCAAATGGGAATTTAGGGCGTGGCCTGTAGCGCCCCCTAAGGGCGAATGTGGGCCATTCTTGGTTTGTGGATTCCTGTTGGCCTGTAGTATCAATCTACAAAATTAGAACATTTTTGACCAGAAAATGGGAATTTTGGGCATGGCCTGTAGCGCCCCCTAAGGGCGAATGTGGGCCATTCTTGGTTTGTGGATTCCTGTTGGCCTGTAGTATCAATATACAAAATTGGAACATTTTTGACCAGAAAATGGGAATTTTGGGCATGGCCTGTAGCGCCCCCTAAGGGCAAATGTGGGATATTCTTTACGCAGTACTTCAGAGTGATGTCATCTTTAAGTATATATATATAGGTCTGTTTCTAATCCACACCTATAATATCACTTCTGAAGGCATGGATTAAACCACAGGAGTGGTATGGATTACTTTTATGCTGCATTTATGTGATTTTTGAAGCTTCTGAGTTCTGATCACCATTCAAGTCATTGAAAGGTCCAACAGGGTTGAGATAATCTTCTAAAAAGCTTAATTTGTGTTCACTAGAAGAAAGAAAATAATACACATCTGGGATGGAATGAGGGTGAGTATACGATGAGAGAAATTTATTTTTGGGGTGAAAACCATTTGTAGGCCTACTTTTTATTTACTTGGAAAATTGTTACTGTCTCTTTAAGAGGATTTTAAACGCATTTCATTCAAGCCGTCAAGCCGTCTGTGCGGCTTGTTTTATTGAGATATAATCTTTTGAGAACTGTGAAGTCTCATTATTTTCGTGCTGTTACATCTGTATTCATTTCAGAGATTAATTGATTGAGATTGTGAAACTACATACAACCGACAAACCTCCATGAAGATGCGAGTAAAAATGAGATGCCTCGCGCTGTCAGACACAACGCTGAAAATCATTCTCGGAAGAGTTGATACTAGATTTAGATTCGCGATTTCTTCATCAACTGTTTATTTTCACTTGAGACAAAACAGACAATATATCATGTATTTTGACATTTTGTTGTTATGAAATTGTCCGTTCAAACGCAAGAAGAAGCGAATGCGATCTCTCATCGGGGCTCGTGAGTTAGACGTGACGCTGCTCGCGGTTTCACACAAAACTGCTCACAAACATTTATTTGAGTTGTTTCGTCATTTTTTTTCCAGAAATAACTAGCAATACTCCTACAAATAAATGCTTCGTAACTAAAACGTTTTGACTTTCTATAGAAAATATAGACAACACGTTCTTACCTTGCAAAAATCGCCTCAGTATTTAATTTGAAGCAGTAAATCCAACACTGGAGTAAATCTCTCGTGATATCACCTTCCCATTGAAATGAAGGAAGACGGTGATGACGATACAGTTATTATTCTTGCCCAGTAACCCCTTAACCAATCACATGTGCCTTTAGCTTGTATTGTCATGAGTATCTGGGCAGATTTCAGAAATAAAATCGGTGATCGGACGACGATGACACTGAGACAGAAACCATGGGAATAATTGTTCCCAAATTTGAACGCTCTGGCTGTAAATGGTTAAAGGTTGTTAAAAATTGTAACCGCCACTCAGTTGATGTTGAGTGGGGACACATTGTTTGCCTTTTTTCTGGGATTCGACTGCAAAAGAGCTCAAGCAACTGTTGAACTCAGTCCCTGCCCATTCTGGACTCAGACCTGTTGTAAATCATTGAACAATGAGGCTTGGATGCCATCTATTGGACATTTCTTGTAATTGCCACTCAGAGAATGAACAGACAGTGGATTACACTTTAGTTTTTTAGGCTTTAGTTCTTTGTTGTATTCACCTGCTACGGCGTGTGTAACATTTTTCTGTCAACTCTGCATACAGGTGAAACTCGAAAAATTTGAATATCGTGCAAAAGTTAATGTAACCCATACTATGTTGAACACAAGAGGGCAGTATAGCCTTATGTATTACTTCACAAGACCCAACGTCCCCCCTCCCCTACAAACACACAGAGACTCAGAGAGTGACTTGCAAATTCTGACATTTTCTCCACATTCAAACCAAAATATCTGACTTTCTGTTGGTCGGAGCTAATGACTGTAAATTAGAAAGTTGTCCGGCTTGAGGAGAACTATATCAATACCAATTTTTGTACCTGTACATGAAACTAACCCCCCACTTTTTTGTCAAAAGGTGGCGCTACTGAGCCCCTCACCACACCCATTTCTGAAACTTTGCACATGTCTACTGGCTAATAAATGTGACGTGTCTGTCGAGTTTCATGCAATTTCAAGTATGTTAAGAGTCTCAAAAGCATCAATAAAGAAAAGTAAAGTTTGAAGCGTTGCCACGGCAACAGTATCTAAGATATCAATAATCCTTTCACAGGTCTAAATCTGCCGTGTGTTTACTTTATACATGTAAAGTTTGAAGCAAATCGGGTAAAAGCAAGAGGGTGATTTCAAAGCATTTTGAAAGTGACACACTTCCTGCTGCCAGTTGGTGGCGCTATAACTTTGACTCACAATAGTCACATCCATGTGATCGGCCTCTTACAACGAACACACTGCTGAAGTTTCATCAAGATCTGTTAATTTATGCAGAAGTTATAACACACTTCCTGTCTCACTTTTCTTGCCATAAATTTGTTTCCTCGCCACGGCCAAACCGTTCGAGATATCAAAAATCCGCTGGCAATTTTTCATCCTCAATGTCTTGACTTCATGCTGACTGAGATTCGTGGCGATTAAATGATTTCTCTAGGAGGAGTATTTCAAATTCCTTTGTATACGTTTTCCAAACAACCCTAAATAGCCGACTTCCTGTTGGGCTGAGGTAAAATGTAAGAGCATGAAGTATATATGAAACGATGAGATCTATATGTGTACCAACTTTCATATTATTACATGCAAGTGTGTTTGATTTATGGGCCAAGGTTTCGGACCCCGTTCCAGGGGGCGCTGTTAAGCCCCCCTGCCACGCCCGGGTACCATCTTCAGCCCAGCCCTGATGGCCGCGGGTTCTGACCCGTGTGCAAAGTTTCAAGAGTTTTAGAGCACGTTAAGGCCCCCAAAAGTGCCCGAATAGTCGATAAAATAATAATAATAATAATAATAATAATAATAATAATAATCCTAAGGAAAACAATAGGGCCTTCGCCTTTTCAAGGCTTGGGCCCTAATAATAATAATAATCCTAAGGAAAACAATAGGGCCTTCGCCTTTTCAGGCTTGGTCCCTAATAATTAAAGCTGCAAGCAGCGATGACGGGCCCAAGCCGGTGGCACCGCAACCCTGGTGCCTTTAGTTACCGGGCTCATTTCCACTTGGTGGCTTTCGGAAAACAAAGGATGATGGACACAGCAACAACTCAAAAATATAGCTGCAAGCAGCAATGCGATTCCTCCTCAAAATGGCAAATCATTTAAAATTGATCAATAGAGGGTTGGGGTTAAACCCTCCCAATGAAAAAATCCAAAAAACATGTCTTTCTGTCTGAATCCTAAACTAAACATTTTCAGTGTACAGGAAAATCCATCATGCCGGACCTTATGGATCCTGTAGGGTTTTTTGTTTACAATGAGAAATTAGGTATGTTCACCAGGTTTCAGAAAAACTAAATAAATGGGGTGGAAATACAATCACTTTGAAAAATTGACATTTGGGCATGGCCTGTACCGCCCCCTAAGGGCGAATGTGAGCCATTCTTGGTTTGTAGGTTCCTGTTGGCCTGTAGTATTAATGTACCAAATTAGAAAGTATTTGACAAAAAAATGTGCAATTTGGGAATGTCCTTTAGCACCCCCTAAGGGCAAATGTGAGACATTCTTGGTTTGTGGATTTCTGTTGGCCTGTAGTGTCAATATACCAAATTAGAAAATTTTTGACCATAAAATGGGAATTTTGGGCATAGCCTGTAGCGCCCCCTAATGGCGAATATGGGCAATTCTTTGTTTGTGGGTTCCTGTTGGCCTGTAGTATCAATGTACCAAATTAGAACATTTTTGACCAGCAAATGGGAATTTAGGGCGTGGCCTGTAGCGCCCCATAAGGGCGAATGTGGGCCACTCTTGGTTTGTGAATTCCTGTTGGCCTGTAGTATCAATATACAACATTAGAACATTTTTGACCAGAAAATGGGAATTTTGGGCATGGCCTGTAGCGCCCCCTAAGGGCGAATGTGGGATATTCTTTACGCAGTACTTCAGAGTGATGTCATCTTGAAGTATATATATATAGGTCTATTTCTAACCCACACCTATAATATCACTTCTGAAGGCATGGATTTAACCACTGGAGTGGTATGGATTACTTTTATGCTGCATTTATTTGATTTTTGTAGCTTCTGAGTTCTGATCACCATTCAAGTCATTGAAAGGTCCAACAGGGTTGAGATAATCTTCTAAAAAGCTTAATTTGTGTTCACTAGAAGAAAGAAAACAATACACATCTGGGATGCAATGAGGGTGAGTATACGATGAGAGAAATTTATTTTTGGGGTGAAAACCATTTGTAGGCCTACTTTTTATTTACTTGGAAAATTGTTACTGTCTCTTTAAGAGGATTTTAAACGCATTTCATTCAAGGCACAGTCTGTGCGGCTTGTTTTAGTGAGTTTAATCTTTTGAGAACTGTGAAGTCTCATTATTTTCGTGCTGTTACATCTGTATTCATTTCAGAGATTACTTGATTGAGATTGTGAAACTACATACAACCGACAAACCTCCATGAAGATGCGAGTAAAAATGAGATGCCTCGCGCTGTCAGACACAACGCTGATAATCATTCTCGGAAGTGTTGATACTAGATTTCGATTCGCGATTTCTTCATCAACTGTTTATGTTCACTTGGGACAAAACAGACAATATATCATGTAATTTGACATTTTGTAGTATGAAATTGTCCGTTCAAACGCAAGAAGAAGCGAATGCGATCTCTCATCGGGGCTCGTGCGTTAGACGCGACGCATCTCGCGGTTTCACACAAAACTGCTCACAAACATTTATTTGAGTTGTTTTGTCATTTTTTTCCAAAAATAACTAGCAATACTCCTACAAATAAATGCTTCGTAACTAAAACGTTTTGACTTTCTATAGAAAATATAGACAACACACGTTCTTACCTTGCAAAAATCGCCTCAGTATTTAATTTGAAGCAGTAAATCCAACACTGGAGTAAATCTCTCGTGATATCACCTTTCCATTAAAATGAAGGAAGACGGTGATGACGATACAGTTATTATTCTTGCCCAGTAACCCCTTAACCAATCACATGTGCCTTTAGCTTGTATTGTCATGAGTATCTGGGCAGACTTCAGAAATAAAATCGGTGATCGGACGACGATGACACTGAGACAGGAACCATGGGAATAATTGTTCCCAAATTTGAACGCTCTGGCTGTAAATGGTTAAAGGTTGTTAAAAATTGTATCCTCCACTCAGTTGATGTATATATTGAGTGGGGACACATTGTTTGCCTTTTTTTCTGGGATTCGACTGCAAAAGAGCTCAAGCAACTGTTGAACTCAGTCCCTGCCCATTCTGGACTCAGACCTGTTGTAAATCATTGAACAATGAGGCTTGGATGCCATCTATTGGACATTTCTTGTAATTGCCACTCAGAGAATGAACAGACAGTGGATTAAACTTTAGTTTTTTAGGCTTTAGTTCTTTGTTGTATTCACCTGCTACGGCGTGTGTAACATTTTTCTGTCAACTCTGCATACAGGTGAAACTCGAAAAATTAGAATATCGTGCAAAAGTTAATGTAACCCATACTATGTTGAACACAAGAGGGCAGTATAGCCCTATGTATTACTTCACAAGCCCCCCTCCCTTCCTACTCCTCACACACAAAGTCTTAGAGAGTGACTTGCAAAATTCTGACATTTTCTCCACATTCAAACCAAAATATCTGACTTTCTGTTGGTCGGAGCTAATGACTGTAAATTAGAAAGTTGTCCGGCTTGAGGAGAACTATATCAATACCAATTTTTGTACCTGTAGATGAAACTAACCCCCCACTTTTTTGTCAAAAGGTGGCGCTACTGAGCCCCTCACCACACCCATTTCTGAAACTTTGCACATGTCTACTGGCTAATAAATGTGACGTCTCTGTCGAGTTTCATGCAATTTCAAGTATGTTAAGAGTCTCAAAAGCATCAATAAAGAAAAGTAAAGTTTGAAGCATTGCCACGGCAACAGTATCTAAGATATCAATAATCCTTTCACAGGTCTAAATCTGCCGTGTGTTTACATTATACACGTAAAGTTTGAAGCAAATCGGGTAAAAACAAGAGGGTGATTTCAAAGCATTTTGAAAGTGACACACTTCCTGCTGCCAGTTGGTGGCGCTATAACTTTGACTCACAATAGTCACATCCATGTGATCGGCCTCTTACAACGAACACACTGCTGAAGTTTCATCAAGATCTGTTAATTTATGCAGAAGTTATAACACACTTCCTGTCTCACTTTTCTCGCCATAAATTTGTTTCCTCGCCACGGCCAAACCGTTCGAGATATCAAAAATCCGCTGGCAATTTTTCATCCTCAATGTCTTGACTTCATGCTGACTGAGATTCGTGGCGATTAAATGATTTCTCTAGGAGGAGTATTTCAAATTCCATTGTATACGTTTTCCAAACAACCCTAAATAGCCGACTTCCTGTTGGGCTGAGGTAAAAAGTAAGAGCATGAAGTATATATGAAACGATGAGATCTATATGTGTACCGACTTTCATATTATTACATGCAAGTGTGTTTGATTTATGGACCAAGGTTTCGGACCCCGTTCCAGGGGGCGCTGCTGAGCCCCCCTGCCACGCCCGGGTACCATCTTCAGCCCAGCCCTGATGGCCGCAGGTTCTGACCCGTGTGCAAAGTTTCAAGAGTTTTAGAGCATGTTAAGGCCCCCAAAAGTGCCCGAATAGTCGATAAAATAATAATAATAATAATAATAATAATAATAATAATAATAATAATAATCCTAAGGAAAACAATAGGGCCTTCGCCTTTTCAGGCTTGGGCCCTAATAATAATAATCCTAAGGAAAACAATAGGGCCTTCGCCTTTTCAGGCTTGGGCCCTAATAATAATCCTAAGGAAAACAATAGGGCCTTCGCCTTTTCAGGCTTGGGCCCTAATAATAATAATAATAATAATCCTAAGGAAAACAATAGGGCCTTCGCCTTTTCAGGCTTGGGCCCTAATAATAATCCTAAGGAAAACAATAGGGCCTTCGCCTCTTCAGGCTTGGGCCCTAATAATCCTAAGGAAAACAATAGGGCCTTCGCCTTTTCAGGCTTGGGCCCTAATAATAATAATCCTAAGGAAAACAATAGGGCCTTCGCCTTTTCAAGGCTTGGGCCCTAATAATAATCCTAAGGAAAACAATAGGGCCTTCGCCTTTTCAAGGCTTGGGCCCTAATAAATAATCAGGAGGAAAACAATAGGGCCTTCGCCTTTTCAAGGCTTGGGCCCTAATAATAATAATCCTAAGGAAAACAATAGGGCCTTCGCCTTTTCAAGGCTTGGGCCCTAATAATCCTAAGGAAAACAATAGGGCCTTCGCCTTTTCAAGGCTTGGGCCCTAATAATAATCCTAAGGAAAACAATAGGGCCTTCGCCTTTTCAAGGCTTGGGCCCTAATAATAATCCTAAGGAAAACAATAGGGCCTTCGCCTTTTCAAGGCTTGGGCCCTAATAATCCTAAGGAAAACAATAGGGCCTTCGCCTTTTCAAGGCTTGGGCCCTAATAATAATAATAATCCTAAGGAAAACAATAGGGCCTTCGCCTTTTCAAGGCTTGGGCCCTAATAATAATAATCCTAAGGAAAACAATAGGGCCTTCGCCTTTTCAAGGCTTGGGCCCTAATAATAATAATCCTAAGGAAAACAATAGGGCCTTCGCCTTTTCAAGGCTTGGGCCCTAATAATAATAATAATAATAATAATAATAATCCTAAGGAAAACAATAGGGCCTTCGCCTTTTCAAGGCTTGGGCCCTAATAATAATAATAATAATCCTAAGGAAAACAATAGGGCCTTCGCCTTTTCAAGGTTTGGGCCCTAATAATCCTAAGGAAAACAATAGGGCCTTCGCCTTTTCAAGGCTTGGGCCCTAATAATCCTAAGGAAAACAATAGGGCCTTCGCCTTTTCAAGGCTTGGGCCCTAATAACAACAACAACAACAACAACAACAAGAAGAAGAAGAATCCTTAGAAGAACAATAGGGCTTTGCAATTTCAGCGCTCTGTGGCTTTCGGAAAACAAAGCATGATGGACACAGCAACAACTCAACATTAATGTAAACTTGGACCCTAAACATACAATGTTTAATAGATATATGCCACCATTCAAGTTTGACTACAACTTCCATGTAATTTAATCCACAGTCATGACAACATTATTAAAGTGACATTTCCTTTCACCAGTTAGTGGCGCTACAGTTTAGGATGAGCTCACACCCCCTTGACGGTTTGTAAAGCTGCATATCTCTGCAACTACATCCTTAGTAAAAACAGCATAAAAAAAGTTAATTTCTCGAAACATCATATTGGAAGTTGACTGCCCAGCCTGACACATGCTACCTAGGTCAATACAGAATGGAAGGCTAGGCTTAAATGGGAGAGATTTCGGTGCCTGTGAATCGATGTCAGAGTACGAGGGATAAGAAACAGAGTCAGGGAAGCATTTACACTTTCTAGCTGACTAGTGCGAGAATGGCCAGCCATACCCAAAATAATAAGAGTAACAGTGTTAGTGTTACTGTATCAGTCATATGAGAAATAAAAACAAACAATACATACCCATTCATATATACCCACTTAAAACAGCAGAATCTGCGTGAGTCAAAATCATCTCTCTCTCTCTCTCTCGTGCATTTAGCAGGTGACGGTTGAGTTTAGCGTGAGCACATGCAGGGAAGCGCATTTGACTGAATTTGCTATGTTACACGTATAAACCTCCATAAACCCGTTAATCCGAAATGCAAATGCCGTAATTTTGCATCTCTCGCTCCTGCTTTTAACAGACAAAGCTGTCAAATGGGACAATTTGCATGCATGCAAAGTTGGATCGGGCTTTTCATGTTTTAATCATTAGCAGTGTATTCAACATCTACGTTCAAATCGAGTGGTGCAATATGCAATGAATCCAAAATAATTAAAGTGCTTTTCGCTCTTGTTCTACAGCTTATTTTCGAGTGTCAGGTGAAGTTTCTTCAGTATAAATTTTCCTGTGCCACCACAAACAAAGTTGGAACACAAAGCAAGCATCCGCACAACGTACCAGTTATGTAATTTGTCCGTACTTTTTGGTAATTTCATGACTTGCTAACTGGTAATGTAACTACAACAATCGCAGGCCCGTAATTTCATTACCATTAAATGACCAATTCACAACGTTGTAGTTACGGGCTCCTAATGTTGCAAGATAACAATAATGTTCCAGTAATATATTCGTAATTTTGTGTGCAATTGTATGACTTACTGGCAATGAGACTGCAATGTCCCAGGCCCGTAATTTTACCACCTTTCACGTAATAATGCAATACAAATTGCATTTGTTTATTTGTTTGTTCTTGTTGCTGTAGCAGTTGCATAACACTAAGTGTTGTACATCTGGAAGACAAAAAGGGGTCATATGAAATAAAATGTTAATAGTAATGTATTTCATGCATTCTTTGTTTTGTATCCGTTTGCTTTACAGTCTCAGATGATTAATTATTTGGACATTACATTTTTGAATCCTCTGCAACAGAATACAAACCACAATTTGGGAGCCTGACATGTCAAATTCCTATGCTATGTGGAGGTCCTCTGGATAAAGACAACACACACACACACACACACACACACACATATATATATATATATATATATATATATATATATATATATATATATATATATATATACACACATATATATATATATATATATATATATATATATATATATACATATATATATATATATATATATATATATTTTCAACTTTATGAAGACACTTTATTTAGACCAGGATACACAATTTCTGTATTAAACAGGCTTCTTAAAGTTTCCAATACATTTATCACTTGATATGATCCACATATTAATTTGCTACTGTAATTTGTTGTGTAATGCTTTGTAGTAACTTGTAAAAAAAAAAAAATCGGCCAACTTAACCCCCAATTGTCTGACCTAAATTTAGGCAATGTATATGATCTTCACACGTAAGAGTGCCCACTGACATTTTTGTGCATTCCCCCACACATTAATGGTTAAAGAAAGTAAAGATTTGACTCCCATTTGGAAGACACAGGGACAATCACACCAACAAATAGTAAATAAATAACTAAGACAAAACAAGTGTATAACTATCAAAGTCCTTAGATATATTATATCCATAGGTGATTCACAAATATAAATAATTATATTTTTGGTTTCATACAATTTAAATAGCTTTACATTGGATTGGGCCAATAATTACTGACCCATCAACTAATGGGTATTTGCACATCACCCCTCCCATACGATAAAATATAGATATTTTTTCTAGTCAAAATATATGGAAAAAAATATATGTTGTAACTGAAGCTCAATAAAATATATTTTTGAAATCAAAAATATATTTAATTTCAACCTTCATTTCACAAAAATGTATTTCAAAATGTATTTCAGGGTCAAGAAAATAAATTTCCAACTTTACAGAATATGGATGGAGATCAAAAGTATCCATTTAAAAAAAAAAAGAAAAAAAAAAGTGTGTTAGAAGAATTACATTCTAAAAAAAGTTTACCGTAGAGTAACAGGAATATATCTTATGTACAATATCAAAAAATAGTTGGCTACAAATAAAAACAGAGCCAAATGTTTAGCAAGAATTAGATAACAGATCAAATTTATTTATTTGCTTGTCACATTACAGAATACCTCACTACTAATGTAGTGCACAGTTGACTGCCATTAACTGTCAGGGATACAGTTGTACATTTAATGATAACAAGGCAGTAAGTGTACTGTATGATATGACATTTTGAAAAGGAACCATGATGCACAAAATTGCTATGCACGCTTAAATTTTTGACATGAATTCATTAATGGGTACACTTTAATGGTTGCAGGATCCGTAAGTTAATGCGCGCACGCAGCACAGTCTGGGCATGCGCATTGTCTTGTGATGTTAGAGACATAATTAGATTTAAAAAAATAAGATGCTTAAAAGAATCCTAAAAAAAAAAAAGTAATGTAAGTGCAAAGGAAAACAAAATATCAATATTTCTGTTCATTAAAAAAAGTAGCTTGATTAAGACGTTTAACTTTTATTTATTTTTTTAAATAACCGTTGCCTGAGGCGCGAAACCCACCGTGACCACACTCTGGAAGACACAAGCTGATTATGTTTGCGTTAATTAAATGGGTGGAACTTGCGCTGGGCCCCGCACCATGCTTTTGACGTCCCTGATTGTTCTTGTACACTGCATCTGAACAAGGAATAGTCTGCTTTGTGAGTGTTTTTCTGATGTATTAAGTGACTCGTTTCTAATATATGAATTTCTCTCTTACAGATGTCAAACGTTCCATCTCATGTTCCCATCTCACATGCTCCTAAAGTATGTATTAGCTGCTTTTAATGTCTGTGCCACATGCTATTATGTCACATCCGAAGCATAACTATTAAAATAATGACTGTTTTCTTGAGATCATTAGATAAACTTATTTTGTAACAACAATTGTCCAGTAGTATTGCTAACATATATCCATTTACTGTATTAATTTTAGCCTTTGGAATCAAATGCAGACTTCCTTAATGCAAGTTATGCATTTTGAACTATTGATTTTATTTTATGTTTTTAACATTCAAATATACTTGTACAAGTTAGTAACATTATTCATAGCATCCTAGTGATTTGAACATGACTGTGGTAGATAAAGAATAGTTCATCTAAAATAGATATTCTCATGTGATTTTTTTCATTTTTTATTTTTAGTAAATTTGGAAAGATTTCAAACAACCTTCTTTCATGTTGTCATTATGGGGTATTGTTTGTAGAATTTCGAGGAAAATAATGAATTTAATCAATTTTGTAATAAGGCTGTAACAACAAAATGTGGAAAAAGTGAAGCGCTGTGAATACTTTCCGGATGCACTGTAGACATACAGTCCTAGTGCTTAACACATACACAGAGCACTAGGTAGAACCAGGAAGTTATTTAATTAATCATGATCATGAAGTTGATTGCTGATGTTAAGATTTATAGAGGTATATTTTGGAGGAATGTTTTGGTCTGTTCTCACCCAAAATCAAGAAGACATTTGCTTCAGAACACATTTATTAAACTACTGGAGTCTTATGGCTTACAATTAAGCTTTTTCGGTCTTATTCAGTACATGAAACTCCTATTCACTTATATTTTGATGAAGGTATGACGTGAATACACCCAAAAAATGCAAGTAACATGACTTACAAGCAGTAATGTTTAGATAGTTGTGCAAAGTTGTGATATTCTGATACTTCTACAAAGATTTTATGATGCTCAGTGGTATGTGTATTGTTTTTAATCTATCAATATTCTGCTTCACAGGTGCCAAAGGCTCCATCCAAGGCTTCTCTGTCTGGTTCTGCCAAAGTATTTTGTTTTCACCTTGCAAAAATACATGGTGCAGTTACGTTAGTGTCATTGCTTTGTTAATTCTTAATAAAGTGTGTAAATGTTTGTAGGTAAGCTCTTCCTTTCCATTATAATTTACCAGCAACAGTCTGTCTGTAATAACATTGTTGACTTTTTTATTTTACTTTTATTAGTGTTCCAGTGATGCTAATTATGCAAGTACTTTTTGCTGAGGATTTAGGTCTGTACATACAGATTTGTTATGCATTTCTGTGATGGGTGAAATGGCTGAATAAAAACTTGAATGAGTTTTAAATAATTTCTTTGAAAATAATGTATATTGTAAATCTCTTTTTATGTGATCACAACCACAGGTGGAGTTAGCACATGGATAGTAACAATTCTAAAGCATCAATGGACTTCTCCCCTTCAGACCCAAACAGCCACTTCAATGGTACATGTTCTGGCCACCTTCCCACTGGAGATTCTGATCCACAGCAATTTGAAAGGTAAACAGTTTCGAAGGCCAGGTCATATTCTTAGACATTAATCGTAGTAGTTTTAAAAAGGCTAATTCTACCTCTCCATTATTTTCTTTACTGTCCAAAACATACTCATAAAAATATCTTTCAAATCCAGCATACTTAGTTATTTTTCTTCAGTTCCACTGTTAAGGTGAACAAAAAATATTTGGAAATTTAAAACTAGTCTGAAGACAATGGTGCATGCCCTCTGTACCCTATTCAAATGTTCATGTATAGTGTAGGCTATTGTCTTTTGTAGGAGGAATGAGTAAAACTGACATTGGTTCAGAGAGAATGAATGCCCTTGACAAGGACACAATGGCAGCGATATATGGTAAGTCAAGAGTTGCTGTGCGTCCGAAATCGCATACTGTTTGAGTAGGTACTACATTTGAATTTTAATTTACTTCACAACCATTAAAAAAAAGTATGTTCTCCATGAATAAAATTGTGACTTTTTTATTTTAATTTTTTTCAAAATACTATGAATTTGGACATATTACCATGTTGGCATACTGTTTTTCGAATACTGTATAGTAGAGAAGTATTTGATTTTGGATAGAGTTGGTGACAGGAAAATTTACTAGAAAAATTCAGTTAAAGGGTTAGTTCAACCAAAAAATTAAAACAACTTCATAATTTACTCACCGTCATGTTCCAAACCTGAAAGACTTTATTTCATCTTCAAAATCACAAATGAAGATTTTTTTTTAATTAATTTTTTTATGAATTAAGTTTTTGAAGCTTTAAATTGGTAGTTAAATTGCTGTGGACTGTCACTGGAGGGACAGAAATCTCTCAAATTTCATTAATATATCTTAATTTGTGTTTCGAAGATGAACGAAAGTTTTATGGGTTTGGAACAACATGAGGACGAGTAATTAATGACAGAATTTTCATTTTTGGGTGAACCATGCCTTTAAAATATAGCTGTGATTTTTGTCTCTTACATTAGCAGTGAAGAAGTTGTTTACCAATGTGTCCAGAGGAGCTTTGGGGATTGCAGTGAATTCTAAGATGGGGGAACTGAGATGGCTTGAAAAAAAAAAAAAAAAAAAAAAAGTTAATTTTTAGAAATGTAAAGTATGTTCCTTGCTTGATTTTTATTCAAATGTGTTACATACATGTTTTAGACATCATATAAAGATTTTCTTCAAATGTTATGTGTGTGTATTTTCTTGTATTGAAATATAAGGAGGGCAAAATATATTTTTAAATGCTTTTAAAATATATTTTCAAATGCTTTTAAAATATATTTTCAAAAATGCCCAAAAAATATATTTTAAGAACATTTATTTATGTAAATGTATTTTGACAAATATTCCAGCAAATATATTTTTTGGCCATTTTTTGTATATTTTGAAACAGCCTCTACAATAGTTTTGGGCAAATGAGGACAGAAATTAGATTGGTACTGCAAGTCCGCCCATATAATATTAATTAAGATTAAAATTACCAACTGGTTACCAACACACAACTATTGCTTCACGACATTGCCACAACGTTGCGACAACAAACAGGCATCCTCACAAAGTTACTTTGTGGCGACGAATCCAGGAATTTCACTTTTCCGGTTGTCACGACATAACCATTTACGTTGCCACCCGACGAAAGATTCGTAATGTGATTACGTTGCCGTTATACTGGTCACGTAATTTGGCTAGTTGGGCGGGCATTCAGACGGTTTAAAAGAAACAGCTTAAAAAAAGGTCTTCACAAGCGACAATATTGGCAAACAAAAGTGCTAGCTAATGTTTATTTAGCAAGATTCACAGAAATGTGCTTAAAAATAGAGGCTAGCTGCCTGTCCGATGAACGCAGGCGGTCATGTCATTTTTTTCCAGAAATAACTAGCGTTGTCTCCTACAAATAAATGCTTCGTAAATAACCTTTTTTTTTACTTTCAATTGAAATATAGACAACACATGTTAAATAACGTTCTTACCTTGCAAAAATCGCCTCAGTTTTCAATTTGAAGCAGTAAGTCCAACACTGGTGTACATCTCCCATGCCTTCCCTTCTGTCTCCTCACAGGAAAATGCAGGCTAGCCCTGATGACGATACATTTATTATTTTTGCCCAGTAACCCCTTAACCAATCACATGTGCCTTTAGCTTAGATTGTCTCGAGTATCTGGGCGTATTTAAGAAATAAAATCGGTGATTGGACGGCAAAGACAATGAGACAGGATCCATGGGAATAATTGTTCCCAAATTTGAACGCTCCGACTGGAAAGGCTTAAAAGTTCTTAACAAAGATTGCCTCCGCACATTGTTTGCATTTTTTTTTTTATGGGATTCGAATGCAAAAGCCCTCAACCAACTCATGAACTCAGTCACCACCCATTCTGGACTCAGACTCAGAATTGTTGGAAATCATTCAACAATGGAGCTTGGATGCCCTCTATTGGACATTTCTTGTAATTGCCAGTCAGATAATTAACAGACAGTGGATTAGACATGGGTTTTCTTGTATTTTTACATCTCAGTTGATATTTATACTATATTTTATTAATATCAAATGTAATACATGTTTATTACCATTAAATTTTAATGTTCAATTTTCAAACAATTCAAAATGCCAACTTCCATTTGGCAGAGCCTATGACTGTCAGCATGAAAGTTGTCCGGCTTGATGAGATCTATATGTGTACAAAGATTGGTGACTGTACCTCAAAAGGGATGTGCTAGATAGCCCCCTGAAAATGCCCCCTTCTGCACTTTCAGTGCTTGGGCCCTAATAATAATCCTAAGAAGAGCAATAGGGCTTTGCACTTTCAGTGCTCGGGCCCTAATAATAATACTAAGAAAAACAACAGGGCTTCGCACATTCAGTGCTCAGGTCATAATAATAATCCTTAGAAGAACAATAGGGGCTCTGCACTTTCAGTGCTCGGGCCCTAATAATAATCCTTAGAAGAACAATAGGGCTTCGCACTTTCAGTGCTCAGGCCCTAATAATAATAATCCTAAAAAGAACAATAGGGCATCAAACTTTCAGTGCTTGGGCCCAAATAATCATTAGAAGTACAATAGGGCTTCGCACTTTCAGTGCTTGGGCCCAAATAATCATAAGAAGAACAATAGGGCTTCGCAATTTCAGTGCTTGGGTCCTAATAATAATCCTTAGAAGAACAATAGGGCTTCGCACTTTCAGTGCTTGGGCCCTAATAATAATAATCCTTGGAAAAACAATAGGGCTCTGCACTTTCAGTGCTCGGACCCTAATAATAATCCTTAGAAAAACAATAGGGCTTCAGACATTAAGTGGTTGGGCCCTAATAATAACTAGAGGTACAATAGAGCTTCGAACTTTCAGTGCTTGGGCCATAATGATAATCCTTAGAAGGACAAAAGGCCTTCGCACATTCAGTGCCCGGGCCCTAATAAGAATCCTTAGAAGAACAATAGGGCTTCCATAGAAGAACAATTGGGTTTCGCACTTTCAGTGCTTGGGTCCAAATAATAATCCTTAGAAGAACAATAGGGCTTTGCACTTTCAGTGATCAGGCCCTAATAATAATAATCCTTAGAAGAACAATAGGGCTTCGCACTTTCAGTGCTCGGGCCCTAATAATAATCCTAAGAAGAGCAATAGGGCTGTGCACTTTCAATACTCAGGCCCAAATAATAATCATTAGAAGAACAATAGGGCTTCGCAATTTCAGTGCTCAGGCCCTAATAATAATCCTTAGAAGAACAATAGGTCTTCTAACTTTTAGTGCTAGGGCCCTAATAATAATAATAATCCTTAAAAAAACAAAAGGGCTTGGCACTTTCAGTACTTGAGCCCTAATAAAAATCCTTAGAACAACAATATGGCTTCGCACTTTTAGTGCTCGGGCCCTAATAATAATCCTTAGAAGAACAATAGGGCTTCGCACTTTCAGTGCTCGGGCCCTATAAGAATCCTTAGAAGAACAATAGCGCTACCTTAGGAGAAAATTAGGTCTTCTAACTTTCAGTGCTCGGGCATAAATAATAATAAGAATAATAATCCTCATAATAACAATAGGGCTTCGTACTTTCAGTGTTTGGGACCAAAAAATCATTAGAAGTACAATAGGGCTTCGAACATTCAGTGCTTGGGCCCAATTAATAATCCTTAGAAGAACAATAGGGCTTCACACTTTCAGTGCTCGGGCCCTAATAATAATAATAATCAATAAAAGAACAATAGGGCTTCGAACTTTCAGTACTTGGGCCCTAATAATCCTTAGAAGAACAATAGGGCTTTGCACTTTCAGTGCTTGGGCCATAATAATAATAATCCTTAGAACAACAATAGGGCTCTGCACGTTCAGTGTTCGGACCCTAATAATAATCCTTAGAAGAACAATAGGAATTCGCACTTTCAGTGCTAGGCGCTAATAATAATCCTTAGAAGAACAATAGGGCTCCCTTAGAAGAACAATAGGGCTTCGCACTATCAGTGCTTGAGTCCTAATAATAATCCTTAGAACAACAACAGGGCTTCGCACTTTCAGTGCTTGGGCCCTAATAATCCTTAGAAGAACAATAGGGCTTTGCACTTTCAGTGTTCGGACCCTAATAATAATCCATAAAAGAACAATAGGGCTTCAGACTTTCAGTGGTTGGGCCCTAATAATAACTAGAAGTAAAATAGAGCTTCACACTTTCAGTGCTCGTGCCCTAATAATAATCCTTAGAAGAACAAATGCGCGTCGCACATTCAGTGCCCGGGCACTAATAAGAATCCTTAGAAAAACTATAGGGTTTCCATAGAAGAACAATTGGGTTTTGCACTTTCAGTGCTTGGGTCCAAATAATAATCCTTAGAAGAACAATAGGGCTTCGCAATTTCAGTGCTCAGGCCCTAATAATATACTTAGAAGAACAATAGGGGTTTGCAAATTTGGTGCTTGGGCCCTAATAATAATCCTTAGAAGAACAATAGGGCTTTGCACTTTCAGTGCTCGGGCCCTAATAATAATCCTAAAAAGAACAACAGGGCATTGCACTTTCAGTGCACGGGCCCTAATAATAATAATAATAATCCTTAGAAGAACAAAAGGGCTCTGAACTTTCCGTGCTCGGATCCAAATAATAATCCTTAGAAGAACAATAGGGCTTAGCACTTTCAGTGCTCGTGCCCTAATAATAATCCTTAGAAGAACAATAGGGCTTCAGACTTTCAGTGCTTTGGCCCTAATAATAATAATAATAATCCTTTTAAGAACAATAGGATTTTGCATTTTCATTGCTCAGGCCCTAATAATAATCCATAGAAGAAAATTAGGGCTTCGCTCCTTCAGTGCTTGGGCCATAATAATAATAATAATCCTTAGAAGAACAACAGGGCTTCGCACATTCAGTGCCCAGGCCCTAATAAGAATCCTTAGATAAACAATAGGGCTTCCATAGAAGAACAATTGGGATTCACACTTTCAGTGCTTGGGCCCTAATAATAATAATCATAAGAAAAATAGGGCTTCGCACTTTCAGTGGTTGGGCCCTAATAATAACTAGTAGAAAAATAGAGCTTCACACTTTCAGTGCTTGGACCATAATAATAATAATAATCCTTAGAAGAACAAAAGGGCATAAGAATCCTTAGAAGAACTATAGGGCTTACATAGAAGAACAATTGGGTTTTGCACTTTCAGTGCTTGGCTCCAAATAATAATCCTTAGAAGAACAATAGGGCTTCGCACTTTCAGTGCTGGAGCCATAATAATAATAATGTTTAGAAGAACAATAGGGCTTCGCAATTTCAGTGCCCGGGCCCTAATAATAATCCTAAGAAGAACAATAGGGCATTGCACTTTCAGTGCATTGGCCCTAATAATAATAGTAATAATAATAATAATAATAATCCTTAGAAAAACAAAAGGGCTTCGCACTTTCAGTGCTCGGGCCCTAATAAGAATCCTTAGAAGAACAATAGGGCTTGGCACTTTCAGTGCTCGGGCCAAAATAATCATAATAATAATAATCCTCTTAAGTACAATAGGGCTTTGCACTTTCAGTGCTTGGGCTCTAATAATCCTTAGAAGAACAATATGGCTTTGCACTTCAAGTGATTGGGCCCTAATAATAATAATCCTTAAAAGAGCAATAGGGCTCTGCACTTTCAGTGCTCTGACCCTAATAATAATCCTTAGAAGAACAATAGGCTTCGGACTTTTGGTGATTGGGCCCTAATAATGATCCATAGAAGAACAATAGGGATTCTCACTTTACATGCTCGTGCCCTAAAAATTATCCTTATAAGAACAATAGGGCTTCGCACTTTCAGTGGTTAGGCCCTAATAATAACTAGAAGTACAATAGAGCTTCGCTCCTTCAGTGCTTGGGCCATAATAATAATAATAATCCTTAGAAGAACAACAGGGCTTCACACATTCAGTGCCCAGGCCCTAATAAGAATCCTTAGATAAACAATAGGGCTTCCATAGAAGAACAATTGGGATTCACACTTTCAGTGCTTGGGTCCAAATAATAATCCTTAGAAGAACAATAGTGCTTCGCACTTTCAGTGCTTTGGCAGTGCTTTTTGGCACTGGCTTCGCACTTTCAGTGCTTGGGCCCTAATAATAATCCTTAGAAGAACAATAGGGCTTCGCACTTTCAGTTCTCGGGCCCTAATAATAATCCTTAGAATAATAATAGGGCTTTGCACTTTCTGTGCTTGGCCTCTGGTAATAATAATAATCCTTAGAAGAACAATAGGGCTTCGCACTTTCATTGCTCAGGCCCTAATAATAATCCTTTGAAGAACAATTGGGCTTCACGCTTTCAGTGCTTTGGCCCTAATAATAATAATAATAATCCTTTTAAGAACAATAGGATTTCGCATTTTCATTGCTCAGGCCCTAATAATAATCCATAGTAGAAAATTAGGGCTTCGCTCTTTCAGTGCTCAGGCCCTAATAATAATAATCCTTATAAAACAATAGGGCTGCGCACTTTCAGTGCTAGGGCCCTAATAATCATTAGGAGAGCAATAGGGCTTCCATAGAAGAACAATAGGGCTTTTCACTTTCATTGCTCGGGCCCTAATAATAATCCTTAGAAGAACAATAGGGCTTCGCACTTTCAGTGCTTCGGCTCTAATAATAATAATAATGAAACCATCAATAACAATAGATTTCCTCCTTCTTGAGGAATCTAACAATAATAAAACTGTCAATAACAATAGATTTCCTTCTACTGAAGGAATATAATAATAATAATAATAATAAAACTGTCAATAACAATAGATTTCCACCTACTGGAGGAATCGAATAAAAAAGGAAGAGGAATCCTAAAAAAACATGTTTTTCTCTCTGAATCCCAAACTAAAATTTTCAGAGTACAGGAAAATCCATCATGCCGGAACTTATGGATCCTTGACGCTATTTTGTTCCCCATGAGAAATTAGGCATGTACACCAAGTTTCTTAAGAATTGGACAAATGGGGTGGAAATTCCATCACTTTGAATATGGGATATTTTGGTGTGGCCTGTATCCCCCCTAATGGCAAATGTGGGCCATTCTTAGTGTGGGGGTTCCCGTTGGCCTGTAGTATCAATGTACCAAATTAGAACATTTTTGACCAGAAAAAAAATCTTGAAAAAAATGTTGAACATTCTGAGAATATCATTCAGCCTTTTTTCATCTACAAAACAGGGTGAGGCTAATGTTTGTGTAAAGAAAAAGCAATTATACAGGCCTAACAATATAATTTTTCCATTTGGTAATATAATATTTTAATTTAATGCTTTTTTCTTTTTTTTATTTCTAAATTTATTTTAATATTGGGAATTTTGCCCTAATTGTTTCACAAGTAACAATAATTTTATGTTAATGTTTATGTTAATGTTAAAAAAAAACACAATGAATCTTTTATCCTAGTGTTACGTATTTCTTTTTAATTTAAAACATCTTTGTGCATAGATATTATGTTTTTTTTTGTACTGTGGGATAATTCCATGCCTGCTGTTTATTATTTTGAATGGTGTGGAAAAGTAACATGAATGGCACCCACGATTAAATTAATAGCAAAGAGTGGCCATTCCTTTGTTCCCTTTACAAAAAGCTCTACTATGATGCTGCGCTGAAGAGTGCTTTGGGAACACGTCTCAGTTGTGACCAGCTGTGAATATGTATGCAACATGTCAATAAACATTGACCGGAATTTATAGCCTCTGCGGTTGTAATCATTGGACGCACCTGGCGCAGTGGCTATAAATAGATGCTTCACCGGTGCATCATCGGATTTTTCGTCTTCAGAGCCATTCTGTGCTGTGTGCTAACACGAGTCTGTCAAACTTTCTTTCCTCTGTTAGGAGTTAGATTCTGTTAGGCAGTGCTCAGTGAACCTTTTCTCCTTTCTATTTCCTCTGAAAAAAGAGGAAATTCTTCCATTCCGCCTATTACCCCACACATTCACGATATGCACTGGCTCCTTTGTGACTCCGGGGTATCCGCATTCTGAATTACATAGACGACTGGCAGTTCATCACAGGGATATCGTCTTAGCTAATCTGGTTTCTCTGGGGTTGAGGCTCAATGCCAAGAAAAGCGTCCAGAAAACTACCTATCTGGGGATCGTATGGAGTTCTATCACAATGTGGGCACAATTGTCTCCCGCTCGAATCGAGTCCATTCAAAACACCTTAAGCAAAATCAGGCTAGGCCATGGTTGCACTGTTTGTCAGTATCAACGAATACTAGGTTTCATGGCATCTGGATTTCTTTGGGTCTTCTGCACATGAGACCGTTCCAGCTGTGGCTGAAAGCCCCGGTTTCTTACCACTCTAGGTGCGTCTCGTCGTCGCAGGCTGCTAACGACAGACGACTCCCTGACGGGCTGGGTAGCAGTCTTGAGTGGTCGTCCAGCTCAAGGGGAGTGGGAATACAGGCGGGGAATGGAAACCCTCACATTTTAAGTGCTAGGGCTCCCTTCACTTGGAACAAATCTGGGTGAGATTTTACAGGGCAGAAGAGGACCTCTTTGCCACTATGAATCCGTCTCTATGCTTTTTTTCCCCCGGTTTCTCTGCTCCCGGGAGCCTTGGCCAGAGTTCGCCAGCAAGGGTCTTGCTGATAGCGCCGTGCTGGCCGAACAGGGTATGGTTCTTGGAGTTAATATCTCTCCTCGACGGCTCGCCTTGGATGATTCCGAACAGGACGGACCTTCTTTCTCAGGCACATGGGACAATATTTCATCCCGGTCTGAGTTGTGGAACCTTTCATGCTTTGCCCCTGAACTGAGGTACACAGGGCTTTCTCCTGAGGTTATCGAGACCATTTTAAGTGCTAGTTCTCCCTCCACTTGGAACAAATCTGGGTGAGATTTTACAGGGCAGAAGAGGACCTCTTTGCCACTATGAATGCGTCTGTATGCTTTTTTCCCCCCGGTTTCTCTGCTCCCGGGAGTCTTGGCCAGAGTTCGACAGCAAGGGTCTTGCTGATAGCGCCGCGCTGGCCGAACAGGGTATGGCTCTTGGAGTAAATATCTCTCCTCGACGGCTCGCCTTGGGTGATTCTGAACAGGAAGGACCTTCTTTCTCAGGCACAGGGGACAATATTTCATCCCCGGTCTGAGTTGTGGAACCTTTCATGCTTGGGCCCTGAACTGAAGTACACAGGGCTTTCTCCTGAGGTTATCGAGACCATTTTAAGTGCTAATTCTCCCTCCACTTGGAACAAATATGGGTGAGATTTTACAGGTCAGAAGAGAACCTCTTCTCCACTACGAACAGCGCAATATCTCCTGTACTTCTCCTTGAGTCACCCAGCCAGTTGTCAAGCACAACAGTTATAAAGCACAACAAAGTCTCTTTAAAATTATGAATTTAACAAACATAATGATTGGCATTGGTTTACAAACAGGTTTATTTTTTACTAAACAATATTTCCTTTTAGCAGTAGCTCCTAACAAAATGTCTAAAATTTTTACTTTTAACAAAGTGGTGAAAATGTGTTTCTATAGCAGTGTGAAATGACTGAATTCTCTGATTTTCTTTCATTACCTCTACTCGTTTTTGTTTGAACGAGTCATGTGACGCGTAAGCGCTTGTTTGCTTGTGTTTTTCAACATTTGTGAATGTTAAGAGTAGGAAAAAAGTTCCCATCATGCATGAGTATTTGCTAATCTAGCCTAATCCTTTTTTTTTTCACTTTGAAACTTATGATTATTGATCGTGGTAACCAAATAATAATATCCCTGGTTAAAAAAATAATCTATTTTTGTGTGACGATCGATATTTTTGAATCAACTTCAGTATCGGAAATACTTTTAGGATCAATCTGCCTATCTCTACTTCAACCGCTGCTCAGGGCATTTGCTCGCATCGCAGAAACTCGGCAAACATTAGGTAACATCATCTAAATAGAACATCGATCTAATCGCATTTCTACAATAATTTAAAATGTTTAATGCAAACTTTAAATTGTAAAAAAGAATTTAACATCTTGAGACCAGCTAATTTTCTGAGTGTTGGTTATATATTCAGCTACGTCAATTGCATCTACAGTTTTAATGCTAAATGTTATTCCCACCCCCATGTTTCACATATCATATACATTTTGGTCTGTTATGAGTTTCACAGTTGTGTTTGCCGCTTGCTTTAAACGATATTGACAATGACAATAATTAATATTCTATGTGTGGCGCTTATAACATACTTTTCTCATGGGAAAATACTGTGCTTTTCCCACGGATTTCTCACCTGCGAGACAGTTAAATTTTAACCGCTGCTCAGTGCTGTTCATACAAAAATTATATGTATGAGTGAGAAACAGCTCAATAATTGTCATTTTAATAAGAATTTTCCTCCCTGCCCAGTGTAGATGGTGAAATGCACAAAGAATGTGAATCCCAAAACAAGAAAAGACAAATAAGAAAGTAGAGATTGATAGTGTGGCGAGTGCAACTTTTATTTTTGGCGTGGAGCGCCTTTTTGACCGCTCAACGCCCGGGCTCAAGGAAGACACCGGCTACGCCACCCGGGGAATTTCACCCCGAGAATAGAATTTAACTAGTTTCGATAGTTAACCCACCAAATCCAGAAAGCACACAGATTCGACTTATGCACGAAGCCAGAGACGTGGTTATGTTAAAAAAACAATCATTTTATTTATACAATTACAAAAAAACATCAAATATAAAAGTAACAGACTCATAAAATAGGGAAAATTAGTGTTGAGGCCTTACCAGTGAAGGGACAGGGTCAAGGGGTGTAGGATCTCAAAACAGGATCCCCCCTAATCACACGTGACCACACGCACACACACACGCATGCAGTGGTAAGAAAAATCAAAACTCAAAAAGAACCAAAAAAGAGGGGAAACACAACACACAGGAAGAGACACCACCACCCGACGACACAGACACCACCACCTTCGGCACTCAGCAACTATGGGAGAAGAACATTCAATTATTGGGGGGAAACTCAATCAGTAAACCAAAAATAAATGAACAACTTCGTTATGAGGCAAATCTAGGCAGCAAAGATGACTTAATAGCTGCCTAGAGCCTAACAAAAATAACCAAAAATTAACAGATCGTAAAGTTTCAACAGAAATAAACAAAAGTATTTTTGTCAAAACTTAAACAAAAGAAATATAAATTAACCAAACAAACAAAAATCACTTAAATCACAATCTAACAAATAAACCCCACTTTATACACCCCACTCTCCACACACACACACACACACACACACACACACACACACAAACCAGCACGGGCGAGCCACCAAAAGACAAAGCGATCGACCGTGTTACCGTCACTTCAAATACAGCCCTACCAAACACCCAGTTGGACAACAAATCCTAGCGCTGAAAAGGCGCATAGAGGCGCTATTTGCCTAAGGTGAGCTCATGTAGCTATCATCCGTTGAACAGTCTATGGTTAAAACAGAAATCAGTTGAGACAAAACAGCAGCGGGGCATAGAAGGAAAGAGCTAGTGTAGATACCAGCGCAAGCGAAGCAGTTTACAACCCCGTCAGGGAGCTTCACACCAACAGTGCCGATCGTACAGCTACACTGAGCCAACAGCAAAACTCAGCCTGATTCAGTTACCGGAAGGATTGGGTTTGTAACAGGGAGACACTGTCGAATTACCGTAACTGCACCGCTGCCGCAAAAGGATCCAGAGCGGAAATGTGCCTCCGGAAACGAGTACCACGTGTCAAAAGGGCACACCCCCTGCCTATATAGCATGCAGTTACATCCTGATTGGTCCAGAGAGAGAGATTGAAACCATTGCGATCTATCAACCTGCTACAATCGTAAAAAAAATACTCAACTATTGATCCGTTTCTCAACCACAATGATTCAATCATTGGAGTCATATGGATTACTTGATGCCACCTTAATAATGTGCTTTTTGTCCACCATTCACTTCAATGAATGTACCAACAGAGCTGAGATATTCTTCTATAAATCTTTGTGTGTTCAACAGAAGAAAGTCATACATATCTGGGATGGCATGGTGGTGAGTAAAAGAGAATTACTATTTTTGGGTGAACGATCCATTTAAGCATCACTTTTCTTTTTACTCTGTAATTATTGATTTGAGGATATTTTATTGTGCAAATAAATACAATGTAAACTGTTAATATACATTTTGACAGATTATTTCTATGCATTTAGGCAGAGAGCTTAACCAAGCACAGAAAGAAGCAGATGCCATCAATAATTTGGAGCAGAAAGAGTGAGTTGTCTTTCAAATGTGTTGATTGTCCTTGCAAATGAGCAGGGGACAATTGTCAAAACTTAGGTCAGTACACTGACTTCTTTTTGGGCTACATAATGCCCTTCACATCAGCTACCCAAAGAAGCTGACACATTTTCTTTCTTTTTTGAGGTCATACAATAAATGATTTTGCATCTTGATGATGGCAGTTGTTAGATAATTTTGTCATTCAATGCATTTAATTTATTTTCTTGATCTGCAATCCCCGTCTCGATGCGGCAAAAGCTGTCAGAATTCAAGAATATAGTTGTGACGAAACTGATTTAAAAAGTGCAATCTCAACAAAAACAAACTGGTAAAATACAGTACACTGCAGATCCAGGGAAACTTGTGACTGATGCCTTTATGAAAAACATGTTTTAGGAATTTGTCCATCTAACGCAAACACAAAGACCCTCTTCAACTTTTTTGGGTTATGTGAAATTTGTTTTAAAATGCTACAGTAACGTTCCTTGTGTTATTTGTTAAAACCTGTTGTTTTATATTCCTTGGGGAAGGATTTCCCCAAGGAATAGGAAAATCGAACGAAAACGAAAAGGTAAAACTTAAAAGTAATATTCCAGGTTCAATTCAAGATCAACCGACAAAACGTGTGGAATAATGTTTATTATCATAAATAATTATTATGACTAATTATTAAGCTCTTACAATGAATGGAAGACATTTACAAGTGAATGGGGCCAATTTATGTTGGGTTTAAGGCAGAAATGTGAGGCATATAATTTTATAAAAAGCACTTATTTAAGATAGAATAATACACAGGTTTAACAAGAATTAAAGTGGTTTAGAAATCTTTCAATCCTAGATTTTATGCTCGTTTTAAGGTTTGCAACATTACGTCGTCATTTAAACAAAGTTATAATATTGGATATAACTTTACACAGAAAAGGTTAGTAAGCTATTTTATCACACAAAATTAATGTTATCATGCATGTTGTTTACATCTTGTGGCTATTCTTTTGAATCAGAGTATTTTATTGTTTACAGATTGGTCCCATTCCATTGTAAGTTTAAAATCTGTAACCTAGATTTTTGCTTTTTAAAAGAAAAGGGAAACGTTGAAATACATTTGTGTGGTAATCAACATTATGCCACAATGCTGTTGATTGAATCCAGAACATTCCTTTAAACAGGGAGGTCAGATTCTCAACATAATTCGCACCCTGATGAAATTCACAGAAGCCAAAAAGAAAATTCAGATCAAACTTAACCTATAAAATAGAATTAAATTTTAATTTAATAAAAACAAACAAACACATAAACCACGTTAAGTGTGAAACAATTTATTTGGAATATTAGGTGATGACAAAGCAAGTTAAAGAAAGAAAAACGGCAAAATACAGTCCAACATCTACTTCCAGAGTTTCTTGATTGACATGTTTTTCTCACTGTCTTTCTGCATCACCTATGAAAATACAGTAAAATTATAAATTAGCGATGTACATGGAAACAAGAGATTTTCAACATTAGGGAATTGGCAGTATAAGAACGTTGTAACAATAGCAAAATTTGTTTTCAATACCTTTGCTACTGCCATCTCAAAATCTTCTTGGGTAACGTGGACTCTCCTCTCTCGCAGAGCATACATCCCTGCCTCTGTACACACACCCTGTCAGACAAGTTCAGATAAAAATAGCTTACAAAGACTGTCAAACCTGCTGTTTTCTCTGAAAAAAAAGTACACATTTAAGACTGAACATTTGTGAGTACACTATTTCATCCTCACAGAGTGATGCAAGTGCAGCCAGTGACCTCACCTTGACCTCTGCACCAGACGCTCCAGGCATTAGCTCAGCAATCTTACGCAGATTAATACCACGCGTCAAGTTCATTTTACGGGAATGTATCTTCAGAATGTCCAAACGGGCCTGCAGAAAACAACACACCATTATGAGGTTTCTGGTAGTATTTATGCTACTCCAAAACACTGTACATAATGGATGTCGAAAGTACTAGTACTCAAATATAAAGTTGATTATAAAATAAAAAAAGTTACTTTTTTATTTTACCAGTCTTTTACCAGTCTTTCTACAGAATCAGTAATACTGTGTATATATATATATATATATATATATATATATATATATACATACATATATATATACACATATATATATATATATATATATATATATATATATACATACATATATACATATATATATATATACATATACATATATATATATATATATATATATATATATATATATATATATATACACACATATATATATATATATATATATATATATACACACATATATATATATATATATATATATATACACACATATATATATATATATATACATATATATATATATATATATATATACATACATACACTCACCTAAAGGATTATTAGGAACACCATACTAATACTGTGTTTGACCCCCTTTCGCCTTCAGAACTGCCTTAATTCTACGTGGCATTGATTCAACAAGGTGCTGAAAGCATTCTTTAGAAATGTTGGCCCATATTGATAGGATAGCATCTTGCAGTTGATGGAGATTTGTGGGATGCAAATCCAGGGCACGAAGCTCCCGTTCCACCACATCCCAAAGATGCTCTATTGGGTTGAGATCTGGTGACTGTGGGGGCCATTTTAGTACAGTGAACTCATTGTCATGTTCAAGAAACCAATTTGAAATGATTCGAGCTTTGTGACATGGTGCATTATCCTGCTGGAAGTAGCCATCAGAGGATGGGTACATAGTGGCCATAAAGGGATGGACATGGTCAGAAACAATGCTCAGGTAGGCCGTGGCATTTAAACGATGCCCAATTGGCACTAAGGAGCCTAAAGTGTGCCAAGAAAACATCCTCCACACCATTACACCACCACCACCAGCCTGCACAGTGGTAACAAGGCATGATGGATCCAAGTTCTCATTCTGTTTATGCCAAATTCTGACTCTACCATCTGAATGTCTCAACAGAAATCGAGACTCATCAGACCAGGCATTTTTCCAGTCTTCAACTGTCCAATTTTGGTGAGCTCTTGCAAATTGTAGCCTCTTTTTCCTATTTGTAGTGGAGATGAGTGGTACCCGGTGGGGTCTTCTGCTGTTGTAGCCCATCCGCCTCAAGGTTGTGCGTGTTGTGGCTTCACAAATGCTTTGCTGCATACCTCGGTTGTAACAAGTGGTTATTTCAGTCAAAGTTGCTCTTCTATCAGCTTGAATCAGTCGGCCCATTCTCTTCTGACCTCTAGCATCAACAAGGCATTTTCGCCCACAGGCACCAACAACCATGCCACGCTCAAAATTGCTTAAATCACCTTTCTTTCCCATTCTGACATTCAGTTTGGAGTTCAGGAGATTGTCTTGACCAGGACCACACCCCTAAATGCATTGAAGCAACTGCCATGTGATTGGTTGATTAGATAATTGCATTAATAAGAAATTGAACAGGTGTTCCTAATAATCCTTTAGGTGAGTGTATAGATAGATAGATAGATAGATAGATAGATAGAGAGAAAATTAATGGTTACTGAGACTGTCAGTCCCTAACATTGTCCAATATATTTTGTGTTCCTCAAATACAAAGCCTCACACTGGTTTGGATCAACATGAAGGTAGAGAAATGATGACAGAATATTAAATTTTGGTTGAGCTAAAAAAAATTCTCTTATCATTTACTCACCCTCATGCCATCCCAGATGTGTATGACTTCCTTTCTTCTGCAGAACACAAATTCAGATTTTTGAAAGAATATTTGAGTTCTGTAGGCCAAACTTTTTATGCGCCAAAAAGCACAAAGGCAGTATAAAACTAATCCATAAAACTCCAGTGGTTAAATCTATGTCTTCAGAAGTGACATGATAGGTGTGGGTGAGAAACAGATCAATATTTGTCATGTTTTGCTAGACAGCAGAGGGCGATATGCAGAGAAGTATGTGAATCCCCAATGACACAAGAAGAAGAATGTGAAAGTGATCTGTTTCTCATCCACACCAATTACATCACTTCTGAAGATACTGATTTAACCACTAGAGTCTTATTAGATTATTCTGGTAGGAGGAAATATATTGTTATTGACAGTTTTATTATTATTATTATTATTATTATTATTATTATTATTATTAGATTCCTCCGGTAGGAGGAAATCTATTGTTATTGACGGTTTTATTATTATTATTATTCTCCATGCACCCCAATATCTCAAAAAGTCACTGTTCAAAAATGTTCTAATTTGGTACATTGATACTACAGGCCAATGGGAACCCCTACATCAAGAATGGCCCACATTCGCCCTTTTGGCGCTATAAGCCACGCCCAAATGTCATATTTTCAAAATAATGGCATTTCCACCCCATTTGTCCAATTCTCCTGAAACTTGGTGTACATGCCTCATTTCCCATTGGGAACAAAATAGCCTTAAGGATCCATAAGGTCCGGCATTTGATGGATTTTCCTGTACACTGAAAATTTGGGAAAACCAACAAAAATCCTCTTCTCTTGAAACATACATCCAATTGACTTGAAATTTGGTACCCATGTGTAGAATTGATGTTTTGCAATTTGTTACTTAGCAAAAATGAATATAATACATGTCTGAAAGGGGTGTATTTATGTAAATCTCCACATTTATTGACATATATGTGTCAATAAATCAAATATCAAATGTCATTTAGACTGATGGTTTTTCAAGCCTAAAATGCTTCAACATGACATCACTCTAAAGTACCATGCAAAATGTAACCATGATATGTCAAAACAGCTGTCAGATTTGGCCTTAGTTGTTTTTTTTTATACCGAAACTGAAAGCAGAAATACTCAATAGCAATCTGAATAGCTAACTTGGCTAAGATGTTGTGCTGGTAAGTGAAGGGTCAGAGGTTCATATCCAGCCACAGCCCTAATTTTTCATTTAGGATTCAGACAAAATAATTTTTTTTTAGGATTCCTCCATCGGGAGGGTTTAACACTACTGAAATTTTTTTAAATGATTTGCCATTTTGAGGAGGAATCCACATTACTGCTTGCAGCTATTATTGGATTATTTTTATGCTGATTTATATGTTTGTTTAGCTTTAAAATGTTGCCACCCATTCACTTAATAATGCTGAAATATAATGCCTTCTTTTGCTATTTCATAGCTTTTAAAGTCCAGTGTGGATTCTTATTTCAGTGTATTACAGTTTTTAGTGTAGAAAGTCTTTAGATCGTTAGTTCTGAACAGCAGTACCACCGCTCTCTAAATACAGAGTACACAATTTACGTAGGGCACCAACCCTGATCGTGGAACACTCGCGGTGTCTGAAACCACTCCCTATCCACAATATAGTCTGAATTCTGAGTGAGTCACTGGTTCCCTACTTTTGTTCACTCATCTTACCCACAATGTAATTTCAAGTGTACATTTAAAGAACACTCGATGATGGTTAATTTCCCTCAATCCACCATGGGGAAGACGTACGAGCTAGGAGTTAACTGCTTTCTTCACTCCTGCAATGTTTTATTTCATGCCGAATATAGTAAATAATTTTTTGACATATCAATACTGGACAAAAATAACAAAAATATACAGAGAGACAAAACATACAGATACATTTAAAAATGTACTCTTTATTTGATCAAATGTGTTTACTCTTTTATATTAACACACAGTATATATTAAAAATCACAAACAGAATGAAGATTTATTGTATTAATCTATTATTTAATAAGTATAACAAATAAGGCCCAAGTATTTAAAAATTTCATAAGTGACGTTTCTGCACCAGCCCCAGAGCTCCGACACTCACGTCTGAATTCACTCATTCCATTCACTTACTGCTGAGATATAGTGCACTAACTGCCATTCACTATATAGGAAATAGTTAATGAGTGAACAATAGTGGACACAGCCACTCTCGTCACCACAATCGTCTCGCGCCCGCACATCTCACACGTGTTGTGCACGCGCAGAAATACTGTCTGTTCGCGCTCCAGTTATTGATCTTGCGAATGGCAGTGATTTACGCTCAATTTGGATGTTTTCATGGATTTATACAGTTAATCCGCCTGAAGTAGCTGCAATAGTTTCCAGTACCACCTCAAGGGTGCGGAGTAAATGCATAAATACTGCTTATGACATGCAATGGACAAAGCACACTGATATATTGCTGCACTATTTTTAAAATGTACACTTAAAAACTGATGTCATAAGAGCCCAGTTACAGAATCACCCTGAAAACGACCATCTCATTACACAGAAAAGCCCGCGTTAGAATTAAAGCCAAAACTTAACTCGACATGCTACCTGTAGTTGGAGCTGTGACTTTAATCTTGAAATATCCACTTGTCATGGTGTTAAATTAAGGCATTGCATGACGAAACTATTATTTTTTCACTGTGTGGAGCAAAGTGTTTCACTTTGAAGAGTTTGATGCTGCTGTACTGATAACTTGAGTGACAGTCTCACTCACGTGGGGGCATCTCAACGTGCGCAGCTGTGAACGTCCGCTCTCGTAAAAGTCCCATTCGATAATCTCTCAATAAACTACACTTTTAAGCCTACTCTCAAAGAAAATTTTCCCCCAAATGTTACTCAAGTAAATGTAATAAGTTACTACCCACCACTGTTTGTAACCAGGCTCTCACAGTGGTTCTTTGTTGTCCTCGAGCCTTTGGAATAGCTTTGTAACCCTTCCTATACTGATGAATTTCAATCACCTTTTTCCTCATCATTTCTAGAATTTCTTTCTACCTTGGCACATTGTGCTACTGGGTGAGACGTTTTAGCTAACTTAATGCTGCTGAAAAAGTTCTATTTGGCTGGGAGTAGTCAGTCCTGGGTGTGTTTAGTCCAGATGAACCACATTATGAATGCAGTTTCAAAGATATGTGGATTTAGAATTAAAGGGCAAATACTTTTTCACACCAGTTGGTATAGGATAATATTTTGCTTCAATAAATAACATTGTAATTTACAAATTGTATATATTTTGCGCTTTTGTTTTATGTTAGATTTTCTTAGAATTTTTGAAACAATTTAGTATGATATACACAAAAACAGAAGAAATCAGGATGGGGGCAAATACTTTTTCAAAGCACTGTATCTCCCGATTAAATGGCATTACCAACAGTAGCACCCATAGAGTCCAGAAACAGGCGCTCTTTCGCCACTATCCTTTTATTTTTGCCCTCATGAGAGAGTGCGTGTTTCCTCGTTAATTTCAAGCAGGAACAAGTGAAACTTGTTCACTTACATCCTACAAACAACCAACTAAATGAATGGAAGGAATTTATAAATAATATAATAATTATTTATACAATATCAAGACACCGTAAAATAATGTATTAATAAATATAATACAAAAATAAAACAGAAATAAGGAACAATAATTTTATTAAAAAATGACAATGAATCAATAATAACAGTTTGTATTCAGTTTGACACATAGCTTCATCTTAATATAGAGAATATTTTGTTAGCCTACACTTGATTTAAAGTCTTTTTTTATAAGACTTTTACCATTTTTAAACTGTTTTTGTCAGCAAAAACTAGGCCAAGTGATATTTGATGTATCGAATCAATTTTCCGGTTTAGTAGGATGACAACACTCGCTGGTCCCCTGTGATTTAATTGTCATCCGAACACATGAGTTTTATCACAAAGGAGCCATGGAAATGTCAATAACATTTCTATTCAACTGGATGCGTGAAATTGAAGACAGAAAAATTAAATTACTGCATAAAAATGAAACATTCAAAAGTAGAAATAATATTCATAATAACAATGATATAATATTAAATGGATGTTTTATTATCATTATTATCAAGCGTTTTATCAGCATGTTGTGATTCAACCATAGCAGCCTTGTGCCACAGGTGATCAGATTTTTTTTCATTAATGTTTTCTTTAATACTGTGAAGCTCTGTTGTGCAGCATTTTTATTTTACCAAAAATAAAATATAATTTTTTTTTGTAAAATGAAACAAAAAACAACATATATATGTTTTTTATTTGAATAAAGCTGTATGTATCAATTTGATTAAACACCATTTGATCATAACATTTAATTAAAACATTTAACATAAAAATAAAACTAAAAGCATGTAATTTGTATCTGTGAGACTTTATCCAGTTCTTTTAATCAATTCAATTTCTGTGTAATTTCATAAAAAATTTAATTTTTACTTACCTGAAAACTTTCAAGCACTACTTGCTTAACTTGCATCATTGTTCTACTGTTTTTACTTGTTCTATTGCTTGTAATTTTTTCCTTGTTCTATGGTTTATTACAGGTCATTATGCTTGAAAAATTACTACAAAAAATGGATGCTTTAAAAGCATAGGCATCAGGACAGCGCTACATTTGTCTGATGTGTTTCATATAATCTGATAAAGGACTTACCTCTTCATTAGGAGGAGGAAATTCAATCTTCCGGTCAATGCGGCCTGGTCGAAGAAGGGCAGAGTCCAGAATATCAATTCGGTTTGTTGCCATGATAACCTGGTATATAAGCATATATACCGTAAACTTACAAGTTCATTAAGGGAAAATCATAAAATAATTTTTTGAAAGCCAAACTAAAACACAAAGTCTTAAAAAGCCCACAAGCATAATATAATCTCTGTCTTTACAGCCAATGAAGTTGACAGCACAAAGGGCACGTTTGCTCACCTTGATGTTCTTGGTGGCCTCGAATCCGTCCAGCTGGTTGAGAAGCTCCAGCATAGTCCTCTGCACCTCACTGTCTCCGCCTGATCCTCCCTCCAGCCGAGACGAGCCGATTGAGTCGATCTCATCCATGAAGATGATGGAGGGGGCATGTTCTCTGGCCATGACGAACAGTTCACGCACCATACGAGCTCCTGGAATGAACAAAGATGAAAATGTTGAATCAATGATGACTTAGACACTACAGCTTCATTTTCTGTAAAGCTGTGCTGTGAAAAGCACTATACAAACAAAAAAAAATCTTGGGACTCATTCAATAACCCTGATTGCAAAATTATATTGTTTTATATAAGAAAAACAAAGCTGAATATGGCCAATCTTTTGAGACAGTTCACCCAAAAAGGAAAATTCTGTCATCACATGACAACCATCAAAAATGTCACGAAGCATCTTCATGTGTTATATTATTCATCCTGTACCTCTCCCTGTCTGTAGTCCCCACATGCTTCAAAACGTCAACCATTTTGCCTGTACCGAAGCAAGCCAAAATCACTTGCCTAAATGACTGGCATCCTGTTGCTCTGACCCCCATCATTAGCAAATGCATTGAGAGGTTAATCAGAGATCACATCTGCTCTGTGCTGCCCACCTCTTTGGACCCATTGCAGTTTGCCTACCGCAACAACCGCTCCACTGATGATGCCATTGCATCTACAATACACAATACTCTCCCACCTGGAAAAAAAGGAACAGATATGTGCGAATGCTGTTTGTAGACTACAGCTTAGCATTCAACACCATAGTGCCCTCCAAGCTTGATGAGAAACTCCGGGCTCTGGGCTTGGATTTCCTGTCATGCAGACGTCAGGTGGTTAGAATGGGCAGCAACATCTCCTCATCACTGACCCTCAACACTGGAGCCCCGCAGGGCAGTATTCTCAGCACACTCCTGTATTCCCTTTACACACATGACTGTGTGGCGACACATAGCTCCAATGCCATCATAAAGTTTGCTACCGATACGACGGTGGTAGGTCTGATCACTGAAAATGATGAAACAGCCTACAGAGAGGAGGTGCACACTCTGTGACATGCTGGTGTCAGGAGCACAACCTCTCCCTCAACGTCAGTAAGACCAAGGAGCTTGTAGTGGACTACAGGAGGAAAGACAGAGAACACAGCCCCATCACCATTAATGGAGCACCGGTGGAGAGTCAGCAGTTTCAAGTTCCTCGGTGTCCACATTACTGAGGAACTCACATGGTCACTCCACAATGAGGCCGTTGTGAAGAAGGCTCACCAGCGCATCTTCTTCCTGAGACGGCTGAGGAAGTTTGGAATGAACCACCACATCCTCACACGGTTCAACACCAGTACTGTAGAGAGCATCCTGACTGGCTGTATCACCGCCTGGTACGGCAATAGCACCACCCACAACCGCAAAGACCTGCAAAGGGTGGTGCAAACTGCCAGAAACATCATCAGAGGTGAGCTTCCCTTCCTCCAGTACATGTATAACAGGCGGTGTGTGAAAAAAGCTTGGAGGATCATCAGAGACTTCAGCCACCCGAGTCATGGTCTGCTCTCACTGCTTCCATCAGGCAGGCGGTATCGCAGAATCAGGACCCGCACCAGCCGACTACATGACAGCTTCTTCCCCCAAGCAATCAGACTTCTGAACACATGATCTCTCACGATCAACAATCAGCACTGCACTTTATGAATCTTATTATCGGTCATAATTATATTCTCCACAATATAACAACTGCATATATATTTTTAATATACTCTTATTAGATTCCTCCGGTAGGAGGAAATCTATTGTAATTGACGGTATTATTAGATTCCTCTGGTAGGAGGAAATCTATTGTAATTGACAGTATTATTATTAGATTCCACCTGTAGGAGGAAATCTATTGTAATTGACAGTATAATCATCATTATTATTATTAGTAGTAGATTCCTCCGGTAGGAGGAAATCTATTGTAATTAGATTCCTCTGGTAGGAGGAAATCTATTGTAATTGACGGTATTATTATTATTATTATTATTATTACTACATTCCTCCGGTAGGAGGAAATCTATTGTAATTGACGGTATTATTAGATTCCTCCAGGAGGAGGAAATCTATTGTAATTAACGGTATTATTATTATTAGATTCCTCCGGTAGGAGGGAATCTATTGTAATTGACAGTATTATTATTATTATTATTATTATTAGATTCCTCCGATAGGAGGGAATCTATTGTTATTGACAGTTTATTAGATTCCTCTGGTAGGAGGGAATCTATTGTAATTGACAGTATTATTATTATTAGATTCCTCCGGTAGGAGGGAATCTATTGTTATTGACAGTTTTATTATTAGATTCCTCCGATAGGAGGGAATCTATTGTAATTGACAGTATTATTATTATTAGATTCCTCCAGTAGGAGGGAATCTATTGTTATTGACAGTTTTATTATTAGATTCCTCCGATAGGAGGGAATCTATTGTAATTGACAGTATTATTAGATTCCTACGGTAGGAGGGAATCTATTGTTATTGACAGTTTTATTATTAGATTCCTCCGATAGGAGGGAATCTATTGTAATTGACAGTATTATTATTAGATTCCTCCGATAGGAGGGAATCTATTGTAATTGACAGTTTTATTATTAGATTCCTCCGATAGTAGGGAATCTATTGTAATTGACGGTTTTATTATTATTAGATTCCTCCGATAGGAGGGAATCTATTGTAATTGACAGTTTTATTATTATTATTATTATTATTATTATTATTCTCCTTGATCCCCAATATCTCAGTCACTTGTCAATTTTTTTTTTTAAATTGGCACACTGATACTCCATGCCAACAGGTACCCCCAAACCAAGAATGGCCCACATTCGCACATAGGTGGCGCTACAGGCCACGCCCAAAAAAAATTATTTTCTAAGTGATGGCATTTCTACGCCATTTGTCCAATTATACTGAAACTTGGTGTACATGCCTCATTTCTCATGGGGAACAAAAAAGCCTCAAGGACCCATAACTTCCGCCATGATGGATTTTCCTGTACAGTGAAAATTTGTGAAAACCTACAAAACTCTTCTTCTCCTGAACCGTAGCTCCAATTGTAGAATTGATGTCTTTGAAAACTTTACTTAGCAAAAATGAATACAATATAAAATGGCTGAAAGGGGCGTGTTTATAAAAATGTCCACATTTAATCAATATATGTGTCAATAAATCAAATGTAATTTTGCCTGAGGGTTTTTCAAACCTAATATTCTTCAAGATAACATCCCTTTGAAGTACTGTGCAAAGAATTGCCCACATTCGCCCTTAGCGGTTCGCTACAGGCCACGCCTAAATGTCACATTTTCAAAATGATGGCATTTTCACCCCAATTTTCCAAATATTCTAAAACTTGGTATACTTGCCTCATTTCTCATTGGGAACAAAAAAGCCTCAAAGACCCATAAGGTTCTGCGTGATGGATTGTCCTGTACAGTGAAAATTTGGGGAAACATTCAAAACTCGTCTTCTCTTGAACCGTAGATCCAATTGACTTGATATTTGGTACCCATGTGTAGAATTGATCTTTCAATTTGTAACTTAGCAAAAATGACTACAATACAAAATGGCTGAAAGGTGCGTGTTTATGTAAATGACCACATTGCCTCAATATATTAGTGTCAATAAACCAAATGTAATTTTGACTGATGGTTTTTCAAACCTAACATGCTTCAAGATGACATACTATGTTGGCTTGAGAAAGCCAACATATTGTTATGTTACATACATTTATTATTATTATTATTATTATTAATAATACTATTTTTGTATTTTTCTGAGACTAAAATTTCAACAACCTTACCTCCAAGAGCTTTAATGCTATAAGCACCCAACTTGCCACAGACCTGGGGACTGTTCTGAAGTTTGCTGGTATGTCTTTTTTTACATGATGAGACTTAAGCTTTTTATATAAATGACGATCAAAAAGGTAAAAAATCCCATTGATTTACAATGGCTGAGCAAAAATGCCCCCTCTACTGGATTAATACGGTCTACAAGTAAAATCCTATTCACTTACATTGGCTGCCTCTGCTGGAATAACTCTGTCTACCAAATGCACGTCTACTGTAGAAATCTCTCTAATGAAGCAATTCTGTCTACTAGTGTGTGGAGCTCCAGACTTAGAAGCCAGAAGAATTTTGCTTGCGTCTGCACAAAGGTATGTCAATTGTGTGTGTTTAATGCTTGACATTTGGAACATTCAAGCGATTTTATACTATTCATCTCAACAAATGGCAAAACAACTCAAATAAATGTTTGCGAGCAGTTTGTGTGACACAGCGAGCCGCGTCGTGTCTAACACACACACCCCGATGAGAGATCGCTTTCGCTTCTTGCGTTTGAACGGACAATTTCATACAACAAAATGTCAAAATACATGATATATTGGGGAGTCTGTTTTGTCTCAAGTGAACATTAACAGTTGATAAAGAATCTAAATCTAGTATCAACACTTCAGAGAATGATGTTTTATCAGGGTTGTCTCTGACAACAAGCGATCCGCAAGGCGATCTCATTTTTACTCGCATTTTCACGGAGATTTGACGGTTGTATGTGTATGTATGTGAACATTCACGCGATTTTACACCATTCACGCAGTCTGTATTTTACCCAAACAAATGAGGGTGTGAGAGACGAAACTGATGTTGCTCAGCTTCACTTGACAGTGCGGGAAGATTCACGGAAGATCCATTGAGAACAGATAAACTATACTAATAGCTGAATGTGCTTCAAGCTCAACATCATTACAAGTTTAATACTGACTGCAGTCTCACAATCTCAATCAATTAATCTCTGAAATGAATACAGATGTAACAGCACGTCACAGTACGAAAATAATGAGACTTCACACTTCTCAAAAGATTAAACTCAATGAAACAAACTGCATAGACTGTGCCTTGAATGTCATGTCACGCGATAACCCCCTCTTAAAGAGACAGTAACAATTGAGCTTTCGTCCTAAACATTGGCATTCCAAGTAAATAAAAAGTAGAAATGGTATTATTTTTAGTTTTTTATTTCACTCTTACGTTGTAAAATGCCACGTTTTTGAATGGCATGTAAAATGTAAAAACAATCACTCAATCTCCATTGTTTCACTGGATCTGTTGCTATTTTAATGATCTAAAATACAAAGCACTGACCATTTAAAGTGTGAGCCTGTACATCTTGAAAGATTTAGAAACCATCACAGCTATACAGTGTTATTATGTGCCTAGATAGTCTATCAAATAAACTTAGTTTACCCCCAAAATTTCTCTCATCATTTACTCACCCTCATGCCATCCCAGATGTGTATTATTTTCTTTCTTCTGCTGAACACAAATTAAGCTTTTTAGAAGAATATCTCAACCCTGTTGAACTCAGAAGGTACAAAAATCACATAAATGCAACATAAAAGTAATCCATACCCCTCCAGTGGTTTAATCCATGCCTTCAGAAGTGATATTATAGGTGTGGGTGAGAAACAGATCTCTCTCTCTCTCTCTCTATATATATATATATATATATATATATATATATATATATATCCCTGCCCAGTAGGGGTGATGTGCTTATGTAAATCACAAAAAAACAGAAAAATAACTCTTAAGAGAGAAGAGCGCTTATGAAATTCACAGTAGAGATTTATAGTAAAAAATTACTTAATTATTGATCTGTTTCTCACCACTTCTCATTTACTTACATTGAATGGACCAACAGAGCGGAGATATTCTTCTAAACATCTTCATTCAATTTCTGCAGAAGAAAGTCATACACATCTGGGACTGCATGAGGGTGAGGAAATGATCAAATATACATTTAACATGCACTTATTTTTACAAAACATACAATGAAGTCTTAGGACAAAATGAAAATCTTAGTGAATGCCGTATGTGCTATAATGACATGGAGAGCTTAAATCATTTTCAAGTTATTGCATTTAATTAATATTTTTGCTGTGATCTTGTTTTATTGTTATCATCGAGTTCCAGTCTTTGTTCAAGGTTCGGTCTTTCTCAAGCCAACATCAAAGTTTGACTTGACAAACTTTTTTTTCTAGTTCTGAAGTACTATGCAAAGAATGGCTCATATTTGCCCATAGGGGGGCGATACAGGCCACGCCCAAAAATCCCATTTTCAAAATGATTTCATTTCTACCCCATTTGTCCAATTCGTCAGAAACATTGCCTCATTTCTCATGGGGAACAAAAAGCCTCAAAGATCCATAATTTCCAACATGATAGTTCCCTTTACAAAAAAACTTAACTATGATGCTGCGCTTTGCTAAGCGCTATGGGAACGATCCTAGTTGTGACCGAGCTGTGAATGTGTGTGTGTGTAACACGTCAATGAACATTGACCGGAATTTATAGCCTCGGCTGAGGTAGTCATTAGACGCACCTGTGGCTAGGCTATAAATGGATGCGTCACCAGGTGTCGTCAGATCCTCTTTTTTCAGAGCGATTCTGTGTGTGTTTTACAAACCCTGTCAAAACTTTCTTTCCTCTGCTAGGAATTAGAATTTGTGAGGCAGTGTGCAGTGAAACTTTTCTCCTTTCTCTTCTGTCTTGAAAATATATATATTTTTAAAAGAAAGAGAGAATGACTGAAAGGTGTAAACGATGCGTGTTCCCCTGTTCTCACTCTATAGCTGAAGAGGACACGCATCAGTTTTGCTCTGTTTTTTGGGGGGGAAGAGCATGCTGCTCTCGCGTTGCAGCAGTGCGGGTGCGAGCGCTGTGATTTGCTTTCAGGCAAAGTGCTTCGCGCTCACCTCGCTTGCTTCCGGGAGTCAGCGCCCACATTTCATTCGTAGGGCTCTCACATGGATCTGGCTGAGGAGCGAGAGACAGGTTCGTCCCTTTCCCTTGCTCTCTCCCCAGACCCAGCTGGTCCTTCCCGTGATCTCAAAGCGCGCTTCGGCGCCTCTTCGGTAGACTTCTGACTCTCAAGATGGTTTTTCTTATGGCAATTACGTCTCTAAGGAGACTTGGGTACCTACAGACTGTCTCTTTTTGCCGGCCTGTTTAGAGTTTTCCCCAGCTATGACCAAAAGCATTCTTTGCACCCTCACCCTAAATACCTGCCCAAGGTGCATTTCATGACCCTTGGCCGATTATTTTCTAAGCCTTCTGCTCCCTGCCATTTGTAAAGTCTTAGCTGCTGGAGCAGCTAAGACTTCTCAAACTTTGTCCAGTCTGTACCTTTCAGACTTATGTCCACCGCTTTTGCTAGTGGTGTAAAGTCAGGGCAGCAATTCTTCACTTGGAAGCCATGACCGAGGGGCGGTCACCTCCTGGAAGACTATGTCACTTTGGGTGAGGGACATTATTGCCTGGGCCTACGAGGCACACGGTCAAGCTACGCCAGTAGGTTTTAGGGTGCACTCTACCAGAGGTCTCTCCTCCTCTAAAGCCTTGGCTAGAGGTCTCCATCTGCAGCAAGTTTGTGATGTGGCAGGCTGGTCCTCTCCGCACACATTCATCTGGTTTTATGGTCATGTTACTAGATGTTCATGCTACCCCGGGCTCTTATGCCCTTGGGTCGACATCTACGCTCATGTCTAAGCAAGTTTGTGATGCGGCAGGCTGGTCCTCTCTGCAAACTTCACAACCGTAGGGGTCCGGACAGCCCTAGTGCGGCAGCGTGGGTATTGCATTCCCATAGCGCTTAGCAAAGCACAGCATCATAGTGAAGCTTCTTTGCCGCACTGGGACGTCCCCGGACTGCTCTTCAAAAAGAAGTATCTGACGACACCTGGTGATGCATCCATTTATAGCCTGGCCACAGGTGCGTCTAATGACTAAATCAGCCAAGGCTATAAATTCCGGTCAATGTTCATTGACGTGTTACACACATAATCACAGCTCGGTCACAACTAGGATCGTTCCCAATGCGCTTAGCAAAGGGCAGCATCTCGTTCCGCTTTTTTCATGGAACAAGGGTTAAACATGTAACCCAAGACGATTTTCCTGTACAGTGGAAATTTGGGAAAATCTGCTCTTAAGAAAATCTAAAAATCTTCTTCTCCAAAACCATAGCTCCAATTGACTTGAAATTTGGTACCCATTTGTAGAATTGATGTCTTTCAATTTGTTACTTAGCAAAAATGAATACAACACAAAATGGCTGAAAAGGGCACATTTATGTAAATTACTAAATTGCCTCAATATATATGCGTCAATAAATCAAATGTCATTTTGACTGATGGTTTTTCAAACCTAACATTGTTCAAGATGACATCACTCTGAAGTACTGTGCAAATGGCCCACATTCGCCCTTAGGGGGCACTACAGGCCATGCCCAAAAGTCCCATTTTCAGGTCAAAAATGTTCTAATTTTGTACATTGATACTACAGGCCAACGGTAACCCCTAAACCAATAATGGCCAACATTTGCCCTTAGGGGGCGCTACTGGCCATGCCGAAAAGAGCTATTTTCTGGTCAAAAATGTTCTAATTGGGTAAACCATAGCTCCAGTTGACTTGAAATTTGGTACCCATGTGTAGAATTGATGTCTTTCAATTTGTTTCTTAGCAAAAATGAATACAACACAAAATGGCTGAAAGGGGCGTTTTATGTAAATGTCTAAATTGCCTCAATATATGTGTCAATATATCAAATGTCATTTTGACTGATGGTTTTTCAAACCTAACATTTTTCAAGATGACATCATTCTGAAGTACTGTGCAAAGAATTGCCCACATTCGCCCTTAGGGGGCGCTACAGGCCATGTCCAAATATCCCATTTTCATGTCAAAATGTTTCTAATTTTGTACTGTAGGGCCTTGCCCCACTGAAAATGGCAGCAGAGACAGCATGGCCCTTTGTTCTATGATCAAAGGTGAGACATTGAACTCGGTTTCCCAGAATGCTTCACAGCCGGACGGAAGTCTAGCCCATGGACTCAATCTCAAACGTCATTGGTCAAAAGCGGCCAATGACCGATGACGTCATTTTAATAAAACTAATGCTCAGATTTGATTTCGCTCTCTCTGCTTACAGCCTCGCTGCCTACAACTGCACGAGCTGCGCTCTAAAGATACGCATTTACACAAAGGAATTTCCCTCCTTCTGGATAAAGAGAGACTACGTTTTTCTAACCTCACCATTTGGCCATGGTAGAGTAAGATTAACTTAGCTTTGTTCCAGTCGTGTAGTATTACAACCGGTTCATTTCATTTTCACTGTGAGACAACAGTGAATTTGTTTAGAAAACGGAAAAGGCAACCAGCTTCCCTTCTCAATCGTTTTCTATCAACGTTGACTACCTCCTTGCATTTTCTCTCCATCACCGGACCAGAGAAATAACGCAGAGACGCGTCTTTTCGCTGATGAGCGTAAGACAAAGGACCGAATCCAGATCGTTTTCTCTTGACAACTCAATGCAACAGGAATTCAAACGGACAACTCTGCAGAAATCACACAGGATTTCCCAAGTAAGGCTTGATATCTGGGCAGATTTAGTTTAGAAACTGTGACTTTTCTTATAAAACTAAATCCTATATACACTCACCTAAAGGATTATTAGGAACACCATACTAATACTGTGTTTGACCCCCTTTCGCCTTCAGAACTGCCTTAATTCTACGTGGCATTGATTCAACAAGGTGCTGAAAGCATTCTTTAGAAATGTTGGCCCATATTGATAGGATAGCATCTTGCAGTTGATGGAGATTTGTGGGATGCACATCCAGGGCACGAAGCTCCCGTTCCACCACATCCCAAAGATGCTCTATTGGGTTGAGATCTGGTGACTGTGGGGGCCATTTTAGTACAGTGAACTCATTGTCATGTTCAAGAAACCAATTTGAAATTATTCGAGCTTTGTGACATGGTGCATTATCCTGCTGGAAGTAGCCATCAGAGGATGGGTACATGGTGGCCATAAAGGGATGGACATGGTCAGAAACAATGCTCAGGTAGGCCGTGGCATTTAAACGATGCCCAATTGGCACTAAGGGGCCTAAAGTGTGCCAAGAAAACATCCCCCACACCATTACACCACCACCACCACCAGCCTGCACAGTGGTAACAAGGCATGATGGATCCATGTTCTCATTCTGTTTACGCCAAATTCTGACTCTACCATCTGAATGTCTCAACAGAAATCGAGACTCATCAGACCAGGCAACATTTTTCCAGTCTTCAACTGTCCAATTTTGGTGAGCTCTTGCAAATTGTAGCCTCTTTTTCCTATTTGTAGTGGAGATGAGTGGTACCCGGTGGGGTCTTCTGCTGTTGTAGCCCATCCGCCTCAAGGTTGTGCATGTTGTGGCTTCACAAATGCTTTGCTGCATACCTCGGTTGTAACGAGTGGTTATTTCAGTCAAAGTTGTTCTTCTATCAGCTTGAATCAGTCGGCCCATTCTCCTCTGACCTCTAGCATCAACAAGGCATTTTCGCCCACAGGACTGCCGCATACTGGATGTTTTTCCCTTTTCACACCATTCTTTGTAAACCCTAGAAATGGTTGTGCGTGAAAATCCCAGTAACTGAGCAGATTGTGAAATACTCAGACCGGCCCGTCTGGCACCAACAACCATGCCACGCTCAAAATTGCTTAAATCACCTTTCTTTCCCATTCTGACATTCAGTTTGGAGTTCAGGAGATTGTCTTGACCAGGACCACACCCCTAAATGCATTGAAGCAACTGCCATGTGATTGGTTGATTAGATAATTGCATTAATGAGAAATTGAACAGGTGTTCCTAATAATCCTTTAGGTGAGTGTATATGATTGCTGAATGTTTGATGTTTTTGTTTACATTCGTATGTTAAACTACGATCGCTGATTGCTGTTTTTGATTCATGAGATCGTCATTTTTGGGTGAAATGTTATTTGATTGAGTGATCTGAACTAACGATTCAATCGTGCTGTTACCAGCGTGTATCCTCTGTTAAATTGCATGAGTCCCTGTTTGTTCGCTCTCTCTCACACTCACTAAAATTCACAGAGCGAGCAGCACCACGGTTTATGTTCGAATCAGGCTGGTGTTTTCCAAATTCTCCCGCCTGTTTCGTTCAGTTTCTTTGCGTGTCTGCTCATTACCACCCACACGTGGTATAAGCTCTATTGTTCTGGATCTGATCCAGCCATCTTTTTTTCCCCTACACCTTCAAATATTCATTGGCTCCGCCCTTTTCGATCTAATCCTCCATTTGGAGACTAGTTTCCATTTTGAATTCAGTTCGCCATTTTGGAACCTAGTTCTCAACTTTGGAACTGATCCTCCATTTTGAAACTGGCTCCACACGTGGAGTTTAGTCTGCCATTTTGTGTCTTTGTTCCCGAACCTAGACACACACACATACATACATACACTAACACATAGCTCCACAATTTATTTAGGATTTCCAATTTATGTTTTTGTATTAAATTCATCTAGAATTGGCAGTGTTCATTGCTGTTTGATTATAAAAAATCTTTATTATATATTGTTATATTATAAGTAGTTGTTTGTTTGAATATTGTGTTGAAGCCAGCCTCTGCCACGAAAAGAACTCCCGTATTACTTCAGTATTGTTAAATTGTTGTTGTTAGAAGCCAGCTGTAACCGGATTACTATTGGATTCACATGGCAACAATTTGACAAGCTGCTTCCCTTTTTGATTATTTTAATTATTAATCAAATCTTCAGGGTAGAATTTTGAGACTGTATCAGTCACCTACTATAAATTTTCTCTTGTAAAAGAGTGGTGCCCCAAGGATAGAATTTAACGAATTAAATTCTATTATTTAATTTAATTATTCATTAATAATTAATAAACATTAATGAGTAATTATACCTGATAGTAAAACTGATCTAAACAACCTGTGCACCCTACAGTACATTGACGCTACAGGCCATCGGTAACCCCTAAACCAATAATGGTTCAACATCATCACAAGTTTAATACTGACTGCAGTCTCACAATCTCAATCATTTCATCTCTGAAATGAATACAGATGCAACAGTACGAAAATAATGAGACTTCACAGTTCTTAAAAGATTAAACTCAATGAAACAAACTGCACAGACTGTGCCTTGAATGTTGTATCATGAGATAAAACCCTCTTAAAGAGACAGTAACAATTTATCTTTCGTCCTGAACATTGACATTTCAAGTAAATGAAAATTACAAATGGTATATTTGGTACACATGTGTGGAATTGATGACTTTGAAAACGTTACGTAGCAAAAGTTAATACGCTACAAAATGGCTGAAAGGGGCGTGTTTATGTAAATGTCCACATTTTATCAATATATGTGCAATAAAATGTCATTTAGACTGATGATTTTTCAAACCTAACATGCTTCAAGATGACATCACTCTGAAGTACTGCGCAAAGAATGGCCCACAATCGCCCTTTGGGGGCGCTACAGGCCATGCCCAAAAGTCAAATTTTCTGTTCAAAAATGTTCTAATTTGGTACATTGATACATAGGCCAACAGGAACCCACAAACCAAGAATGGCCCACATTCACCCTTAGGGGGCGCTACAAGCCATGCCCAAATGTCCTATTTTCAAAGTGATGGCATTTCCAACCCATTTATTAATATCTTCTGAAACTTAATGTACATACCTCATTTCTCATTGGGAACAAAAAAGCCTCAAGGATCCATAAGGTCCGGAATGATGGATTTTCATGTACACTAAAAATGTTTCGTTTAGGATTCAGACAAAAAGACATGTTTTTTTGGATTCCACCATTGGGAGAGTTTAACACCAACCCTCTACTGATCAATTTTAAATGATTTGCCATTTTGAGGAGGAATCGCATTGCTGCTTGCAGCTATATATATTTTTTTTTTTATTGTATGTGTATTCTATATTGTGTGTATTGTTTACAATACATTGTATAATAGGATTGTGTTGTGTAAGTATATGCACATTTGATATGTAAATTGTGTTGTGTAAATATTTTGTTTATTGTAACTGGTATATGTCTCATCACTGTCATGACTGCTATGTTGCTCGGAAATGCACACAAGACTTTCACCTACTGTTGCACTTGTGTACATGGTAGTGTGACAATAAAGTGATTTGATTGATTTTGATTTGAAACAGCATACACTCACTGAGCATTTTATTAGTGCCTGACGTGATGATTTGCTCAAGGTTCGACGTGTTGTGCATTCTGAGATGCTATTTTGCTCACTACAACTGCGCAGAGTTACCGTAGCTTTTCTGTCAGCTCGATCCAGTCTGCCAATTTTCTGTTAACCTCTCTCAACAACGAGTTTCCGTCCACTCACTGGATGTTTTTTGCTTTTGTCACTATTCCGAGTAAACTCTAGAGACTGTTATGTGTGAAAATCCTAGGAGATCAGCAGTAATAGAAATACTCAAACTAGCCTGCCTGACACCAACAATCATGTTACAGTCGAAATCACTGAGATTTGTGAAAATTTGTGAAAATTAACTGTAATTCCTGACCCATATATGTATGATTTTTTTAAAGTGCACTGCGGCCACACGATTGGCTGACTAGATAATCGCTTGAATATGTAGGTGTACAGTAAAGTTGTCAGTAAGTGTAAATTACCTTCTCCAATAAATTTCTGCACCAGCTCTGATCCAGACACTCTGATGAAGGTGCAGTCGGTATGGTGGGCCACGGCTCTAGCTAACAGGGTCTTTCCTGTGCCAGGAGGTCCATACAGCAGCACACCCTGCACAGGAACAAACATGCAGGTTACACAATATGAACCAGATCTGCTGAGTAACATACCTAATATTTATAAGGCTTAATATTTGAAAACATGACAGATTAAATTGATAAGAAGTCCTATGCCATCTACCAGCTATGCCAACATCCAGTTCTATCAGTCACCTTAGGTTGTGCAATTCCAAGAGCCTCGAAGAGTTCAGGGTGTTTGACTGGCAATTCGATGACTTCCTTGATCTCTTTAATTTGTTTGTCCAGTCCTCCAATCATCTCATATGTGGAATCGGGCACTTTCTCCACCATCATCAGCGAGACAAGTGGATCCACTTTGTTTGGGAGGATCTTGTGCAATGTGTAACTGTCATTACGAAGTGCTACGCGACAATTTGGAGTTACCTGGTAGAAAGCAGGATTTAGGTCACCATTCATAAATTAAATATAGCTGCAAGCAGCAATTATCTGGGCCAAGCACAGGAATGCCAAAAATGAGTGAAAATTGAATTTTTGTGAAGCTTTTAGGCAAACTGCTCGAAAAGCAATTTAATAGAATCACATGTAATGTAATAGACATTGTTCTTGGCATCAGACAGAGTCTATCAATGACAATAGACAAAATTATCAATAGTTATTAGCATTTTTAGAAACATCATGATTTGATTACAAAATAAGTCATGATGCAGCATGATACATCTTATCGTATTTCAATTATTTTATCAAAAATACACACTCAGATAGATGTGAACTATTTTTTCATTTCATAATACAATTAATAAAACATTTAAATACAATAAATTTAAATGAAGTACATTCCTTACAAAATGTTGCAAATTTTTCTTTAGTTGTCATAGGAACAATCAGACAGTGCTAGTTTAGCCTATTAACCTTTTAAACATCCTGCAATATTTGCCAAAAACGCCTAAAAAAGGCCTACCCAAATTAAAATGCATGCTGTTCTTGAACCCTTTGGAGTATATGCATGCTTTTGGTCTCTTTTGAAAGGGGAGACTTTGAGGTTTGTTCCTGAATAGTCAGAATCACTGTAAGTCTTACTTGTATTGAGTAATAGAACTTTGAACACACTCAAAAAGGGGAAATAAACTCCGCCTACATTTTTTTTTTGTAAAAAGATGCCTGCAGATAACTACAGCTGGGAGGACTTAGCTGGAAAACACAATTAGATCACAGCATGAAGCCTTACCAAACCCAATATAAAATTTGATAACAATACATTAGAAAATGAGTGTTTTACACATGTTTATCCAAGTGTATGTATAGGCTTCAAGGATATTGATACCTGGCCACACCTCTAAAATGCACCGACTGGCTAAAATGACCTGTCCATCTAAAGTCCAGGGGTCAGCGGACATTTTGACATAAAAATATCAGTAATGTTTACATGTTCAAGGTAGCTTCATCAAAGAATACAAAATTGTGTCAGCTCTGTCGGTTAGCTCGAAATGCTACGTCTATACTACGTGGGTGTTTATTGATATATAAATGTGTTATGGACCAAAAACTTTGTTGAATTGGATTGTATGGACCCTTTACAGTGTAACTAAACCATTTTTGATGGAATGAAGTGGATCAGTAGAGTAAGATGAGCATTATAAGTGAGTTTCTACCATTTTGGATTCGTTTATTTTGCTGTAAGTGGTCTGAGAAATACACCGATTGTACCCGCTGTGTTAAGTGTATATTAAAATGGTTTACATCGTTCGAATCACAAGAGTCTCAGCTTTCCAACGATGTAAGATATGTGTATCTTTTAATTTTTGAGTTTTTGCATTTCGTGAAGTTATTGCGCAATAGTCGACCGGGCCCGCAGACGACCCGTCGGGCTGTTGCATCATCCCATATATGCTTTTTTTATTTTTTAGAAGTCAGAAATGTACATACACTTAGGCTGAAATCATTAAAACTAATTTTTTTAACACTTTAAACACATTTCATATTAGCAAACTACAGTTTTGGCAAGTTGTTTAGGACATCTACTTTGTGTATGACACAAGTAATTTTTCCAACAATTATTTACAGACAGTTGTCAGAAGTTTACATACACCAAATTAACTCTGCCTTTATGCAGCTTGGAAAATTCCAGAAAAGGATGTCAAGCCTGTAGGCAATTAGCTTCTGATAGGCTAATTGGATAATTGGAGTCAAGTGGAGGTGTACTTGTGGATGTATTTAAGACCTACCTTCAAACTCAGTGCCTCTTTGCTTGACATCATGGGAAAATCTAAACAAATCAGCCAAGACCTCAGAAAGAAATTGTGGACCTCCACAAGTCTGGTTCATCCTTGGGAGCAATTTCCAAATGCCTGACGGTACCACGTTCATCTGTACAAACAATAGTACGCAAGTATAAACACCATGGGACCACACAGCCATCATACCACTCAGGAAAGAGATGCATTCTGTGTCCTAGATATTAATGTATTTTGGTGCAAAAAGTGCGAAACAATCCAAGAACAACAGCAAAGGACCTTGTGAAGATGCTGGAGGAAACAGGTTGACAAGTATCTATATCCACAGTAAAATTAGTCCTATATCGATATAACCTGAAAGGCTACTCAGCTAGGAAGAAGCCACTGCTCCAAAACCGCCATAAAAAAGCCAGACTACAGTTTGTAAGTTCACATGGAGACAAACATCTTACTTTTTGGCGAAATGTCCTCTGATCTGACGAAACAAAAATGTAATTGTTTGGTCAAAATTACCATCGTTATGTTTGGAGGAAAAAAGGGTGAGGCTTGCAAGCCTAAGAACACCATCCTAACCATGAAGCATGGGGTGGAAGCATCAGGTTCTGGGGTGCTTTGCTGCAAGAGGGAGTGGTGCACTTCACAAAATAGATAGCATCATGAGGAAGGAAAATTATGTGGATATATTGAAGCAAAATCTCAAGAATCAGCCAAGAAGTTAAAGCTTGGTCACAAATTGGTCTTCCAAATGGAAAATGACCCCAAGCATAACTCCAAAGTTGTGCCAAAATGGTTTAAGGACAACAAAGTCAAGGAGTGGCCATCACAAAGCCCAGACCTCAATCCGACAGAGAATTTGTGGGTAGAACTGAAAAAGCATGTGTGAGAAAGGAGGCCTACAAACCTGACTTCGTAACACCAGATCTGTCTGGAGGAATGAGCCAAATTCCAGCACCTTATTGTGAGAAGCATGTGGAACACTACCCAATTTTTTTTACTGAAGTTAAACAATTTAAAGGCAATGCTAACAAATACTAACAAAGTGTATGTAATCTTCTGACCAACTTGGAATGTGATGAAAGAAATAAAAGCTGATGTAAATCATTCTCTCTACTATTATTCTGACATTTCACATTCTTAAAATAGTGATCCTAACTGACCTAAGACAGGGAATGTTTTCTATGAAGAAATGTCAGGAATTGTGAAAAACTGTGTTTAAATGTATTTGGCTAAGGTGTATGCACACTTCTGACTTCAACTGTATATTTATGCAACAGTGCTCTTTACTCATCTCACTAGCCTAAAAAACACACATTATATATTCCTAAAAAATAATCAACACCACAGAAAGAACATAATGAAACAGTTATACTAAATAAGGTAAATAAAAGCTTTAACAACGTTCAATAGATTAATCTTTAGCATTGACAGCTGAATGCTGAAGGGTCCAGAAAGGAAACTATTTTAAATATATTTGTAGATTAGCAACAGCGCCTCCTACTGTACAGGGGTGAAATAGTTTTTATTTTCTTTTTTTACTGCATCTGTGTGAATGGAAGCTTCATTTTCGGTAGACAAATCGGCATCTCAGTGAGGACGGAAGGCCAAAACGTAGCAAAATTAATGCATTTTCAAATGAAAATGTATTTGTGTGGACATAGCCTAAGTGTGCATAATTTGTTTCCCTTATCCATTTGTGTGAGCAGAAGCGAGCACATATATTTTTAAATAAGTGTTGCATTGGTATTTCAGGCTTGCTAAGTCTGAAGTCCTGTGTTACGCACAGAATAATATAATGTTTTAGTGATTTTTTTGTAGATTTTTTATTTAAAGCTTTTTGTTGTTTTTAAAGCTTTTTTTAAGTGTAAGCTTAAAGTAATGCTTTCAAGTTATTTTAATATGGAACATTTAGAAAATTTCAATTTGGGCAAATTAGCTCAGAAAAGGTGACTTGAGCTGAAAGGGGAGTAGTCGGCATCCCTGCTAGACACAAAATTATTTTTGCATCGGATTACTCTCCTCCAAATGATTCAAATGGACCTCTTACATTAGAACTCCGCCCAATACAGTAGTCACAATCTTAGATTATGACATAATTCTTTCGGTATTATTCCTTCAAATTTTGTTTGATTTGCCTAAACAATCTCCAGACTGAGCCACACGGAATGATTTAAACAGAAATGTTATTTTAGCCTTTCTTTAAAAGTAACGGCAAAGCAAAATTTTTTGTGATTAACATTTTTTTATTGATTCATATTAAACAGATAAAAGCAAAACATATACAAACAGAATCAATACTTAACCCCTTTTATTAACCCCCCCCCCCCGCCTCCCAATCCCACCCACAAGAACACCCCAGTAGTCCCACATGATTAGACACACAAAAACAAATACAAAAATTTAATAAAAAGGACAAAAAAAAAATGTCAACAAGCAAATACATAAATAAAATATAATGATCACACACATAACAACTACGCCTCTTTCTCCACTGTCCCGCACCGAGAGCCCTCGAAAAACACCAGATCTTTGCCAAATTTACCAGGCTTCTAGATAACCCTTCTTCAAAAGCTGCCAACCTCCCCATCTCCGCACACCACTCCGGAAATGATGGCGCTCCGTCCGACTTTCAACCCTTTAAAATAATTTATCTGCCAATAATAATGCTTGTCAGAACCCAATTTTTTTATATATATTTCCCCAAAATTTATGACCGGCCCATTGCCCAAAATACAAAGTCTGGGCAACGTAAAATTTGAGTGCCTAAAACGTCACACAAATAACTCAACCAAAAATCTTTGATCTGAACACACCCCAAAATACATGGGTTGTGTCTCCAACTACTGATTGGCATCACCAGCAGGAAGGTGTGTCTTTAAGATCAATCCTATATAATCTAGAGATTATAATCTTAAATTGCATAAAGCGAACCCTTGCATCTCTAGATGCAGACTTGTCATTTTTTTAATACTAGTCAACAATCCTTCCTCCAATACCAAGTTCAAATCTTTCTCCCATAATCTATTGATAGAAGTTAAAGCTCCGTCCCCCAAACACTGAATTAGCAGGGAGTAACACACTGATGCCTCATGACCTTCCCAAAAGCAGTAATCAACTCTCCCAAAGTATCTGCCACTTTAGGGGGGGGGTGTGCTATTCCCAAAAACAATACAGAGCAGGTGGCACAGCTGTAAATACCAATAAAAATGAGATCTGAGAATCCCAAAAAGATGAACCAATTTCTCAAAAGATCTCAACACTCTCATACAGGTACTAATCCCCATCACAATCCTTTCTGACCAACAGAACGGGGCCTTCTTAATCCGTAATTTAGGGTTCAGTCATATGCTTGAGGCAAAATTTAAATAAATGTCCAAATTTTCACTCTGGACATTTTTATCCAAAACCTTTGTGTAAATACGAGATAACAGAGTGTGACTTAACTTCACTGGTTAGTTTGATAGAAAGGCTTTGCAATGGCGAAATAGGGGCAAGGAATTCCTGTTCAATATGAAACCAGGGAGGGGCTCTCTCAGGTGGAAGCAAACAATGAGACAAATGTCTGAGATCTAATGCATAATAATAAAAATAAATCTTGGGTAGGGCTAGCCCACCTTTGTCAATCGGCCCATGTAACTTGTTGAAATGTAATCTGGGACATTTACCATTCCAAAATAAAGAACTTTGCTATGCTACCAAATTGCTTGAAATAATAGAGGGGGACATCTACAGAGAGAGACTGTAGCAGGTAGATGAATTTTGGAATACAATTAATTTTAATAACATTACCCATTCCAATCATAGATAAATGCAACAAAGCCCACCTGCTCACTTCACCCAAAAACCTTTGTTTTAAAGGGTCAAAATTAACTCTAAATCACACAAATTAGCTGGGAATAAAATTCCCAAATACTTAATGCCCCGTTTGGGCCACTGGAAGGAGCCCGGTGAAAATCTGTTACTGAGCAGTACGCTGTCAGAGACAAAGCTTCGGATTTAAACCAGTTGACTGTAACCTGAGAACTTTGAGAAGGAACTAATAATCCTATGGAGACCAGGCATAGATTTAATGGGGTCAGAGACTAATAATATAATAATATCATCTGCATAAAGCAAAAGCTTATGCGCCACACCTCCCGCCATCAACCCTGGAAAATTATCCTTCTTACTTATTGTGACTGCTAATGGTTCCAGGGCAAGATAGAATGGGTAAAGAGGGCAACCCTGCTGGGTGCCCTGAAATTAATCCATTTGTTTGTACCACCACTACAAGGTGTCTATAATGTAACTTAATCCATTCAATAAAAGTATTCCCGAACCCATACATTTCCAAAATCTTAAAAAGATAATCTCATTCTACAATATCAAATGCCTTTTCGGCGTCAAGAAATATGGCAGCATTGCAATGATCATTCGCCACTGACCACATGATATTAATGAAATGCCTAATGTTATCAGAAGATCTAAGGCCCCAAATAAACCCCACCTGCTCTATATTTCTAAGACTTTATAACTTTATTTAATCGGTTAGCCAGAATTTTTGCCAACATTTTTACATCTAGCTGGATCAGTAAAATTGGATGGGGAACGTCGGCGCACAGCCATTTTCAGATCTCTCCAGTGATGTTCAATCGGGTTCAAATCTGGGCTCTGGCTGGGCCACTCAAGGACATTCACAGAGTTGTCCCGCAGCCACTCCTTTGTTATCTTGGCTGTGTGCTAAGGGTCGTTGTCCTGTTGGACTGGTTGCCCAAGACTGAGGTCCAGAGTGCTCTGGAGCAGGTTTTCATCAAGGATGTCTCTGTACATTGCTGCATTCATCTTTCCCTCGATCCTGGCAAGTCTCCCAGTTCCTGCCACTGAAAAACATCCCCACAGCATGATGCTGCCACCACCATACTCACAGTAGGGATGGTATTGTGCAGGTGATGAGCGGTGCCTGGTTTCCTCCAGACATGACACTTGCCATTAAGGCCAAAGAGTTCAATCTTTGTTTCATCAGACCAGAGAATTTTGTTTCTCATGGTCTGAGAGTCCTTCAGGTGCCTTTTGGCAAACTACAGGCAGGCTGTCATGTGCCTTTTACTGAGGAGTGGCCTCCGTCTGGCCACTCTACCATACAGGCCTGATTGGTGGAGTGTTGCAGAGATGGTTGTTCTTCTGGAAGGTTCTCCTCTCTCCACAGAGAAATGCTGGAGCTCTGTCAGAGTGACCATCAGGTTCTTGGTCACCTCCCTGACTAAGGCCCTTCTCCCCAGATCTCTCCGTCTGGCCGGGCAGTCAGCTCCAGGAAGAGTCCTGGTGGTTCCAAACTTCCATTTAAGGATGATGGAGGCCACTGTGCTCATTGGGACCTTCAATGCTGCAGAAATTTTTCTGTACCCTTCCCCAAATCTGTGCCTCGATACAATCCTGTCTCGAAGATCTACAGACAATTCCTTAGAAACTTGGCTGTGAAAACTTATGTACTTGTGATTTTTTTTTGTTTTTTTTTATTTTTTATAAATTTGCAAAGATTTCAAACAATTCTTCTTTCACATTGTCATTATGGGGTATTGTTTGTCGAACTTTGAGGAAAATAATGAATTTAATCCATTTTGGAATAAGGCTGTAACATAACAAAATGTGGAAAAAGTGCTGTGAATAACTTCAGGATGCACTGTATGTTGAGTGGCGGGTGGCACATAATTGTTGCACATAAAAGTTGATTCCGTGTATTCTTGTGTTGTTTGTTTAAACTTGTATTTGGAATCAATAAAAAAAATTGTTAATTTAAAAAATAAAATAAAACTGTCTCACTTGAATAATGTCCTGAAGGCAAAAATCAGGAACCTCCATCTCCCGCATTCTCAACAAAGAGTGTTTGTGATGCAGAAGCAACTGTGAATTTTGAGTGAGTGAAGTTGTTCCGAGGGAAGGTTGAATGACATTTGGGTGAAAAATGCTTATCCAGAATCCACCGGAAATGAAATTGTCTAATATATGAACTACTGATTAAATATTAATGCAATCCCCTCTCCCTTAATATATTTTTAACGGATTTACACAATTCACACGGGTCACTTTTTTAGGTCAGAAAAAAAACGGAATTCCGGATTAATCTGGAAGAAAAACATCCCCGTTAGGTGTGCAATTTCACAGCTTGCTATGTCCCTTTGGCGGCTTTTCACCTTGTTGCATGGTGTAGTGGATTGTGCACTTAAATGTGGAATGGAAAAACATTGGTTTGACCTCGCATTTGGGTGGCTTTTGTTGTATGCCATGTACACACAATGTGTTGTGACTACAATGGTGCAATGCTTGCCATTTCAGTGCTTGGTCTCATAATTGCTGCTTGCAACTATATTTTCTAGTTATTATTGTGGTTTTGAGTGCACAATAAACTGCATCTGAGATTTCAATCATTTTAGGCTCTATTATGTATTAATCTATTATGACTAAGAACATTTAACACATTAAATACTTTGATTTTTAAAACTATCTGCCAATTAATCGGTTACCTGCTTTCTTCAACACTAAAGTTATCAATGTCTGCAAAATCCAACATTGTTCAATGTCTAACAGCATGTTGTGATGCATCAAAGCTAAATTATTCCAATTAAAATCAACAAAGTTGTTTTTGCAGTATATGCTTGTCTATAGTTTGTACTATACTTCGTGTTGTATTTTATACCACAGCATGAACTTACTGGAGAATAAACAGTAAAGCTAAATTTCCCTGGCTGCAATATAATCCAAATTAAACTATTTTTTTTAATCAAATATAGATTGTGAAAAAATAAAAATAAATCACTTACATCATTAATATCAATGTTCTTATCCACATCCACAACAAACTTTCCTTCAGGATGCACCTATAAACAACAACATTTTACATGTCAATAGCAATACTACATTACAATCTCAGATCTGATGACCCTCACACTAAAAAAGTAAGAAATAGTGATTGTCAAACCTTGACCAGCACTTTCTTCTTGTCCATGGCTCTCACCACCTCTCCTACATATGATCCCTGCTCCTGCAGTAACTGCAGTTCCTCACGCAGAAGGCGCACTAAAGCCAGAGACACAACAATGACGTCATTTTTATGTCATTTTTATACATCTAATTTAATGCTTATGCAACATATGAACACCACACAAAATTAACCAGCATATCCCAAAAACATTACTGAATAAGTTTATGATCTTTACCCTTGGCATTTAACTCGTTCCTTTGAGCCTGCAGACGTCTAAGGTTTTGGCTTTTCTCATTTACTGTCAACTGAAGGACGAGACCAGCACATTTAGACATGATATACACATACTTCTCATGACAAGCTTATATAATGTGCGACAGTTAATTCAGAACATATTGTGAATGTTTTTACCTGAAGCTCCTCGATTTTTGACAGGTAATACTGTCGGAGACCAGATCCTCCTTTACTGTCCTCAATATCCATCTGCAAAAACAACACCAGAGCACAATGATAATAACAATTATGAACTGAATGATGAATAAGTGTTACATAAATCACCATGTAATGTGATTTATGATGAGCTAATATTAAAACATATTGGTTAATTAATCATCTGGAATGGTTGGAGTATTAATAGTTAGGAACAGGTCATCATGTTTTCTTGTAGATAATCAGAAAATATGATCAGAGATGAGTGATTTATCAATGTTATGATCAACGTATCTATCTATCTATCTATCGTTTCGTGGTCAGAGAGAAGAGATTTTTCATGTCATGATCAGTCAGTGTGACACAATGAGACAGCAAAGTCCGCTTCATTCGGAGTGAACGGAGTTAAAATATCCACTCGTCATTAACTTCTCCAAAATAAAATAACAGCATGTCGCATATATACACTGTGTACAGCTTACAGCACGAACACGTGTCACTCTGCTGGCAATATATGAAGATATTACTCAGACACAACACCAACCTGCTCCATCGTGTCCTGCGACATCTTGAATTGACAAATTTCCGCTTATTCTTCTTTGAGCAGGATTAAGACTGAAGGCTGTGCCCTCTAGCGCCGCTTCATATTGGAGTAGTACTGCATCCAATTTGATTTAATTACAAGAAACATCCACAGCTCCCTTTACAAAAAGCTACACTAGGATGCTGCATGGGGACAATCCTAATTGTGACCGAGCTGTGAATATGTGTGTAACACGTCAATGAACATTGACGCCAGGCTATAAAGGGATTATACGCCAGGCTATAAAGGGATGCGTCATTGACACATCCCTTTTTAGCCTGGCACATTGACGTGTTACACATATTAAAGTGGCCAGGCTATAAAGGGATGCGTCACCAGGTGCGATTCAGAGCGATTCTGTGTGTGTGTTTCACAAGCCTGTCAAAACTTTTACCTCTGCTAGGATTTAGAATTTGGTTAGGCAGTGTGCAGTGAACCTTTTCTCCTTTCCTCCATTCTAAATATATATATATATATATATATATATATATATATATATATATATATATATATATATATATATATATATTTTAGAGTTAAATTGAGAATGACCGAAAACCGAAAAACCAAGTGTTCCCTTGTTTACGCTTTATAGCCAAATGGGACATGCATCAGTTTTGCTCTACTTGTTTGGGGAATGTGCACGCGGCTCTCGCATTGGAGGGAGGCGGGTGTGAGCACAGCGATCTGCTTTCGGGCAAAGTGCTTCGTGCACGTCTCGCTTGAATCCGGGAGTCAGCACCCACGCGTTGTTCATGGGGCTCTCGCATAGATTTGGCTGAAGAGCAAGAGATGGGTTCGTCCCTTTCTCTCGCTCTCTTTCCAGACCCAGCTGGTCCTTCCCATGTTCTCGAAGTGCGTTCCGATGCTTCTTCGGTTCATGAGGGAGACCTTGAATCTCTGCCAGCCTCCGAGCTTTCCGTCCGTGATAAAAAAATCTACGGAGGAATTGCTCGATGTGGTTACTCGGGTGGTGGCCAGACTCCAGTTGGACTGGCTGCGCCAAAAAGAGACCCCCTCTATTGGGGGATAGATTTTTGTCCAGAGAACAGTGGAAGGGAATGCCTCATCAGTTCCTCCCCTTCTTTGATAACCTCCATGAGGAGCTTTCTCGCTCATGGAGGAACCCGTATTCTTCCCATGTTCACGTACTCTCAACGTCTTTATATTCGACTATCGTGGGTGCTGAGGCACGGGGATATTCAGTAATGCCACCGGTTGAAGAGACGCTTGCGGGCTATCTCTCGCCGGGCTCGGCATCATCTCTGAAAAAGCTCTCTCTCCCCTCAAAGCCTTGTAGGGTAACCTCCGCTTTAGTGGGAAGGGCTTATCAAGCAGCAGGTCAGGCTGGTGCTGCTCTGCACACTGTGGCTATATTACAGGCATACCAGGCTGACCTGCTGGACAACCTGAGTGCGGGTGCTGCGCTCGATGAGCAAGCTTTTTCTGAGCGTCGCTGAGCAACAGATCTTTCTCTCCGCGCGACCAAGCAAACAGCCCGTGCTATTGGCTGGTCTATGTCTGCCTTGGTCAGCGCGGAGAGGCACCTTTGGCTTAACCTTTCGGACATCAAGGATAAGGATAGAATTTTCCTTCTTGATGCCCCGGTTTCGCCCACAGGCCTATTTGGAGACGCCATGAGCTCGGTCATCTCCAGAATCCAGGAGGCGAAAAGCCACGAGGAAGCCTTTGGGTGGTTCCTCCCTCACCGCACTCAGGGGGCGGGTCCTTCTGCCCCCCCAGACCCACCTCTGTCCTGTTAGAAGGGAGGCTCAAAAGCAAAGCGTGGCGAGTCGTGCTCCTCCTCCTCCCAGGGATTGGAGACAGTCTCGGCAGCCCCCAAAGCAAGACCTCAGGACCTTGATTTCTAAAAGAGGAAAACCTTGATGGTCTTGCGCCTAGTTTTGCGGGGTAGTTCCCCTCGGAATAGGGCGCGTGCTTCACTTCGCCCCTCCCGGTACCCTGCGAAGCCTCTCCATTCCCGCCGCCTTTAGTGTTTCGGGTGGTAGAGGCTCCCATCAAATAGTATGGTGTTTTGCTGCTCCCTGCATTTTTTCCAGGACGCAAAACACTCGACACCCCCCAACAGGAAGTGTTAAAGATTTAAACCCATCTCAAAGAACCTGGCAGCTTAGAAACTTCTGCCAGATATATATATTTATTTGTGGGTCCTAAGAACAGTAGAAAAGGGCTACAGAATTTAATTCACTCGCCTCCTTCCGTGTTTCAACGGCGTGGTTTCCACTACCGTAAACCGGATCAGTCATGTCTACTGTGAAAAGAGAAAAAAAAACTGTAAAATCTCCTGGTTAAAGGGGCCATAGAACCTGTTCCCCTTCCAGAGAGAGAGTCAAGTTATTACACTGAGTACTTCCTGGTTCCCATGGAGGTTGAGGGGTTGCATCTGGCTTTAGATCTCAAAGCTCGAACTGCCCTGTCTGGGTGTTCAAGTCCAAGATCTGCCTATCAAGACGATCGTGTCACAAGCCCAACATCACGTTTGGCTGGTCACCATCGAACTTATGACACACTTCTTTTTTACTTCTTCGTTTAGATGTTTAGATGAACACAGGAAGCTCCTGAGGTTCGCTTTCGGGGGCAAAGCTTTCCAGTATCGGGTTCTTCCATTCGGCCTAGCCCTCTTAACCCACACATTCATAAATGCAAGATGCAGCGCCGGCTCCTTTGTGACTCCGAGGCATCTGCATTTTGAATTATATAGACGACTGGCTGATCATAGCGCTGTTCCAGCGACTGGCAGTTCAGCACAGGGATACCGTCTTAGCTCATCTTGTTTCTCTGAGGTTGAGGCTCAACGCCAAGAAAAGTGTCCTCTCTCCCACTCAGAACGCTGTCTATCGTGTATGGAGTTTGATCACATTGCGGGCACAACTGTCTCCCACTAGAAACGAGTCCATTCAGAATACCCTGAGCAAAATCAGGCTAGGTCAAGTTTGTACTAGGTCTCAGGCGACTGCGTCCTTGGTAATCCCTCTGGACCGTCTGCACATGAGACCGTTTTTGTTGTGGTTCAAAGCCAGAGGATTCCTTCCAAGGGCCGAATCCCCTAGACTGATAAGGGTTACGCGCCACGGGCTTCGTTCCCTTTCTACGTGGTTCAGACCCCGGTTTCTTACCTTGGGTCCCACTCTAGGTGCGTCTTGTCGTCGCAGGCTGCTAACAACAGACGCCTCCCTGACGGGATGGGTAGTGGCCTTAAGTGGTCGTCCAGCTTAAGGGGATAGGAGGGTCATCAGCTCGGTTGTCACAGTCACTGTCTCGAGTTGATGGCTGTATTTCTGGCCCTGAAATACTTCCTCCTGAGGCTGCCATGTCTTGTTGCGGGTGGGCAATACAGCGGTAGCCTCTTACATAAAACATCAGGGAGATCCACATTCTTGCCAGCTGTATTCCTGACACATCGGATTCTCCTTGGGGTCCAGGGCAGCTCCTGTTACTCAGGGCAGATTATATCCCTGGATACCCGTATCTGGGAGCAGATTTACTCTGAGGTAGTGAACAAATCTGGGTGAGATTTCCCCGGTTTTTCTGCTCCCGGGAGTCTTGGCAAGGTTCGCCAGCAAGGGTCTTACCTCCTTCTGATAGCGCCATGCTGGCTGAACAGAGTATGGTTCTCGGAGTTAAATTCTCCCCTCGACGGCCCGCCTCAGCAGTTCCGAACAGCAAGGACCTTCTTTCTCAGGCACAGGGGACTGTATTTCATCCCCGGCCCAAATTGTGGAACCCTTCATGCTTGGCCCCTGTTGGGTACCAACTGAGGTGCACAGGGCTTTCTCCTGAGGTTATCAAGGACATTTTAAGTGCTAGGGCTCCCTCCACTTGGAGAAGATCTGGGTAGATTTTAAAGGACAGAAGAGGACCTCTTCACCTCTATGAACAGCGCAATGTCTCCTCTACTTCTCCCCGAGTCACCCAGTCCCCCCTAGGGGGGGTTGAATGTGGTGGCGCATACATGGCCTAGAATGTGCCTGTATGCGTTTCCCTCTACTAAGTTCATATTGCAGAACCAGTTAACTGCCAGTTCGCTTCAATTCTGGATTTTCTGTAGGAAGAACTGTCAGCAGGCACATGCCCCTCCACTTCCAGGTTCTATGTGGCCTCCATTTTGGCTTGCCACGCCTTGATGGAAGGGGTGCCCTTTAAGAGGCATCCTCTACTCGTGTGCTTCATTCGGGAGCCATGTGAAGGACCTCTTCATAGGACAGCAGTAGTCCATGAGGGTCTGGTTGAGATCCCTTTTTTGAACCTCTAGAGTCAGCATCTGGCAGACTTCTGATTCTCAATATGGTTTTTCTTATGACAATTACGTCTTTAAGGAGACTTGGGTACCTACAGGCTCTGTCTCTTTTTGCCGGCGAGTTTGCCCCAGGTATGACCAAAAGCATTCTTTGCACCCTCACCCTGACTACCTGCCCATGGTGCCTTTCGCGACCCTTGGCTGGTTACTCTCCAAGCCTTCTGCTCCCTGCCGTTTGTAACACCGGAGCGGCTAAGACTTCTCAGACTTTGTCCAGTCTGTACCCTTCAGACTTGTGTGTACCGCATTTGCTAGTGTCCCGAAGTCAGGGCAGCAATTCTTCCCTTAGAAGCCGTGACCAAGTGGCGGTCGCCTCCTGGGTGAGGGGCATTACTGCCCGGGCCTACGAGGCACGCGGTCAAGCTTCGCCAGTAGGTTTTAGGGCGCACTCTACCAGAGGACTCTCCTCTAAAGCCTTGTTTAGAGGTCTCCCTCTGCAGTTGGTTTGTGATGCGGCAGGTTGGTCCTCTCCACATACATTCATTAGATTCTAATAAGTTTGGATGTTCTTGCCACTCCAGGCTCTTATGTCCTTGAGTCAACATCTCAAGCTCATGTCTGAGGCCTCTCACACTCTTGTGAGCACACTACTCAACTGTAAGGTGTCCGGACAACCACAGTGGCCGCTGGACTGCCAGCGTGGGTATTCTCGTCCCCATAGCGCTCTTCAGCACAGCATCCTAGTGTAGCTTTTTGTAAAGGGAACGTCTCGTGTTACGTATGTAACCCTTGTTCCCTGAAAAAAGCGGAACTTTGCAAGCACCACTAATAAGTATGTGAGATTACAATAGTGTTGCTTTGCAAGCACCACTAATTATTATTATTATTATTATTATTATTATTATTATTATAATTAGTGGTGCTTGCAAAGCAACACTATTGTAATCTCACATACTTATTATTATTATTATTAGTGGTGCTTACAAAGCAACACTATTGTAATCTCAAAATACTTATTAGTGGTTCTTGCAAAGCAACACTATTGTAATCTCACATTTTTATTAACGGTGCTTGCAAAGCAACACTATTGTAATCTCACAAATTTATTAGTGGTCAAGTCAAGTCAAGTGGTTTTTATAGTCGTTTCAACCATATACAGTTAGTACAGTACACAGTGAAACGAGACAACATTCCTCCAGGACCATGGTGCTACATAAAATAACATAGGAAAAACACAGAACCACATGAGACTACACAGACTAAATAAAGTACCTAAATAAAATACCTATATAAAGTGCATGTGCAAAAACATGTGCAAAAGTACGGGACAGTACAATACATTTCTAACAATGAACAGGACAATGGGTGATCAGTGATAGACAGTACAGCGCCGACCAGTACAGTAGTGCAAAAAAAGATGACAGTTACTAAATGCCAAATGTAAACATAACATACTATGAGATAGTGTTCTATGCACATAGCAGATATTGAGGTAGCAGACAGTTATAAAGTGGCAGTTATTAAAGTGCAACTCAGGACACATGTGTGTGTGTGTCAAACCAGTCTCTGAGTATTGAGGAGTCTGATGGCTTGTGGGAAGAAGCTGTTACACAGTCTGGTCGTGAGGGCCCGAATGCTTCGGTACCTCTTGCCAGATGGCAGGAGGGTAAAGATTTTGTGTGAGGGGGGTGCGGGGTCCTCCACTATACTGGTTGCTTTGCGGATACAGTGTTTTATGTAAATGTCTTTGATGGAGGGAAGAGAGACCCCAATGATCTTCTCAGCTGTTCTCACGATCCTCTGCAGGGCTTTGCTGTCCGAACCGGTGCAAGTCCCAAACCAGGCAGTGATGCAGCTGCTCAGGATGCTCTCAATAGTCCCTCTATAGAATGTTGTGAGGATGGTGGGTGGGAGATGTGCTTTCCTCAGCCTTCGAAGAAAGTAGAGACGCTGCTGGGCTTTCTTGTTAATAGAGCTGGTGTTAAGGGACCAGGTGAGGTTCTCCGCCAGGTGAACACCAAGGAATTTGGTGCTCTTGACGATCTCCACAGAAGAGCCGTCGATGTTCAGCGGAGAGCGTTCACTTTGTGCTCTCCTAAAATCTTTTGTTTTGTCGACATTCAGGGACAGGTTGTTGACTCTACACCAGTCCGTTAGCCGCTGTACCTTCTCTCTGTATGCTGACTCGTCGTTCTTGCTGATGAGACCCACCACGGTCGTGTCATCGGCAAACTTGATGATGTGATTCGAGCTGTGCATTGCTGCACAGTCGTGAGTCAGCAGAGTGAACAGCAGTGGACTGAGCACACAGCCCTGGGGGGCCCCAGTGCTCAGTGTGGTGGTGGTGGAGATGCTGTTCCCGATCCGGACTGACTGAGGTCTCCCAGTCAGGAAGTCCAGGATCCAGTTGCAGAGGGAGGTGTCCAGGCCCAGCAGGTTCAGCTTTCCAATCAGTTGCTGAGGAATTATTGTGTTGAATGCTGAGCTGAAGTCTATGAACAGCATTCGAACATATGAGTCCTTTTTGTCTAGGTGGGCGAGGGCCAGATGGAGGGTTGTGGCGATGGCGTCGTCCGTTGAATGGTTTGGACGATACGCAAACTGCAGTGGGTCCAGTGAGGGGGGCAGCTGGGTCTTAATGTGCCTCATGACGAGCCTCACGAAGCACTTCATGATGATTGGTGTGAGTGCAACGGGACGGTAGTCATTGAGGCAGGACACTGAAGACTTCTTTGGCATGGGAATGATGGTGGTGGCCTTGAAGCACGTTGGAACGACGGCGCTGCTCAGAGAGATGTTGAAGATGTCGGCACCTGGTCGTTGGGAGGAGGGGTGGTCTTCCTCGCCACCACGTCGTTCTGCACTTCAAACCGAGCGTAGAAGTCATTCAGCACATCTGGAAGGGAGGCATCTTTGTCACAGGCAACGGATGTTGTCCTGTAGTTGGTGATGGCCTGGATGCCCTGCCACATGCGCCGCATGTCACCGCTGTCCTCGAAGTGACTGTGGATTCTCTGGGCGTGTACGCGCTTTGCCTCTCTGATGGCCCGGGACAGTTTGGCCCTAGCTGTTCTTAGGGCTGCCTCATCGCCTACTCTGAAGGCGGAGTCTCGGGTCTTCAGCAGCGTGTGCACCTCCGCAGTCATCCACGGCTTCTGGTTGGAGCGTGTTGTGATGGTATTGGAGAAAGTGACATCATCAATGCACTTGCTGATGTAGCTGGTCACTGATGCTGTGCATTCCTCCAAGTTGGTAGAGTCGCCATATGTTGCAGCCTCCCTAAACATGTGCCAGTCAGTACACTCAAAACAGTCCTGAAGAGCAGGGATGGATCCTGCTGGCCAGGTTTTCACCTGCTTCTGAAGCGGTTTTGTGCGTCTGACGAGCGGTCTGTATGCTGGAATTAGCATAACAGAGATGTGGTCTGAGTAGCCGAGGTGGGGGCGGGGCTCCGCCCGGTACGCGCCTGGGATGTTCGTGTAAACAAGATCAAGCGCGTTCGCCCCTCTCGTTGCAAAGTCCACATATTGATGGAATTTAGGGAGCACTGTCTTGAGATTCGCATGGTTGAAATCTCCGGCGACAATAAACAGTCCGTTGGGGTGAGCGTTCTGCAGTTCGCTCATAGCCCCATACAGTTTAAAGAGCGCTTCCTTAATGTTAGCGCTGGGGGGAATGTAAACTCTGGTTATGCAAACAGTGGTGAATTCCCGTGGTAAATAAAAAGGTCTGCATCTAACTGTCACAAGCTCCAACAGCGATGAACAGTAGCTAGAGACTAGCACAGAGTTCTTGCACCATTCTGTGTTGATGTAAACACACAAGCCACCACCGCGAGTCTTACCGCAGAGAGCTGAATTTCTGTCAGCATGAAACGCGGCGAGCCCGTCTAGCTGAATGGCGGCGTCCGGAACTCTGTCGCTGAGCCACGTCTCCGTGAAAACAAAGACGCAGCAGTCTCTAAACTCACGCTGCATAGCCTGCTGTAGTCGGATATAGTCCAGTTTATTATCCAGGGAGCAAACATTTGAGAGCAGGATAGACGGGAGAGCCGGCCGGCTAGGGTTTTTTTTTAGCCTAGCATGGACCCCCCCCCTCTTTCCGCGCTTCCGCTTCCTCGCACACCGCTTACGACGTCCTCTCCCCCGGCCACCGGCATCAGGCGACGCCGAGGCCTCGAGGCCTGGTCTCCGTAGCAAGCCGAGTACGTGCAGCGCCTCCCGCAGTTCATCATGCAGCTTGGTTTTGCATGAGTCTTATAACTTAGTAGAGTTTGGCAATGGTAGACACGAACACCGGTTGCTCCGATGTCCATGTGCCGCAAAAGTCGGGCTAATTAAACAAAAATACACCATTTTGAATCCGGCGTGGCCGCTGCGTGCTACCAGGCTCAACGCCAAGAAAAGTGTCCTCTCTCCCACTCAGAACGCTGTCTATCGTGTATGGAGTTTGATCACATTGCGGGCACAACTGTCTCCCACTAGAAACGAGTCCATTCAGAATACCCTGAGCAAAATCAGGCTAGGTCAAGTTTGTACTAGGTCTCAGGCGACTGCGTCCTTGGTAATCCCTCTGGACCGTCTGCACATGAGACCGTTTTTGTTGTGGTTCAAAGCCAGAGGATTCCTTCCAAGGGCCGAATCCCCTAGACTGATAAGGGTTACGCGCCACGGGCTTCGTTCCCTTTCTACGTGGTTCAGACCCCGGTTTCTTACCTTGGGTCCCACTCTAGGTGCGTCTTGTCGTCGCAGGCTGCTAACAACAGACGCCTCCCTGACGGGATGGGTAGTGGCCTTAAGTGGTCGTCCAGCTTAAGGGGATAGGAGGGTCATCAGCTCGGTTGTCACAGTCACTGTCTCGAGTTGATGGCTGTATTTCTGGCCCTGAAATACTTCCTCCTGAGGCTGCCATGTCTTGTTGCGGGTGGGCAATACAGCGGTAGCCTCTTACATAAAACATCAGGGAGATCCACATTCTTGCCAGCTGTATTCCTGACACATCGGATTCTCCTTGGGGTCCAGGGCAGCTCCTGTTACTCAGGGCAGATTATATCCCTGGATACCCGTATCTGGGAGCAGATTTACTCTGAGGTAGTGAACAAATCTGGGTGAGATTTCCCCGGTTTTTCTGCTCCCGGGAGTCTTGGCAAGGTTCGCCAGCAAGGGTCTTACCTCCTTCTGATAGCGCCATGCTGGCTGAACAGAGTATGGTTCTCGGAGTTAAATTCTCCCCTCGACGGCCCGCCTCAGCAGTTCCGAACAGCAAGGACCTTCTTTCTCAGGCACAGGGGACTGTATTTCATCCCCGGCCCAAATTGTGGAACCCTTCATGCTTGGCCCCTGTTGGGTACCAACTGAGGTGCACAGGGCTTTCTCCTGAGGTTATCAAGGACATTTTAAGTGCTAGGGCTCCCTCCACTTGGAGAAGATCTGGGTAGATTTTAAAGGACAGAAGAGGACCTCTTCACCTCTATGAACAGCGCAATGTCTCCTCTACTTCTCCCCGAGTCACCCAGTCCCCCCTAGGGGGGGTTGAATGTGGTGGCGCATACATGGCCTAGAATGTGCCTGTATGCGTTTCCCTCTACTAAGTTCATATTGCAGAACCAGTTAACTGCCAGTTCGCTTCAATTCTGGATTTTCTGTAGGAAGAACTGTCAGCAGGCACATGCCCCTCCACTTCCAGGTTCTATGTGGCCTCCATTTTGGCTTGCCACGCCTTGATGGAAGGGGTGCCCTTTAAGAGGCATCCTCTACTCGTGTGCTTCATTCGGGAGCCATGTGAAGGACCTCTTCATAGGACAGCAGTAGTCCATGAGGGTCTGGTTGAGATCCCTTTTTTGAACCTCTAGAGTCAGCATCTGGCAGACTTCTGATTCTCAATATTGTGTTGAATGCTGAGCTGAAGTCTATGAACAGCATTCGAACATATGAGTCCTTTTTGTCTAGGTGGGCGAGGGCCAGATGGAGGGTTGTGGCGATGGCGTCGTCCGTTGAATGGTTTGGACGATACGCAAACTGCAGTGGGTCCAGTGAGGGGGGCAGCTGGGTCTTAATGTGCCTCATGACGAGCCTCACGAAGCACTTCATGATGATTGGTGTGAGTGCAACGGGACGGTAGTCATTGAGGCAGGACACTGAAGACTTCTTTGGCATGGGAATGATGGTGGTGGCCTTGAAGCACGTTGGAACGACGGCGCTGCTCAGAGAGATGTTGAAGATGTCGGCACCTGGTCGTTGGGAGGAGGGGTGGTCTTCCTCGCCACCACGTCGTTCTGCACTTCAAACCGAGCGTAGAAGTCATTCAGCACATCTGGAAGGGAGGCATCTTTGTCACAGGCAACGGATGTTGTCCTGTAGTTGGTGATGGCCTGGATGCCCTGCCACATGCGCCGCATGTCACCGCTGTCCTCGAAGTGACTGTGGATTCTCTGGGCGTGTACGCGCTTTGCCTCTCTGATGGCCCGGGACAGTTTGGCCCTAGCTGTTCTTAGGGCTGCCTCATCGCCTACTCTGAAGGCGGAGTCTCGGGTCTTCAGCAGCGTGTGCACCTCCGCAGTCATCCACGGCTTCTGGTTGGAGCGTGTTGTGATGGTATTGGAGAAAGTGACATCATCAATGCACTTGCTGATGTAGCTGGTCACTGATGCTGTGCATTCCTCCAAGTTGGTAGAGTCGCCATATGTTGCAGCCTCCCTAAACATGTGCCAGTCAGTACACTCAAAACAGTCCTGAAGAGCAGGGATGGATCCTGCTGGCCAGGTTTTCACCTGCTTCTGAAGCGGTTTTGTGCGTCTGACGAGCGGTCTGTATGCTGGAATTAGCATAACAGAGATGTGGTCTGAGTAGCCGAGGTGGGGGCGGGGCTCCGCCCGGTACGCGCCTGGGATGTTCGTGTAAACAAGATCAAGCGCGTTCGCCCCTCTCGTTGCAAAGTCCACATATTGATGGAATTTAGGGAGCACTGTCTTGAGATTCGCATGGTTGAAATCTCCGGCGACAATAAACAGTCCGTTGGGGTGAGCGTTCTGCAGTTCGCTCATAGCCCCATACAGTTTAAAGAGCGCTTCCTTAATGTTAGCGCTGGGGGGAATGTAAACTCTGGTTATGCAAACAGTGGTGAATTCCCGTGGTAAATAAAAAGGTCTGCATCTAACTGTCACAAGCTCCAACAGCGATGAACAGTAGCTAGAGACTAGCACAGAGTTCTTGCACCATTCTGTGTTGATGTAAACACACAAGCCACCACCGCGAGTCTTACCGCAGAGAGCTGAATTTCTGTCAGCATGAAACGCGGCGAGCCCGTCTAGCTGAATGGCGGCGTCCGGAACTCTGTCGCTGAGCCACGTCTCCGTGAAAACAAAGACGCAGCAGTCTCTAAACTCACGCTGCATAGCCTGCTGTAGTCGGATATAGTCCAGTTTATTATCCAGGGAGCAAACATTTGAGAGCAGGATAGACGGGAGAGCCGGCCGGCTAGGGTTTTTTTTTAGCCTAGCATGGACCCCCCCCCCTCTTTCCGCGCTTCCGCTTCCTCGCACACCGCTTACGACGTCCTCTCCCCCGGCCACCGGCATCAGGCGACGCCGAGGCCTCGAGGCCTGGTCTCCGTAGCAAGCCGAGTACGTGCAGCGCCTCCCGCAGTTCATCATGCAGCTTGGTTTTGCATGAGTCTTATAACTTAGTAGAGTTTGGCAATGGTAGACACGAACACCGGTTGCTCCGATGTCCATGTGCCGCAAAAGTCGGGCTAATTAAACAAAAATACACCATTTTGAATCCGGCGTGGCCGCTGCGTGCTACCAGGCCGCCATCATGGATCAGATCATGCAATCACATGGTGCTTGCAAAGCAAGAAGGAGCTCTTCCACGCCACCTAAAACATGGGCATGTTCGGGGGGCTATCTAGTACATCCATTTTGAGGTACAGTCACCAAACTTTGTAAACATATAGATCTCATCAAACCTTCGCGCTAACAGTCATAGGCTCTTCCAAAAGGAAGTTGCCAATTTGGATTGTTTGAAAAATGCATGCTGTGGAATTTTAAATACTCCTCCCAAGGATTTAATGTTACAGGTACCAAATGTGGGCGACATCATGCCAAGACATAGACGATGCTAAATTGCAAAGGGATTTATTGTTCTTCTAAGGATTCATCCTTCTTTTCAAGGGTTCCAGAACTTTTGGGGTACATAACGTGTGAAAACTCTTGAAAGTTTGCACACACATCAGAGTTGCTGGCCATTAGGGCATGACAGAGTTAGAGGGGGGGGGGGGGGGGGGGTTGGGGGGGTGCAGAAGGGGCTCTTCGGCGCCACCTAGAACATGGGCATGTTCGGGGGGCTATCTAGCACATCCCTTTTGAGGTACAGTCACCAAACTTTGTACACATGTAGATCTCAACAAGCCGGACAACTTTCGCACCCCTTCAGTTTGCTTATTGAGCAAAAAGGTCTGTGGATTATGCAGTCTACATGTGATTGCATCATATTCTGCAACATTAACATCACATGTTGACTGCATAATCCACAGACCTGTTTGCTCAATAAGCAAATTGAAGGGGATCTAGAAAGGGTCCAATGATGTCCTTCTGGCATGCTTTCATTATCTCTTGTTATCAAAAGACATGGCACACATCATCTTCATAGATTTTAAGTGCAGGTTGAGTAGCTGGAGGGGGGGAGGACCAGGGACATATGCAAGGATCCTTTTTGTGGAATACATTTCAGCTTTCAACACAATCATCCCAGCTATTCTCCAGACTAAATTACACAAACTCTCTGTACCCACATCTATCTGTCAGTGGATAACCAGCTTTCTGACAGACAGGCAGCAACTTTTGAGGCAGGGGAAATTCACTTCCAGCACCTGTACAATCAGCACTGGTGCCTCTCAGGGATGTGTGCTCTCCCCACTACTCTTCTCCCTCTACACCAACGACTGCATCGCCAAGGATCCTCTGTCAAGCTCCTGAAGTTTTCAGACGACACCACAGTCATCGGCCTCATCCGAGATGATGATGAGTCAGCATACAGAAGGGAGGTTGTGACTGCACTGTCTGGTGCAGTCAAAACAACCTTGAGCTAAACACGCTCAAAACGGTGGAGATGATTGTGGACTTTAGGAGGAACCTTATTGGTTGCCCCCTGCACTTCCTTCAAGAACGATACACTTCCAGAGTAAGGAAAAAGGCTGGAAAAATCACTCTGGACCCCACTTACCCTACCCACTACCTTATTGAACTGTTGCCTATGCTCAGAGCACCAGAACCGACAGGCACAAAAACATTTTTTTCCCTCAGGCTATCCATCTCATGAACAGTTAAAAGTGCCCCATTGAGCAATAGTTAATGTGAAATACACAGCTTAGTCTTTTAATATTATCAACACATACTACCTCTTCTGCCATTACATTACCTTGGACTGTATATAACCGATTTGTATTTAGATTTGCACTACGTATGTGTATGTGTGTGTGTGTATGTATGTGTGTGCCTGTGTGTGTGTGTGTGTGTGTGTATATATATATATATATATATATATATATATATATATATATATATATAGTATCTCACAAAAGTGAGTACATCCCTCACATTTTTGTAAATATTTGATTATATATTTTCATGTGACAACACTGAAGAAATGACACTTGCTACAATGTAAAGTAGTGAGTGTACATCTTGTATAACAGTGTAAATTTGCTGTCCCCTCAAAATAACTCAACACACAGCCATTAATGTCTAAACCTCTGACAACAAAAGTGAGTACACCCCTAAGTGAAAATGTCCAAATTGGGCCACCATTATTTTCCAGCACTGCTTTAACCCTATTGGGCATGGAGTTCACAAGAGCTTAACAGGTTGGAGCTTCACTGGAGTCCTCTTCCACTTCTCCATGAAAACATCATGGAGCTGGTGGATGTTAGAGACCTTGTGCTTCCGTTGAGGATGCCCCTCAGATGCTCAATAGGGTTTAGGTCTGGAGAACTGCTTGGCCAGTCCATCACCTTCAACCACAGCTTCTTTAGCAAGGCAGTGGTCATGTTGGAGGTGTGTTTGGGGTCATTATCATGCTGGAATACTGCCCAGCGGCCCAGACTCCGAAGGGAGGGGATCATGCTCTGCTTCAGTATATAACAGTACTGTGGCAGCGGGGGCGTGGTCAAGCGCCCGTCCGGATAGGGAAAGTGGTAAGGGTGCATGCATCTGAGATAAATTATATCTAACACCTGTCTCTAATTTCAGTGAGTACGAGGAGAGCAGCATAAAAGACCACCAGTGCCTCCAGTCCACAGAGAGAGAGAGCCAGTCTAGTGTTGGCAGCTGAAGTCCACAAGAGTTTATGTTTATTAAGAAAGTCTGTGTTCATTATAAGTAGTTTATGTTCAGTTCTGTAACTTTACTTTAGAGAAATTAAAAAGCCTTACCTTTGTGTTCAACCCCGTTTCCGCGTCCTCCTTCCTCTCTGGAGAAGCTAAAGCTCGTTACAAGTACATGTTGGCATTCATGGTTCCATCAATGAACTGTAGCTGAGAACAATGACACCAAATTTAACATACCTTCTCCCCATTCACACCTGAGACCTTGTAACACCACAATGGACACACATGAGACCGGGGTGGGAAAATGGCTAATTGGGCACAATTTGGACATTTTCACTGAGGGGTGTACTCACTTTTGTTGCCAGCGGTTTAGACATTAATGACTGTGTTATTTTGAGGGGACAGCAAATGTACACTCTTATACAAGCTGTGCACTCACTACTTTACATTGTAGCAAAGTGTCATTTCTTCAGTGTTGTCACATGAAAAGATATAATCAAATATTTACAAAAATGAGAGGGGAGTACTCACTTTTGTGAGATACTGTATATATATATATATATATATATATATATATATATATATATATATATATATATATGAGCTAAATTCTGCAGGGCTGTGGCCTCCAGGAATCTGGTAGGTACTATAAAAAATTTTCATCAGTCTATAACAGGGGTGTCAAACTCGGTTCCTGGAGGGCCACAGTCCAGCAGAGTTTAGCCCTAACCCTAATTAAACACACCTGAAGCAGCTAATCAATGTCTTCAGGAGTGATTGAAGATTAGAAGGAGGCCTTTTGGAGCATGGCTGGAACTAAACTCTTTTTGAGTTTAGGGGAGTTTAAGGGAGTTTGACACCCCTGGTCTATTAGATTTACTCTAGAAAAGATTTGTTTTATATCCAAGTCCCTCACTTCATCTGCTGTTGACTGCTCAATTGGAAACATTTTAGTCTCAGATCACACCCTAGTGTGTTTAGATGTGTTGCCACATAAAGAGAAAAATAAATCATATAGTTGGCGCCTTAATGTATCCCTTTTGCAAAATCTTGAATTCCAACAAATAATAAAGGCTATAAATCAATGTCTATATGGAGACCAACTGGTCCTCTATGGGCGTGGCTTGGAAGGCACTTCCTTAGAACACTAGAAGCACGTAGCCACTGTAACCTACTTTTAGCGCGATTAAGGGGTCAGAATACCGCATAGTCTTCAGACAGGGACACATAATGATCGATAGATCATTGCGCGTAGCCAATGGATTGGTCTTAAAAATGTCACTGCGAGTTAGGCAGCAGTTGGCCTATAAATGCTTATAGACTGAATTTATCGACATTCTGTCTATGGTTGATCAAGATCCATTTGTCCTGGTAACATTGTCATATATATTTTAGGATATGCTGTATTTAGTTTGTATAATTTCGTTCTCGTTTGGCATAAATTACACTGTGATCGCAGGCTTGTAGCTGGAGGAGTGCAAGGGCGATATTAATATTTATCACCATTCTATAAGCCAAAATATGATTGAGTAAATATTACAATTTCATCAGGGAAATTGGTTTTCTTGAGCACTGAGAAATTTCTGCTAATTTATTTGCGTTAACTTTTATCTGTTTTATACAATAGAATTTAATCTGTTATCTGTTTGAATTATTAATGGATTATCATTTATATTCGTTTTTAGCAAAGGCATGCTTTGTTTTACAATAAAGATGATTATAATATAATCGATAATAATTGTAGTGTATATAGTATAAATAATAATAATAATTTTAGAGCTGTTATTTATAATTAAATAATTGAATTCTCGACATCTAAATGTGTACATGGAAATAAGATGAAATAAAAGCTTTCTTTCTGTGCATGTGTTTACACATACATGTGCGTGTAATCTGTCATTCCCTTGACTGTAATTAATAATCAATTAATAATAAAATACCTTTCATGCATTTTCAGTCTTTTAAAAATTATTTTCATCTAATAAATGTAATTCTTTATGTCCAGATGTATTCTGTTTGCATTACCATATCAGAATATTTAAGAAGTCATTATTATCTTATTATTATAATTATTATTATGATATAAGAACAATGATAATTATTTTTGTGTGTGCGTGCAATTAAGTCCAGATTGTTCTTGAACAGATTTCGTGTTTATAAAAAAAACGTTGGCCTGTAAATGCTTTATTTTAGGATATGCTTGTACATATAGTTTGTATAATATCGTTCTTGTTTGGCATAAATTACGTTGTGATCGAAGGCCTGTAGCTGGAAGAGTCCACTTCCGTGTTTCTACGACAAGAGGTCCAAATATCGACGAGCTGATGGGAGACATTTTTGTGCGGTGTGATCCAACCTACCATGATACAATCATGTTTGTGATATGCTCTCAACGTATTCTTTTGACAGCACACGGACGCATAAACCCACGTTTGTTTTATTGGATAAAATAGTTATTATTAAAATTTAAAACGTGTACGCATAATTATCAGCTTAGTATTTGCAAATTGACCTCATATTTTGATTCTTGGTTCTTTAGTTTGAATATGAGGGTGTGAAAGAAGCTATAGGCAAATGTATTTATGTTAACTTGTGTTATAAAAATTGTGAGAAAAGCAATTTACCCAACAATAACCAGTACATTTCAGAGGTTAAGATTACATAAAAATTTGGCTTTTCACTCATCCATATGGTTTGCAAGCATTGAGGGGATCAGATATGCAGAGTTTAAGCCAAACAGTAATTTGAACTGTGATTGTTGAGATGTTTGTAACTCCACCATACATTTCCATCATCCCAACTCCATCTCCGACACACACAATAAAATGCTAATTTGGGCAACCCTCCTCACTATTCTAAACAGCACTGTGGCAGCAGTGGAGTCATTCAGGTTCCTGGGCACTATCTTCTCTCAGGACCTGAAGTGGGAGACATACATTGACTCAATAGTGAAAACATGGTGTATAAGTGTTGTGTTTTGTGTGTGTAGTTTACAATAAAGACATGAGAGAGGCTGATTTTTTTTTACAATTTATTGAACTTATTGAATAATAGTATAATGTTATATTATAGCTATAATACGCGAGATAAAATACAAATATATTCTACCGGAATAAAAAAAATAAAAAAAAAAAGATAAAAAACAAAAACGAAAAAAATACTATATTAGTGCTATTTATGTATTCTGTGTGCCGGTATACTCAACCGACAGACTGTGCCTGTGTACATGGGGGCATCTCTCATCTGATTTTATTCATCGTGCCAACAATGGTGGTTTTGTTCGGCAAAAGATTGTTTGCCAGTTGCAATGAGGTGAAGAAATTGACTGTCGTTACATTTCTTCCCTTAGCAAAAAGGCTCGACCAGACACATGACAACATTGTCCGATAACCACTGACCAGCTGGTCTTTCCCTAGATAGGGATGTGCGTTCAAGCATGTATTTTGTTTCAACATCAGCGGACACCCAGAATTTATACCAAATTTGTCCAGTTTATTGGCCATGTAGGCCAACTGTGTGAAACGACAGCACGCCTTGGTAGGGAACTGTTATGTATGTTCTCTCCGGGCGTGTAGGAAGCAATGCTGTTTTTCACAAATTTGTCATATATCTCAGATAACATGGCAAATCTATCTGTCACAAGGCTGGCAGCTCTCGTGCTCTTGTCATCAAAACGCAGATATCTCAGAATTTCTGTCGCAACATTGTCTCTTTGAAAAAAGAGTGTCCAAATTAATTAGACCAAAAGTCACCTCATGCTTTTGCCTCCAGTAACACCTCTAAATAAACGAGACCAATAAATGCTTTTAGTTCTTCATCTGTCAGTTTGAATTTTTCAGCATTATTCCGCCCAGCTTCCGCATCAGTGTACTTTCGTATGTTTTGCCACGTTTCTGTGTAAGTAAGTAAGCTCCTCAATGGACTTGTAATATTGTCCATAAGATGTTGGCCCTGGGAGTTCTCTCATTATATTGGCCTCTTGGGCTCTACCCAGAGGGTTGCCAGGATTTTTGAGTGAGCTCCAGGCAATCTGTGGCTACTTTATAGCTCTCGATACAATGCTCATAATTACACCGCCCATTTATCAGCTTACTTGTCAACTGCCCTCAAATAATTTTCGATGCGTCATTATATACTGAATAGGTGAAATCTGCATGCATATTTATCACCTTAGCATGTTTACAAATTGATCTCATTTTTCGATTTGTGGTTCATTAGTATGCTATATATATATAATTTTTTTATTAGGGCTGTCGATTAATAACGCGCGAATAATTTTACAAAAAATAACGCGTTAAAAAAATTAACGCATTTCATCGCAATGCTTTCCTGAGACTGAGAAATGCAAGCTTGTAGTACCACCTGTTTACTCCAGAGGGCAGTAAGTGAAATTTCAGCTGTGTACGCAACACACCCGAGACGCGACACAAGCATGTCTGACGCAGGCCGTATGGTCTTTACCTCACAAATATTTAATTACCAACAAGGTTAAGGAGGTGTCCTTTTAACTGTTACACCAATTTTACCCAGTTAATCTTTATTTAAGAAACATGCACCCTGAAATAGATCAAATTTGCTCCTTCTGTAATGCCATAGATGAATCTGCCCCTCACCTTTTTTGGGAATGTGTCCACACTGTAGTATTTTGGAGAAACTTGTTTGTACGTACCTCTATTTTAACTAGTTTTTCTTTTGCTTTATAAAGATAACTTAAGTTAATATTTTCTGATTAATCTGTTTATTTTTTTTGCCAATTTTTTTATGCATAAGTGTAAATTTATGTCTATAAAGCCTCTATTTGCACTTTTTTGTAAAGACCAAATATTATTTAAATACTCTTTGTACCTCCAACAACTCCAAAGCATTGAAAACCATTGCACTATGTAATGAATATAATGTCTTGGCATTATTGTAATATATATCTGTAGTATTGTGCACTATGTATACCCCTGGCTTGTTTCTAAAAAAAAATAAAAAATGTGTGACGCAGGTGTTCATTGACAAGCCCTCATAATACATCTCCAACTGACTGACAAATTCACTTGTGAAATGGATTGCTGTGAACTGTATGCCAATGATTGACTTATGATCAATAATATGGTAGTAAACAATACATTGTATTCTAAAGCTGCTTTTGTATTGTCTTATCAATGATTAACTCTTCTGCTACAAGAATGTAATGCATTTTTATTATCTGAATATTTTTATATATATATATATATATATATATATATATATATATATATATAGATCTGTTTCTCACCCACACCTATAATATCACTTCTGAAGGCATGGATTAAACCACTGGAGGGGTATAATTTTTTAATATTTAAAGATAACAATGTATAATTTTTTTCATCATTATATATTGAATTATTGTTAAATGAGGGACTTTCTCAGCAAATATTTGTATATGCGATTAATTAATCGGGACACCATGTAATTAATTCGATTAAAAGCCCTAATTTTATATATATTTATTTTATTATGGAAATAATTATTTTTAATTATTTTGTATTACTGTTTTATTATTAATTGATTATTAATTACAGTCAAGGTAATGACAGATTACACGCACATGTATGCGTAAAGAAATACACAGAAAAGAAAGCTTTTACAATCTACAATGAGTTTTTCACAAATGTATTTATGTTTGACTGCTTTATCTGTAAAGTGTATATTATCTTATAGCTAAATATAATATACATCAATGTGGCAGCGGGGGCATGGTCAAGCGCGCGTCCGGGGAGAGAAAGCTTGCACCTGAGCTAAATTATGTCTAACACCTGTCTCTAATTTCAGTGATCATGGGGAGAGCGGCATAAAAATGGCCACAGAACCTCCAGACAGAGAGAGAGTCAGAGACTGGGAGAGCCCTGCTGTTGTGAAGCCAAATATAATTATGAAGCTGCAAAGAGCTGAATTAAGTTGTGAAGCTGTAAAGTGCTGAGTTGACGAATTATAGAGAGTTACCTTTGTTTGGAGCAACCTGCCTCCCGTGTCCTCTACGTAATCCTCTACAATCAATTAAATATATAGACAGTAGCCTATATTTTTTAAATAATGGAAGTGTAGTGTTTTTAAGGAAAAAGTAATACAGTCTTTACTGTATTTTTCTTCGCCTCACGCTGATACAACACACAGCGCATGTGCAATGAATATACCAGATGTAACACAGATGCACCAATATACCACACTCCTCCCTCTTAAGACTGGAACCTAACATAAACCAAACTTAATATGGTCTTGCCTAAAACACATGCATTATTTTAAAGTGACCAACAAATTTAACTATTAGGTTTTCTTGAACAATATTTATCTTATCTAAAGATTAAGTCTTTGTGGCGCTTTACGTTGCCTTTGTGGATAGCGATGTTCTGTTTGAGCTTCCTGAATTTGATCAGGTTGACCTTCTGGGTCAGACGTTCTAGCTCTCTGCATTCCACCAACTAAGATGTCATCATTGATCCCTTCATGCTGCTGTTCAGTGTAGCATGTGATCGACATGCACTCTAACTTGTCGATGGCCTACTTGCACACAGTAAGTCAGAGGTCCTGTACACTGCAGAATAGTGTCTGGTATCCAAAGCTTTTTGGGATGTCTGAAGTCTCGTACCAATACCCTCTCCCCTAAACTGAATGTCCGGAGTGACTTGGATTTCTTATCATGTACTTTCTGCTGTTGAATCTGGTGCTTGGATACAACATCCGACACATTATCAATGAAAGACGAGTGCGTGGTTGCTGTTTCAGGAACAACTCTGCTGGTGTGCGTTCTGTGACAGTGTGTGGTGTATTCCTGTATGTGAACAGGAAACGGGCTAGCTGCTGATTGGGAGATACTGACTGAGACTGCAGTCGAATCCATGCCTTCTTAAAGGTTTAGACAGCCCTTTCAGCTGCACCATTTGAAGCCGGATGGTATGGCGGTGAGAGGACATAACGTACTCCTTTTCCCTTAATGAACTGCTCAAACTCAGGCGCTGTGAATTGAGGTCCGTTGTCGGAAACCAGAACTTTCGGCAGGCCATATGATGCAAACAGATTCCTGAGAAGGTTAGCAGTCTTTTCAGTGGTCGTCACCTTTGTAGGTAGGAATTCAATCCATTTTGAATGGACGTCTATCACCACCAGGAAATGCTGCTTGTTGACCTCCGCATAATCCACATGTATACTCTCCCACGGTGCTGTGGCCCATGACCAAGGGTGGAGAGGGGCTGCTGGGGGTCTATTCAGTGTAGTTTTACAGGGTGCACACTGACCCACAAATGCCTCAATCTCATGATCTAAACCAGGCCACCAAAGGAAGCTTCTTGCCAGAGCTTTCATTCGAGTGACTCCTGGATGTCCCTCATGTAAGTCAGAGAGCAATCTTCTTCTGTACATAGGCGGAATGACCACCCGTGATCCCCAAAGAACACATCCTTGGTCTGTGGACAACTGATCCTTCCTTTCATAAAAAGGTTTGAGTTTTGGATTGGGTACAAATTTAGGCCATCCAGTCAGTTTGAGATCCAAGACCCTTGACAGGAAAGGGTTACGCCTGGTCTCCTCTGCAATGTCTTTTCCTGAGACAGGCAGTTCCTCCACATGAGAGATTAGAAATACTCCTTCCTGCTCCTCCTCTGAAGGACCATGATTGCGTGGAAGTCGGGATAATGCATCTGCATTTGCGTGGTCACAGGAACGACGGTACTGTATCTCATAGTCATAGGCCAAGAGAAGCAATGCCCATCTTTGCATTCGTAATGCAGCCAGAGTTGGAACTGCGGACGTTGGTCCTAATATGGCCAAATGTGGCTTGTGATCTGTCAGTAACACAAATTTTCTTCCATATAAATACTTATGGAATTTCTTTGCACCGAAAATTATGCTCAAAGCTTCCTTTTCTAGTTGAGCATAATTACGCTCACTAGGTGTCAGAGTCCGTGATGCAAAGGCAATTGGTTGCTCTTCTCCTGATGGAAGGACATGTGAAATGACTGCACCCACGCCATAAGGAGAGGCGTCACAGGCAAGTCGGAGAGGTTTTCCTGGATCATAATGTGCAAGGCACTTACTGTTCAGTAGTCGTTGTTTGCAGGCTTTGAATGCCTCTTCACAATTTGGTGACCAATTCCATTTTGTGTCTGCTTGCAAAAGCTGGTGCAGAGGGTGCAATAATGTTGAAAGGTTGGCCACAAACTTTCCGTAGTAATTTAGTAATCCTAAGAATGACCTTAACTCTGAGACATTCCTTGGAGCTGGTGCATTTAAGATTGCTTCCACTTTGTCTTCTGTAGGGTGCAAACCCTGCTCATCTATCCTGTACCCCAAGTAATCTACTGAGTCTTGGAGGAAAGCACACTTTGCGAGTTTCATCCTCAGTCCACGCTTCTCTAGCCTGGCCATCACCTGATCCAGTAATGTGCTTCTTCAGTAGATGCAGACACCAAGATATCATCCATAAAACAGACCACATTGTCTATGCCTTGCAGTATCTGGTCCATTGTGTGCTGAAAAACAGCCGGAGCTGTTGAAACACCGTAGGCCAGGCGGTAATAACGGAAAAGACCCTTGTGGGTGTTGATTGTCAGATACTGCTCTGACTCAAGATCTAGAGGTAACTGTTGGTATGCATATGACAGATCAAGTTTGCTAAACACTTTACCTCCTGCTAGAGTGGCAAAAAGATCCTCAGTGTTTGGTAGTGGATATTCTTCAGGGAGTATACAACGGTTAACAGTAACTTTGTAATCACTGCACAGTCTGACAGAGCCATCCTTCTTGGGAACTACTACAATAGGCGCTACCCAGTCACTTCGTTCCACCTGAGTGATGATTTCATTTCTTTGTAGTCGCTGCAACTCTTTCTCCACAGCTTCTCTCAGAGCATATGGGACCGGTCGCGGCGTATGGAATATTGGTTTACTATCTCTCTGAACTCGAATTTTAGCCTGAAAATCTCTAATCTTTCCATAACCATCTTTAAAAAGATCCTTATGCTTGTCCAATATGGCTTTGAGAGAGAGCTGAGTTGCTGTCTCCTGTTTTAGACTGAAAATTTTACCCCAGTCAAGCTTAATCTTCTGCAGCCAATTCCTTCCCAGTAATGGTGTTTTGTCACCCTTGACTACCATTAATGGCAGACTCCATTCTTTTCCGTTATACTGGACTGGCACCTGAATTTCTCCCAGCACTGGTATTGTATCACCTGTATATGATGAAAGATGAATTTCAGCTGGCTGCAAGGGGCAGTCAATCAGGAGCTCTTTGTATACAGATTCTGGAATTAGAGAGACAGATGCACCAGTGTCGATCTGCATGGTTACTGTCTTCCCTGAGAGTTCCAGTTGCAGAAATAGTCCATCTTTCTGTCCTTGAGCAGTATAAACTGTAAAAAGTTCAAATGCATCATCAGAAGCCCTTAATTCGTCAGTCGTAGCTGTCACTAACTGGGCTTTACCTGCTCGTTTTCAAATGGCCTGTTTTACCACATGTAAAACATGAGGCTGATGACCCTCTCTACCACAACGATGGCATGTCATTTTTCGTCTGGCTGAAGCACTGTGCCAATCTACTCAATGCTTTCTGTGGTTTGCCCGTCTGTCTTCCCCGTGAAAAAATGGCAACATTGTGAACGCCAGCACTGGAATGGTCAGCACGCTCTGTCAACTCTTTTGTATCTTTATATGCCAGTTCAAGGACAAGAGCAATTTCACAGGCCTGTTTGAGTCAAATCCTTCTCAGATAAGAGGCGCTTGCGGTAAGCTTCACCTGACATACCACAGGCGAACTGATCCCTCAGTGCATCATTGAGGAACTGGCCAAACTCACATGTGCTAGCAAGCCTTTTCAGGTCAACAATATAGTCTGTTAACGTTTCACCTTCTTTCTGATATCGTCTGTGAAATCTGAAGCGTTCAGCGATCAATATTGGTTTTGGCTTAAAATGCAGAGACAATGTTTCAGACATTTCTTTAAATGTAAGTTCTGTCACTTTCCTTGGTTGACTCAAATTTTTCAGAAGTCCATACTCTGTGGGACCCAAGACACTCAGGAACACGTCAGCTTTCTTTTCTGCTGCAATGTCATTTGCTGCAAGCCATCTTTCAAATCGTTCTAAGTAAGTTTCAAAATCTTCTTTTTTACTTTCAAATTCAGGAACTCTGCCAATCATTGCCATTTTGCTGCCACTTTAATTTGCGTTTATCACCTCCGTGCAATTCAGAATTTATTTATTTTTTTCAGTTATTTTCTCCCATATCTGTTGTCTTGTACTTGCGATTTCTCCATGAAGTACTAAGGATGGCCACTAGATGTCTGTCTTCAGCTGCAGGCTGACTACTCTCGGAGGTATAACGTACGCAATCTTTGCTGTATTTTTCTTCGCCTCACGCTGATACAACACACAGCGCATGCATATACCGTATTACATGTAACACAGATGCACCAATATACCACAGGAAGTATCTATGTGTACAAAAATGTATGAATATATATACACAATATATTCACATAGATACTTGCGTTATTTTAAATATATAAACCTACTGTCTATATTTTCAATGTATATAAATATATATTGAATTTAGTTATAAAATAATACACTTTACAGGTATATATATATATATATATATATACACACACACTACCGTTCAAAAGTTTGGGGTCACCCAAAGAATTTTGTGTTTTCCTGAAAAGTCACACTTATTCACCACCATACGTTGTGAAATGAATAGAAAATAGAGTCAAGACATTGACAAGGTTAGAAATAATGATTTGTATTTGAAATAAGATTTTTTTTACATCAAACTTTGCTTTCGTCAAAGAATCCTCCATTTGCAGCAATTACAGCATTGCAGACCTTTGGCATTCTAGCTGTTAATTTGTTGAGGTAATCTGGAGAAATTGCACCCCACGCTTCCAGAAGCAGCTCCCACAAGTTGGATTGGTTGGATGGGCACTTCTTGCGTACCATACGGTCAAGCTGCTCCCACAACAGCTCAATGGGGTTCAGATCTGGTGACTGCGCTGGCCACTCCATTACCGATAGAATACCAGCTGCCTGCTTCTGCTCTAAATAGTTCTTGCACAATTTGGAGGTGTGTTTAGGGTCATTGTCCTGTTGTAGGATGAAATTGGCTCCAATCAAGCGCTGTCCACTGGGTATGGCATGGCGTTGCAAAATGGAGTGATAGCCTTCCTTATTCAGAATCCCTTTTACCCTGTACAAATCTCCCACCTTACCAGCACCAAAGCAACCCCAGACCATTATATTACCTCCACCATGCTTAACAGATGGCGTCAGGCATTCTTCCAGCATCTTTTCATTTGTTCTGCGTCTCACAAACGTTCTTCTTTGTGATCCAAACACCTCAAACTTGGATTCATCTGTCCACAACACTTTTTTCCAGTCTTCCTCTGTCCAATGTCTGTGTTCTTTTGCCCATCTTAATCTTTTTCTTTTATTGGCCAGTCTCAGATATGGCTTTTTCTTTGCCACTCTGCCCTGAAGCCCAGAATCCCGCAGCCGCCTCTTCACTGTACATGTTGACACTGGTGTTTTGCGGGTACTATTTAATGAAGATGCCAGTTGGGGACCGGTGAGGCGTCTGTTTCTCAAACTAGAGACTCTAATGTACTTATCTTCTTGCTCAGTTGTGCAACGCGGCCTCCCACTTCTTTTTCTACTCTGGTTAGAGCCTGTTTGTGCTGTCCTCTGAAGGGAGTAGTACACACCGTTGTAGGAAATCTTCAATTTCTTAGCAATGTCTCGCATGGAATAGCCTTCATTTCTAAGGACAAGAATAGACTGTCGAGTTTCAGATGAAAGTTCTCTTTTTCTGGCCATTTTGAGCGTTTAATTGACCCCACAAATGTGATGCTCCAGAAACTCAATCTGCTCAAAGGAAGGTCAGTTTTGTAGCTTCTGTAACGACCTAAACTGTTTTCAGATGTGTGAACATGATTGCACAAGGGTTTTCTAATCATCAATTAGCCTTCTGAGCCAATGAGCAAACACATTGTACCATTAGAACACTGGAGTGATAGTTGCTGGAAATGGGCCTCTATACACCTATGTACATATTGCACCAAAAACCAGACATTTGCAGCTAGAATAGTCATTTACCACATTAGCAATGTATAGAGTGTATTTCTTCAAAGTTAAGACTAGTTTAAAGTTGTCTTCATTGAAAAGTACAGTGCTTTTCCTTCAAAAATAAGGACATTTCAATGTGACCCCAAACTTTTGAACGGTAGTGTATATATATATATATATATGCACGCTACACACATACTATTGTAGGACTACAAGTGATCCCCTGCACCATCTGCTGGGAGAAAAGAGAATCGCAGCCATGAACAGCACAAATGAACATGACGTGGACGCGAGGTGGCCATCTATTCATAGAATTAGAAGCAAAATACCTTTAAACTAGCTTTTCCTGGTGCGATTTTGAAAATGTAAGCGCACTGGGCGATAAAACTCAAATATCTAGGAAAAGTCAAGAAAGTAGGGCCCTGGAATTTGATCGAGTGCAAAGATTTATTTTTTCTTAATGCACAACGGTTGGATGATCGCATGCTCGGCCCTAGTGTTAAGGTGTTTCATAGGGGCCGGATCATACAATATGCCTCATTCTCTTAAAATTGCAGAAGCGCCGAATTTTATAGCCGAAATAGCCTCAGGGAACTGGTATAATACTATTTTGTCGCGGAAAGTGGAGTTTTGGCTATTCTGGGCAAGACAGTTGTATTTTGATATCAGGGGACAAAGCAGGGAAGCTTTTGTCTAGATATGTATATAATATGAGTCTTTTTTTACCATTCCCTCATTGAATTCTGCTGGTGGTGAAATATTTACATCGGCCATTGATATTAATTAATGCTTTTAAAGAATTCTATCTTGATCTCTATAGTTCCACATCTTCATCTACTGCTGAGGATATTAGAAACATTGTGGAACTGACAACTGAGCAAAATAATTTCCTTGATTCTGAGATACCTTGGAGGAGCTTGGCGAGGTAATTAAGACCTTGCCCACAGGCAAGCCTACGGGGCCAGGTGGCTTCTACAGAACTGGCTCAATTTTGCTAAAAGTTTATACGGAATCATTAAAGAAAGGACTGTTACCATCCAATTTCCCTGATCCAGCTAGACATTAAAATATTGTCAAAAATGTTGTCTAACCGATTATAACATCTCTTATACATATTGATCAGGTGGGGTTTATTTGGGGACATGGCTCTTGTGATAACATTAGGTGTTTCATCAACATCATGTGGTAAGTGGCGACTGATTGCCATCTCACTTGACACAGAAAAGTTGTTTGATATGGTAGAATGGGATTATCTTTTTAAGATTTTGGAAATATACTGGTTCGGGAATCCTTTCATTGGATGGATTAAGATACTTTATAGTCACCCGGTAGCAGCGATACCAACAAGTCAAGTACATTTTATTTGTATAGCGCCTTTCACAACACACATCGTTTCAAAGCAGCTTTACAGAAGATCAGGCATTAACAGAAGTTAAATCTGTAATGTCTATAATGTCGATGAGTCATCATTGTATAATTAGATAAAATACGATTGTTAATCATGTATAAAAATAAGTAATTAAATAATAATTGTATTAATAACCCCAGTGAGCAAGACGAAGGCTACTGTGGCAAGGAACACAAAACTCCATAAGATGTTGGTTAATGGGAGAAAAATAACCTTGGGAGAAACCAGACTCACTGTGGGGGTCAGTTCCCCTCTGGCTAACATCATGAACATGATGTCAATATTACTTATGTATAGTGCAAGTCATGGATTAAAATTATTAAACTAAGTAAGTGTTAAGGGACAGTGTTTAAACACAGATTTGGTATGAACTGTAAGATTAATGACTAATGTCTTTGAAGTCCATCCTGTATTAACTGCAGAAGTTCACATAGATGCAATTGTCCTTGTTAATTGGCAATTGATAGTCTATGTATTCCATTTCAAGTGCGTAGTCCATCAATAGGCCGAAGTGATGCAGGCAGAGATCAGTGAGGTGCATCGCAGTTCAACCTGGCTGGTAATTTCGGTAAGGTTTGGTGTGGTCCATCCTAAATCCAAGGTTAAGACAATGGCATATGAATTATCCCATGTCTTATGGTTGGAGTTGGCATCAGTTCATCCTCTGAAGTCCATCATAATAGACTGAATAGATATTTGGCTGGCAACGGCTACATTTAGTCATCATCACACAGCGTAGCAGTGGAGTCCAACACGAAGTAGGAATGTTGCTGGATCCAGCCAGTTCTGGTTGAGACAGGGAAACAAATAAAATAATATAAGCATAGATGCAATTCAATTTATTGCAGAGATATAAATCATGATCAATGTTTCTGGTTCCGGCAGACTAAATTAAAGCAGCCTAATTGTGGGTAGAAGGATAAATTAGGTGTATGCCTGGCTAAACAGATGAGTCTTTAGTCTAGACTTAAACTGAGGAAGTGTATCTGCCTCTCGAACTGTGTTAGGGAGACTATTCCATAGTTTAGGAGCCAAATATGAAAAGGATCTACCTCTTGATATTCTAGGAACTATTAACAGGCCAGAATTTTGTGATCATAATGAATGTGATCGAATATATCATGGTAGAATGTCACTTAAGTACTGCAGAGCGAGACCATTCAAAGCTTTGTATGTAGTTAACAGAATTTTAATATTAATACGAAATTTAACAGGTATCCAATGTAACGATGATAAAATGGGGCTAATATGATCATATTTCTTGGTTCTCATTATCACTCTGGCAGCTGCATTTTGAACCAATTGAAGTTTATTTATTGATCTTGCTGGACATCCTCCCAGTATTGTAATACATTAATCTAGTCTTGAGGATATGAGCAAGTCATTTGTAACTCTGATAAATGCAGTCTCTGTACTGTGATGAGGCCTAAATCCTGACTGAAATTCTACGTATATACTATTTCTCTGTAGAAATTAACATACTTGGGAGGATCTACCTTTTCTAGAATTTCGAAATAAGCGGGAGATTTGAAATCGGTCTATAATTAGCCAGTTCTCCAGGATCAAGTTGTGGCTTCTTAATAAGAGGTTTGATAACTGCCATTTTAAAGTTTCTTGGGACATGTCCTAAGGATAGCAAGGAGTTAATAATATTAAGAAGAGGTTCTGAATTTACAGGAGTTACCTCTTTTAAGAGCTTATTTGGTAATGGATCTAATGAACATGTTGTGTCTTTTGATGTTTCGATCAAGTTTTGTTAGCTCTTCATGACCTATAACAGCGAAGGATTGAAGTTGCACGTGAGGAAAATTATTAGACACTGTTTTCTGAGGTGTTACGACAGATGATTGCATAATTCCAATTTTATTTTAAAAGTATTGGCAGTGACATAAATTTTTTTGTTTTGCAAAGTTTGCTGCTTCAGTATTTGTAGATTATTTATTTACATGTCTCTATGGTATACTGGAAAACAATGATAAGCATTTTATAAGTTTGAAAGGATTTTGTTGGCAAAAACATTCAATATATTGAATAATATGTGTTGACCCTTGTTCTTCATAACCTCTCTGCAATTCGCTCTGGCATGCTGGATATCAGCTTCTGGGCCAAATTCTGACTGATGGCAATCTATTCTTGCCATATTAGTGCTCGGAGTTGATCACAATTTGTGAGCTTCTGCTTGTCCACTCGCCTTTTGAGGATTGACAGGTTCTTAATGGGATTAAGATCTGGGGAGTTGCCTAGCCACGGATCCAAAATTTCAATGAAATGATCTCCGAGCCACTGCATTATCACTTTTGCCTTGTGACATGGTGCTCCATCATGCTGGAAAATGCACAGATCATCACCAAATTGCTCCTGGATCATTGGGAGTAGTTGCTCTTGCAGGATGTTTTGATAACATTATTCATGGCAGTGTTTTTGGGAAGAATTGTGAGAAAACTCACTCCCTTGGATGAAAAGCAACCCCACACATGGATGGTCTCAGGATGCTTCACTGTTGGCACGACACAGGACTCATTGTAGCATTCACCTTTTCTTCTCCAGACTATCGATTTTCCAGATCTCCAAAACAGTCGGAAGAGGGCTTCATCAGAAAAAATAACTTTAGCCCAGACTTCTGCTGTACAATCATTGTACTACAGAATTTCAGTCTGTCCTTGATGTTTTTCTTGGAGAAGTGGCTTATTTGCTGCCCTTCTTGACAACAGGATATTGACCAAAAGTCTTCACCTCACTGTGCATGTAGATGCATTCACAATAACCTGCTGCCAATATTGAGCAAGCTCTGCACTGGTGGTGAAACGTTCCGTAGCTGATCCTGGCACATGCTGGACAATCTAGGATGTCCTGATACCTTCTTCACCGCAGTTCAACCTCTCTCCTTGAAGTTCTTGAGGATCCGATAAATGCTTCTTTCAGGTGCAGTATTCTTTGCAGCAATTTCCTTGCATGTGAGGCCATTTTGTTGCAAAGCGATGATGGCTGCATGTCTTTCTTTAGATGCAACAATTATGAACAAGAACACAATGATTGGAAGCACTTCTTCCCCCTTTAATAGCAATCAGTCTGCTCTTATAATCCAATTAGAATGATAGTGATTTCATCTGACTAGAACTTGTTCACACTTTCCCAGGTGCTGCTGATATGATTAGTGAAATGATGTTGGCTGGTCATATTGTGCCAGGGCCAAAAAAAAACAGTGAAATTAATTTTTTTGTTACAGTTAATGTTTTGGCCAATGAAGCTTTTTTTTTTTTTTTTTTCAATAGAGATTTTCTGAGGGCATTCCCTCTGTTTCTTATGACTTAATACGTCTACTAAGAATGTTGCGAGCTACATACTAGAAATTACCCTAGTACATTTATGGACTTTAAAGCCATATGCAACTGTGAACTCTCCAACTTACCAGGAATAACCCCTGGTTATCCCCTCTGATCAGAACTAACACATAAATCTGTAAAGATTTATGCAACTGTGAACCCAGTTCACATATGAGTTGACTCCTTTTCTTATCTTATACCAAAGTAGCCAAATATATAAAATCAACTCAACAGTTCGTTGGCGCCATCACTCAGCATGAGCAACTGCTGTAGCTAGGTGTGTGTCTCGTTTTCCGAGAAAGCCACTATTCCAAGTTTTTAGAGATCTCTTCAAATTTGGTCTAGTTGTTGTCAGTCAGTCACTCCGCTGAGATGTTCGAACCCACCCAGGGATGCCAATAAATGTGGTGGAAATTCACCTGTAAAATTAATCAGGCCACTCCAGTGGTAAAGCTTAAACAAAGAATTACTCACAAGCCCGGGAAGCCCTCTTACTACCAAAGTATACCTCAGAGAGCTACAAAGTTAGTTCCAAAATACAGAATATTTATTCAACACATTCATGCATATACATTTTTCAGAAGACAAAGTATCAACTAAATGATTGGCTAAATATAAAAAGTAATTACCATAGAACCCCCTATCTTTCTTCACCTTAAAAGGACAGGTTCCTGTCCCGAATGGCTCTATTCTTCATCCACACTAGTTTTCCTAAGGACATTCCATAATAATAAGATGATTTTCACTCTTTGGCTGTGTCCTCTGATGAAACGCAGTTCTCTGCCTCCCTTTTCTCTCTGACCTTTGCAGATGGCCATACAAAAAAACTTCAGTTGACTTAGCTACACAAAGAGACACTATTTATCTAAGCATTTGAACATGTTTGGTTCATTTACAGAAAACAATTTACAGTTAATAGGAAATAATAGAAAAGAAACTAAGCATAATGAGAATGAATAAAAAAAATTTCCAGACTGTCCAACTCAATGAAATACTGTAACAATCAGAATGCACGTCTTTCTGTTCCTACCACAAGTTACCTAATTCTAAATAGGCATCGACTCAGATTTCAGTTGCGGCTAGCTTGACCGTGAAATTCCAATGCCACAGTTACAATCAACAACAATTCCATTGCGCGAAGTCACCTACATGCACAGAGAGGCAGCAGAATTACAATGTTTGCTTTTGGAAATGTGTAGAAATTTGTCTTCAGTAAACTCTCTCTCTATTGATTGAAACTTCAACTTTGACTCCTGGTCTTCATTGTTCAAACTGGTCAATAAATAAATGTATAAATACTAATTTATGTCCGATTTAAAATATATATTGTTTTTATTTATTTCCAAGTACACTTTTTTCAAAATTTCTTGACAAATATATTTATTTATTTTCTATTGTCACATTCGGTCCTGCATACAAATAAAGCACGCACACTGGCACACACATTTAGATTACTGTCAGTAGACAATGGGAAGTATTGGGTAGGAGGGGCTACACCTGTGCCCTCAATCACAACTCTCTCACACACACAGTGGACACTAAACAATTTAGCCAAGTAAGTTATACATGCAGCCACTCAAAAAGAGAAGATTTTAACCACATTTGTATATAGCTTCAAATTGTATTTTTGAATATGAAAAATTTAACGAGTTCCAGACTTCGGTGACCTCATAGCTGGTTACAGCCATAGCCATATGCAGGCATGCCCACAGATATTTTGAGGGGCAGGGGCTCTAAAACTTTTTGAGGAACAATCGCTTTAAAAATTAGTAAACAAGTAGTTTTTATTGTCATTTACCTCCTGCAAACGGGGGAAAAAAATGAAACAAAGTGTCTCCTCAAACCACAGTGCACAAGATTTAACATGTAACATGTCTTACAAGAGTATCACAGGTAGACACATGAATTTGTGCAACACTGAATACAACAGTGAATACAAAACAACATTGTTCATGATAAATACAGACAATAAACAAACTGCAGAGTACATACTGAATACAATAAACAATAAATAATTGAGTGCACATTATGTCTAGTTTGCAAGTATTGCAGTGAGCTTAATATGTGCAAGATAGGCAGCAGTTACTCTTAGTGCAAATGGACATACAAGGATATATAAATATTTAAAAATGGATTTTAAGTAACCAAAGGAATATATGTACAGAACGGACGGGGTAGAGGTGCAAAATATAAAGGTAGCAGATTATTCCCAGTGTATGTGTTCTTGTGAGTATGTGGGGGGATGGTGGTGGTGGGGGGCTTCAGGTAAAGTTTTGAGCTATTTCCACCTCTGCATCATTGACATGCAGAGGGGAGTAGTCCACAGGAGACTTTCTGAAGTCGACAATCATCTCCTTTGTCTTGCTGACATTAACAGATAGATTGTTGTCTCTGCACCACAGCTCAATTTCTCTCACCACCTCTGTACGCTGACTCGTTGTTATGAGTGATGAGCCCCACAACTGATGTGTCATTAGCAACCTTATGATATAATTGCTCTGGATCCAGTTGCAAAGTGTGGTGTTAAATCCAAGTGTAAAGTGTTTGTTGGTGAATGTCTGTGGGATGATGGTTTTGAATGATGAACTAAAGTTAACGAACAAGCATTCTGACGTAGGTGTCTTTTTTCTCAAAATGTGAGAGTGCCGAGTGGGTTTAAAAAAAATTATTCTGTTTTATTTATTTGACAATAAAAAGTTAAATGAATCACAAGTCGAGTCATGTGATGCCATGCAAGGTTCGGACATGTGAATGGTGAGCTCTGCACACTTTGCTAATTGTAATACTTTTTGTCATAAACTGTTGAGATTCAACACACGTTGATCCTTAACTGTTCTAGGAAGACAAAATGTCAAAGAATTCAAAATCCTCAGGCTCTGGAGACATTAAAAGACACATACGTGCTCTAGCTGACACCCCTGGGCATCAGGCCACAAACCAGGGAGACGATTTGGCCGGAGAGGTGCGGGAGGTTTGGCAAGAATTGTTGAAGATGTCAGCAATGCTGACGAAGTTCATTGCTGACTTGGAGAATCTTTCTGTAATACATCGATCGATCATTGCCATGGAGACAAATATGCAAGGTGGTTAAAAGTGTGGGGGGTGTCACGAAACAAATTGATTATCTGGAGTCATTGTAGAGGGAATTAGCTGCTAATCCGCTAGTGACCAAAGTGGATTTGGAGCACGTCTGGGAAAAGCTGGAGGACTTGGAGAATTGGAACCGGCAGCATAACGTCCAAATTGTTGGAATTCCTGGGGACGAAGAAGGTCGGTATATGATGAAATTCCTGGACGGGATCTTCCCGAGTCTGCTCGACATAACAGGCTGGAAATCGAGCGAGATCACAGGGTTCAGGCTTGGCGATCAATTCTGGCAAAATTTCTGAGATCATCCAAAAAAGATCTCGTGTTACGAGAGGCGAGGAGTAAAGTAAGAATTTCTTGAAAGAAACACAGCATTTTCTTCCTGTCAGATTTATATGAGATTGGAGTGTTGAGATCCTTTGAAAATCTGGTTCAACATTTTGTGATTCCCAGATCTCAGTTCTTTTGATATTTACAGCTGGGCCACCTGCTCTGTACTATTTTTGGAAGTAGCATACACCCCCCAAAAGCGGCAGATACTCTGGGAGTGGCGATTACTGCTTTGGGAAAAAGTCATGAGGCATCAGTGTATTACTCCCTGCTAATTCAGTGTCTGGGGGACGGAGCTTCAACTTCTTTCAAGAGATTATAGGAGAAAGATTTACACTTGGTTTTGGAGGAGGGAAAGTGGGCTAGGATTCTGTAAAAATATTAAGTCTGCATCTAGAGATACAAGGGTGTGCCTTATGCAATTTGAGCAATTTAGATTGATTCTATTGGACCCCCTCTAAATTGTATAGGCTTGGTATTAAAGACACACCATCAGAGGATGGAGACATAACCCATGTATTTTGGGGGGGGGGGGGGTGTATTGGGGAATAAGGTTTCCTTTTGCCCCAGATTCTGTATTTTGGGTGATGGGGCAGTCATCGACATTGAGAAGACACACATAGAGAGTTCATTTCAGGAGTTGGGGAGGTTGGCGGCCTTTGAAAAGGGTCTTTTAGAAGACTAGGGAAATTGAATTTGTTTATGGAGAAATGGGGCAGATATCTAACGTTGCTGTACATGTGATTATTATTATTATTTTTATTTATTTTTGTGTGTCTGTAATTATGTGTATATACTCATATGTGACCACAGGGATGTTTGTTGGGGTTTAAATGTTGATTCCATGTATATGTTTTGTTCTTCTTTATTTAATGCAGGAATCAATAAAAACATTTTAATAGTGAAAATAAGAGCATTTCCACATGCACAATGAGACGAGTACTTACAATCTTGGGACTAAACAGCTGTGTGGCCACAAGTAAGCCACTTGTTAGTGAGGCTAATCATTAAAAAATACTTTGATTTGCTAGGGAGCATAAAGACTGGACTGTGGAGCAGACTGTGGTCTGATGAGTCATATTCCAAAGAGATAGGTGCATCAGGGTAAGAAGGGAAGGGCATAAATCATTGCATAGTGCCCACTGTACAAGCTTCTGGAGGCAGTGTTATGATCTGGGGTTGCTTCAATTGGTCAGGTCTAGGCTCAGCAAAATTATGCAGCAATAAAATTAAGTCAGATTACCTGAATGTACTGAATGACTAGGTTTTCCCATCAATGGATTTTTTTTTTCTTCCCTGATGGCAGGGGCATATTCCAGAATAACAATGCCAAGATTCATAAGGTTCAAACTGTGAAAGAGTGGTTCAGGGAACATGAGGAATAATTTTGTCCTGACCTTAACACCATTGAAAATCTTTGAGATGTTGGAAAAGACAGAGTGGTTTAACTCTCCCGTCATTAATACAAGTTCTCGGACAAAAATTAATAGAACTTTGGATGGAAATAAATGTTGTGAGATTGCATAAGATTTAAAAAAAATACCACGACAAATGCACACATTTTTTTGGCCAGGCAGTGTGTCTAATCAGTTGATTTTTTTTTTTTATATCAGGAAATAAAAAAAGCACGATAAAGATGCAATTATGTATGTTTTGCCACAAAACTTGTGTTAAATGAAAATGTTCTCTTATGTGACTGTGTTTAGTGTCTTTGAATTACAAATCAGTAAATTCCTCGTCATTCAGATTGAAGTTCCAATATAACATGCAGCAGGGTTTGGCCAATTTAAGTCAAATTCACTCATTAAGTGCAAAGCAGACAATTCTTATATTGTTAATTTACATACCCTGGATTGTAGCACATTATTAGTGTGTGCATTTGGAACTCTTACATTTGAATATAACAGAAGCTTTCCTTTAAACATTACTAGATGTGAAGTTTAATCAAACCAATCAGTTTATTGACATTCAAGAACTTGTTTATGATCTGGTAACCATATTTCTCCTTTAAAATATTTTCACTAACAATGTAACAATAGATAATGACAAAGTGCCTGATACCATGATACCACAGTTTTAGAATTGTACCTACCATGGTATTTTGGTGGAAACTATAATAAACTTGTGATTTTTGGAAGGGGTACAGTTGTTGTACAATGTATCTTGAGCTAAAACCATAAACCAAAGCAGGATGTGATGATTTTAAACCACATTTCTGAAATAAATGCTGTATTGAACACATTTGATGAATGTTCAGATTTCTAATCATATATTGGATAACATGGCCAGAAGCATATGACTCACGGTCAGGATAGCAGCATCTTTCACCTAGTCAAATATATTTAGTTACAAACAAAGTGATACCGCACAGGACATGTTATACTGTAAACATCTAATATATAAGAAATTGAGAAAAGAAAAAAGTTACAATGATAAAGACTCTCACACCTTGATTTATTCTTTTTGGAGACCTATGGCAAACTCTGCTCTCTTTGTAACCAATAACTTATCATTGAAAAAAAAAAGTAGTATTATAATAATGTGCTTTAAAACTTGACATAATATAGTACAACTGTACCACACTTTGGCTTTCAGAATTAAAGAGAAAAGAAAACACTCTTCTGAATCATGATTCTCCATAATATTTGATGTTAACAAATTGTGTAGTAATTACCTGATTGGGAATTGTTGATTAATCTTACTGCTAAATCCACCCAAAATGGGAGGCCATATAGGAGCAGGTATAACTTGTTATGAATCCTGTTTCATTGTAAAGGGAGGGGTCAACTAGCCAAGGATCTATGACTCTCGTCTGAATCTGGTGGCCGATATGAGTTTTAACTCTGTCCCTGAGAGCATTGCGCATGTTCCTCTATCTTATGTCATTGTGTCAGACCAGCTCAAAGCCACAAGTAAGACATAAGCAACTGTGCAAATATACCAGAATAAAAAAAAAAGTAAACATTGGGGAAAAAAAGCTAATGTAATGAATGACAGAAGAATTAGTCCATATCTTCTCCCCAATGATCAGCAATTCAGCTCCAACAATCTCATCGTAAGGTCAACTGTTTGGCACTGTGGGGATTGAGTGACTAACAGTATTACTGAGAAAATGTCTTGTCTCTAAGCAACACACAGGAACTGTCCTGGTTCTCCACACGTCTCTTTGAGCCCAGCAAAGCTACAAGAAAGAAAAATTACCCATAGGTGATTCATCACTTATAATGTGCTATTTGCGTTATATAGATATATGCAATATCTTTCAATAAGTAATATAAAGGTTATTAGTGTGTGTTATAGTTTTCAACATGTACCAACATGCCTAACTAGGCATGGGCAAGATGATCGACTAATTTTCTAGCAACAGACTAATTGATTAGTGAGGTTAACTACTTTAAAGCATATACTGCATTTCATATTTTTAGCAGTGCTGCATTTAAGAGGATAAATAAAGAGACGCAACTTTGAGAGTTTTAATGTGCCAACAGCATGCTGTGCTTAAGTGTGCTAAATGGTAACTGGGTCATTCAGTGTCAAAAAATAACATTAAAAAGGTGGCAGCATAATTTCTTGGTAAGATAGGTAGGCAAATTTTATAAAATCGGTTTAATTCAGCAGCCCTTGTTGCATTTTATGCCAATGGTGAGAGTAAATTTATTTTTTATTTTTCCAAAGTTGGAATGCCTAACTTCAGAAGTATTTAATCTAAAAGTATCTTAATATCCTTCATGATGTGTCACATATTCCACAGAATATTGTATTTTAGACTCTTTAGAATAAATAAAGATTTTTTTTGTTATTATCTGTACTTCAGACCTTTGTTTTTCTGGACAAGAAAAACTGTCTTCATACCATGAATAACCATCATACTAAAACCATAAAATTGTGTCTTTATATTCGCCCCATTTGAAGCACAGGCTCAAAGTAGTGCTGATGTAACAAATTCAGCACCTTCAACAATTTACTATAATATTTTTTTGGTTATATATTTGGAACATCTAAAAGTGGTCAGTTTTTGCATTCAGTCTGCACTTTTTTAAGATATTGATTTATGTAAAAATACAAGTGCACATCTGTGTTGAGTCACACATCAATAATTTTATGTCTTGCGATCAAGTAAAATCTCTTAAACTCAAATCAACAGCATTTGTAAAATAATATTGATCCCCCCCCCCAAAATTTTTTTTTTGACTCATCCATCATTAATAAAAAAACAAACAAAAAAAACAAATCCAGTTAAAAACACACATGCTAAACACTAAATGTTACACTAAACACTACGACTAGTGTTGGGACATTTGAGTACATTTTTGTAGTCGAGTACTCGAACACAAAAAATTTGTAATCGATTACTCAAATTAAAATATAAGTTAAAAATAACAGGTATGACACATTTGTAAACTGTATATATTGTTTTTATTCACAAATGTTGCCAAGAATGGTTTAAAAATAAGATAACTTGTACAAACTACACTTTTCAAAAATTAAATGAACCATATGCATAAAAAGGTGATTTTCACTCACCTCAAGCTTACATAGAAACCAAAACTAATGGCATTATAATAACGCACATATATAAACTTTGAGTATATTGTCTACATGCAATCACATTTTTATAATATCACATGTTATTATTCTGAAAAAAAAGTGGTGAAAGTTGGCTTCTTATAAAATGCGCTCTGTTGGCATTAAGAGACTTAATGCACATACACACATGGTCTGAAAGCTTCACGTACAGCTCCACATTTTTTTCCAACATTAAAAAATATCCTTTTTTTGGTTTGCATGACTCCGACAAGAACCTAAAACCAATAGAGTATAATTCAATCAGAATAAAAATATTACAAATAAATAAAATCGCAACACTTGGGTTGCCTGAAAGCATATCTTCTCTCATCTAACACCTCGGGTGCTTTTCATTTCTGAAATTTTGCATCCTCGTTACCTTTCCTCATGTCCTAGCTCCTCCCTCTTAGGAAACAAGTAAAGGATTCAAGGATCAAAGCAAGATAGATTTGTAAAAATGAAATGTCCAGTTCACTCACACGTCACATCAAAGTGCCATCTTTGCGCATTACCTCGGAGCGCTTGAACTTATGATGTTGAAACTTGATTAATTGATATTTTCATACTAAAATCTAATAATCCAATATGCACTGTTAAAGTATTTGGCAATTATCATCTATAAAAACCATGGTCATTTATGTGAGTTTTCCAAAGTTTGAGTCCACTTGTGAAAGCTTTTTTCTAATTTAATCGTTTATTTTTCATTACATATGTTATTATCAGCATCACAGTTTGAGAAAAATTTGTGCAAAACCCGATGATCCTGCATGTGAATTCTCAGAGCATATTGAGAAAGTGCTTTAATTAAAAAACCCTGACCTTTTGTAGAATTGTGTGGAATCTTTCTTATATTATGTCAATATAATCATGTAATCACTAGCACGCAAGCAACAGCGAGAAGAGCAGGCTATTTTATTTCTATGAAGTTTTTAGCACCTGCATTCCAAATATACTTGATGTAAATAAGTGATGATACGTATGGCTGCAAGAACAACGAGTAGGCTTTTAACCTGGAACTTTTTCAATCTACTAATGGTGCCGTTGAGTGAATTGTGTATATTTTATTTTAAAAAGTGTACAGAGATTCTCTCTAAATATGAACGACGATGTGGGAGCACAACTGATGGCATTGGCATGACATACAGTCTGACTAAATTGATCCACCAATCAGAACCTTTATTTCAGAGCGACTGGACATTTCCAATTGGACGCAAGGGGCATCTAATGCTGATGCACAAGCATCCTTGTAATAACCATAATTTACACTGTAAATTTATTTCCCTGCTAAATGTAAATTTAAATTACATTTAAATTTAACGTATGCAATTAAAATGAGTGAAAATACTGCATGTTTTTGCACAAGTGCTAGTTTTTGATGCTCTTCGCAGGGGGGTTCATTCATAAATTCACAGTATGCCCACCTTTTCAGACACTACAACACCAAAAACACTATTCAAATGTAACAAGCCTCATGCTGCACATGCTAGCCATTTGTGCATCACAAGATGAAACTGTATTTCCAGGTTTAATTTATATTTTATTTAGACTTTTTATTAACACAAGATGTGGGTTAATGTTTTCTATTTTAATCGTTTAAGGTAATTTTGAGTGTGACTAAGGAGGGTATGCGAAATCTCAAGGATTTATAGTGGTGTTTTCCTTTTTACATCACGTGTTGTTCTGAAAGCAAAAAGAAACAAATGAAACATGGAATATTGGCGCAGCCTGACCAAAGCAAAGCGGGCACATTTACTTGCGCGATTAACCGAAAGTGAAGCGCTGCCTGCCTGCGATGCGTGAATGGCTTGCACACACTCCAAGTCTGTTGGGTATACTGCAGACTCCCCATATTTTTTTCAGATTAACATTTTTATTGGTTGCTCCTCAAGCATGACACATAACAAAACAAAACATTCATCAACCATTATCTCCCTTAAACTCTATTATTTCCCTTTCCTCCTCCCAATCCCCAACCTCCCCGACCCCAAACAAACATCCCTGTGGCCAGAGTACACACGCAGATTAAAAAAAAAATATTATAAAAAAGAAATATATAATAAAAAGAGAGAAAAAAAAATAATAACGAGGGGTTAATTGTGGCAAACATATGTCTCAGTTTTAAAGTGTGGTTCTAATATTGATTATTATATTATGGTTCTGTATTTCAAACTACAGTAAAATTAATGTAAAATTTACAACGGTAATTTACCTCATACTGTATAATGATTTACAGTATATTGTTACTGTAAAATAAATTATATTTAATTACATACAGTATATTTTCTTTACAGCTAAATTAATTATGGTAGTTAATTGCATAACTTATATTAAAATACACTATTTACTCTACAGCAAAAATAATTACTGTAGTAGATTGTATGACATAAATTGTAACTGTTTTTGTTTATTTTAAATTTCAGCTCAGACATTATATTAAATTGCAGTATATATATATATATATATATATATATATATATATATATATATATATATATATATATATACACACATACACACACACACACACACACACACACACACACTGAGGGAAAAAAGTATTTGATCCCTTGCTGATTTTGTGCGTTTGCCCACTGACAAAGAAATTATCAGTCTATAATTTTAATGGTAGGTTCATTTGAACAGTGAGAGACAGAATACCAACAAAAAAATCCAGAAAAAATGCATGTCAAAAATTTTATAAATTGAATTGCATTTTAATGAGGGAAATAAGTATTCGACCCCCTCTCAATCAGAGATTTCTGGCTCCTAGGTGTCTTTTATACAGGTAACGAGCTGAGATTAGGAGCACACTCTTAAAGGGAGTGCTCCTTAATCTCAGTTTGTTACCTGTATAAAAGACACCTGTTCACAGAAGCAATCAATCAATCAATCAGATTCCAAACTCTCCACCATGGCCAAGACCAAAGAGCTGTCCAAGGATGTCAGGGACAAGATTGTAGATCTACACAAGGCTGGAATGGGCTACAAGACCATCGCCAAGCAGCTTGGTGAGAAGGTGACAACGGTTGGTGCGATTATTCGCAAATGGATGAAACACAAAAGAACTGTCAATCTCCCTCAGTCTGGGGCTCCATGCAAGATCTCACCATGTGGAGTTGCAATGCTCATGAGAACGGTGAGGAATCAGCCCAGAACTACACGGGAGGATCTTGTCAATGACCATAGACACCAAGAAAACAATTGGTAACACACTACGCCGTGAAGGACTGAAATCCTGCAGCGCCCCTGCTCAAGAAAGCACATGTACAGGCCAATCTGAAGTTGGCCAATGAACATCTGAATGATTCAGAGGAGAACTGGGTGAAAGTGTTGTGGTCAGATGAGACCAAAATCGAGCTCTTTGGCATCAATTCAACACACCGTGTTTGGAGGAGGAGGAATGATGCCTATGAGCCCAAGAACACCATACCCAACGTCAAACATGGAGGTGGAAACATTATGTTTTGGGGGTGTTTTTCTGCTAAGGGGACAGGACGACTTCACCGCATCAAAGGGACAATGGACGGGGCCATGTACCGTCAAATCTTGGGTGAGAACTTCCGTCCCTCAGCCAGGGATTTAAAATGGGTCGTGGATGAGTATTCCAGCATGACAATGACCCAAAACACATGGCCAAGGCAACAAAGGAGTGGCTCAAGAAGAAGCACATTAAGGTCCTGGAGTGGCCTAGCCAGTCTCCAGACCTTAAATCGCATAGAATATCTGTGGAGGGAGCTGAAGGTTTGAGTTGCCAAACATCAGTTTCGAAACCTTAATGACTTGGAGAAGATCTGCAAAGAGAAGTGGGACAAAATCCCTCCTGAGATGTGTGCAAACCTGGTGGCCAACTACAAGAAATGTCTGCCCTCTGTGATTGGCAACAAGGGTTTTGCCACCAAGTACCAAGTCATGTTTTGCAGAGGGGACGAATACTTCCCTCATTAAAATGCAATTTTACAATTTTTGACATCTGTTTTTCTTGTTGTAATTCTGACTCTCACGGTTCAAAATAACCTACCATTAAAATTATACACTGATCATTTGTTTGTCAGTGGGCGTTTGCCCACTGACAAACAAATGATCAGTCTCTAATTTTAAAAGTATTTGATCCCTTGCTGATATTGTTCGTTTGAACAATATCAGCAAGGGATCAAATACTTTTTCCCCTCACTGTAACTACTGTAGAACTAATCATGAACTGTAGATGTGTAAATTTAACAGTTAAAGTGTGTTTACAGCTATAGAGAAAATCGTTAAATATAGTTCATTAAAGGTTAAAGAAATGTATCATTTTTTTTATGTAATAAAATTTATTGAACATTTAATTTATTCAAATTTATTTTGTGTTCATAACTCACATGCACATTATCAGTGATTTCTTAATGTATTACTGAAACTAGAGAAAATAAATTACATCAAATGAAATGTCAATCGTTTTATAACTATACATCATTGAAATCACTGTGTGACCAGGAATGGCTTCAACATACAAGTCTGTGGACTATTTTTCAAAGCATGTATGCCGTGGAAATCCAGTTTAACAGACCAACTATGCCTTCACAAATGCCCAATAGTCTACTATTTTGTATAGGCAACGTTGAAGCAAATCAGACGAAATTCTACTAGTGGATCAAAGTGCAGAACACCACAGTATAGGTGGCACTATAAGCAATTTTCATGAAACCCAAAAGGGTGTAATCAGGAGTGGCTATTAAGTAACTGCTTGAAGTATGAGACCCATCGTCCTAGCCAGCACAGACTTTTTACCACTTCCAATTTGGCATGCCATCATTCATTGCCATAACAACCCCTTAATGACACGTCAACAGACCGCCTTCAGATTAATATTGCACCTTAATTTGTAGGGTTTGGTAACTACTTTTAAGGCAAATGACAAACTCTCTGGTACCCCAGATAAACCCTAAAGACGTATCCATATAAACTCTACTTCAAAGTGCAGCAAAACCATTTCAATATAGGTGGTGTTAGAACTATGACTCATAATTGCCATGTTGGTGTAATCAGGAATAGGCCATTGGTAACCGTGCACAATTTGAAGCGAAATTGGCCAAGTTATAAAACCAGTGACCGGTCATTTCTGCATTAAGGCCTTTGCCACCCCCATATGGCTTTGATTTTCTAGTATTTTTACATTTCAGTTGATTTATTATATTTTATTTATATAAAAATAAATATGTGCAGTAAATTTTTATTACAATAAATTTGAAAATTCAAGAATGCCAAATACCTCAAAACATGCAAATATACACAAAAAGAAATGATGACATTTAATGCGTTGCCCTGGCAAAAGTATTTAAGATATTAAGTATCCCTTCAGAATTTTAAATCTGCACTGTATTTGACATTATTAAAAAAAATAAAAAAATCAATTTAAGTAAACATAATAGGGATATTTCAAAGTCTGTTAAAAGTGACACACTTCCATCTGCCAGTTGGTGGCGCTACGACCATGACCCACAATAACCATATCAATGTGATCAGCCTGCAAGGACAAACATTTGGCTCAATTTTGATGTAAATCACACCCTTTGTCATTGTTCTTCAACAAACATTGCAATCTGAGCAGCATTCATGTTTTAAAACTTACTTTGTGTCGTCTTCAATGGGGAAGCCTTTATTTTACTCTGTACGCTTCCAGCGATTCTACAGAGAAAAAAGCTTGCAGGAACCTCATTTTTTGTTAGCTCATCTTAAAATTTGAAACATAACTTCTTTAGACTTGTGGCTTTGAGAACATTGTCATTCAGGGTTGTCTTTGTACTTTTATTATTGTTTTTTAGATTATAAAACCATGCTAAGCACAAAATATTTCCATTACTATAAACTTCAGCTTCTCTAACTTTAAAAAATAACAGCATATATTACTCCTGAAACTTGGGAAATAAAGCCCAAAGACACTACAATGGTGTCCATACTCCAAAGGGTCCAGTAAATACAACCATTTAAGTTCAGGTATGTCATTTTCATGGTTTAATGCTCAAAAAGGGGGTGTATCAACAATTTATCACGTCGCCATGGTAACACCATTCAATATATAAAAAAATCTGTTTGCAATTTAGCATCGTCAATGTCTTGGCATGATGTCACCCACATTTGGTATCTGTAACATTAAATATTTCAAATTCCAGAGCACGCATTTCTCAAATAATCCAAAATGACGAACTTCCTGTTCGGCAGAGCCTATAACTCTCAGTGCGAAAGTTGTCCAGCTTGATGAGATCTATATGTGTACAATGTTTGGTGGTGGTAGCTCAAAAGGGATGTGTTACAGAGCCCCCAGAACATGCCCATCTTCTAGGTGGTGCTACAGAGCCCCCTTTCTATCAAGACAGTGGTGCTTAGAGTAAGTTAGATGTAAAAAGCCAAAGCCATTCCATGTATATGTACTGGAGGTGCAGGAACAGGAAAGTCACATTTAATCAGAGCTATTTATTATGAAGCAACCAGATTTATCAGCCCAAATTGCAACTGCACCAGACAATGTTTCTGTTCTATTCACAGCACCTACTGGAATTGCTGCTTTCAACTTTGGTGCCAAGACCATCCATAGTACATTTTCAATCAGGACAGATGTGAAATTGCATTACCTTAATGAGTAGAAAAAGAAAATACAATGAATGTGGTATTTAGTGATTGCATATACTGATAATAGATTCAATTTCTATGGTAAACCTAGCCTATGTCCTTGGTAGGCTTAGACAAAGACAAATAAAGCACAGACAGGTGACTACTCTCCATTTGGTTTTCCGCTATCACTTAATTACTTAAATATGCTTAAAAGTAGGGAAACTGGGCAAACCTCTTCAACTTTACACATTTTCCCAACAAATACGCAAGTGGAAGAGAATAGCGTCAAACAAATATTTGCATATGGCTCAGACCACATTTGTGTATAGGCTCAGGATTTTGAGAAAAATCAACAAACTGAACAAATGAAATTTCAAAAGGGACACACAAGTATTTAATTCCTGTTCACCGGAAATGTTTCAATAACGTAAAGGTGCACGAGTCATTTTAATTAAGAATATTGACGTCACTGATGGGCATGTAAATGGTGTCTGAGGGTGTTTTGGGCCCTGTAGAAGTTTTGACATGCCTTGACATTTGTGCTTTTTTCAGTTGCTTAAAAACACATGAATGGCTAAAGTCTGATAACACTGTATTTAGCACAAACTGGACTACAATAATATCTGAGCAACATGTGTGTACATGTTTGTATTTTTGAGAAAATAACGTATATGCGTGGTTTTTGAAAAAAACTAAAATTTTAAGTAATTGAAATAAGACCATATAACGCATACTAAATATTTGTCCACAATACTTTTTAGTGCTGGATCTTGTAGCCTAGAGTTTTTGCTATAAAATGATGTGAAAACCATCCTGATCACTCATTCATACAAAACAATATAGTAATTAAACTTTTGTAAGACAATTTTAGTGTTGAAAGGCGATATGCAAGGAGGCGTGAACTATCATGAATATTAAGGTGAATTACACCTGAGTACACAAAAGACACCTCCCCTGGGCCTATCAATGAGGAATGTGATAGAGAGAGAATGAATGTGAGGAGACTTAATGATCAAAATCAAGTTAAGTTAAAAGTAATAATTTGACAACATTTTCTTTAAATAAATACTTAATTTTAGACCAACACTACAGTTTAAAAGAAGTCTCTTCTGCTCACCAAGACTGCATTTATTTGATCCAAAATACAGTAAAAACAGTGATATTTTTACAATTTAAAAGAACAGTGTTCTATTTTAACTTTTTTTAAAATGCAATTTGTGATCAAAGCTGAATTTTCGGCATCATTACTGCAGTCTTCAGTGTCACAGGATACTTCAGAAATCATTATAATATGCAGATTTTCTAATGTGGGCATATTTAAAGTGCATTTTACTCATTTAACCTGAACACATATTTGCAAGCACAAGCTTTGTTTATGATAATGAGGGAGCACAAACACTAGTTAAAATATAATCTAAACATTCATATTATTTTTATATCATATTTATACAGCATACAATTTAAATACCTACTTTAGCCGAAACAGCATTTAAATGTAACTAAAACTTGCTTATTAGGAGTCATATTTCAAATGTCAATAGTCTGAATCCTGTAAACAGTCCCACTAGTAAAATATGTATAAGTTTATATAAAATAGTACGTCAACTAATTAAAACTAATTGACTTACTCGTCTGAAATTGTATCCTCGGCTGGATCAAGTCTCTCTTCAAAATACACAAGTTCATCGGAGTTCCGCTCTTCTTCTGAGAAAAAAGTTAACTCTTCCTTAATATCCAGAAGTTTCCTCGCCTGTGTATCGTTACAAACGTTCAGTAAAATGAATGAATTGTTTACATCAAACCTCTAAATACTGTCGGGGGCGTGTACATTTGCGTTGATCGTCTCAGCACATTAGTGTATGAATGGCGCGCTCTGCTGGTGGGTGGGATCACATTACAGATAATGAGATGAACCGGTAAAAACTGTACAGCGCTTTGTTTCATACAGATTACATTGCAGGAGAATATTTGTTTTATTTAAAAGTAGACATTTTACACTTTCTTTAGAATATGTTTCATGTTTGTGTGAAAAGTATTCACAGAGTTTCAGTTCATTTTTGTGACGCGTTTCTGAAATATGCTTGTGAACACAGAGACTACTGAAAGCTCACCCTTTTTATTTTCATTATTTTAAAAAAGTACAATGTTTCATTGTTATTATGAGTGAACACAAATAAAAGTAGACCCTTTATAGTCTCTAATGATGTCTTACACGTATCTGTATGCCTCAAAACTACAGAGTTTTTTAAGTTGTTTCTGCTGTAATGACGAAAAAATCCAGCAGGACGTGCTGGCGCGTCCGTCGACCCCAGAGGGTTAATACAAACAACACAATTGTAAATGTAGCATTTGTTCAGTTTAGTGATGATAAAGTTGGGAAAACCACTTGAAAGCGTACACCACCACCTAGGAACATCATGAATTACACTCCAATTATTTAAGAGTAAGAGTGAGTTAACAGCAAGGGTGGGTTGTGTAAGCATTTCCCATTAAAGTTGGAATGTCAGGGCTCCAGAATGCAACTAATGGTTGCAAATGCGACCAAAATCAATTGATTGCGACAATCATTTAAATTTTAGTCGACATTGGCGACAAGTCGAGTCACGTATATGCAGTTTCGCCAGTGTGTCTCGCACCACTTTTCAACAGTTATGTTGTGCAAGATCGCTGTACCACAAGCAACAACAAACCAAGCCGAGTCATGACCAAATTACTCTTTTAAACCGTATCTTTTTCATGAATCACCCGAAAAGAACTGAGGGTTTGAACTCATGTTAGGTTAGCTGTTTGAATCAGATTGACTTTCTCCACAAATCAGCTGTGAGCTCACAACTGGGAGTGCAGACATTTCAAAATAAGATTCCCATGTGTATTTGGGCTTCTTGATAATTAAAAGTGCCGTATTGTGTACCACTTTTTTCTTTCTGGTAATTATTGATTGGGATTGGAGTAGTACAATAAACTGCATCTGGGATTTCATTCAATTTGCACTCTTTTTGTCTCTGTATCTGGCCCATTTGGTGACAGTAAAGAAAGACGAAGGCAATATTTTAAAACAATATATATATATATATATATATATATATATATATATATATATATATAAATAATGCATACATACACACAAACACACAGATCAGCCACAACACTGAAACCACCTGCCTAATATGGTGTAGGTCCCCCTCGTGCCCCCAAAACAGCACCAAACCGCATCTCAGAATAGCATTCTGTGATTATATTTTTCTCACCACAATTGTACTGAGCGGTTATCCGAAGAAATATGATCATATTAGCCTTATTTTATCATCGTTACATTATCTACCTCTTAAATTTCGTATTCATTTTAAAATTCAGTTAACTACATACAAAGCTTTGAATGGTCTAGCTCCACAGTATTTATGTGACCTTCTACCATGCTATATTCCATCACGTTCATTACAATCACAAAATTCTGGTCTGTTAATTGTTCTTAGAATATCAAAATCCACAAAAGGAGGTAGATCCTGGGAACTTCCGGTGGCGTCAGAGAGATGGCACACGCTTGAAAGTTAGGCTCCGTCGAATTGTTGCAATAAATCCCGATTTACATAGCTAATTCAGATATATTCAGAGTTTTTCAGAATGAGTACAGCAACGAGACACAAGACTACCTCCAAAAATGAAAATTCGAGAGAAAGAGATGATAAGAAACGATCACCTAGCCCTACTAGGCCTGCTAAATCTAGCCCGCGTGCTCCCGATCTTACTGAAGTGATGGAAGAACTGAAATCGTTAAGAAAAGAAAACCAAGAGGGGCATAAACAAACAAAAATATCGCTGATAAAAGTGGAGACCTCGGTGGAGGACTTAAAATGCCAAATAAATGGTTTGGAGAGCAGGATCGAGGAGACGGAGAAACGGATCAGCGCTGCTGAGGAGACGGGGATGAGACATGAAAGAGCGCTACGATATCTACTGGAACGTGAGGCGGATCTCACAGGTAGATGCGAGGACTTGCAAAACAGACTTCGCCGGAATAATCTAAGAATATATCAAGTTCCAGAGGGCAGTGAAGGAGAAAACACGGCGGAATTTGTTTTGGGTCTGCTCAGCACAGTTCTACAGCTACCTCAGGACATGGATATAAAGATTGAAAGGGCACACAGGGCCCTTGCAGCCAAACCAAAAGACCCCGCCGCACCCCCGAGATCGATAATAGTGAGATTCCTGGACTATGCGGTTAAGGACGCAATTTTACGAAAAGCCTGGTCACAGAAACAGGTCCTTTACAACGCGAAACGGATCTACTTTGACAACGACTACTCGCCTGAGTTACAGAGGAAGAGAGCGCAGGTACGAGACGTAATGAAACAACTCAAGACGAAGGATGTGCGAGCTCAGTGTATCTATCCAGCACAGATAAGGATCTACCTGGATGCGGGAGTTAAAACTTTTCCTACCCTGATGGATGCTGCACCACCCCTGCGGGAAATGGGAATTAAAGTCAGAGTGGATGAACGAGACCGACAAGTAAGAGAAATATCGAAGGCTAGATGGTCAGTGCAAAGTAAAGGTAGACGTGGATCAAGTAGTACAGCGCTGCTGTCCGACGCGGACCTTCAAGCATTTTTGCAGGATTGAATCGCTCGAATGTAAAGAGGTAGCCTATATTTAAACTGGATATTTCTGCTTCAGAATGTGAGAAAACTAAATTCTCTTTTTTTTCCTTTTCTTTTTTTTCCCCTATATTCTCGGGATAATAATTGATTTTATTTTTTATTTCTAAATTGACGGATGCTTGCTGACATTTTGCTGAGTGGAAATCACTCTTGGAGGCGGCCGTATTTCAAAAATGGCTGCGCACACTTGGTGCACTTTTGATACCCCAGGGAGTCAGCGTCACAACTCCCTGCCCTTCTTACATCGGGATTTGGCCTACGAGACAAGAACTTGGCCGAATGGATGTGTGGAAGTCTTGTTCGTGTGCATAGTTCCTGTTTTTGTTTACGTTAATTATTTACCCTTGACGGCTAACTTAAAGTGTTTTTTTAATATTTTTTATATTACTGGAATATATACTGTGACTAGCGCACACAACATTTATACCAATGTCAATGGATAATTTAATTTGTGTCAGTTACAATGTGAAAGGACTGAGCAGCCCAATTAAAAGAAAGAAAATATTTAACCAGCTTAGAAAAATACAATGCTCTATTGCACTGCTTCAAGAGACCCATCTGTCCGATGGGGAACATTTAAAATTGAGAAGGGAATGGGTAGACCAAGTTTACAGTGCCTCATATAACAAGGGGAAGAGAAGAGGTGTTGCAATCATGTTTGCCAAGTCTGTTTTTTTTAATATGGAGCAAGTATACAAAGATAAAGAGGGGAGATACGTCATGGTAGTTGGAACAATTGCAGGCAATAAAATTACTATTCTTAATCTTTACGCACCTAACGAGGACTACCCACAATTTTTCAAGAATGTTTTCTCTCTTTTGGCACAGAAAGGCGAGGGAATGTATTTAATTGGTGGGGACTTTAACTGTGTATTAGATAGTCATGCTGATAGGTTACCAGCAGTAAGGGGAACACAGTCAAAAAAAGTAAAAGCTCTTTTAGGAATAATGAGAGAATTAGGTCTAATAGATATTTGGAGACACCTACATCCTAAAGAGAAGGAATTTACCTTTATGTCACATGTACATGGTAGTTATTCTAGAATTGACTTCTTTTGTACATCTAAAGCAGATTTGCATAATGTCAAAGAATGTTATATAGATCCCATAACTATATCGGATCATGCTCCAGTTAGGCTAAAATTTCAGTTAGGACAAGGAAAACAATTTAAATACTGGAGATTAAATGCCTCAGTAATAAATGATTGTAAGGCGAAAGAAGAAATAAGACAACAACTGATTGAATACTTTGATATTAATGATAATGGACTGGTTACCCCATCTATTTTGTGGGAGGGGGCCAAAGCAGTGACGAGAGGTAAAATAATAGAAATAACATCCAGGAATAAAAAATTGAGATTAGCCAAACAAAATGAGATAGAGAATGAAATCAGGAAACTGGAAACTGAACATAAACAAACATAATACATAATACAATTATTATTTAATTATTTTTAAACACGATAAAGAATCATATCTTATCTAATTCCACAACAGGGCTCCAAACAAAAAAATCAATTAAGGAGCGATTGGCTCCTATAGGGGGAAAAAACAGGCGCCAAATTTTTTTTCATTTTTAACTCCTTCCATTCCTTTTCGTCCCGCAGCTCGCTAACAGTGTAGTCTGTGAAGCATTCTTCGCAATTATGTGTTCACGTGCATTTTTTCGCTTGTTACTGTGACCGTGTTTTCTAACAGTCTCTTTTTTGAAATGGTTAGTTCCTGCTATGAACTCCGTTTTCCCCGCTATTTCTTTGATATAAACTTTTGTAATGTATCTCGGGAAATGTAATGCAAATTTTAAAATCAAAGGGAGTAAACTTTTACTGTCGCCAATGGCGACCTTGACAGAAATTACACTCACAAATAAATTTATTTGGTCACAAATGCGACCATTTTTAGTCGCAGTTTGGAGCCCTGCATAAGGATGATGATTTATCGACTTTATAGACATTACATTTTTATCGTCTGTTAATGCTGAACTTCTGTAAAGCTGCTTTGAAACGATGTGTGTTGTGAAAGGCGCTATACAAATAAAATTGACTTGACTTGACAAACAGGTAAAATAAAAATTCTAGAATGTTTAAGGCAGGAAAGAAAGAAGTTGGATGATTTGCTTACATATAAAGCAGAGGGGGCACTCAGATTTGTAAGCAGAAAATACTATGAGATGAGTAATAAAGCTAGTAGGCTCTTGGCCTTTCAATTACGTAAGGCTCAAGCAAGTAGGGTAGTTTCAAAAATCAAACACCCAGACACCTCAACAATGTTAACACAACCAATCGATATAGTTAATGCATTTGAAGATTATTATAAAAAATTATATGAAGGCCAGGAGTTAATAAATAAGGAGGAAAAAGTTAAAACATTTTTGCGAACAATTAAATTAAATAAACTAACAGAAGAAGTAGCAAAGGAAATGACATCCCCTATTACAGAAGAAGAAATAAGGGAGACTATTGCACATTTAAAAAACAATAAGTCACCAGGGGTGGACGGATTCCCCGGGGAATTTTACAAGGCATTTGTAAATGAATTGGCTCCTAATTTATGTAAGGTGTTTAACTATGTGCTGCATGATGAAGACCCCCCGCATTCATGGTCTGACGCAATAATTACTGTACTTCATAAAACTGGAAAAGACCCTACACAGTGTATGGCTTATAGACCAATAAGCTTACTATGTCAGGATATGAAAATTTTAACTTCAATAATAGCAAATAGAATTCAGAAGCATATTAAAAAATTGGTCAAACCGGATCAAACTGGATTTATTAACAGAAGATTTGGAACAAATAACATAAGAGCTTTAAACTTACAACAAATTGGAAAAGATAGTAAAACACCCTCAATGCTTCTCAGCTTAGATGCTGAGAAAGCATTTGATAGGGTGGACTGGGTGTTTCTGGAACAGACTCTTAATTATATGGGCTTCCATGACACTTTTGTTAAATGGGTAAAGATTTTTTACAAAAATCCTAAATCAAGAGTTCGAGTTAATGGTCACTGCTCAGAGTTTTTTAATTTAGGTAGGGGAACTCGTCAGGGAGATGCAATGTCTCCAGTCTTATTTGGTCTAAGTATTGAGCCACTAGCGGAGTTAATAAGGAGCAGCCCCAGAATACAGGGGATAACAGATAAAGGAGGGAAGTGTCATAAAATATCATTATACGCTGATGACGTACTATTATTTATTGAAAATCCTGTTTCATCTATCCCGGCCCTTTTAGAGTGCCTTAGAGACTATGGCTTAGTTTCTGGATATAAGGTAAACGCGGAGAAATCCGAGGCAATGATGATTTCAGGACGTTGGCCTAATCAGTTAGATAATGAAGTATCTTTTCGATGGTCTAGTAAGGGTTTCAAATACCTGGGTGTTACTCTTACACCCATGGCATCAAATTTATATTTGGCTAACTACACACAGCTTTTTGAGATCATAAAAAAAGATTTGGCGAGATGGGAGATACTACCTCTCTCCATGTTTGGAAGGATTGAAACAGTGAAAATGAATATACTGCCGAGGCTTCTCTTCCTATTTCAATCTCTTCCTGTTCTGGTTCCAGTCTCAGCGTTAAACAAACTAGAAAAATGTATTTCAAAATTTATCTGGCAAAATAAAAGACCAAGAATAAGACTTAAAATACTTATGTCAAATAAAGATAGGGGGGGTTTGAACCTTCCCAATCTTAGATACTATTATTGGGCTGCTCAGCTTAGGGTTATGGCTGCTTGGCTTGGCATCGATAAAGAGGCAGAATGGGTTAATATTGAACAGAATTCACTTCCTGGAGTCTCTTTGACAGTTCTGCCATTCATGGACTTGCAAGCACAGAAAAGAGTGAAGAAAATAAATATATGGATACAGCATACTGTCAAAATTTGGTCCACAATACAAAAAAAACTTAGAGGAGTAATAACTTTATCACGTGCAATACCTATTAAAGGCAACCCAGATTTCCTCCCTTCTATATGGGATAGTGCCTTTAATAGATGGGAAGAGAGTGGTCTAAAGATAATTAATCAGATTTTTGATGGAGAAACCATAAGATCTTTTCCTCAATTATGTGATAAGTTTACATTGAGATCTAATGATCTCTTTAGATATTTACAGTTACGACATTATATCACAACTCATAAACATTGGGACATAATTAAAAGATCTCCAACAAATGTTGAAAAATATTTTATCAGTATCATCGAACATGATCTACCTACTAAAAATCATATATCACATATTTATGGGAAGTTAATGCAGGATCAATCTGATGACACGTTTCATATAAAAATAAACTGGGAACTAGAGTTAAATACTGTAATAGAGGATGAGATGTGGACAAATATATGTGCTGGCTGTCATAAGGGTATTAGCAGTCAAATGTGGAAGGAATTTGATTGGAAAATGAAAATGAGATTTTTCAGAGTTCCACTGGTGGTTGCCAAATTTGACAGTACCTCGCCATTATCACAATGCTGGAGAGATTGTGGGATGGTGGGGGACTATGTGCATATATTCTGGGAATGCCCCAAAATACAAGTGTATTGGCAGGGGGTTATGAGGGAAATTAATAAAGTTTTAGAAAGAGATATTCCAATGCGCCCAGATTTTTTCTTGCTAGATGGTTTCCCCCCAGATCTGTTTAGTAAATCCCACTTATTTGCATTGCATATATTGTTAATGGCAGCTAGGAAGATTATCACTGTGAATTGGATGAAGGTGCATGTACCCACTGTGACAGAATGGACACATAGACTGAAACAGATATACATATTTGAGAAGATGACTGCGGATTTGCAGTTTAAATCTGACATTTTTCGACAGAAGTGGGCATTAATTAAAAATTTGCTGGAAATAAATAGACTTGATATATGTTAATGTATGAATAATGCAGATAGTGTACTGGTATGCGGTGTATTCTTTGAAGTGCTGTCAAGGACTTGTGTATTTATTTTAAGTTTTTATTGATTATTATTATTTTTATTTTTATTTTATTTATTTATTTTTTCCTTTTTTTTTTTTTTTCTGTTTATAAGAAAAGTTCAATAAAAACATAGTTCAAAAAAAAAAAAAAGGAGGTAGATCCTTTTCGTATTTGTTTCCTAAACTATGGAATAGTCTCCCTATTCTTATCATGAGGTCACCAGAACCGGCTGGATCCAGCTCCATTCCTGCTTTGTGTTGGACTCCATTGCTACGTGTTTCTGTGTGATGACGATTAAATGCAGCCAGTGCCAGCCAAACATCACTTCAGTCTATTATGATGAACTTCAGAGGATGAACTGATGCCAACTCCAAAAATAAGACATGAGATATTCATATGCCATTGTCTGAACCTTGGACTTAAGATGGACCACACCGAACCTCACCGAAATTAGCGGCCAGGTTGAACAACGATGCACCTCACTGATCTTGCCTGCATCACCTTGGTCTATTGATGGACTACACTCTTGAAATGTAATACATAGACTTATCAACTGCCAACAAAAGCCTTCATCAGCCAATTAACAAGGACTATTGCATCTATGTGAACTTCTGCAGTTAAAACAGGATGGACTTCAAAGACATTAGTCATTAATCTTACAGTTCATACAAAATCATAAAAATGTTTAAACACTGTCCATTAACACTTACATAGTTTAATAATTTTAAACCACGACTTGCACTACACATAAGTAATACTGGCATTATATTCATGATGTTAGCCAGAGGGGAACTGGCACCCACAGTGAGTCTGGTTTCTCCCAAGGTTATTTTTGCCAATGGCTCCTAAATCATTTTTTTAGGCTGGAGCCCTGCATGTGCTTGCATTGTACACAAAGTGCAACTGTCATAAGCAGTCACATCAATAAAAAAACATTTTTGCAGCTGGACAGGCATATGTTGCTCTAAGTCGAGTCAAGACTTTAAGTGGGTTGATCATTCATGATTTTGCTGATAAAGCAATTTATTGCAAAAACAACATCCAAGAAAGTATCAACGCAATGCCACAGTTTGAACTTTATAATATTTCACAACATAACACAACAACTCTTTCGATTTTCCTAATGAATGTTTAGGGTTTACGCTGTCATTTGCTAGATTTAACAGCTTCAATCCAATCCTATAATTATAGTTGTATAGCTTTAACAGAGACAGGGCTGGCTGCAAACATATCAAGTGAATACACTTGCAATGAACGCTACCAATTTCACAGTGCTTCACGCTGATCCACAATGTATACATTGATGTTCAGGGTCAAAGAACCTACCACTGAAAATGGAACACTGATTGATCATGTGTACAAGAAAATGACATCTAAATGGTTAGATATACCATTATAATTCAGTACACATGAAGCAAATCATTGTACATTTTCACAAACATAAAAGTGCCTCAAAACACACCTAATATATAAAGGAATTATAATATTCAATGTGTTGCCATGGCAACATTATAAAATCTATCAATAAATAATAAACAATTTCACATCACTGTTGAATTGACATTATTTTAAACAAGTCTGAAGCATTTCAGGTAAAAATGAGAGTGCTATTCCAAAGTCTATAAAAAGTGTTACATTTCCGGCTGCCAATTGGTCAAGTCAAGTGGTTTTTATTGTCATTGCAACCATATACAGTTAGTACAGTACACAGTGAAACAAGACAACGTTCCTCCAGGACAATGGTGCTACATAAAATAACATAGGACAAACACAGAACCACATGAGACTACACAGACTAAATAAAATACCTATATAAAATACCTATATAAAGTGCACGTGCAAAAACGTGTGCAAAAGTACGGGACAGTACAATAAATTTCTAACAATGAACAGGACAATAGGCACAGTGATAGACAGTGCAGCGCCGACCAGTACAGTAGTGCAAAAAAAGATGACAGTTACTAAATGCCAAATGTAAACACAACATACTATGAGATAGTGTTCTATGCACATAGCAGTTATTGAGGTAGCAGACAGTTATAAAGTGGCAGTTATTAAAGTGCAACTCAGGACACGTGTGTGTGTGTGTGTGTGTGTGTCAAACCAGTCTCTGAGTATTGAAGAGTCTGACGGCTTGTGGGAAGAAGCTGTTACACAGTCTGGTCATGAGGGCCCGAATGCTTCAGTACCTCTTGCCAGATGGCAGGAGGGTAAAGAGTTTGTGTGAGGGGTGTGCGGGGTCCTCCACAATGCTGGTTGCTTTGCGGATACAGTGTTTTATGTAAATGTCTTTGATGGAGGGAAGAGAGACCCCAATGACCTTCTCAGCTGTTCTCACTATCCTCTGCAGGGCTTTGCGGTCCGAACCGGTGCAAGTCCCAAACCAGGCAGTGATGCAGCTGCTCAGGATGCTCTCAATAGTCCCTCTATAGAATGTTGTGAGGATGGTGGGTGGGAGATGTGCTTTCCTCAGCCTTCGAAGAAAGTAGAGACGCTGCTGGGCTTTCTTGTTAATAGAGCTGGTGTTGAGGGACCAGGTGAGGTTCTCCGCCAGGTGAACACCAAGGAATTTGGTGCTCTTGACGATCTCCACAGAAGAGCTGTCAATGTTCAGCGGAGAGCGTTCACTTTGTGCTCTCCTAAAGTCAACAACCATCTCTTTTGTTTTGTCGACATTCAGGGACAGGTTGTTGACTCTACACCAGTCCGTTAGCCGCTGTACCTCCTCTCTGTATGCTGACTCATCGTTCTTGCTGATGAGACCCACCACGGTCGTGTCATCGGCAAACTTGATGATGTGATTCGAGCTGTGCATTGCTGCACAGTCGTGCGTCAGCAGAGTGAACAGTAGTGGACTGAGCACACAGCCCTGGGGGGCCCCAGTGCTCAGTGTGGTGGTGGTGGAGATGCTGTTCCCGATCCGGACTGACTGAGGTCTCCCAGTCAGGAAGTCCAGGATCCAGTTGCAGAGGGAGGTGTCCAGGCCCAGCAGGTTCAGCTTTCCAATCAGTTGCTGAGGAATTATTGTGTTATGGATTATTGAATTATTGCTGAGCTGAAGTCTATGAACAGCATTCGAACATATGAGTCCTTTTTGTCTAGGTGGGTGAGGGCCAGATGGAGGGTTGTGGCGATGGCGTCGTCCGTTGAACGGTTTGGACGATACGCAAACTGCAGTGGGTCTAGTGAGGGGGAAGCTGGGTCTTAATGTGCCTCATGACGAGCCCCACGAAGCACTTCATGATGATTGGTGTGACTGCAACGGGACGGTAGTCATTGAGGCAGGACACTGAAGACCTCTTTGGCATGGGAATGATGGTGGTGGCCTTGAAGCACGTTGGAACGACGGCGCTGCTCAGAGAGATGTTGAAGATGTCGGTAAGAACATGTCAGCTGGTCTGCACATCCTCTGAGCACTCTGCCAGGAATGTTGTCTGGTCCAGCGGCCTTCCGTGGTTTGACTCTACGTAGAGTTTTCCTCACATCCGCTGTGGTGAGACAGAGCACCTGGTCGTTGGGAGGAGGGGTGGTCTTCCTCGCCACCACGTCGTTCTGCACTTCAAACCGAGCGTAGAAGTCGTTCAGCGCATCTGGAAGGGAGGCATCTTTGTCACAGGCAACGGATATTGTCCTGTAGTTAGTGATGGCCTGGATGCCCTGCCACATGCGCCGCGTGTCACCGCTGTCCTCGAAGTGACTGTGGTTTCTCTGGGCGTGTACGCGCTTTGCCTCTCTGATGGCCCGGGACAGTTTGGCTCTAGCTGTTCTTAGGGCTGCCTTATCGCCTGCTCTGAAGGCGGAGTCTCGGGTCTTCAGCAGCGTGCGCACCTCCGCAATCATCCACGGCTTCTGGTTGGAGCGTGTTGTGATGGTCTTGGAGAAAGTGACATCATCAATGCACTTGCTGATGTAGCTGGTTACTGATGTTGTGTATTCCTCCAAGTTGGTAGAGTCGCCATATGTTGCAGCCTCCCTAAACATGTGCCAGTCAGTACACTCAAAACAGTCCTGAAGAGCAGAGATGGCTCCTGCTGGCCAGTTTTTCACCTGCTTCTGAAGCGGTTTTGTGCGTCTGATGAGCGGTCTGTATGCTGGAATTAGCATAACAGAGATGTGGCCGGAGTAGCCGAGGTGGGGGCGGGGCTCCGCCCGGTACGCGCCTGGGATGTTCGTGTAAACAAGATCAAGCGCATTCGCCCCTCTCGTTGCAAAGTCCACATATTGATGGAATTTAGGGAGCACTGTCTTGAGATTCGCATGGTTGAAATCTCCGGCGACAATAAACAGTCCGTCGGGGTGAGCGTTCTGCAGTTCGCTCATAGCCCCATACAGTTCAAAGAGCGCTTCCTTAACGTTAACGCTGGGGGGAATGTAAACTCCGGTTATGCAAAGAGTGGTGAATTCCCGTGGTAAATAAAAAGGTCTGCATCTTAACAGTCACAAGCTCCAACAGCGATGAACAGTAGCTAGAGACTAGCACAGAGTTCTTGCACCATTCCGTGTTGATGTAAACACACAAGCCACCACCGCGAGTCTTACCGCAGAGAGCTGAATTTCTGTCGGCACGAAACGCGGCGAGCCCGTTAGCTGAATGGCGGCGTCCGGAACTCTGTCGCTGAGCCACATCTCAAAGACGCAGCAGTCTCTAAACTCACGCTGCGTAGCCTGCTGGAGTCGGATATAGTCCAGTTTATTGTCCAAAGAGCAAACATTTGTGAGCAGGACAGACGGGAGAGCCGGCCGGCTAGGGTTTGTTTTTAGCCTAGCATGGACCCCCGCACTCTTTCCGTGCTTCTGCTTCCTCGCACACTGCTTACAACGTCCTCTCCCCCGGCCACCGGCATCAGGCAACGCCGAGGCCTCGAGGCCTGGTCTCCGTAGCAAGCCGAGTACGTGCAGCGCCTACCGCAGTTCATCATGCAGCTTGGTTTTTGCATGAGTCTTATAACTTAGTAGTGTTTGGCGATGGTAGACACGAACACCGGTTGCTCCGATGTCCATGTGCCGCAAAAATCGGGCTTATTAAACAAAAATAGCACCATTTTGGATCCGGAGTGGCCGCTGCGTGATACCGCGCCGCCATCTTGGATCATACCAAGGTGCCACTATGACCGTGCCTCACAATAGACACAACCATGTGATTAGCCCTCAGAGGTGTGTAGTAACTGAGTGAATTCGGACGAGAGTGTCGGAGCCCTGGGGCTGTACAGAAACAACATCACATATTCAATTTTAAAATACTTTGCCCTTATTTGTTATTCTTATTAAATAATATATTAAAACAATAAATCTTTCTGTTTGTCATTTTTAACATATACTGTGTGTTAAAGAGTAAACACATTTGATCAAATAAAGAGTACAGTTTAAAAAGCATTTCTATGTTTTGCCTCTCTATATGATATCATGTTATTTTAATCCAGTAATGATTAGTCAAAAAGTAATTTACTAAATTCATCATGAAATAAAACATTGCAGGAGTGAAGGAAGCAGTAAACTCCCAGCTCGTACGTCTTCCCCTTGGTGGATTGTGGGAAATTAACCATCAGTGTACTTGAAATATACACTTGAAATTAGAGTGCATTGTGGGTAAAGATTTGTGAACAAAAGTAGGGAATGAGTGGCTCACTCAGAATTCAGAGACTCCTACAAATTAGCGAAAAGTCAAAATAGTGCACTATATTGTAGATAGGGGGTGGTTTCAGACACGGCGAGTGTTCTACGATCAGGGTTGGTGACCTACATAGGTTGTGTACTCTGCATTTAGAGAGCGGCAGTACTGCTGTACAGAACTAACGATCTAAATACGACACTGAAAACTGTAACTACACTGAAATAAGAATCCACTCAGGACTTTAAAAGCTATGAAATAGCAAAAGAAGGCATTATATTTCAGCATTATATATAATGTCCTTGTGGGACATTTTCACTGTAATAATTACTAGAAATGTTTCCAAACTTCTCTTCTTGTTAACAAATTCATCCAGATCTGACAAGAGCCCTTAAAGGGATAGTTCACCCAAAAATTACAATTCTCATTATTTACTCACCCTCATGAAACCCCAGATGTGTATGACTTTCTTTGTTCTACTGAACTTAAATTTCTCAGCTCTGTAGGTCCATACAATACAAGCGAATGGGTGGCAACCAGTATATGAGAGCGGAGTGGGATCGGAGCGAGGATTGGATCAGCTAGAATGTGATAAAAAAAATAATAATTTAAAATCTAGCAGCACTTGGTATTGTTCAAACTCCAGTGCTAAGGTTACTTTCACTTTGTTTTCACACTCCCGATTATTGAGTTACGCTTGCGGTAAAGCTTGACTTAACTACATGCTTGTGTCTTGTCTCTTTATTCCTGCATTTACTGCAGTTTATTGAACATTAATGATGTGATGGCAAAGGAGAACACGAGTTGGGATGTGATTGCCACGATCAAAGGTTTGTTGTGAAATCCTTAAAGACGCGTCCAGAAAACATGATAATAATCCATTCATGTGGAGAAAAAATCTAAACGTCATCAATAGATACATCTATATCCCTCCCCTATAAAATATTTTGAATAATTATATCATCATTCTAATCTGATGTATCACAATCTTATCTGTAAGCTATTATGTCCGCATTAAATAGAATTTAAATTTTAAAGACGCAAAACACCAACAGAACTAATCAACATGTTAATATTGCATAGTTTGACTTTAATCGATTGCTATCTAATGTATTTTAGTGCCGTAGGCAAATTTATGCATTATACACTTGCAGATGAAGAAGCTCCGCAAATGCGAAGAGGAAGAAAATGCTAGTATTTCTAAAAGTGAATTCTGCATTAAACATATAGTTTTGACAGTCTTATCTATTTTTGATTTTAAAAAAAAAAAGAAAAAAAAGAAAAAGTGTAGAACATTCTGAGAATGTATTTTATTTTTTTCACAGAATTATAGGTCAAGGTTAATTAAAAGAAGTGCAATAATAGAAAATAATAGGCAATAATACGTAGACCTAATAATGTTTTTTTGGTAATTTATTAATTTGATTTTATTTAAATGTTATGTTTTTGTTCTGGTAATTTATTTAAAAAATATTTGTTTGGTAATTGATATTTTTAATTTAATGCTTGTTTGTTTTTTGCATCTGGAGTGAGCGAGGAGCGGGAAATGGACAACCCAGAGTGGAGCTGGAGCTGGAGCGGAGTGATTAAAGAATGCTTTGAGCACGGAGGGGAAATTGTTGCTGCTTCACTCCACTTGTATACTCTGGTGGCTGCATTTTAAAGCTAAACAAACAAACACAAGTCAGCATAAAAATAATCCATAAGAAGTGATATGATAGTTGTGGATGAGAAACAGAGAAACAGATCACTTTCACATTATTCTTGTGTTTTTGGTGATTCACATTCTTCTCTGCATATCACCCCCTGCTGTCTAGCAAAAAATGACAAATATTGAACTGTTTCTCACACACACCTATCATATCACTTCTGAAGACATGGATTTAACCACTGGAGTCTTATGGATTAATTTTATACTGCCTTTGTGCTTTTTGGAGCATCAAAATTCTGGCCTACAGAGCTAAAATTTTCTTTTAAAAATCTGAATTTGTGTTCTGCAGAAGAAAGGAAGTCATATACATCTGGGATGGCATGAAGATGTGTAAATGATGAGAAAATTTTCATTTTTGGGTAAACTATCTCTTTAAAGTGATAGCTCAGCCATAAATTAATATTCTGTCATCATTTCTCTACCCTCATGTTGTTCCAAACCAGTGTGAGGCTTTGTATTATGTGGAACACAAAATATGTTAGACAGAATGTTAGGGACTGACAGTCTCGGTCACCATTCACAAGGCAAACATTCTGTCCAATATCTCCTTATTGTGTTGTATGGAAGAAAGTCATTACAACACAATATGACAGAATTTCCATTAATATTAATAATTCTGTAATACATGTTCAATGTGTATTATGTAATGGAATATAGCGGAGTAAACGTCTATTATGTTATTTGTGAAAGTAACGAGTTACTTACTAAAGTCCTCTTAATTGGATACTTTCTTACTCTTACTCAAGTAATTATGTTAGTACTTTTAATTCTACTTGAGTAATTATGTTTTTGAAGTAATTGTACTTTTACTTGAGTACAGTTTTTGGCTACTCTACCGACCTCTGTCAGCCCCCAATACCAAATATAAAAATCGCAATTTTTATCTAAATCACACAATGCACGCAGAAGACATGAGCACTTCCTATTCTCATTTTTCACCATACATTTTTGGCCTCGCCATGGCAACACCGTTCAATATATTAAAAATCTGTTCACAATTTAGCATCTTTAATGTCTTGGCATGATGTTACATAAATCCCCTAGGAAGTATGTTTCAAATTCCAGAGCATTCTTTTTACAAACAATCCAAAATGTCCGACTTCCTGTTGGGTGGAGCTAATACAAACCAATGGAAGATATGTCTGTTATGGTGAGAACAATGTCCTCACAAAAACTTGTGAATATCAGACAAACTCTGTGGCAACCAAAGCGATAAACTCATTCAAAATGTTAGGGGGTGTTATGGAGTCCACTGGCCACACCCATGACAAAAGAACTATAAAATCTTGCCAAACTTTTACGTTTGTGCCCAGTTTCAAGAGTTTGAGTATTCCAAAGGCATGAAATATGCATTTACGACTACAACTACATTACAACTAGGGGGCGCTGTGGAAACTATGAGGCACATCTATGCAGAATTATCAATTCAATATCAAATATCAAATCAAAAGATGTCCTACGACAAATGTATGTGAAAACTTTCACGTAAGCCCCTCAAAACACAACGGGCAAATGTGAAAATCCCACAACATCCAACATGGCTGACTTCCTGTTGGGTGGAGTCAAATACAATCAAGTGAACTTAGTCTAACACGATGAGAGCGTGGGATGGTATGTTTTGTTATGTTAAATCTATACTCTGCTTGAATGCTTCACTATATTTAGTTGACCAGCTACTGGAAGCTTGCTTCTAAAACAACCAGGCCAATTTAACTGTTACACTTGTGTAAAATCACCATGTAACAACTAGCAAAATGAGCTAGCAGCTAAAAGTTAGCGGTCGTGTTATCGTTTTGGTCAGTTTGTGTCATGTTTAAGATGATGTCACAGCAGTAGAAGCGGCGCAACTATGACGTTCAGCCTATAATCCCACCCATGTTGTGGTGGCACTAAACTGCAATGGAAATGCAAGCTCAGAAAAGTAGAGGCGAGTCGAACTGTAACGTGCAGAAGAAAAATGCCATACAAGTCCACTGTCCCTCCCCGAGAGCCCTCCAAAAATGCCAAATAGCTGCACTTTTTTTCAACAACTCCTGGTTTACCTAGCTTTCTATACGCCACCTCCTCAAATGCTGCCACCCTGCCCATCTCTGTGCACCACTCATGAAATTAGGGTGTACCAGCCTACTACTATTCCCTAAGGATGACCTGTGTGCCGATCATTACAACCCAATTTTTTATGTAATTATCCCCAATATTTAATGACTGCCCAACACCAAAAATACAGAGTCTAAGGCAAAATGAAATTTGAGTGCCCAATATGTCACACATAAAATTTTGAACCCACAAAAAAATTATTGGATCTTAACACACCCCCAAAATACATGGGTTATGTCTCCATACTCTGATTGGCATTGCCAGCAGTTGAGTGTGTCTTTAAGAGCAAGACTATACAATCTAGAGGGGGTCCAATAGAATCTGTCAAATCTGAAATTGCATAAGGCGCACCCTTGCATCTCTAGATGTACACGTTTTTTTAGAATCCTAGCCCATACTCCCTTCTCCAATACTAAGTTTAAATCTTTCTCCCATAATCTCTTGAGAGATGTTGAAGCCCTGTCCCCCAGACTGTGAATTAGCAGCGGGTAATACACTGATGCCTCATGACCTTTACCACTCACAGAGTATCTGCCACTTTTGGGGGGGGGGGGGGGCTTTGCAATGGAAAATAGGGGCAAAAACTTCCTGTTCAATACAAAACCAGGGAGGGACTCTCTCAGGTGGAAGCGACCAAATTGCTGAGACCAAATGCATAATAATAAAAAAAAATCTTGGGTAGGCCTAGCCCACCTGAAATGCAATCTGGGACATTTACCATTCCAAATGAAGGACTTCGCTATGCTATCAAATTGTTGAAATAGGAGAGGGGGACATCTATAGGGAGGGATTGTAGCAGGTAGTTGAATTTTGGAATACAATTCATTTTAATAACATTAACCTTCCCAATCATAAGTAAATGTAATGAATCCCACCTGCCCTCATCACTCGAAAAACTTTTTATTAAAGGGTCAAAATGAACAAACTAAATCAGACAAACTTGCTTGGAACAAAATACCCAAATAAAAAAGAAAGCCCTGTTTGAGACACTGGAAGGCACCCGGCTGAGCAGTACGCTGTCAGAGCCAAAGCATTCGATTTAGACCAATTAACTCTGTATCCTGAGGACTTAAAAAAGGAATGAATAATTTGGTGGAGGCAAGGTCTAGTAGGGTCAGAGATGTAAAATAATATATCTGCTACCCCTGGAAAATCATTCTCCATTCTTATCACGGCTGCTAATGGTTCCAGGGCAAGACAGAACAATAATGGGGAAAGAGGGCAACCCTGCCGGTTGACCCAATCCAGGGTAAAATAATCTGTAATTAATACAATTGTTTGTAACGCCGCTACCAGGTGTCTATAAAGTAACTTTAGTTAATCCCATACTACCATATCAAATGCCTTTTTGGAATCAAGTGAGATGGCCGCAACTGGAGTATGATCGTTCACCACTGCTCACATAACATTAATGAATTGCTTAAATGTTATCAGAAGAGTTATGGCCCCGAATAAACTAATCTATATGTATAAGAGATGTCATAACTTTACTTAATCGGTTAGCCATATTATTCCCTTCCAATTCCACGAGATCTTGTGCTTTGGATTTTTTGGTGAATGTGGCATACTGTATGATTCGGCCCTTAAGAACCACCTTATGTCCATCAAAAAGGTTATAGTCTCCTCCCAATATTATATCATGAGGGGTGCCGGCGACTTGCAACATCCCTTCAATATCTATAAAAGAGCCCTGCTAATCAACGTGAGGTTCATAAATATTAACTAAAATAAAACTTTATCCCTGAATTTCAGCTAAAAAAATAATGACTCTTCCTAATGTATCTTTAATCTGTTTGAGACATTTGAATTGTTTACTTAGTGTAATGACTCTTCTGCTCTTACTTGAGCCAGCACAAAACATCCACCCCATATCTTCCCAAAATGTTCACCTTCCTGTGGGTAAAGATGCATTTCTTAAAGAAACACTATATCATATTTCTTACGCTTTAGAGAAATAACATTCCACGTGAAGAGATAATCCCCTCAAATTAACATTTGACATATTGATATAAGAAAAAATAGACTGTGTCAAAAACAAGATTATAAAGACCACATTCAAACATTAGTGCAACAAACAAACCCTGAACATCCCCTAAAAAAAGAAATAAAAATGTGTACATTAAACCCGCACATAACAGCGCCAACTGGCATCCTCTAAGCTCTAAGCCATGTATGCCTACGAGAACCCCCGCAACAGCTTTGACATCGGATTACTCAAATCTGGTGTTTCTAAACCAATTTTGTGAGACAGAATTACATGGCAATAGATCATCTATAAAACAGAATAAGTACAAAGATCGTGCAGATTATCCATAAAACTTTCCTGAAGGTGTGTTACTCTACAAAATAAACCACAGCCGCTAGGCAGCACCAGCACACACAAAAAAAAGGTTTATTTCCTCAAACTTCAAGTGAATGTTCAGTGAGCTGGTCCACTCGGCTGCAACGCAAGTACCACAAGATGCCTTACTCACTCCATTTACTTTATTTAAGGACATCGCTTGCTGTGGGCATATGAATGTTTTACGGCTATCCTTAGTATCTCTTCTCAATTTGACAGGGAAAATCAGTGCAAAAGCGCCCTTCCATTGATATAAAAGTTTTACATTCTCTGTATCGATCATGTTTCTCTCTTGATAAATTTGCAAAGTCTGGGAACAAGAAAATGCTGTGGTTTTTCCTAGAAAGCCTTCCTTTACTCCTCGCAAGATCAGATGATCTCAGAAATTTTGCCAGAATTGATCAGAATGTCACCTTCCGCCGATTGCCGAAAAGGAACCCTGTGAGCTCGCTCGATTTCCAGTTTCCAGTTTATGGCCTGCTATGTCGAGCAGATTCGGACACCATCCTGACCATCTTTGGCCTCAGGAATTCTGACGATTCAGAAGTTATTCTGCCGGCTATGGTTCTCCATGTCCTCCAACTTCTCCTAGACATGCTCCAAATCCACCTTGGTTGCTAGCAGATTAGAAGATCCCTCTCCGATGCCTCCAGATAATCAATCCATTTCTCGACATCCCCCACTCTTGTGAACACCTCAGAGAACTTTGCGTCCATGGCAGTGATCGATTGACGTATCACAGATCCTCCAAGTCAGCAACAACCTTCGTCAGCATTGCCGACATGTTCAGCATCTCTCGCTGCATTTCGTGCACCTCTTCAACTAAATAGACTCCCAGGCTTGCGGCCTGCTCAGGGGTGTCAGCTTGAGCATATAATTTTCTTTTAATGTCTCCAGAACCCGAGGATTCTGAATTCTTTGACATATTGTCCTCCTAGAACAGTTATGGAACAGAGTGTATAGAATCTCACTGGTTTATGTAATTAAATATGTTAAAACTAGCAAAGTGTGCAGAGCTCGCCGTTCAAACATCCGATCCTCCCATCGCGTCACATGACACCCCGTCTCACCACATTTTAACTTTTTGTTAAGCCACCCATTTAGCGCATGAAAACACTGTATGATCACGAGGAAGGATTACATCAAGATGTAGATTGGAAAGCAGGTGCGGAATTTCATATGAATAAAACAGGACTACTCCTCCACCCCCCAGTGAATTCAATTGTAACTGTGAGATGTTGTGAGAGATTCACAGGGAACAGTGTAATTCAACGTTGCTCATGACAGGCAAATGCTGAAATGAAAATTAATTTGCGATATTAAAGTAGCGTTTTTAAATATTAAATTAGCTGGTGCAGAATGATTACTCGATTAGTCGACTGCTCGTGCACATTTGTAGCTAAAAACATACATGGTTGCAGTATATGTCAGACAGATGTCTTTGCCTAAGGCATTGTATCTCATTGTTGTCCAGTCAGTGTCTTGCATATATTTAAAGCATATCTCTGCTCATCCTTCAGGAATAATTGCCATAATTGACCCTTCGTTAAGCTTCCCCTTAGTTTCCGCTGCTTGCTCTGACAACTTTGCAGAACTTTCCCATAGAAATGAATGGGAGATTCCCAGGAATGCTGCATTTTTTAAGCAAAATATTCCATAAACAGAACTGATAATATTCTTATTGGCCTGGAATGAAGAGTCACATAGTAAAGCATACAGTGGCAAGAAAAGGTATGTGAACCCTTTGGAATTACCTGCATTTATGTATAGATTTGTCTTAAAATCTGGTTTGATCTTCATCTAATGAATACAACTAATTTACAATAATGAAAAAACACAATCTGTTTTAACTAATAACATGGAAATTATTGTAATGTTCTTGTATACAATCTTGGGTTTGAGCTACTTTGACTTGTAAAAAGCCCTCAAACATTTTGAGTTTGCTATTCACAAGCCGCATCTGCTGACGTGGACCATATCTCACAAAGAAGAGATTTCAGAAGACCTACAATAAAGAATTATTGATTTGCGTGAAGCTGGATTGCAAAGAAGGGTTGCAAAGTTACATTGAACAGCATTACACAGTAATTTGATTGAAAAATGTGGAGACTTTGAAACAGAATTGAGGCAAACAGTCACTTAAAAAGAGAACAACGTCATTTGATGACGATAACATATCTGTTAACATTAGTTTAAGTGAACAGAACTGTTCATAACATTTAATAACACACTCACTATGATGCTGTGAACTCCACTTACTATTGGCTTTACTAAGACCTGAATTAATAAGTAAATTAATTAACGTTAAATGATTACCTTTATTTTATCTTGAAGCAAATATAGGTGCCCTTCTGATGTTATAGATGCTCAATTGGGAATGAGGAAAAAGAAAGAAAAAACACAGCATGTACTCTCTCTACATACCTCATGTCATGATTACATGTGACCCAGCAACAACATTTTTTACATAATTTCTAAAACATTCAGCTAAAAACTACTCAAACACAAATTACTCCCATAGAATCTCTGTGGAAAAAAAGCAAACACTCATCAGAGAAATGCGCAGCAACAGTTGCTAAGATTGGATTGGTCAGAAATGCTTTTAAGGCGGGACTTGGCTAAGGGTCATTATCTTATTTTCATGATGCATATTATCTTATTAAGCATGCACCACTGTTTTGAACTAAATTACCTTCATGGTTTTAATAAACCGTTTTATGTTGAAAATTGTTTTGAAGACCCTGCTTTCTGTTCCATTCAGCTGTGTTCTGTCTAGCTGTTTGAAAAGAAGAACATGCTTCTCTAGAGAACTGTGTGTTTTTCTAGTGTTGAGCACTGTCCCGGACAGAAAGTCACATTGCGCTGTAATGGAACTTGTTGCTGTAATGATTCAGACATAGCCAAAAATCATGACATACTGTAATCTCAAAATTAAATTAAGGCCCCACTTTGACACGTTTGTGAACAGTTATCATTGAATTTTGAATTTAGTGAAAAGTCACATCACACATGATCATTATTTTCATGGTTAATCATTGCTGTCACTTCCTTGTACTACAGCCCATCCCTAGTTAACACTTATGGCTATAATTTCGAAATGGTTTGTATTTTAGCATTTAAGAACTGCCCCCTTTCACTTCCATTGTAAGTGTCTTACTCTTACCATTCTTTAAAATATGTGAGAGATGAGTTAAAAACACTTTGTGGTAATCAACATTATGCTACAAATGCTGTTGATTAAGCTTAAATTGTATTGAACCTGTAACATTCCTCATTTTAAAAAGCCTCTAAACACCCACACATTCTGCTCTATTCAGTTAAACAAGGTCTAGCTTATTCTGAACAAAAGAGTGCATCCTCCGAATGACCCATAAGAAACAAATCACTCAGGGTCTGGTGGACCCTAATAATACAGGGTTTCACTGGTTTATTTTTGCACATCCCTAACTTCAAGACTTAAAACCCTGTTCCAAAACAAGTGTTGTTGACTAAAAAAAATTCACAACAAGACCTGTTTGCTTTGGATGGTAGAGCACATACTTACAATTTTTGTGTTTCATTAATTTGGATCTTCTTGGTGAATTTGGATTCTGTACAAAGAGAGAGAGATGTCAAACATTTTGTCTGAAGTGGTGTGGATTGGTCAGCAGCTAGTATATGCATATAAAACAAATTAAAATACACAGTAAAGGAAGGGAATAGGAAATTGTATGCCATAGTCCAGCACTGATTAGTGAGCAAGCTTGTCTTGTGATGAACTGCTTGTAGCCAAAAAATGATTGTTGGCATGAATTATTACAAGCCAATTCTACAGCTAAAGTGCCCCAAATTCTCCAGCTACAAATGCTGAGAGGTCATCTAAGAGCATGAATTAACATCTGTAACAGAAAATCAAACTTACCTAAGGTTCAGGTAGTTTCAAAGAATGTAAAAATACCTTATCTGACTTTTTCTTCTTGGCTGGAAAGCAAAATGTTAACAAATGTTAAAAGACATTACATTCAATCTTAAAATTTAAACACTGCTCTACGAAAATATTGCAATGAAAGGTCAATACGTAATACTGTTAGTCTCACCTTTCTTTTCTGCCCCATAAGACCAGTCATTGTCGTTGACATCATCATTGTCCTCTTGATCACTCTCTGATTTGTTTGTGTTGTTGCCGCTGGCAATTCTGAATAATGGGAAGCAAATAAACATTGTTAATCGTACTGCAATTAATATTTGAATTAGGGATGTAGATGGTAAACCAATCAACCGGTATTAACAATTTGCTCAATTAATATTAGCAATTTAAATTACTATAGTTGTTTTAGAAGAAACAACTAAAGAGAGGTAATTTGATGGGTTTATCACACGTAAACCATTGTCTTCCTCTCAGTCTGTAAGACTGGGAAATATGAAGCATGCAGATAAAAAGTGGGATGTGTGCGTCCATTTAATCCGTAAAGATGCAATATGTCTTTATAGTTTAGTAGTAGCACAAGCAGCACCATATACAATTTTTATATATATATATATATACACATACACACACACAGGTGCTGGTCATATAATTAGAATATCATCAAAAAGTTGATGTCAGTAATTCCATTCAAAAAGTGAAACTTGGATATTATATTCATTCATTACACACAGACTGATATATTTCAAATGTATATTTCATTTAATTGTGATGAGTAAAACTGACAACTAATGAAAATCCCAAATTCAGTATCTCCGAAAATTAGAATATTACTTAAGACCAATACAAAAAAAGGATTTTTAGAAATGTTGGCCAACTGAAAAGTATGAACATGAAAAGTATGAGCATGTACAGCACTCAATACTTAGTTGGGGCTTCTTTTGCCTGAATTACTGCAGCAATGTGGCGTGGCATGGAGTCGATCAGTCTGTGGCACTGCTCAGGTGTTATGAGAGCCCAGGTTGCTCTGATAGTGGCCTTCAGCTCTTCTGCATTGTTGGATCTGGCGTATCGCATCTTCCTCTTCACAATACCCCACAGATTTTCTATAGGGTTAAGGTCAGGCGAGTTTGCTGGCCAATTATGAACAGGGATACCATGGTCCTTAAACCAAGTACTGGTAGCTTTGGCACTGTGTGCAGGTGCCAAGTCCTGTTGGAAAATGAAATCTGCATCTCCATAAAATTGGTCAGCAGCAGGAAGCATGAAGTGCTCTAAAACTTCCTGGTAGACGGCTGCGTTGATCTTGGACCTCAGAAAACACAGTGGACCAACACCAGCAGATGACATGGCACCCCAAACCATCGCTGACTGTGGAAACTTTACACTGGACTTCAAGCAGCATGGATTCTGTGACTCTCCTCTCTTCCTCCAGACTCTGGGACCTTGATTTCCAAAGGAAATGCAAAATTTACTTTAATCAGAGAACATAACTTTGGACCACTCAGCAGCAGTCCAGTCCTTTTTGTCTTTAGCCCAGGCGAGACGCTTCTGACGCTGTGTCTTGTTCAAGAGTGGCTTGACACAAGGAATGCGACAGCTGAAACCCATGTCTTGCATACGTCTGTGCGTGGTGGTTCTTGAAGCACTGACTCCAGCTGTAGTCCACTCTTTGTGAATCTCCCCCACATTTTTGAATGGGTTTTGTTTCACAATCCTCTCCAGGGTGCGGTTATCCCTATTGCTTGTACACTTTTTTTCTACCACATCTTTTTCTTCCCTTCGCCTCTCTATTAATGTGCTTGGACACAGAGCTCTGTGAACAGCCAGCCTCTTTAGCAATGACATTTTGTATCTTGCCCTCCTTGTGCAAGATGTCAATGGTCGTCTTTTGGACAGCTGTCAAGTCAGCAGTCTTCCCCATGATTGTGTAGCCTACAGAACTAGACTGAGAGACCATTTAAAAGGCCTTTGCAGGTGTTTTGAGTTAATTAGTGTGATTAATGATTAGAGTGTGGCACCAGGTGTCTTCAATATTGAACCTTTTCACAATATTCTAATTTTCTGAGATACTGATTTTGGGGGTTTCATTAGTAGTCAGTTATAATCATCAAAATTAAAAGGAATGAACACTTGAAATATATCAGTCTGTGTGGAATGAATGTATACATTATACAAGTTTCACTTTTTTAATGGAATTACTGAAATAAATCAACTTTTCATGATATTCTAATTATATGACCAGCACCTATATATATATATATATATATATATATATATATATATATATTTATTTATTTATTAGGGCTGTCGATTTAACGCGTTCAGTGCGATTAATTTTACAAAAAATAACGCGTTAAAAAAAATTAACGCATTTAAATCGCAATGCCCCCCGGGCCATAATAAGGAAGATTCTTGAGGAATGCAATAAAGAAAACACTTCAGTAGGAAGAACAACAAACATGCTTTACGTTCTTGCGTTCAAAACACTTGGAGCGCAAATCCGAATTAAGAGATCTCAAGATGTGTTTAAATATTGAGTATTAAACTATATTTAACTTGACACAGTGACCTAAACATTTTATGTATATGATGCAACACACCCGAGATGCTACACAAGCATGTCAGGGTGTGGCTGGATTGAGATGGTGAAAAATTTGGAAATTACCCTATAAATATTTAATCACGAATAAAATCAAAGAAATTTCTTTCAAACTTATTTATAAGTACTGCCTCACTAATTATTTTCTTGTAGAGAGATTGAATTGTGATGTCAATATATTATGTACATTTTGTGGTCTGCAGGCGGAGACATTTTTTCATTTAATTTGGAGTTGTCCCCACTCGACTTGTTTTTGCTCTGATTTCTTCAAGATTGTAAGAGATTATATCATTACCAGCTTTCAACTTTGTTTTGAAAATGTTTTATTTGTTTGTTTTTTTAGCTATGACATGTCTCTTCATAAGGAATATTATTTGATTAATTTTCTGCTTTTGTTGGTTTAAAAGTTTAGTATTCATAAATGTAAGTATGGTGGTTATAAACCATTAGTTTTCATTTTTAATTCAGAGGTTCAGCAATACCTAAGAACAATTTCCAATTTGAGTAACAAGAAAGCTGTTAAGTGTATTGAAATATGTAAACAATTTGATATTTTTATTTAAACTGTTTATTTATTTTCCTTCTTGTTGTTGTTTGTTTTAATATACCTCTTGGCTCTAGATGTAAAAGTTTTGTAAACATTAATAAAAAAAAAGAAAGTCTGACGCAGGTGTAAATTGACGGGTCCTTAAACAAGCCCTCATAATAAATCTCTAACTGATTGACAAATTCACTTGTGAAATGGATTGCGGTGAACTGTATGCCAATGATTGACTTATGTTCAATAATATGGTAGTAAACAATAAATTGTATTTTAAAGCCGTATTTTGTATGGCCTTATCAATGATTAACTCTTCTGCCACAAGAATGTACTGCATTTTAATTATCTGAATATTTTAAATTTTATATTTATATATATATATATATATATATATATATATATATATATATATATATATAATTTTTAAATATTTAAAAGATAACTATGTATAATTATATATTGATATAAATATGTATAATCATTATATATTGAACTATTGTTATATGAGGGGGTTTCTCAGCAAATATTTGTATATGCAATTAATTAATCGGGACACCATGTAATTAATTTGATTAAAAATTTGAATCGATTGACAGCCCTAATATATATATATATATATATATAAACATCAGCAAGCCTCGGCATCTAAGCACATATGTCATCCATGTTACAAGGGAGATGCGCAGCGGGAAGTCAGTGCCTTCGAAGAAGGTATTTTCAGCTGCCGGTCAACCAGCTGTGTACCATACTGACCCTTGCCCATGTAAAAAAAGATTAGGATTGCCCACCAGAACAAATTGTTGGTAGGCCAAGACTGATTTTATTCTTCCACTGTTAAACTGGTAAAAGACACGGCTTGTAGATTAATAGATAAATTCTAAATGTGTTTGTTACGAAAAATAATGGAATATACAATTGTTCATTCAAATGTTAATGTAATTGCAATAGCTTAATATGCACATCTGTTATGTAAGCCCGTTTTGTTTCAGCCATTAAAAACCTGTTGACAAACCAAGTTTAGCCTTTGTTATGCCTGTTTGGTCACTTGTTTGATTTATAGCTTATCAATTAACAGTTAATACTGGCAGTTATTAGTTGAATAGAATTTTCTACAATTTGCATCCATAATCTGAATATGCCTCACATTTAAGTAACATCTATATTAATTGTTCTTTTTAAAAAGGCAAAATGTGTATTTCTTCAATGTTAAAATACTTTTTCCAGTCCCAACTTAAATTCCTCTGTGGCAGGGCGGAGGGCAGGGCCGGGTCCTGATACCGCACACCCGGCCCCTAATCAGGCTAATCAAGCTTCAGAGAGGGATAAAGGGGTTACAGGGAAAGGAGGAGGCGAGAACCGGCTTGACAATATAAATAATAGTTTAATATAAAACTGAAACAAAAGACAAAACACACACGCACACCCCGTAAATCTGTCCGTAAATCTCTCTCTCTGTCGCACTGCAGCTTCTAGTTGGCCTTTATCCCTCTCTGAGGCTTAATTAGCCTGATTAGGGGCCAGGTGTGCGGAATCATGACCCCGAATCTAGCCCGCTGCCCTGCCACATCCTCCAAAAAGTTTCTACACTCTGATTGGATTATATAGGATCACAACCAGACCTACATAGCAACACAGGCTCAATCAATGACATGAGTTGAAGGATTAAGTGTTCAGGAAACCTGTTTGGAAACGATAATTATATTTACATGCACATTTGAAGTTCACCGCAAGTGAAGTTAATATTTAGTCATAATACCTGCGGTTGGCAATGCGACTGCTGTTGCGGCCCATACCAAGACATTTCTCCAGGTGAGGAGCAAAGCGAGACGCAGCAATGCTCCGACTGCAGTTAGGACACACACACTCTTTGTTTTTCCACTGGTTATATACTTGCCCAAAAATGTCTACTCCAGGCTGGTCCACGATTTCTACAAGAGATAGTGGACAAAAGAGGTTAAGGTTGGATTTTCAGTTCAATTTCAATCTGTTCCTCACACAAAGCCACTTCAAAAGACTTTAATGTAGTTTCATATTGTTGTTTTTTCCTTTTTGGAGCTTGACAGTACAAATGAATATACACTCACCTAAAGGATTATTAGGAACACCTGTTCAATTTCTCATTAATGCAATTATCTAATCAACCAATCACATGGCAGTTGCTTCTATGCATTTAGGGGTGTGGTCCTGGTCAAGACAAACTCCTGAACTCCAAACTGAATGTCAGAATGGGAAAGAAAGGTGATTTAAGCAATTTTGAGCGTGGCATAGTTGATGATGCCAGACGGGCCGGTCTGAGTATTTCACAATCTGCTCAGTTACTGGGATTTTCACACACAACCATTTCTAGGGTTTACAAAGAATGGTGTGAAAAGGGAAAAACATCCAGTATGCGGCAGTCCTGTGGGCGAAAATGCCTTGTTGATGCTAGAGGTCAGAGGAGAATGGGCCGACTGATTCAAGCTGGTAGAAGAGCAACTTTGACTGAAATAACCACTCGTTACAACCGAAGCCACAACACGCACAACCTTGAGGCGGATAGGCTACAACAGCAGAAGACCCCACCGGGTACCACTCATCTCCACTACAAATAGGAAAAAGAGGCTACAATTTGCAAGAGCTCACCAAAATTGGACAGTTGAAGACTGGAAAAATGTTGCCTGGTCTGATGAGTCTCGATTTCTGTTGAGACATTCAGATGGTAGAGTCAGAATTTGGCGTAAACAGAATGAGAACATGGATCCATCATGCCTTGTTACCACTGTGCAGGCTGCTGGTGGTGGTGTAATGGTGTGGGGGATGTTTTCTTTCCCTTAGTGCCAATTGGGCATCGTTTAAATGCCACGGCCTACCTGAGCATTGTTTCTGACCATGTCCATCCCTTTATGGCCACCATGTACGCATCCTCTGATGGCTACTTCCAGCAGGATAATGCACCATGTCACAAAGCTCGAATCATTTCAAATTGGTTTCTTGAACATGAAAATGAGTTCACTGTATTAAAATGGCCCCCACAGTCACCAGATCTCAACCCAATAGAGCATCTTTGGGATGTGGTGGAACGGGAGCTTCGTGCCCTGGATGTGCATCCCACAAATCTCCATCAACTGCAAGATGCTATCCTATCAATTTGGGCCAACATTTCTAAAGAATGCTTTCAGCACCTTGTTGAATCAATGCCACGTAGAATTAAGGCAGTTCTGAAGGCGAAAGGGGGTCAAACACAGTATTAGTATGGTGTTCCTAATAATCCTTTAGGTGAGTGTATTAGGGCTGCACGTTTTCAAGTTTTTCATTAACCGTTAACCGAGGCCCTAACGGTTAATACTCGGTTAACCATAGTGGGTGCCAGGGATGGAAATTAACTTTTTTGTCCACCGGCCACTGTGGATTTCAAAATCTACCAGCCACTCAATGTTTTTACCAGCCACTTTCTTGTTTTTAACCGACAATGTGTAACTGCATGTGAAAATTAATACTACAAGATCTACAATACTTAAGCCGTTTATTTAATCTCAAGTCTCAATGAAATACTGGCATTTTCTCTTTCTCTCTTATAGCCTACACTACACACACAATCCATGAACTGATATTCATTTCAGTTCGCATACGAGGAAAACACAATGTTACGGACATGAGCGCTCTGAAAGCGGCACTGAAAGATGCTTTAAAACTTCCACAGAGACATTTCTTTACCTTTTCACTTTTAACCTTTCTTTAAAGTGAATTTCGTTTTGTATTAATTGTGTCTTAATTTTAATCAATGTTTCATCAACCAATTGCCTGGATTTAATAAATAAGAATTAAATATAGCAGACGATATAATCATAACCAGTAAGCGGAGGCGCCGGCGCGTGAACTGGAGCTCGTCTCATAAATTAACCGAAACTCAGTGTATAAGGTAGCCTTGCCTCACAAATAATTCAAAACTAAAGAAAACAGACACAGACTGCTCTCTGCTTATGTAATCCGTAAGAAATGTGCATTTCTCTCTGGTGCGTTACTGCGAAGACCGCGAGTCAGCATCGTCAACTTCATCTTTGCAAATGACACGGACAAAGAAAAGACTTGTTTATTAATAAATAATTAAAATATCTCCTTGCTATATTTTACATATTCATAATCATTACTTTTGCCGGTTCTTTGTGACAGATTTTAGGAGCTTTATTGGCAGCGCCACGCCGCCACCCTTACATGAGCGCGTCACCGCACCCACCAGAATAGCCCTGTTTTTTTGTTAAGGATTTGATTTCATATTAGAAAACTGGTCAAGACTACTTCTTGTGGACATTACAAATGTCTGGGAGCGCTCTGGCAGTCTCTGGTGGTGCAAAAATGTATTACACCTAAATTCAATGCACGCCATTGACGCCACTTAACCGAGCAAAATGTTTCACTCGGTTACGCAATTTTTAACGGTTAATCGGTTAACCATGGACACCCCTAGAGTGTATACTTCCATAGTATTGAAAATAGCATTGTGAACATTCTGTGTATGAACATCTCCTTTTTTGTTCCATGGAAGAATGAATGTTATATGGGCTTGGAATTAAATAAGAGTAAGTAATATGATGAAATAATTTTCATTTCTGTCCGAACTATTTCTTTAGAATACGTCAAAATCCTCCCCAGATACTTCAAACAATACATATGAGATATAAAGCAGTTACTAACTCACTAAAATTCTTTAGTCAATAACAAAATTACAATTTTGGCAACAAATTTTGCTAGTAAAAGATATATATTAGACAGTTAATTTACACGCACAGTTATAATAAAGCTACAGATAGGTTTAGTGTAGATGAGGTACAGTCTTCATGTGTATGTCCAAGTAAACATGACACAATACTTAATTGAATATTTGAATGTTTTCGGTGCGAAAGTTTGTTATGAACAAGCTTTTGAACAAAAACAATGGATTCCTATGGAGCTATTCACACCAAGTCACACCTGTCTACAATCCAAAGGTTTTTTATTTACGAGGAGAAGTCCTTATTTTATTTTTGGACTACAAAAAAAAAAAAAAAAACACATGACAAAATTGATTAATAAAACAAAAACAGTAATACAATGCAAGTTATGAACAGCTTGAAACTGCCAATGTCTGCACTGCACTGGTAGTGGATCCGGCCTGTTTGGACATTGCATTTTTTTAAATCTTTTTTTCAAAGCAAACACCTTGCTTATATGCTTATTATAGGAAAGCCTCCACAATTATCCATTAAAATCCCTAGTTCAGGATCTCAGTCTTGGTGTGAAAAGATTTTTCGTCTGCGGTTCGTCTGTCAAATTAGTCTCAGATTTAGTGAGAATACGCAAAAAAAAAAAAAAAAAAAAAGGATTTTTGGTGCTTGTTCAATTTACTTACCTAAAGCAACACAATTGTAGAACATTTTGTCACAACTTGATTTCATTGCATTCTATTTATAAAATGGAACTTTACTTAATCCAGTTGAGTAGGGACTACATGAATATTTTTGTGGTTAATGTAGCATTGGTGAAACTGGGCAGGGGATTTCCATTTGCCAGCATGCTTTGAATGGGGCTGTATTGAGGGAGTAAATGTTAAAATGAATTTATTTAAGATGAATATCAAGTGGGATACTTTTTAGTGTTTAATGTTTTTGGTATGTTGAGATAGGGCTGGGCGATATGGCAAAAAATATTATCACGATATTCTTTTTCATATCATTCAATAATTATCACAATATACATTCACATTTGCAAATTATTTTTAATTTCCAAGTTGGCAGAAGAAAGGGAGGAAAAAAATCCTTAGTCAAAATAGTCTATACATAAATGCATTGGGGGCCCAGAGACAGCCAAAGCAGTGGTGTCTGAGGGATCTTCTACTAAAATATTACAATATATTATAATGTTCATTAATTGAATGCAGTTGGATAAGAATGTTAAAAGATGATCTGTTCATTTGGAATCATAATGGCAGTATATACTATATTTTACATTCAAAATATTTTCATATTTCGTTACATTCGGATACCAAAATATGGAGGCATAGAAGCCCTTGTGACTGAGGAATGATACTGTATGGGTGTTCAGGGGGTATCTCCTGAGAGAATATTTAGAAAATGTAAAAGTCTGAATGGACCATTTTTATATTTTTATTAAACTGAGAAAGACTAGACTACAAACTAGTAATTTCATTGTCTTTCGTCCTTGTCAGAGTAGTAGTAGTATGTTTTGTTTAATGCCATGTCAGCATTCAAAGCTATTTTCATGGCAAGAATTCAATTACAAAAATACAAATATCATATAAATACAATAAAAACAAAACAAATATAGACAGCAAGTCATATTATACAATATTTTTTTTAAGATTAACATATGATAAAAAGTCCAAAACCTTTTCAGGCACAATCTCATCAAATAAGTCCTTTAACGAAGTAACTTCATAAAATAGCATTCTACTTGCGTTAAGACCAGGGCAATCTAGTAAAATATGTTTGACAGATAAGGGAATATTACAAAACATACATAGGGTTGGGTTTTCACCTTTAAGCAAAAAAGCATGGGTCAGATTTGTGTGACCTATACGGCATCTGGTGTAGACCACTTGATCAAGTCTAGATTTAAAATTGATAAAAAGTCTGTTTGAAATTTCCGGATGAATTACATACAACTTATTGTTCTTGCACATATTCCACTCTTCTTGCCACTTATTTAAAATATATCGGTTAATAATCGGTCTGATATTTGAGGGAGGGATTTGACATTCATTAACTTCCTGATTAAGAGCTTCCTTAGCAGCTGCATCAGCTTGTTCGTTTCCTGAAAGACCAACATGTCCTGGAACCCAGCAAAAAATAATGCTGAAGAACTGATTTAGTAGATAATCCACTTTGGTTAAGATGCGGTCCACTAAAGGATGATCAATTTTTAAAGTGTCCATTGCTTGAAGGCAGGGTTTAGAGTCAGTAAAAATTATAAAAAAATTTTGCAGAGAATTTTCAATATGCTCCAAAGCTAAAAGTAAAGCACGTGCCTCAGCAGAGAAAATTGAGCATTGTTTTGGAATACGAATTCCATAGCGTTGATTTCCAGTCACCATTGCTGCCATTACACTGTTTTTCATCTTCGAGCCATCTGTGAATATAGGTACATGGGAAGGGAATTGGTTTCTTATTTCCAAATATTGCTGTCTATATACATTTGGATGGGTCACTCCTTTCTTCTGATGAGCCAAATCCAAATTGATATTAGGCTTCTTTAATTTCCAGGGAGATATAGAATTGAATTGTATTTGATTTAGAATGTTCAAATTTATATTCAAGTTCTCCAAATGAGGTTTAATACGAATACCAAAGGATTTGATACTTTTAGGTTTGCTCTCATACAAAGGAGTAAATTGTGGGTTGAAGATTGAAGAATAAGCGGGGTTGGTTTTATTTGCCTTTATTTTGACAGCATATTGGAGTGAGAGCTTCAATTGTCTGTTTTGAAGTGAAGGTTCATTGGCTTCGATGTAAAAGCTTTGCACCGGCGAAGTTCTAAATGCTCCCAAGGCAAGTCGTAAGCCCTGATGATGTACTGAGTCCAGCATCTGCTTATATGATTCTCTGGCAGAGTCATATATTATGCTTCCATAGTCCAGCCGGGAACGAATTAGTGTTCTATAGAGTCTCAAAAGAACCATGTAATCTGCTCCCCATTTTGTTTTTGCCAGTACTTTCATTATATTCATAGCTTTAAGACACCTGTTTTTTAGTGATTTCAAATGAGGAATGAAAGTCATTTTGTTGTCAAAAAGAAGTCCTAAGAACTTAATTTCTTTAACAACATTAATCGGTTCTCTATTAATGAAGAGTTCTGGATCAAGATGAAGGGATCACTGGATACAGAAGTGGGTACAGACTGTTTTTGATTTAGAGAATTTGAATCCATTTTCAACTGACCACTGATATATTTTGTGAATACATAACTGCAGTTGTCTTTCAATTGTACTCATGTTCTTCCCTCTATAGCAGATGCAGAGATCGTCCACATATAGGCTGCAGAATATATTAGATCCAATGATGTTCTCAATGCTGTTTATTTTAATACTGAAAAGAGTGACAGAAAGAATGCTTCCCTGAGGAACTCCAATTTCTTGTTTGTGAATATCCGACGAGGTGTTTCCTACTTGGACTTTAAAATATCTGCTAGCCAAAAAATTGGAAATAAAGATGGGTAATCGTCCTCTAAAACCCATGTGGTAAAGATCTTTCAAGATCCCATATCTCCATGTTGTATCATATGCTTTTTCCAAGTCAAAAAAGACAGCAACAACATGTTCTTTTCTAATGAAACCATCTCTAATATAAGTTTCCAGTCGGATTAATTGATCCAAAGTGCACTTTCCACGTCTAAACCCACATTGATAGTCACTTATTTGTTTCTTCGACTCCAGAGTCCAAATGAGCCGATTATTTACCATTCTCTCCATCGTTTTACAGAGGCAACTGGTAAGAGCTATTGGTCGATAGTTATTTGGATCTGAATGGTCTTTTCCTGGTTTAGGTATAGGAATTACGGTTGCTTCTTTCCAGGAGGGTGGTATTTGTCCAGAAGACCAGACAGAGTTGAAATTATCTAAAAGAAGAGATAATATGCTTTGGGGTAAGTGCTTTAAGAATTGATAGTGAATTTGGTCTGGCCCAACAGCAGTGTCATGGGAACATTTGAAAGAGTGTATTAATTCATCCATCTTGAAAGGTTGATTATATATTTCTTTGTTATCAGAACAGAAGTTCAATTTTTCCCTTTCCTGCTGTATTCGAATTAACTGGAACTCAGGGAGGCAGTTTTCTATTGACGAATTCTTTTCAAAAGATTCTGCTAATGTATTTGCTATATCCATTTCCTTTGTCTGAAGAATATCTAGTTTTTTAATATGTTGAATATTAAATCCATTTCCAATGCCCTTCATTTTGCGAATCATGTTCCAAATCCTCTTCATGGGAGTATAACATGTTTATAACAATTGTCTCCAGCTTTGCTTCTTTGCTTCATTTAAAATACTGCGAGCTTGTGCTCTACAAATTTTAAAAGATATAAAATTAGCCGTTGAAGGCTGTTTATTAAAAAGTCTTTCCGCCTTTTTCCGTGCCCCGATAGCTTTTTTAAACTGCTCGTTAAACCAGGGGTTAGCTTTACAGTGCGATTTAGAGGATGTCTTTGGAATTGTTTCATTTGCAATATCAATTAACTGTTCAGTAAAAGTTTCTATAGAGTTCTGATTGTCTTGAGTTGCTGAAATAAATTTTTCATAACACAATTTCGAAAGAAGGCCAATTTGCTTTTTTAAGTTGCCATCTTGAAGGTCTTTGTTGGACATCCGATTTGGGAAATGACGTAATAAGTGGAAAGTGGTCACTTCCACATAAATCGTCCCAGACCCGCCATGTACAATCTAAAAAAAATTCAGCACTGCATATAGTCAAATCAATTGCAGAATACGTGCCATGACCTGGATGAAGGTAGGTTTTGGTTCCATCATTTAGTAAACACAAGTCATTATTATGTATAAAATCCTCCATTCTCTTTCCTTTAGCATCTCATCGATCTTCTCCCCATAAAGGATTATGGCTATTAAAATCACCCATAAGTATAAATGGAGTCGGCAATTGTGCTACAAGTTTGTCCAATTCTTCCAATGTAATAACTTCGCTGGGAGGTATGTAGATAGAGCATAATGTAATGACTCTATGAAAGGTGATACGCACTGCTACTGCCTGTATTTGGGTATCCAGTACAATGTGACTGTGAATAATATCCTTTTTAACCAAGACAGCTGATCCACCAGAAGGTCTTTGTGCATTTGGTCCATATACATTAAACAGTCTAAAATTTTTAACAGTCAGGGGATCATTTGGAGATAAGTGAGTCTCTTGCATACAATAGGCAAGGGGATTTAAAACAGCAGTTAAACGTTGTAACTCTGCAAAATTAGCTTTTAAACCCCGACAATTCCATTGAATTATAAGATTACTCATCTTCAAGTGGGGAGGATATGTACAAGTCCTTTATTCTTGCACTTAGGGGAAAGACTACGACTTCGACTAGTCATAGGTTCTGACATTTCGACATCTTTTGGGATGTCATGTTTTGAAGTTCTGTTTTTATCTTGGTTTGGTAGTCGAGTTACTGTACTTTGAGATTTCTTTTTCTCTCTGGGTTCTCTTTGTTCCAAATGGGTATCTTGAGTCGGATTGGTTTGGATACATACATTCTTGCTTTTTTGTGGAGATGAATTCTTATTACTACTAATAACTTGAGGTTTGTCTGTAGAAATCCAAGTCAGTTCCGTCTGAGTACTAATTTCTCGTATATTTGGTTTGACCACAGCAGAGTAGGATCTATTCAGCGTGAAGGCAGGGAGACCTTCAACAAGTTTTCGGGCTTCAGGATAGCTCACCTTCTTTGTATGTTTAATTTTTTGTATTTCCTTCTCTTTAATCCAAGCAGGGCATTTCTTTGATGAGGCTGCATGATCACCAAGACATTTTTTACATTTAGCGGAATTAGTACAGTTTGTTTCATGGTCATCCTTACCACAATTGTGGCAAACAGCCTTATTTTTGCATCCAGCAGAACCATGACCAAATTTCTGACATTTAAAACATCTCAACGGGTTTGGTATGTAGATATCTACAGTGACACTTAGGTATCCTATTTGAATTCTCTCTGGCGGGAGAGGTCTGTTAAAAGTCAGAATGTATGTTCCTGTTGGAATTATTTGTCCATCTTTTTTGATACTAATTCTTTTGACATCAATCACACCTAGATGATTCAGTTCTGAGGTAATGTCAGCTTCATCCATGTCTTGCAATTCTCTGGTGCGGATCACTCCTTTGCTGTTATTCAGAGAAGGGTGACAGAATGCTCTCATAGTGACTCCAGCCAGATTTGTTGCTCGTAATAAGTTCTCCGAGTTTGCTTTCCGAGCGCACTCCACCAAAATTTGTCCCGATCGCAGCTTTTTAATATCCTTGACTGTTCCTGCTATTCCTGTGATTCCTTTCTGAATAGCAAAAGGAGACAGTTTAGTGAGAGGGCTGTCAATTGATAGAGACTCAAGTAAAATAAATCTTTGCCAATTTCCATCTTTGGAAGAAAAAAGGTTAGTGGTTAGTTCAACTTCCAAGTCTTGTTCCAGTATCCGTTTTTTGGTATTTTGTTTATTTGCCATGTTTAGAAAGAATAGATTCATCATCTCTGCTCCTCACCCACCTCGGAGTCCAACAAGGGGATGTACAGTGCCGCGGGAATCCACCGGATGTACACCAAGGATACAGAAATGATATACTTGAGTATATAAATACAAGATTTATACTACTCAATTGACCCTACGCCAGTGCCTGCTGGAAGAGGTGAAAACTAAATAGTTGGTTGTAATTCTGAACCAAGTCCAGGGCAAATCCTGACAAGCCGATTGATTGGAATGGGCCATTCCAACCTCTCGTCTGAATGAAGTAGGAGCCAAAGTGATGTGTTGGATATATGGCGGCCGCAGCTGGCCAAAATCCTCAAGCACCAGGATCTCTTCCTCCACTGACACGAGTCGCAACACACGGCATACAAGTTGCCCCATTTGTCGCCTCTTACGATCAGCAAGGGGGTGCTAGGGACCTATTCTACCCCGGGTCCCCACGGGGGCCTTGTCAGAGATAATGACATCTGATGTTGAGATTCAGAAAAGTTTCTGTTAATTGTCTTTAGACCTTAACTGTTTTAGTAATTTTCCACCTGTTGTCATCAACAGATACTTACATGACGACCGGTGGAGTAAATTGGAGATAGTAAATGTTTGGATTTGGTGAGGATTATATACGATTTTGACCACATTATTTTAATTGATTTTTCATTTAGTTTGAGGTGCAATTTGAATTTAGAAATATCTTTGGTTTAAGTTTTTCATGTTTCAATACATTTATTTAATTTTAAGGGGGTTGATGTAATCGGACACTGCAATATTTGTTTATAGAAATAATGTAAAATAGTTTTTTTTTTTGCATATTGTCCAGCCCTTCTAAACTGCACTCAGTAGTTGCACACCTATTTGGATGGCACATGTTTCTCAGTGTGATGTCTGTAAATTTTGTGATGTCTCCTCTGTGATAAAACTCATGCGTTCGGATGACAATTAAATCACAGGGGACCAGCAAGACTTTGTCAATCACATGATTGCAGTTGCGCTTGTTATATGGAAAATGAATCATTCCACAAGCTGTGTCCTCTGTATTTGCGTTTAAAATGTTTGGAATTACGCTAAAGTTAAAATAAATTTTTTAAAGCATGCTCCAAAGTGCTGTGGACATTACAATTTTAAAGCATGCTGCAAAGTGCTGTGGACATTACAGAGTACATTTTCACATACGGAGCATCCACAATTCTTGCAAAGAGCAATTAAATGAATTCAAGAAACTGTAGGGACAAGACTGTTTAACGCAGCCAAAAAAAATCTGTCAATGGGGGTGCGCATGTTTCGTCACCCACACGCACTGCTTGCACACTCTCTCCTAAGCACACGCAAGGAGAGATAGAAGCCCACATATCAAGGACAGAAAAGATAGTTAAAATGAAATCTGAGGAGCGATGGTAAGTGTTTTTCTTATGTTTTATCTATCAAAATGACAGAAATAATTTGGAATTATCTGTCAGTGTTTAAAAAGTGGAGGTGGAAATTAAACCTTTTAAATAAGATAGACATAAACCTGGCAAATTTTCTGAGACTTCTAGACCCGTATAAACGAGTAGTCATGCAAGCACTATGTATAAATGCATTTAGTAAACGTTTCTACATTAAAATGTGATATATTACAAATTTATTACATTGCTGCTATAATAATGGACCATTTAAAAAATTTACATGATCTGGCTCTCGTATTTTTTCAGTTGGACTTAGAGTTCCCACTTACTGGAGAAGTGACGAAATTGTATTATTGTGAATTTAAAAAAAATGTCTTACACAATCCTCCAACTTTCACAACTGTACATTAATTCCAGAGCTTTTCCCATGTGCAGCACAATCGTATGGCACTTAGCAGTGGTCAAAAAGTGTTTCCAAAATGGCTTTGATGAGATGTGGATTTGAACAATAATTAAATTACCACACGATCTTGGTGTTTGTCAAAAAAACAGTAGGTAATTTGGTGGGAATTTTCTTGCGGGAGGTGGGAGAAAAACAGACATTTTGGATTTGCTGGAATTACCTCACGTCCCCATGTAAATAATTGCCGTCTGAATAAGGGCTTAACATTCACGTTCACTATTCAGTACATAAAGGGATTTATTGAGTTACATTGACACATCTAATTCTGTTGGGTTTACCAATTCAACTAAGTTCTTTCAACAAAAAGTGCTTTTAAATTTGGACTTGAACTCGAGTCTGAGCCACGAGTCCAGTTTTAATGGATTTGGATTTGTCACGGACTCAGATGCATTTTTTACTCGGACTTGAACCTTTGGGACACAAATTTTTTCCCAAGTCTAGCCAAGTCCCTGACATTTGTGATGCAATCAAATAAATAAATAACAAAACAGAAATGAATGAACACATCTGTCTTGACGTAGACATAGCCAGAGATGTTTCACTGTGTTTAAGCAAATGCACAATCAGGCACACTCAGTCAACCAATACGCTTGAATGTTACTACATATACTACTGTATAACATCAACTATCGAGGTGGATGGCACGATGAAAAAATAAAGATGGGTATGTATCCAATGTAATAGAAACTAAACAAGGCAGTTTCACAAGACACGGGCCCTGACAACTGGTAAAATTGTACGTGCCATTTGTGCAGCTAAAAAAGTTCTTGCATTGCGGTTTCATCATGGTTAAGAACTTAAAATCAAGAACTTCATTGAGTAAATTCAACCATATAAGATGTCTAACAGTTAACTAAAAACAGCATATCGAAATAAAAATACATTAAAATAGCATTAATATTGGATATTAAGCCTTTTTAGGCATAATATATCTACATATGTAGGCTTCTGTAGTCTCTTGTGGTCCATGCAGTGTTGTCAGCTTGAAGGGGGGGGGAAACGGGACCAGAGTCATTGCTAAAGCAGACTGCAACTCTAAACAGATAAACAGCAACTATTTATTACTGATAGACTATTTTCAAAGCATTGACAAGCTGCTTAAAATACATTCTATTACAGTATTTGTCCACCATTCACAATATTCAACCATGCGCAATCAAATATTAGGATATTTTGGGCAGTGAAATATTTTGTTTATAATTTAATTATAAATAAAATAAATGTTTTATTCGATGACAGAGTTTGTGTATGAAGCTAAACTTCATGTTACGAGATTAATTTAGTTGGCTATGACATTTTGATTTTATTTCGTGGAACTGGAAGGAATACTAAAAGTGCAGAGGCAGAGCTGAAGTGCCAAATGTCAACTAATGGCCTCAGAGAATTGACCTGATTGAAATACAGATAAAATACTATTTTGCCGTGGAAGGAGTTTAGGGTATTCAGGGCAAGACAGTCATACTTTGAGTTGGGGGACAAAGCAGGAAAACATCTGACTAGATATATAAAATGGAGAGAGTATTTTTCTACCACTCACTGAAATCTGCTAATGGTGATAATGGTATTTACCTCAGCCACATATATTAATTATGCTTTTAAAGAATTCTATCTTGATCTTTATATCACTTCTTCATCTAATGAAGTGGATATTCGAAAATTTGTGGAACCATTCAAATTTCCTGAACTGTCGACTGAGCAAAAAAATACTCTTGATTGTGAGATAATCTTGGAGAAGCTTGGTGAGGCAATTAAGGCCTTGCCCACAGGCAAGGCTCCAGGGCTTTTAGTTTTTTTTAGTTTTCTTGATTTTGAAGATCAAGTTTTTAGATCTTATGCTACAGAACTGGCTCCCCTCTAGCTAGATGTTTATAAGGAATCATTAAAGAATGGAAAGCTCCCACCAACCATGAAACAAGCCCGGATCAGTCTGATTCTAAAAAAGGACAAAGATCCAAGCGAGAGTAAGATTTACCTTCCAATTTCCCTGATCCAGCTAGACGTTCAAATATTTTCAAATATTTTTGGCTAACAGATTAAGTTATGGCATCTCTAAAACATATTGATCAGGTGGGGTTTATTCAGGGCAGTAGATCTTCTGATAACATTAGTCGTTTCATCAATATCATGTGGTCAGTTGCGAATGATCAGAGACTCACTTGAAACCGAAAAGGCGTTTGATATAGTAGAATAGGATTATCTTTTTAAGATTTTGGAAATGTATGGGTTCGAGAATACTTTTATTGGATTAAGTTACTTTACAGACACCCGGTAGCAGCGCTACAAACAAATTGATTAATTTCAGATTATTTTACTCTGGATACGGGCACCCGTCAAGGTTGGCCTCTTTCCCCTTTATTGTTCTGTCTTGCCCTGGAACCATTAGCAGCCACGATAAGGAAGAAAGATGATTTTCCAGGGTTGGTGGTGGGAGGTGTGGCACGTAAGCTCTTGCTTTACTCAGATGATATTTTATTATTTGTCTCCTATCCTACTAGATCTATGCCTTGCCTCCACAGAATTATTCATTCCTTTTCTAAATTCTCAGGATACAGTGTTAATTGGACTAAATCCGAAGCTTTGGCTCTGACAGCGTACTGCTCGGTAACTGCTTTTCAGCCAGACGCCTTCCAGTGGCCCAAATAGGGCATCAAGTATTTGGGTATTTTACTCCCAGCAAATGTGTGTGATTTAGTTGGAGTTAATTTTGAGCCTTTAATAAAAAGGTTTGAGCGATGTGGGCAGGTGGGCTTCAATACATTTACCTATGATTGGGAAGGTTAATGCAATTAAAATAAATTGTTTCCCAAAATTAAACTACCTGTTACAATTTCTCCCTATAGATGTCACCCTCTCTTATTTCAAGCAATTTGATTGCATAGCAAAGTCCTTCTTTTGGAATGGTAAGATGGCGGTGCAGTAGCACGCAGCGGCCACTCCAGATCCAAAATGGTGCTATTTTTGTTCAAAAACCCAACTTTTGCGGCACATGGACATCGGAGCAATCGGTGTTCATGTCTACCATCGCCAGACACTGCTCAAATATAGGATTCATGCAACAACCAACCTGCATGATGACCTACAGGAGGCGCTACGCGTACTCTGCTTGCTGCGGAGACCAGGTCTCCAGTCCTCAGCGTCGCCTGATGTAAGCAGTAAGCAGTGTGCGAGAAAGGAAGCGCGGCAAGAGGGCTAAAAACAAACCCTAGCCGGCCGGCCAGCTCTCCCATCTATCCTGCTCTCAAATGTTTGCTCCCTGGACAAAAAAACTGGACTACATCCAACTTCAGCAGCCTACACAGCGTGAGTTTAGAGACTGCTGCGTCTTTGTTTTCACGGAGACGTGGCTCAGCGACAGAGTTCCGGACGCCGCCATTCAGCTAGACGGGCTCACCTCGTTTCGAGCCGACAGAAATGCAGCTCTCTGCGGTAAGACTCAGTGGTGGCTTGTGTGTTTACATCAACACGGAATGGTGCAAGAACTCTGTGCTAGTCTCTAGCTACAGCTCATCGCTGGTGGAGCTTGTGACTGTTAGATGCAGACCTTTTTATTTACCACAGGAATTCACCTATGAAAAATTGTTTTCATAACCGGAGTTTGCATTCCCCCCCAGCGCTAACGCTAAGGAAGCGCTCTGTGAACTGTATGGGGCTATGAGCGAACTGCAGAACGCTCACCCCGACGGACTGTTTATTGTCGCCGGAGATTTCAACCATGCGAACCTCAAGACAGTGCTCCCAGGACATGTGGCAGGGCATCCAGGCCATCACCAACTACAGGACAACATCAGTTGCCTGTGACAAAGATGCCTCCCTTCCAGATGTGCTGAACGACTTCTACACTCGGTTTGAAGTTCAGAACGATGTGGTGGTGAGGAAGACCACCCCTCCTCCCAACGACCAGGTGCTCTGTCTTACCACAGCAGATGTGAGGAAAACTCTACGTAGAGTCAACCCACGGAAGGCTGCTGGACCAGACAACATTCCTGGCAGAGCGCTCAGAGGATGTGCAGACCAGCTGGCAGATGTTCTTACCGACATCTTCAACATCTCTCTGAGCAGCGCCGTTGTTCCAATGTGCTTCAAGGCCACCACCATCGTCCCCATGTCAAAGAAGTCTTCAGTGTCCTGCCTCAATGACTACCGTCCTGTCGCACTCACACCAATCATCATGTAGTGCTTCGAGAGGCTCGTCATGAGGCAAATTAAGACCCAGCTGCCCCCCTCACTAGAGCCACTGCAGTTCGCGTATCGTTCAACAGTCGACGCCATCGCCACCACCCTCCATCTGGCCCTCACCCACCTAGATAAAAAGGACTCATATGTTCGAATGCTGTTCATAGATTTCAGCTCAGCATTCAACACAATAATTCCTCAGCACCTGAATGGAAAGCTGAACCTGCTGGGCATGGACACCTCCCTCTGCAACTGGATCCTGGACTTCCTAACTGGGAGACCTCATTCAGTCCGGAAACAGCATCTCCACCACTACCACACTGAGCACTGGGGCCCCTCAGGGCTGTGTGCTCAGTCCAATGCTGTTCACTCTGCTGACTCAATGCACAGCTCGAATCATATCATCAAGTTCGCCATGACACGACCGTGGTGGGTCTCATCAGCAAGAACGACGAGTCAGCATACAGAGACGAGGTGCAGCGGCTAAAGGACTGGTGTAGATCCAACAACCTGTCCCTGAATGTCGACAAAACAAAAGAGATGATTGTTGACTTTAGGAGAGCACAAGGTGAACGCTCTCCGCTGAACATTGACGGCTCCTCTGTGGAGATCGTCAAGAGCACCAAATTCCTTGGTGTTCACCTGGCGGAGAACCTCACCTGGTCCCTCAACACCAGCTCTATTACCAAGAAAGCACAGCAGAATCTCTACTTTCCTTGAAGGCTTAGAAAAGCACATCTCCCACCCCCCATCCTTACCGCATTCTATAGAGGGACTATTGAGAGTATCCTGAGTAGCTTCATCACTGCCTGGTTTGGGACTTGCACCGTTTCGGTCCGCAAAGCCCTGCAGAGGATAGTGAGGACAGCTGAGATGATCATCGGGGTCTCTCTTCCCTCCATCAAAGACATTTACAAAAAACACTGCATCCGCAAAGCCACCAGCATTGTGGACGACCCCACACACCCCTCACATAAACTATTCACCCTCCTGCCGTCTGGCAAAAGAGGTACCGAAGCATTCAGGCCTTAATGGCCAGACTGTGTAACAGCTTCTTCTCCCAAGCCATCAGACTCCTCAATACTCAAGAGACTGGTTTGACACACACACACACACACACACACACACACACACACACACACACACACACGTCCTGAGTTGCACTTTAATTACTGTCACTTTATAACTGTCTGCTACCTCAATAACTCAATAACTGCGATGTGCATAGAACACTATCTCATAGTATGTTATGTTTACATTTGGCATTTTTTGAAACTGTCATCTTTTTTGCACTACTGTGTACTGGTCGGCGCTGCACTGTCTCTCACTGTGCCTATTATCCATTTCATTGTTAGTAATTTATTGTACTGTCCCGTACTTTTTGCACACGTTTGCACGTGCACTTTATATAGGTATTTTATTTAGTTTGTGTAGTCTCATTTGGTTCTGTGTTTGACCAATTTTGTTTTATGTAGCACCATGGTCCTGGAGGAACGTTGTCTCGTTTCGCTGTGAACTGTACTAACTGTATATGGTTGAAACAACAATAAAAACCACTTCACTTGTCCCAGATTACATTTCAGTAAGTTGCATAGGCCGATTGGTAAAGGTGAGCTAGGCCTACCCAATATTTTGCTTTATTATTATGCATTTGGTCTCAGACATTTGGCTCATTGGTCGCTGCCACCTGAGAGAGCCCATCGCTTGTTTTGTATTGAACAGGAAGTTCTTGCCCCTATTTCGCCATTGCAAAGCTAAAAACTGCTTAATTTCCAAAAGTGTATAGGGTCTTTAAAGACCCTAGGTATGTAATAGTGTCACTCACACTACTCAATCATTATTGATCCAGGAAAACCCCAAATAGAGAAAGAAATCTCCTCAGAATGGGACGACTCCCAAACAGGTCAAGAAAATGAAAAGGAACTTGTTTTTAAAACAGGTGCGACATCTGTTCACATGACGATAATCACTTGCAATAAAAGCAATCTGTTTTACCACCTTAAAATGAAGCACGCAAAAGAATATTATGAAAGCCAAAAGATGAACACTGCATTAATTCTTCATTTGTTTATTTTGCATTAAGTTTTATTTCATATTTATTTTCTTCAAGCTGTGTTTATTTTCGGTAGATTTTTTTTCATTTGTTTTATTTTCTTTGAGAGCGTCTTAAGTTTCTTGAGCAAAGTTTACATATACATACATACATACATACACTCACCTAAAGGATTATTAGGAACACCTGTTCAATTTCTCATTAATGCAATTATCTAATCAACCAATCACATGGCAGTTGCTTCAATGCATTTAGGGGTGTGGTCCTGGTCAAGACAATCTCTTGAACTCCAAACTGAATGTCAGAATGGGAAAGAAAGGTGATTTAAGCAATTTTGAGCGTGGCATGGTTGTTGGTGCCAGACGGGCCGGTCTGAGTATTTCACAATCTGCTCAGTTACTGGGATTTTCACGCACAACCATTTCTAGGGTTTACAAAGAATGGTGTGAAAAGGGAAAAATATCCAGTATGCGGCAGTCCTGTGGGCGAAAATGCCTTGTTAATGCTAGAGGTCAGAGGAGAATGGGCCGACTGATTCAAGCTGATAGAAGAGCAACTTTGACTGAAATAACCACTCGTTACAACCGAGGTATGCAGCAAAGCATTTGTGAAGCCACAACACGCACAACCTTGAGGCGGATGGGCTACAACAGCAGAAGACCCCACCGGGTACCACTCATCTCCACTACAAATAGGAAAAAGAGGCTACAATTTGCAAGAGCTCACCAAAATTGGACAGTTGAAGACTGGAAAAATGTTGCCTGGTCTGATGAGTCTCGATTTCTGTTGAGACATTCAGATGGTAGAGTCAGAATTTGGCGTAAACAGAACGAGAACATGGATCCATCATGCCTTGTTACCACTGTGCAGGCTGGTGGTGGTGGTGTAATGGTGTGGGGGATGTTTTCTTGGCACACTTTAGGCCCCTTAGTGCCAATTGGGCATCGTTTAAATGCCACGGCCTACCTGAGCATTGTTTCTGACCATGTCCATCCCTTTATGGCCACCATGTACCCATCCTCTGATGGCTACTTCCAGCAGG